>JAYRBT010000001.1:1874217-1920059 GCA_036023395.1 Myiotriccus ornatus
CCTAAAAAATCCAATGCGCAGGCTGGAAGGTGTAAAGACCTTCCCCGGTTCTTCGTTCGCGAAGTCTGGCCATTATAGCTGCACTTCAAACTGAACAGATTGGTTTTTTTCTGCCAAGATGGAAAAATAGCTTTCAAAACCAACTAAAATTTATTGCAAAGATGAAGCTTTGTGTCAGTGTGGTTAAAGGATTTGTTCTCCTTTGGGGCCAGGCTCTTTCCTATGTTGTAGTTCATTAAGTGAGAAGCTGCAGTTTATTTCCTTATATCTTTCAGAAAGTCATAATTTTCACTTTCTGAACAGTGAAGGCGAAGAAAAAAGTAAGGCATTTGAGGGTTATGTCCCTTTTTGCATTGCATGGACTAAGTGTAGTAAAGCCACTGTAAATTGTTTAACAGATAATTGCTATGTGTAACTACACCTGCACAGGGACTTGTGTGAAGTGCTATGGTGCTATAACACTGTTGTCTCATATCACTGAGTAAGACAAAGGAATCTATTCTGAAGGTTATCTTCACAAGCTTATTTTCAAGATTCCTTCAATTTCAGAGGAGAAATTGTAAGCCGAACTTCTGGGGGTATTTTTTTTTCATCTTATAAATTATCTCAGTAATAGTTTAGATTCAGCAGGGACTGCAGTATTTAAATGTTATTCAGCCTGAACAAGAAGCAGTCATCATGAGTACTTCACTCCTACCTTTTACTATTGTTACCTTATCTGCTACTCTTGGCCTTGCCAAAAAGAACATAAATTCCATGCTTAAGGAGTTTCTTCCCCACTTTCACTGAGTTTGCCCCTAGACAAATCAACGCTGCATGAACAATTTTACTGAAATGAAAAGATTAAACACTGCCTTCTCTCCATTTCTTTCATCCTTCCTCCCACACCAGTAAAAAGAAATGTAAATCCAGTCAGACTTTTGATTGCTATGGATGGATAGATGTGAGACAATGGCAAATAAAGACAGGAGTGATATTGTGATAAGCAAGAGACAAGCTGTCAGATACATAGAATTTTGTCAGTAAAGAAGTTTAAACAATCAAGTGTTTAAAAGAAACCAATTTAACTTGGCTTCTTTGACATCATGAGCGCTTAATAAATCATCAATTGAATGTCAGTAACATTGACATTTGGAAGCAAATATATAACACAAAGAAGCTGAGCAGAAGCAAGGTGAGAGAAAAAGACTGAAGGACAGTTTACATGTAAAGGAATCTTTGCCTTCTGACTGGAACATGTACAGGCAGGTTGCAGATTTCCAACTACTCTTCCAATATGTAACTTGCATTGATTAGTTACCCTGCTAAATCAGTCAGTAGATCAATGTGTTCTCTGACTGATATGGTCTGGAATTTTACCTACTATTACTGTTACTAGTAACTATAATTGTTGTTGTAACAAATACCGGACCCTAAATTTTTGGATAAAATTGGTGGGTTCTTCCCACTACTCTCAGGCCAGTGAAAGTCATGTTGGAAGAAAGTCTCCCTTGTCTGCAGCAGAGCACATCAAGGAGAATTCTCTGTTAAGCCCTTCACCACCTCCTTTCTTGGCTAAGAGCTTTGGTACTTGATGTTTCAACAGAAAATATTCATTTGTTTATGATTGCTATTTACCATTATTTGCAGTCTTAACAAACCTGGACTAGACACATCAGAATGAGGAACACAGCTTTAGAAACACTGTCACAAGAGACTGTGTTGTAAGGCACTGTGAACTCTGACTGAAGGTGTCAAATGGTTAGAGAACATGGATTTTCTGATTCTGAAAATGTTTCTCAGCTATCTGTTTACAAGAGATGTGAGGACATCCGTGCCTATGGCGTTCTGTATTTAGAACACCAAAATGTTCTAAAGGCCAAGGGAGAAACACTACAGGCACTATGTGGGTCATATTTAGCATATTTCTGCAGGAAAATGGACTGAAAATGTACATATAGCTGAGCTCCCCAAATATGTAGCTTCTGTAACAATGGAAATGATTAATGATAGAACGGGGGGAAAGTTTTCATAAGGGAAACTGTGAAAATTAAAATAGTAAGTGCTGCTTTGTTCATGGCACAGTATTTGTTGAGTAAGCCACTGATTAACAAAAAAGAGAATACATTGTGGACACATCACCAATTGGAAATACTTAATGTGCATCAGACTGTATTCAACAGCATCACTTAGAAGCCTACAATATTTACATGCTTTCATAAGTGGAGTCTTCTGAAGATACATTCAGAACAATGGCAGGGTAGCATAAAGTCCTTTGGCAGAACCTTTAACCACTAAACCAGTTGACAGTCAAGTAAATGAGTTTAGGAAACTCATCTTTGTTCGGCTCTTGAGGCCATCAGAATGTTTTGCCAAACCTGTTAGCAATTCATGAGAAGTAAAGATAGTGCAATGGTATTTTCTACTCACAGTCTAAAAGTTACTATCATCAGGAGATATATATAATTTTGGAAATCAGCCTTTTTTTGTTGTTGTTTTACCAACTACTACTGAAACACCAGAGAATAAGTGACTGAGAAATAATATAGCTGTATCTCTCATGCTGCGGGCACATTGCAAAATAATTAGCAGCTGCACTAAATAGGAATATCATCACAGTATAAAATCAGGATAGTTCTTGTTTAGCCACTGAGGACATATTCAGGATACACTCAAAACTGGACACTGCTGTGTTTATAAGGCAATGAGTACAATGACTGGGTGGACTAATCCCACCGCACTGAATAAAAAGGCACCTCCTGGTGTATTCAGGTCACTGAAAAAGAACAGCCATAATGTTATCTGAGAATGTTTAAAGATAAAAAGTGGATGGATATATTAATGTAGGTATTTAAACCTGTTCACTGAAGGGTAGGGTGGCAGAAACCTTTACTTTCAGAACAGACTATCACTCTCTTCCCAGATGATTCCTAACTGATAGGAGAACACACCTGACCTGGATATATTGGTCAAACAAAAAAGCTGCTTTCCCTTAGGAAGTAAGTCTTCAACTTAATTCCCTTTCAGATTTCCTGACCAGCTAAAAAAAAATAAAAGCTAAATTTGTTCTTCATAAGTGTTGGGTTTTGTTTTTTTGTTTGTTTGTGTTTTGTGGGTTTTTTTATTTGTTTTTGTTTTTAATTAAAAAGAAAGTTTATGAAATTTATTCCTGTAAAGTTGCCCATCAAAGGTACATCAGCAACACAAGGACTATTGAGAGTGAAAATTTGGGGAGTCAAATACTGGTGGGACGTTTGATGCAAATAATCTTATACATGTTTCTGTTCCTCTAAAATGAAAATAAAAATTCTTTCTCTTCACGTAGCCAGGTATTTAAATGGAGAGAAATGTTTCTGTATCAGTTAGATACTCCACATTAAACAGACTTCTCCCATCAAGAGTGATCTACTGGTATTAAGAAAGATTTAATATCAGTGATGGAAACCATTGCTTTTAATGCCAGCTGAGTTTAAGTCAATATGAAACAACATTGTGGATAGCATTGGATAATGTGATTGTAAATTCTTCACAGATATTTTTGCCAGTTTCCTCTCGCTTTTCTGAAAATGCTGCCTGTTATCCAACATCAGGAACACATTAGATTTTAGAGAATATCACAGAACTTCATCTAACATAAAAGTGTTAGAGGCAGGTATTTATGAAGTAAACTGTGCATGAACATATGCATTGACTTGAGTATTTCCTTAGTAATTCACTTTTGCCAAATAATTAATTTTTACATTAGGATTGTAGTAGCTCATGAACTCTTTCTTCCTAAAATTTACAATAAATTATTAAAGCATATTCATACCTTCTAATAAACAAGAAGCATCATTATGGCTTTATCCTTGTCTCTTCTTTATAGCTCAATTAATTTTCTAATACTGGCTTCTGCAATTGTCTTATTTCATCCATTACACTTTTTAGATCTACAACACATGGAAATAAATGTTCTAATGTGGCTCTTCAAATTGCATATTGAGAGGGTAGTCCTGGTATTTAACAAACACTGTTTTATATTATCTTGTTTGCAAAATCTGTTTACAGCATATTCACTCAAAGGAAGCAAATGCTATATTATATAAACTTGTTTTATAGACAGAGCTTTTGTTGTTCCACCCTGCTGGGAGTTAACTGTGAAAAAATTTCCTGGAAGACAGTGTCCATTTGGGATACACTTTCAGAGAATGGATATTCAGGGGATACACGCAACTCATTACATCATGTCATACTCAGATGAATATGGAATGAACATTTGGAAATAAATAAATATTCTACCACTTACAGCACACTAACCTGCTCTTTGTAATTCATCTAGGCAGAAGGGGATATTTCAGGTAATACAACCAATGCCAAGAAAAAATTCTTTATGAGGCAAAGCAACAGTTTATTTAGACCATGAAAAGGTCAGACAATTTTTCTGGCCTAGAAAGATTCTTGTATTGTGAATTTCAGTGTAATCTATACATTCCATCACATCATTGATAGCAAGTAGTTTGGGTATACACATAGCAGAGGCACAGAAGAAGATAACCAGCTCTTCATATCTGCAAATTCCTCAACCATGGCCTTGTTCCAATTCTTTGTTATCTTGAAAGAATTCTGACTTGCCTATTGCTGTGGTGGCAAAGGTCATTATTGTAGATCAAGCTGTTTTCCCTTGTGCAGAGACCTACTCAGCTGGGGTATCCTGCAGAGTGTTGTTTGTTTATTGATAAATAGACTTCCTTTCAAATTTGTCACTCACTGATACATAAGTCTTAGGGAATCATCAAAGTTAAAGAAATTGAACTAAGAAAAAATGCATTCAGTCGATTACAGTTAGATAAAATCAAAGTGTCTGAAGACTTGAAGAGGCCTTGGGCTCAGCACATTTGTTAAAAGGCCTGTGCTACTTGGAAGATTAAGATGTGTTTATTCACAGTAAGTTTTAGGATTGTAAACATAATTTTAAATGGCCTGTGGGCACTTTTAAACATCTCCTACTGTGTCTAATTTTATTAATTGATTAACTGATGAGAATCACTACTATTGAGAATAACTCAACCATTGTTCACCTTTAACAAATATTTATTCATATAAATAGTCTTCTTTAGAGTAAAAATGACCCCAGGACAGACCTGCCTTCATAATTTCTCACTATGTTGAATAGAGTGGTTAGAGAATTGTTACACAAATATCACTACAAGGATAGAATGCAGAGCAGAAATCTCTATGAGATTCCTCTCAGTCTGACTGACTGGATATCAGGCTATGTGGAAATGGCATGAATGGCAGCAGTGTACCCATCTATAAATGATCTGTAGCTAGAGAATGGAGATGAGGATCAGCAGTTCAGTCATCAGTTCCATCCTAGTAAGAGCACGATGGTGGCAGAAAAAGATAAATGAAAAGAGTGAGGAGGCAAAAGACTCCAAAACAGTTCAAGAGTGTGAGCCAGAGACATGGAGTTGCCTGCACAATCTACCAAGGGTTGTGGGGGCAAAGAGGGAAGGGAGAGTGTTCAGATCTGCCCACTTATATAAAAGTCTCTCCAACCTGGCACCTTCAGGCCTTGTAACATTTCTGGCCAGCACCAAACAATGCTCTCTCTAAATCCCACCCTTCATCCCTTTTTAGAAGTCTTTACAAGGGAGTTTAGTTGGTGCAGAAAAAGAAGAAAAAAGTTTAGACCATGAAATGAAAAGTTTGACTTCTTAGTTGTGTGACCCATAGGAGAAAGAAATTTGTAGCTTTCAAGTTTTGAAGATTTTGTCAGAAAACCATAATTTTGTAACTGCCAATATTTAAAAGTCAGCATGCCTATTTACACATTTCCATAAACATTTTTATAATTATTTGTACCGAGGTATGTAGTTGGAAAAGGTTTAGCTTATGTGGCCCTTGTCTATAATTTAGTTAATTCGTGTGTAGCAGCTTCTGACTTCCCTGCAAAAAAGCTGTCTCATGGTCTTGTAATGCTTATTATGCTGGACCTTTCTGATTTTCAGGACAAAGGAGAGTTAGTTTCTCTTTTAGAAATGTTTCTTTCTTAAAAAAGCTAATTTTTTTTAAGAAAGAAACACATGAAGCAAAAATATCATAGCCACTACTCTATTCCACCTGCTTGCTGTCAGAGAGGAGGAAAAAAGTAATATTTTGGAAAAAGATCCCATAGTACATTTCTATCCCACAGTACTATAAAATAAAAATAAGAAAACTAAATTAAATAAAAATTAAGAATGTGACTTTAT
The DNA here is from genome assembly GCA_036023395.1 of Myiotriccus ornatus. Classification (NCBI taxonomy): domain Eukaryota; kingdom Metazoa; phylum Chordata; class Aves; order Passeriformes; family Tyrannidae; genus Myiotriccus; species Myiotriccus ornatus. Next base: position 1,880,430 of record JAYRBT010000001.1, read on the forward strand.
CTTTACTGTAAGTACTGGAGTCATAAGCAACAGGATAGAATTTTTGCCTAGAATGAACCTAGAAATCTAGTGTCTTTAATGCAAAAAAAAAAAGTAGGAGAGTAGGCTAAAAATAAAGAGCAGAATGAAGTGAATGCCTCATTATCCAAATAACATTATCAACAAATATAATCTGGGAACTTTCCTAGCTACATCCTTGTTAAAAATACCAAAACCAAACATTGCAATATTTGATTGAAATTAGGGTTCACCATCTTGTGCTGCTTATGAGCCAGACATGAGAAAACTGATGACAATACCAAATTTTAGATCACTAAAATCAAAATTACTCTAAGCGACAATTCGATACTGAATCACACTCTAGAAAAAAACATATCTAGTGGAGGTTAAACTTCATGCAGAATTGAATAGTTCTCAAGTATTCACTTTTTGTCACAGCTATCCAGTAAGAATATTATGACAGTAGGGTGGAGATGGTTTATTTAGAATAGGAGTTCACTTTACCTTATGCTGATGTGGATATTTAAAAAATAAAAAAAATGATAGAATGTTCAACGAGGTCATATAGATACTACAAAATGCTTAGTTCTTCAGAGATAATGGCAAAATTGAGTTAAAAAATACATATTAAACTGAAACAATCATTTACTGCCTGTAGAACACTGAAAAGATTACAATACTTCAAGAAGACCGAAGTGCCTTCTTGAGTAATAAAAATAACAAAAATATCATGTTTGTTAAAGACAACCCTTGTGTCAACCCTCACACAGGAGAGATATATGGCAAGTCTGTATGGTACATACAAAAGGTTATCTATTTAAAAAAAAAAAAAATTTGTCTAGTGGAGTTCAGTCCTAATTTATGAGGCAAGGGTCTCCAACATCCTACAAGCTAAAGGGAACAAATGTTACATGGATAAACTCACACATTGTCTTCTGAGATACACAAAGCTCTCTTTGAATACAACAATTTTAAAAAAAGTTTTTATACCTTTGCTGATCCTTTTAATCTCTTCTTACTTTTGCTTGCCCTTCTCCTTTTACCTCCTCTATCAATTTCTCATCACGAGACTCTTGATGGAGAGAGCTGTGATAAGACCATAGTGTCTTTTGAGGAGAAGCAAATATTTTAATTACATAGCAGACTATGATGTGATTTGTCTTCCTAGGTCCTATGGGTAACTTTCAAAACAGAAAAAAGGTCCAAGATATGAGCGGATGAAGGAGGCAAAATAATTGTCATTTATTGTGGGGTTTTTTACCACCTGCTGGAAACTGCAGCACATTTTGTAAGACATTTTACAAGAGGATAAAACCTAACATAGACAAGAGTACATTTTACAGTGTGCACATTTAGCTATATAAAATAATTATAAAATTATAAAATCCTAACAAACGCATCCTCTGAAGTTGAATAAGATGAAGTCCAGGGTGTTGCACTTGGATCAGGGCAACCGCTGGATCAATCCATGCTGGGAGATGAACAGATCCAGAGCATCCCTGATGAGAAGGACTTGGGGGTGCTGGTGGATGAGAGGCTGGACATGACCCAACCATGTGCACTGGGAGCCCAGAAACCCCCCGTGTGCTGGGCTGCATCCAAAGCAGTGTGGGCAGCAGGGGAGGGAGGGGATTCTGCCCCTCTGCTCTGCTCTGGTGAGACCCCACCTGCAGTGCTGCCTCCAGCTCTGGGGTCCCAGCACAGGAAGGGCATGGACCTGTTGGAGCGAGTCCAGAGGAGACCACCAAGCTGATTAGAGGGATGGAGCAGCTCTGCTCTGAGGAAAGACTGAGAGAATTGGGATTGTTCAGCCTGGAAATGAGAAGGCTTTCTGGCGGTCTAATTGTGGCCTTCCAGTACCTGAAGGGAGCTGACAAGAAAGCTGGAGAGAGACTATTTATAAGGGTCTGTAGTGACAGGACAAAGGGAATGGCTTCAGACTGAAAGAGAGTAGGTTTATGTTAGATTTGAGGAAGAAATTCTTCCCTGTGAGGGTGGTGAAGCACTGGTACAGGTTGCCCAGAAAAGCTGTGGATCTCTCGTCTTTGGAAGTGCTGAAGGTCAGGTTAGATGGAGTCCTGAGAAACCTGGTCTAGTGAAGTGTGTCCCACGGATGGTGTAGGGGTTGGAACTAGATGATCTTCAAGGTCCTTTCCAACTAAGGCCATTCTACGATTCTATGATGATGATTCCAGAGGGTCCCTGCTCACTGTTTTACCCTTAGCAGCCTCCAATTTCTAACTAACACGAGCTGAGGAGCAGTTTTAAATTCAGTGGCATTGTTTACCTGTTACATGTATTTAGTAACAGAAAAAGAACATGAAATTTTTCTGAGGTGGTGCAACTAGGCAGGCAGACATTGTGCCAGTGCTATGACATCTACAATACTCTCATCATAAACCATGCCATCATCTTGATTTTACATTAATCAGTGTCAGATTTCACCATCCTGCCAGATACCCCATTCATTTCATAAGCAGAATTGGATCCAGAAGCAAGCAGAATCCATGCTGGGATGGGTTCTCTGGTCTGGGTGACCAGCAGGCCAAAACTTGAGTGTATGGCTGAGCACCTCAAACCACACTGTGACTCTACACCTCATGGACATTTCATTCATTGAATGAAACTAATGTCTCAGTCCTGACAACTTTGATGAGAGACAACATCAGGATAACAGTGACCACCATCAACGAGTGAGCACCTTGAGCTGTGAACAGGAGAGCTCACATTACCTACTGCATTAAAAAGAAATGTCTTTTGATGTACTCTTTCAGCACAGTTTAACAACTTATTTTTCATTGTTAAAAAAGCTAAAGGACTACAAAGATGTGCATAATACGATGGAGAAGAAAGAATTCCTGAAACCTTTTGCAGACAATATTCCTGAACTATGTAAATTTGTTCATCAATATGTTCTTTCACTTCTAGAAAGAAACCTGGCATCTGTGAAACCACCTTTTCTTATTGCTGAATTTGTGAATGAAAGAAACTGTCTAGAAAAGCATGAAATCTGCAAGATCGTGCCCTTGCCATTTTAAATTCTAATTTTCATTCTGGTTTCATCTCATACCTCACTAACAGCAAATCTAATTTTGGTGTCATTTTTTTTCTGTATAAAATATTCTTTCTCCTTTGTATTTTCCCATAGGATATTCCCTTCCCTATCAATGTACTTAGCCTGCACCACACAGTACATGAGAATTATTGCCCTCTTTCTCTTGTGCATACTTTACTCTTTCCCAGTGTCAAAGTCTTGACAAAGAGCACTGAACTGGGAATCTTTTAGAACTTCTGTTTAATTGTAGCAGACGTGCCAATTCAGGATGCCAACAATAACATACAGTAGATGCTGTGTGTGGCTTTTTCATAACTATTGGGATAGTGTTTCTTTGACAGACTGGATAATGAAGCAGGATGAGGGGAAGGGCAACTTCTGCTAGACATGTGTACGTGTTAGAAGCCATGTGGCTGAACGATTCAAACAGCTCTTCAGTGAAAAACAAAATAAAAAAAAGGGTGCTGCTAAAATGTTTCCAGTGCCATTTTTAATTAGAATAGCCTTGACAATACGTGATGGTTCATCCATTTAACAAAGCGCAGAAGTTTTAGCCTTGAAAATCTTTGCTAAAGTCATTAACTTTGGGGCCCACTGATGTGTAAATTCAAGGGTTATGTAGCTCTAACATACACCAAGACGTGTTTTCCCCTCTTTGAAGACTGCATTACTAGAAGCATTTGTACTTAACACACCTGAAGCTTTGGCCCTTGTAATTCTAGAAGTGAACATAAGTATTATCAGCTTTCAAACATCTTCAGAGCCATCTGACTGAGGAGGGCTACACACCACTGGCCTGTGGAGCAAAGATGAGGAATGAGTACACAGCTACTAATACATTTTCCCATTCTTTCTGTTCAACCTCTGAGTTACCCTGAGAAGGTCATATTCAATATATGTGCCTATAGTCCATTAAAGACATAGTAATCTAGTTTAATAAAAAAAACCCTGGTAAAATAAACCATTCACAATAAGGATTTGTTGTTGTTTTGGGCTATACGTGATTTTGGTGTGACAAATACATTATTTGACGTATGCACAGCTTATACATTCTCAGCAGGCCTTTCCTTTCAGTGATGACTCTTTTATTTAGCACTTCGTGCTTCTTTCCATGGTTCCAAAGATATTGGCCTTTAACTTGCCCTCTGCTCGTGCACATTGCTGAGCAAATAAACAAAGGCTCCAAAAGACAATTTCCTTAATCGGGATGCATCCATCCAGCTGCATGCTGAATTCCAACAGTTCCCAAGCAAGCAGAAAAGTTACAAAGTACATGACATGCCTTTGGCAAACAATGACAAATGTAGTGAAGACATGCTTAGGACTGATGACCTAGACTAAATTAAATGAGAGTCTTACTTCTATACTGACAATATTTATTAATGTGCAGCCTTTGCAAATAGCTGCAGCTTACACACGTGGTATGACTATGTTTTAGATAAAGATTATCTCATGAGCAAGGATGAGCTGTTACAACCCACTTTTAGGGGCATCTTTTAATGCATAGAACAACTACAAGGAGATGTAGCTGCCCAAGCAATAAAGAGAATCACTTCTCAAAGGCAAAAGTCTATGGGTGCCCTCATACAAGGCAGTTTTCCTCATGGTCTCACCTCAACCTACTTTTGTTTGTTTTAATACTTCGAGACATTTGAACACTTTCTCAGGTTTAAGTGCAATAGTTTGCAAAAAAAGGGTTAAATAAGAATGGACTAATGGAAATAGAAGGAAGGATGTCAGGAAGACATGAGAAAGGAGGAGTAAGAGGTAAGGGAAGTCAGCACTGACTTTAAAGTGAGGGTTTTCCCAGCTCTGCTTTTCACTGAAGTGATGTTTGGGAAATCATTCTCCTCACAAGGAAAAATTTCAGGCTTCTGCAACAGAAAAGAACAGTTCTACTGCAATACAGACAGGCAGCAACAGTGTATTTCTGTTCTTGCTCTGCAGTGCTGGAAAGGAATGAGGAGCCCAGAAACAGCTCGTCCTTCCTGTCAAGAAGGTCATGGTCAAGGTTTTCTTGTCTCACCTCAAAGCTCTGAAAAGTAGCATGCCTAGAGAGAGTGCCTTGACCAACAGTGTCTTAACTTCCTCTATACTCCACTCCAGCAGCACCAAAGACAACATGCTCCATAGACTGTGCTACCAGGGAGAGTTCAAAATCCCCAGATAATCCAGAGGAGGAAGAAAGGCCTGAGACTACTGCAGGAATTTTCAGGGTTCCTTCTTTCTTCTCCTCTGCAGCACTTGCCTCAGAAAGGTCAGCCAGAATGCTTCTGTATGTAAAAGATCCCTTACACCATTCTGGAAGAGTTAAGCAGGATGAAGAAAGTCTAAGAGTAACACACTGGGGGCCAGGGTTTCCTGAAAGTAGTTTGTCTTCCTGTGAGTTCAGCTGGAAAATGAGCTGTAGCTCTCTTTGAACCACAACTCTCCCAACGGAAAGAAGAGATGTCTGTGAATAAATTAAAATTTTTGCTAAGCCCTTGGAAACACAGGCTTATACAACTATCAATGTATTAAAAAACACACGAATAAAATAAGAAAAGCACATGCTTAACTTCCACATACCTTGAAACTGATGAACTAGATAGAGAAAACATTTTATTTGATATAATATTATACATTTTATAAAGCAGGCCATGAAATATTTTTCATTAAACTCTTTTTTCATTTTTCTGGCACTTCTGAAATACTTTTGTCATACAGACACACAAGACCACTACTTGAAACAGCTAAAATACATGGCTCGATAATGTGCTCTATAGCATTTTTCACCAATTCCCTTTACAACTCCTATTTGCCTGCCAAATGTTCAGCTAAAAATTCTTATCTTTTAGCCTTCTGTTTATCTGTTTGTTTTGGTTTTTCCCCCCAATTGAAGCTGGGAAAAGCAACAGCACATGTCACACTTAATTCTACAAATCTGATCCATCTTTTTTGCCATTCCCCAGTGCCTCAGAAAACAATGTTTCAAAATATATTCTGTCCTTTATAATTAAAATTAATATGGGAACATTTAATATAAATATGAACGGTTTTTGTTCTCCCTTGGCATATGTCTTCAATCAAATTTTCTTAACACTGACACACTATTCTCTAGGTTCATGGGTAGAAACAGGCTCACTCTTTCTCAAACCATTAAACTGACTCATGTTGATGTTGATTCTGGACATATCAGTGTTATCAGGGAAACAGTTCAGCACTTCAGTCTGGTTTTGCTTGCTTTACAACTGTCACATCAAACCTCTCTGTTCCAAGAATGGGATATCTCTTTTTTTCCCCTTGCAATAACACTAACAGCACCAATAATAATGACATTCCTCTCAGTAAATATCTTGAAAGAGTTTAGCATTGTTAATACAAAATTAAACTGGAACAGAACAAGTTACATAACAAGCAAAATTATTACTTTCCCTCCAACAATTTAATGTCAAAAAAATTCCTTAAGGAGCAGCAGAGGTTAGAAAGTAGCATTCTTCAATGAGGAAAGAAACCCAACCTCCAACCGCTGTGCTGACTTGTTTATCCTTTACAAGGAAAGTACCACTGATCTGATTACTGCCCATCAATGATACCTATTTTTCCCTCATATCCTCTACAGTCCAGACAACCACCTCCCTGAGTGGACAGATAATAAACTTTATGGTATTCACAGCTCCTGTCTTGCACAGTCAGGAAGTTTTCCAAAAAGGTAGGGGAGTAGCTCAGACCAGGACTATTAAATGCCTTTTTTTTTTTTTTGTATGTTAAAAAACACTCTTCAGATGTACTTTCAAAGGCATTATTTTAAAAGAACAAAGTGCTGCCTTATACATAATGTGCAAATTTTTCTCAAAGGCAAGAGGAGGCGAAAAAATCCACAGTGTTCTTAATGCTGTTTATCTGGTGAGGAACTCGGCAGAAAATTCAGCAGTGTGTGTGTGTGTGTGTGTGTGTGCATGTAAGTACATGAGTATACACACACATGCAAGTGTGTGAGACTGCACACAAGCACAGATGTGACTGGGTACGTGTGTTCCTCTGCTATGAGGAAAGGCTGAGAAACTGGGATTGTTCAACCTGGAGAAGAGAAGGCTTTGGGGTGACCTAATTGGGGCCTTCCAGTACGTGAAGGGAGCATATAAAAAAGATGGAGAGAGACTATTTACAAGGGAATTCAGGGATAGGACAAGGGGAATGGTTTTAAACTGAGAGTAGGTTCAGAACAGATACTATGAAGAAAGTCTTCCCTGTGAGGGTGGTGAGGCAATGGCAAAGCTTGCCCAGAGAGGCTGTGGGTGCTCATCCCTGGAAGTGTTTAAGGCCAGGTTGGAAGGGGCTTTAACTACAGATGAAAGACGTCCCTGCCCATGGGAACTGGATGATCTTTAAGGCCTCTTCCAACACAGGCCAGTCTATGATTCTAGGATTCCTCTGAGTATGCATGCAAGGACACAGAGGTTTCAGAAAACAATATAAGCATCAGTATACGTTATAATATAGTATAGCATAGGTTCTAATAACACTAATATGGCTGAAATTATTGTTGTGCATTAGAAACACAAAAAGTGCCTGTTACCTCTTAAAGGATCTTGTTGCATTCTTCTTATGGACTTCTTTACACTCATTCCAGTTTGGCCCATGCCTGTCTCTCGCCTCAAAGACAACCAGTGTGATCCCCACTAAGTGCTGCTTTGAGGGGACATGAGTACATAAGAACTTGGAAATGCTTATTGAGCTTGTTTTTTAACAGGATAGTCTGTCTAAGTCATCTTGTAAGGAAATGGAAGTTTTAAATGCAGTGTTATACTAGAAATTACACTACTCACTTCACGAGTGAAATCACAAGAAAACCAGAGCTTTGGGAACTTTTAGTTTTTTTCTGTGTGTAGCCAAGGAAATGCTGGATGAGGGCTTGATTGAGTGCCCTGTCTGACAGGACAGTACTGTATCAATCCAGCACCAGACTGGGTACTAGCACATTTTCTACTCACCCCTTTCGCAAGTGGGAAATAAGACTCAGAAGGCTTTACTGAGGATTACAAAGTTCTGGTGGGAACAAACCTCGGGGTAAGAGCCACCAGTGTATATAAATCGACATCACAAATCACGATATCAAAACTGATGTAGTGACAATGAAATAAGTGCTATTAAAACATGCATCTGAGCCCTCTAGCTGTAGTATTCAGAGAGTGTTCAAGTTTCATTAATTGAAGATGATACTTTTAAGAAGGCTTTTTTATGCATTAGGGACCTCCTACCACTTTGACTGCTACTGTAGTTTGTGGTTCAAGGCTGTTCATATCATAGAACACGCACTTATTGCCAAGAAAGTCTTTCACTCTGCCATTCTCAATTTATCCCAACTTTTCTGTAACCTCTGCTCTCAACAGTGAAGCTCTGTACCCACTCAGAGGCTCTGAACAACTCTCAGGTCTTCCAGGTTACCTTGTTTTCTCAGGTATGACCAATGTGATCTTGTCGTATTATTTTTCCAGGACCACCCTCATAACTTAATACATGGGAAAACTTTTACATTTGAGTTAGAAAGGCCAAATTTCTTATAGATGTTGCTTCATAAGGTCTGCTTTTTAATGTACACTGGACAAACCTGAAACTCTTTTGTCTACTGCTTGCCTTTGTTCCTTTATAGATACCTCCGTAATGTGTTGGAGAGAAGGAAAATACAAAGATGGAGATGAGAAAAAGAAAGGGATTTCTGGAGACATACAGCAGAGGCACTCATGAGTTTAACTTCATGGGAAAATTAAGAGGGTAGTGAAGTCTGCGCCTAATGCTGTCCAATTTTGACTCCTGGATGCTGTGACCTTATTTATTTCTCTTTGCTTCTGGATCATTTTGCTTAACTTCATCTGTAATTTTTAAATATGTATAAAATTTGATTAGGGGAACACTTGCAAAAATGACTCATTAATGAACAAGTTTTGACAAGTGTAAAATATAGCAAAAAACCTTCTACCTCAAAAGCAGCTACTCCTGTGCTTCTAGAATTAATCCTTGAATGACACAAAACAACTAGTGATTTCTTAGTCTCCACAGATAATGAGCTTTCTGCAACATAAAAAGTACTTCAGTATTCCTGAATAACTGATCAGCTACTGAGGAAGATGATGGTTTGAATCCTGTTGGTTTGTCAAATGGTGTACATATTGAATGATTTTCAGTCACATTCAGGAGATTACCAAATGTTTTAATGAAAACTATATTTTTACTATACAAAATCTTCTCAGAAAAAGTCAAGAAGTTCACAGGGAATTTTAAGTTTTTAATGTGAAAACAAAAATATTCTACTAGCAATTTTCTTCTAGATTTCTGCTACTTATATCTTCTATTTTTTTAAAAAAAATATTTTTAGTCAGTTTTTTTCATTTCATCACTGACATAAAATGAAAGTGTTGGTTTTGTTAGATTTTTTTTTTCAAGCAGCGAAAATGTTCAAGGTATTTTTGGACAGTTTAGTATTGATTGCTGGACATATTAAACTTAAACTGTATTACACAGTACACTGAACACGTAATCCTCTTTTATCTAATCTTATTTAGCCCTAAGAAAGGACTTTGGAACTTACCCTTCACTTCTCCAGTGTGAACATGTAGGCCAACTGGTTGAGAATATTTACACGGTGAGCTCTGGTCTTGCTGGATTTTTAATTATTTTGTAGAATCACAGGATCATAACATATCTCAAGTTGAAAGGGACCCATAAGAACCATCAAGTGCAACTCCTTGTTCCTCACAGGACTGCCCAAAACTAAACCCTAGGACTAAGGGTATCATCCAGACACACTTAAACACTGACAGGCTTGGTTCTCTGACCACATCCTCTTCCCAGAGGAAGTGTTCTAGTGACAACCACCCTCTAAGTGAAGAATCTTCCTAATGTTCATTCTGAACTTCCCCTGATTCACTTTCACTCCGTTCCCTCGGGTCCTGTCACTGGTCACCACAGACAAGAGATCAGTGTCTGCCCCTGCTCATCCCCCCACAAGGAAGTTGTAACTGCAGTGAGGTCTCCCCTCAACCTCCTCTTCTCCAGGCTGGGCAGACCAAGTGACCTCAGCTGCTTCTCACAAGTCTCGCTCTCAAGATCTTTCCCCATCCTGGACACAGCTAATAGTTTGATGTCCTTCTCTGTTCAGCATTTTTATTGGATGGTGTGAGAGACTGTCAGCAAAACCCAATCTGGATAGTCTAAAGGTCAGAGTACCTGGAGAAGTTACCTTGCAACCACAACAAATAGCTGGAGAGATGTAAGACAGCTGCCCTTCGTGATTCTTCTTGGGCCAATGTTTTTGTTAAGCAAGGAAAGGAAGGTACTTGGTACTAAATCTGGTTCTTCATGTTGTAGAAAAGGAGGCTCAGTTGATACCTTATTGCTGTACCTGGAAGGAGGGTGTAGCCAGGAGGGGGTCAACCTCTGTTCCAGGCAACCAGTGATTGGACAAGAGGAAATGGCCTCAAGCTGCACCAGGGCAGGTTCAGGTTGGACATCAGGAGGAATTTCTTCGCTGGAGGGATTGCCAGGCATTGGAGTCTCTAGATTCTGTGATTCTAGAATCAGTAGCTGTGAAGTGCCAGTCACCGAAGCCACTGTATAAAACTAAACAGCTGGTGCACTTGGAGATTGCCAACACTAAGTAGAGCTCCAAATTTGTAAGATCCACTTGTAATATTAATGACTTAATATTTGATGGCAGAAACCCTCAAATTATTTTCTCAAATGATCATTCAGAAATTAAAAAACTGTACCCATGACTTTTTCTCCTTGTCACAACAAACACAAAGGAAGGATGAATTCACTTTGGAACAGTTTGGACCATAACAGTAGAGGCGAAGAGAAATATTCTCTTAAGCAGTTAATTTTAAGTACCACATGCTTGCAACAAAACCAGAGCCCCCCCTCCATTTCATATTTAGTATTCTTCTAAACAGCTCAAAGTCAGAAGACCAGAACCAGGTGTTTAAAGCCATAGTGGTGTTTTATTAAAGACTTTAGTCAATAGGATCTGTAAAACTGGGACTTGTGATTTACAACAATTGTATGTGTTATAGCTTTAAAGTGTCTATTTTTCACTAACAGAAAACTCCAGTCTCAAAATGTCCTTAATGTAACCATACCTTTTATAAAAATGAAAGATAAAAGAGTGGCCTATAGCTCAAATTAGTTAAAGAGTTTTGGAAACTAAAAGCTATCAAATTCAATTTTCTTTGTTGCTGTGTTCCCAGAGTAACAGCCTGCAAACTTATTGCTGTAAGAAAGTATTTGTCCCACTCTAACAAAACTCTAGCATTCTTGAGAAACACGACAGCTAAGTGGAATTTGTGGAGACATGTTTCCAAAGCTCATAAATGGGTTAAAACCTCAAAAATTTAAGCTGATTCCAAATTCCTTGAAACCAGCCCAAGGCAAATAAAAGAAAGAGGGGCAAAGGAGGAAGAAGAAAGCTTTCCCAACTCTTTGACACTTTCCAACATGCTACTGTGTGTTGGTTATTTGCATACTAGTGCCCTGCACTTACCAAAGGTACTGCATCGTAAAAGTAATGAAAATATAATAAATTGTTAGCAGTGGGTGTTACAGGCACATAAAACTAATTACATCTCATTTCATTTTTTGAAATTGACACATTCAGATTCTAGGATTTGACACTTTGCACATTAAGGGCCTTTCTATTTTGCTTTATTCTTCTGGATACAGTGGAATAACCCAGAATTAATTCTGCTACTGGATGACATGGTGACTTGTGACTGCTTGCGGAAATTGCCCAACACTTCTGTCAGAAAAGCCAATTTAAGATGCTTAAACTTTATCAACCTGTAAGATTCAGACTGGCATTTTTCATGTCACTCTACGGTTGATTTACTCTTTTACATCTAAGCTGAGAAATGTAAGCCATTTCTCAGAACAAGAGAAGAGAAAATGTGTTGGTTTAGCCACATAAAGTGTACTACTACTACTACTAATGGTAATTGAAAGAAGGAAAAAAGAAAACAAAACAGCTGAAAAGACCTGGCACAAGGCACTGTTGAAAAGCAATTTCACAAGAATACCCCTGAAGGCCAGATGTTTCTGTCTTGATCATTGCCAGTAAGATGCAGCCAGATTTAACCAAGTTTAAAGTATTACAAACACAGCTCAATGTGGCCAACAACAGATCTCTGCATGTGAAAGAGAGTTTTCCTCCCAACAAAAGAGAGTCAGAACTTCAGACCCTGTGAACATCCCATTTGCACTGCCCGGAATAGCAGAAAACTGAAAGATCTCTGGGTTATTGTGAACTGTAGCAGGACAAGAGAGGAACAAAAATGTTAAACAAGGAGCCTAGGAGGGAAACTATCAGTTGGAGCCTGTGGGAATAGAGAACGCACATGTGGTTTGAAGGGCGACCACATGCCAATAAAACAGAGAAAAAAAATGGACTATGAGTCAGGAAGAGCTGGCACTAGCTAAGCACACAGACTGAGACAAGGAGGGGAAAACTGAGTTTGAAGGAATGAGACGAGTGGTGAAAAAGCCAGGACAGCAGACAATTGTGTCGGGAAAAAGAGATAGATCAGGTATGGGAGCAGTAACTCTCACACTTCTATGCCATATTTCCTTTCCAGAACTTGCAAGACAGCCTACATTGTGTTGGAGCTTGTGAGTCATCTCTGCACAAAAACTGCTACTAATTCAGGAAATATCCTGCAGTAGCCCTGGTCTCTGTAAGCAGGCAGCTCACTCTGCAAGTCTCCTTTCTCTACTTCTAGAGTGAGCAGTAGAGCGCTGTGCTCTGGATTTTACAGTTCCACAGTGCTGGCTTTCTGTCACATCATGGAGTAGAACCACTGTGCTCTTCCACATTGCTTTTTGAAGGCCTCACTTGCCTTCTTTGTAGCCCTCTTTCTCTCCCTTGTGCACGCACACACACATGCACACACACACACATAGAGGGTAAAATTAGATCTGACAAGGCATGCAGATGAAAGCTGGGAAATAGTGCAATTATCGTTTCCCACGTAATCTTAATTCAGGCCTTTGTGCACAGATTTTAGGGTACAGTTTCTAAAACTGCTGTGTCATTTTGAACAAAGAGTGGACCTGCTCTGGGAAAGAATGAGAGTCATGACATGACGACAATCTTACCGACAGAGATGAAAAGGCAAATGAGGCAAAACCTGAGGAAAACTGGTTATAGACACAAAGATCAGAAAAGTTCAATTTTCTTGAGGCTTTATAGTTTTCTTGTGGTTTTTTTTTTTTTTTTTTACATTTCTGATTTCAAATAAATTCTAAATATTCTTAATTTTAAAAAGACAATTACAAGTCCTTTTCCCTTTTTATTCAGTCAGATATTATTCAAAGAGGATGAAAAATATGTTGAGAAGACCTCCACTACAAAAAAAAATTAATGAATAAAAATGAAATGCTTAAATCCGAACACATCAAACAGTACATGTTGCTAAATGTTGAAACTGTATTCTGTTTTTCCCCATGTTCTGAGCAAAGAGCTTGGAGAAAAAAAAAGATATAATCTTAAGAGGCCTTTTGATTTCAAAAGTTTCTCCAAATTCTGGTCTCATGACTTCTGCAGCTGAATCTTGCCTTGGGGAAAGGGATGAGACAATAACATGCTCCAGACTTTCAATGTGGTACTGGACAACTCCCTGAAGCTGAACTCTTCCTAGGTCAGCTGCTAATGGGCTGTTCTTCATTTTCTGTTTGTCTAGACTTATGTTCCTGGATGTGACCCACAAAAAAACTGGACTCTCATGATGACAACTGAAAGCGGTAGGGATTTCACTGTGAATGTTCCACATCTGCTAAAATTCTAAGTCACCTGAAAAAAAAAAAAAATCCAGATTCTGCCTGTCTTAAATTTGGCACCAAAAATTAGTGATAGGTCAATCTATGTGTCTGTTCATAGTTTGCAATTTTCACAGTGGGAGTGACTGAAATACTGCACTGTGAAAATGAAATGTGTGTGAAGTGGTTGTTCTCCATTGACACATCGCTTAATAAATCTCAAGAGAAAATGGATAGCATTGTTTTCAGATGTGGGTTTGACTAGTATGTGGTAAATGGGCCACACAGTGAGTAGAAGGAAAAATTATTGAACAGTTACTAATTAAACCAAATAGAGCTATCCCAGTATGTCTGGTCTGTGAACAGAATTATGCAGGAATCTTGTGAGGGGAAGGAAGGAAAACAGACCTTCTAGTGCAAGTGCAGAAGAGGTAGAAACTGTGTTCCTGTAGGAAACTTTGCTTTCTTCGTTTCCTATTTTTCAGGCTTTGACCTTAATTTTTGTACTTTTCCCATTACTTGCCAACAGTATCATTTAGAGTGGGAACAAGCTACCAATTGGTCATATTTAATGTCAGAATTGCAGCATGTGATCTTCTATTGGCAGATGCAACCACTTTAGCAAATCAACTTTTTTACTTTCAACAATATTATAGAAGACTTCTGGCTCAAAAACACTTGGATGTAGGTTACACTATGAGAGTCTTCTGAAGGTTGTTTATTTATGTGGGAACTATATTGATTTTGCTTATGTAGTCTACATTAGGAGCACTGAAAACTGTGCACAAAGTGCTGTGACCGAAGGCTGGCTCTGTTGTTAACACTTTGCCTTTTCCCCTCATCATAAGGACATTTGGCCTGACAGGGAACCTGCTCTGAACAACAGTTGCCATCCAGTCGACTACACAAGTGTTTCCCAACTGTATTTTAATACTTATAGAATGACTCCATGACTGATGACCCAGAACATATATATCCAGAGATCTTCCAGAGGAAAAAAAAGGCTCTTTTGCCTTTATAACTGGATTAAAAAAAGCAAGAACAAACAGTTGAAATCCTTCCAAACAGTATCAGTTTGAACAAATACTGGCTTAACACAACTTCTTCTAGGCCACCTGCTTGGTTTAGATACTCCAGTATATCAATATTGTCTCCACATAACTATTCCAGCCTAGTTTCAGCAGGAAACTTTGTTAGACTATATTCTCTTACCTTAATATCTGAAAATGAAACAATGAACATGAAGAATTCTACCAGATCTGTTTTCTGGGTAGAGGAATCTATTCCAAACCAATCAATCCATCAATCAGTTGTAATTCAATTTCTCATAGAACAGCACTCTTGCTATCAGATAGCAGCACATTTTCCTTCTAAGTCTGGAAAATCAGCAACCAAGAATCATGCAGATTTTTCCTGGCATTTCTTTGTCTGAAAGTTGGTATGAAAACAGAAACAACTTTCATTAGCTGCAGTGGCTATTAGAAACCTCATCTAATTCAGGGGCTAGACAAAAATGAACAATGCTCAGTGACCTAAATTCCTCACATATTAACACAAAGCATATTTTTGTTATAAGCCAATATTCTTAGAAGTTATTTGAAAAGGCTGGAAATCCAAAGGAACAGGGAAGGGAACAAACACTCTGTGTTGCATAAAGACACCCATGCCATTCCTTCCAGCCCTGTTTCCATCTCTCCCTTTCTTGCCTTCACTAATGCACCAGAATTTTTTGAGGAATAATTGCAAGACACTCATTACTTCGGCATCTCAGTCACATTACAAAACACACAGTGTCATTTACAGATCTT
Source organism: Myiotriccus ornatus (assembly GCA_036023395.1). Classification (NCBI taxonomy): domain Eukaryota; kingdom Metazoa; phylum Chordata; class Aves; order Passeriformes; family Tyrannidae; genus Myiotriccus; species Myiotriccus ornatus. Next base: position 1,896,078 of record JAYRBT010000001.1, read on the forward strand.
AATTCTCTTCACAAACATTATTTTCAAAGCTACTTATTGTTTGTAGATACTGAAACCCCAGACATCTCCCAGTCTGTACCAAAAAATATGCAGCAAAACAAGATGTTCTCTAAACTCTTAAAAATGTGTTTAACAAATAGCATGCAAGGAGTATTGAGAAAAGATAGCATGTTTAATAAAATATTGGTTAAAGAGTGCATGTTTCTGAACTAAGGTTTCTCAGAAACTATAGGTTTATTATTCTATCCACTATATTGAATTAGGCCTAAAAATAGCTGTTATGTAAAACACAGAGTATTTATTTTGTGCTTTCATTCAGTTAGTGCAAGTATGGCAAATTCAGCTGAGGTTGAAAGTGGTAGAGTCAGACAGATCTGGCTGTATACAGGCCATTGAATTCAGGCACTTTAGTATAAACTACAAAGGTGGAGGGAAACGGGAACTAGACACAAGAAAGGAAATTAGAGGTTCAAAGTAATTTAGAAGACAGTAGGTGCATTAGTAAAGAAAAGGACAACTGAAATTGGTAAAATAAATTGGTAAAATAAATTAAAATATTTGGAAGATCAATATTTTAAAGGCAATATTAAAATGGCAACTTCAAAATATTTCATATGTACACAATTTCCTTCTTACAAAGCCAGAATGGGAAACTACTTGTGAAATAGAGAAAAAAAGTTTCCAAAAGCAAAACTAAAGCAATCGCAGTTATGAAATAATTTTCTGCAATTTTCTTGAGTGTCAAGAGAATAAAACTAACAGGTGGATTTCTTCAGGGCTTTTTTTCTTCTGGCGCAAGGAGTACGAAAGGCGCCCCTGCCCATGTCCAGGGGTTCCACAATTTATGGTCCAATCCGAGAACCACCTGCCCCCAGATCCTCCCCTGGGCATGCCTCCCTGGAAACTGAGTCAGAGGTTCTAAGGCTCTATGTCTTCCTCATCTTCCTCCTCTTCTGCTGGCTTTGGAGCTTCTCCAAGGTTCCGACTTGAAGGTTGCTTTGACTATGTGGTATCTTGTTCAGGCCTGGGGTGCAAATCTTCTTAAACAGAAGGTGTTCACTACAATTCTACCTTGAAAGAAGCCTAAAAGAAACCCTAAATAATTTAGAAAATACGATATGAAATGAGGGAATAAGCTTTGGTGAGTGTTAACTACTATTCAAAAGTGAGGCAGACTATACAGCTACATTAAAATCTACAGAAAGCTAAAAATCCTAAAAATTCTGAGGCATCAGTATCCACAGAGGAAAAGGACTGAAAAATTACAGAAACCTAAAGAAAACTGTTCCTTCTATGGCTACAGTAATCAAAGTGAAAAAAGTACAGTAGTTCCGTGAGGTGAGTACTAAACACAGAAGTAACACAAGGAAGGGAAAAGTACTTAAAATATTGGATATGCAACAGTCCCCAGGCCTAAATCAAGTTCCTCTTATGGTTGAAAAGAAAATCCACTGTCTCTCCAAACTGAAAGCAAGAGTAGTAGCAGGAAGAGAATGTGGAATTGTCAAACTGCACCAATTCTCAGTACCTATTTCTACACAAAATATTTCAACTAATATTGGATTTTCTAATGCGCCCTCACTAATCCCATATTTTATGTCAGTGTGTTTTTAACTACTGTTGCCTGCACAGTTTTTCTCTACAAAAGTTAGTTTCGGGATTGCCATCAGAACAGCACATGGTAACACCAAAAGACTGCACACAAGATCTGACTGTGTGCTCACCAAAAGCCTGACCTCAGGAACAATTTTGATATTGCCCATGTTACTGCTAAAATCTTTTTCTCCCCTCAAGTTAGTAGTTCCTACTTTCCAAGATATACCAAAAACTACTGTCCAGATCCCTGTTCAATGAATATTTACCTTCTTTTAAGAATCACAGTCGACCACTTATTTGGTGAGGCACTAATGCTGCTTATGTCTGCTACCAAAACAGCTCAATGAGGCCAATTTTTCTCAGAATGACTACACATTAATGTAGGCCAAGTCCTATTTTTGCCATCTATGTTCCTGCTGAGAGCTGCCTCTCATCCTTAGAAACTCTCTGAGCCTCAAGAGAGGAGAAAGTACACAAACATAGCCCTGTCCTCTGTCAGATTTCCTCCAGAGCTGTTATCCTTCAAGGCTGTAGGGTTGCTAAGAACCTGAGGAATGCTTTGATTACAAATGTAATGGAAGAAATTCTTTTGTACTTGCTGTTGAAAGAGTACTGATGTTCCAAAGGATCCATGTAACTGAGTATAAATTTCTATTTAGAATTCTGATGGTTAAGGGCTAAATGTGGACTTTTCAGAAACTAAGGAGAAATACTGGGAAAGTGAGAGCTGAAAGGCAAATAAAATAATTATGTTACTGGTATCATATTAAAACAAATGGAAAAGAAGAATTGTGAATTTTAGGGCATCTACATCTAGAGATAAATTTATCTACAAATAAAACCTTTTTGGATATTTTAGGTGTTTTTATTTCTTTTCTCATGTATGAAAATTGCTTTGTGTAATTATATTCTACATTATGAATATTGTGCATAAAAATAAAATTAAACTAAAAGGAAGTAGAAAACAATATCATAACCTTATTATCAGGGTAAACAGGAAAAGCTGTCAAGATCCTGAAAAAGACAAGTCTGACGCTTAAGTAATCGTCTATCTACATGGCAGAAAAAGATGTCATCAATAAAATGCATGTAACACAAATCTGTCTAATTCCTATAGATTCAGACAAACAGGTTAATTCTTGTGTAAAATTTCTCATTTCAGTTTCTGCACAAGTATCTGAAATTTCTCAAAACCATAATGCTGATAACAGATTGACGACTGATTTTATTAGGTGATCTTGCAGGTTTTGTTTTGGTTACTGAAAGAACATTTTTCAAAATCCTGAAGTGTCCTTTTCTGCTATGACTCAGTTCCACACAACTCCTTTGGTAATTTTTTCCTTTTTCCATGATCTTATGATAGGATCAAAAGCTTTCTTAGCACATTAAGAGAAGAGCAAATGGGCTGAATAAACCTACCAAATTTTATCCTAACTTACAAAGCTTTTCTTTGTTACAACCCTGAAGATGAAATGCAAATTTTATATTTTCAATGAATAAGCTCCTTTGGCTCCATATTCTGTGTAGACAGAGAAGTTTTCATAATTAAAAAGATATTATTCATTGCTTAAAACACCTACATGATTTGCCAATTGCCACTACAAATCTGATGGCTTTAAATTTCCAGCTAGCCACAATCCATGAAGATCTTAGAGGTAAAAGAAAAGGTGTATGATTAGTCACTATTAGAGGAGTAGTTCATGTGTATTAAATAGCCAGATCCAGATCCCAGGCTCCTGAAAAACTCTTGTATCTTGCTGAATAGTGATTCAAAGCAATGGATCAGTTCACCAAGAGTGTAACTCCTTAATAGAAAATCTGGTGGTGACCCTTTTATGAAGTTCTACCAGTGACTACTCAGGAGAAAGCACCGCTTGCCGTAAGATTGCCCCTTTTTCAAAGTGGATGCCTAGTGAACAAGAGAGGATATAGTGACCACAGAGCAGAGCAACATGCTACAGTTGTGAAAGTCTACCCATTAAAAAAAAAAGTAAAATAGCCACCTGCAAAATTCAGTGTCTGGAAGTGAGCAACAATCTTTCTAAAATTTAGGGAAGCAACCAGTCTCAGGTTTTGTGTAGAAAGTGCCTTGCATCAAACTCACCAACAGATTGCTAAGATTATTTCATTTCCGTATTTTAAACATGGTAAGGAACAAAGCTGTACTCATACTTCAATCTCTTAGAATTGTAGAGTTGTTGAATTCTACTTAATTCTTAATAAGGATTATTTAACAGTTTCTGGATGGGCCACTTAGAGAAAAACACATACTAGTGGGGGAAAAAAAAAAAAGACAGCATGAGTCGAGTACTGTAAAACCTTGACCACGCAGGGTTTTTATCACTGGTTTGTAGACAGGATGTAAACCAAAATAATTAAGTCAACAATTGGTTCCACATATACACTATGTGCATATATGCATCTACACTGCAGCTGTGGTCTTGGTTTGACAGCTGCTTTACAACAGAAACACTCCCATTATAGTCAGAAAATGTCCAGATCTGGTTGTGTTTTGGATATGCTAAAGGGTAGGGTTTATTATATTATTATTTGGAATAATTATGGAATCATGGAATCATTAAGGTGGGAAAAGACCTCCAAGATCATCGAGTTCAACTTTTAAGCTAGTATCCCATGCCCAATAAACCATATCCCAAAATTCCAAGTCCACTTATTTTTTGAACACTGCCATGGATGGCGACTCCACCACTTCTCTGAGCAGCCTCTGCCAGGGCTTAACATCTCTTTCAGTGAAGAAATTTTTCCTGATATCCAGCGTGGCCTCCCCTGGCACAACTTAAGTCTAATCAGCCTGCTAACTTCATGAAGTTGGCCATCCCACTTATTTTCTAATTCATCTACTTGACCTGTATGGTTTTTGACTGGTTATTGCTGGGGAGTAAGTTGCTTTTCTTTTTTTTTTCTATTCGAGTTTGCATCAGACTTTTGTATACTGATACAAATAATATTCTCCACAAAAGTCATACATTTTCACTTGTTCTTCTGTCAGGATATTATCCTGAGTTCTATTCAGTTTCATATCCCCAGACTCATGAATGCTCAAAGTGAGATGCAAGCTTGGTATGATATTTTTATTTCATGTCAATATTTCATTTGCTATTTCCTGTGGAGTCTTAAGTTGCTATATTTCAGAGTATCAAGAAACACAAAACTTTAATGTACTATTTGGAGGATTTATTTTCTCATTAACTGTTCTCTCAGCAACATTCTAGTAGACCAAGAAGCCTGAGGATGATTTGATTCAAGTACAAAGGAAATTGTGCTGTTTGCAAATTCATTTATAGATTGTATGGAATATGGTTTAATTAACATATAGAAAGCTGAAATTTTTTTATTACCCTTCAAAGCACTTTTACATCACAGAATTTCTGATCTATACATCTTCCAAAAGACTGTCTGTGAAGGGTAAAGAAAAAGTACCCACTTTTAGCTTAACAGAAATCTGCAGCAGGCAGAGAGTTCTGGGTAAGGTTCTACAATCCTCCAGGAATCCAGATACTCCTGGTGAAAGGCTGTCATAAATCCCATGAAGATATCTATCAAGAAGGAGTTTTTGTTCAGTTGTTTCTTTTAAGTAGCTGTATATCAACTCAGTTTATACCTGATACAACAATTATGTCCTCAATTCACTCAGAATGTGTTTTTAGTACCAGGACTAGCACACTAGAAACCAGAATCAGTCATGCCTAATGACATTCCCTATTTGTTTAGAGACAACATCATATTTAACTGGCTTCATATTTTCCAATTATGCAGATTTCAGGCAGAAATTATTTATGTTTCTGATTCCATTCTCACTGGAGAGACTGGCATTTTTCCATCTTTAGTGTGAAGTAGATTCAGACACAGATGCTGTGGTAATGAAAATTAAATTAAATTACACTTTTGTGTTGCATTTCCTTCTGCAAATTAACACTTATATTTTGTTAACAATTGCTGCTTATAGTACATTTAATGATCAGCAAACTAGCATTGCTTCAAATTTTCCAATTAAGCTGCTTTTTCAGAACATTTGTAAAACATTTTACAATCGATAATTACTAACTGAGATGAAACAAAATTTAGTCCCAAAAAGTCTTTATATTCAACAGTTATTTGTACAGCTACACCAGAAAACAGCTGAATTTAGCAGGAGTTTTAGGTTTTCTTTCAAAACAAAATAGTATGAGAATTAACCTCTTTTTATTTGTCTGTAATTTTCTCAGTTCTGTAACATGTAGAAATGGAAGTATCTAATACAACTGTAACTTGCTACTCTGGAAAATGAATAATTCTTGAAGAGTCATGTTTTCATAGGAAATACCAATTTTTAACAGAAGGAAAAGGATTTTTGTAGGTATTATGTTGGTGAATTTGGCAATGACTGAACTAAAAGATATCAGAAAATCATATTGTTGATAAGAATATGGGTCTTTTATCTGCTCTAATAAACAACAACAGAATTTCATTTGATTCTTGTAGAATTGTTTAGGCCCATCTTGTCTAATTGGAATTTTCAACAAATTTGGATAAGTGTTAAAGTGAAAAGGAAGGGACTGTTGCCATTTTTCAGAAGCTGGTGTTGATTTTCATGAATAGAACCAGATATCAGTATAATTATTTAACATATTAGCACAAGAAAAAATTGTATCACTTTGGATTTTCAGGTGTATAAGACGCATATTGTAATGTGAAACTCCAACTGCTCCACAAGGGAGCCACAGGAATAGGAGAATATTACTGGATTAAAAAGAAAACAAAACCACCTTTTTCCCTCCCCAAATAAAAGGTCAGTACACCTGAAACAAAGTCTGTTTGTTTACTTAAAAAACAGTAGGAAGGAGGTGTTATGTACATTGAAACACTCTTTGTCTTTCTCTAAATGTTTTTGATTTAATTTAAAAACATTATTTATGATTAAGAAGATTTTGGAGTGAAAAGTATTTTGAGTCCTGGGGACTTACTGAAGGAAGTATTATCATCCAAAGAAAACTGTTGTCCTAGAAAATAAAAACCTAAGTGAAACACATATATGATTTTTTTTATATATATAAGAATTTCTACATTACAAACAGATTAACTAATGCTGGGTTTTAATGGTAAAAGGACCTGCCAAAACCCCCCTGACATCTTTATGTCAGGCCTCATTTTTCAAAATATTTGTACACTGTCTTTTACAGCATTTATGTTGGATGACACCATTATCCTTTACTTCACTAGCTAACTGATGCTATGTTTTTATCACGTTCACATTGCAAACATACTATGATGCAATTAAGAACAGCTTAAGTACATTTGCACATAAGGTTTTACCGGAGAGGTCAGCTTTGTGTTTATGTTTCTTTTGATTTTTTTAAAAAATAAATAAATTATTAACATGAAAAAAAATCATAAAAGTTGGCATTTAAATAAATAAGCATTTAGTTACAATTATAATAATAAAGAATATTTAACTTGAAACTTTATATTTTTTAAGTGCAGGCATATGATATTTCCTAAGGCTAATTTTAACTAGGTTTATCCTGCTATATTGCAGCACGAAAGAAAAGCCATTTAGTTAAAAAAGGTAAGTGATTTAATTGGGCTAGATGAAGTATTATCTAAAGTTGAATAGGCTGCCCATGAAGATACAAGCAAAGTGGCAGATGGTCTGTGTTCTCCCATGTCATGTCATCTCATGTCATAATTTTCCCTACATCATTCTTGTACACTTTTAAGAGGGAAAGAGAAATAAAACGAGGATTATTTTCTGATTCATGCTACATCCCTGCTTTTATCCAAGAAAATAGTAACATTGCTTTTAATACTGCTGGGATGATTATAAGGCACAGTCATCTTTTCTATTATCTCCGTTTCTTCTCTTCTGCTCTCTGCAGAGATAGAATCTGTAGCTCGGTCTGTTGGGATGTTGGTCATATGTTATCTCATGCTGGTTTTCCATACTGACAGATGCTATTTGGAAGAAGTAAGAGACATGGAAAAGACTTATTATTCAACTGGATTACAATGGAATCCTTAGAGCTATGCATTTTATGAAATATTAAGATTTAGACCTGGAAGAAAGAAGAAAGAAACATGTCAGGGTCAGATTTCAATGTTTATATATGTTTTGGGATTTATTTTTTTTAAGCTGTAAACAACTCTTTCATAACTAATATATTTTCTTTGAAAAACAAAATATTTGAATCACAAAAAAAAAACTAGCAAAAACCAAACAGCCCAAAACACCAATCTGCCAGGAAAAGTGAAAAGATGGCAATTACACTAGAACAGATTTACTGCTGTGAAATAAGTCATACACACTACAAAAACACTGCTGATGATAGTGACAGTCACTGGGCAGTAGTGTTGGCTCAACAGCTTTGCTTAAAATGCCAAATTTCCAGTCTTTTTGTGCTGGCAACCTTGGGAGGATAGTAGTCTGGACACCAGATTTCTAAAATTAAATACTCTCAGATAAGTTATTATTTATACACCATTCATGATGCTGATGTGTCCAAGTTAGCAAAGACAAGATAATGCCTGCAGCATAAGTAGTCATCAAGCTGAGCTCAGCAGGATAATTGTGTCTGCATTTCTATCCACCTGATGGCAGGGTCAGCGCCAGCTGAAATGTGCATCAAAAACACTGCACTGAGCTCCAGTGCTGTACATCTGACCACCTGCTTGTGTCAGGAGGAATACAGCAACCTTTTCCTGTCCCTGAGCAGCTCGTTTTCAAGTCCCAACTTTTGGTTGTACTGTTAGGGTTCACCACTGCTCATAGAACTTTACAAACTAATGAAAGCAACTGCAGGTTGCTTGAGGGACCACTGTGCAAGACTTAGGGTTCTTTGCCACAAGTAGGTAATGAGTTCATCATCATGTGAAGTCCCATTAGTTTTCAAAGTTAAAGGTTGAATTTTTTTATTTTTTTTTTTTTACTACTGGTCACAAGATCACATCATTCTGGGTATTGCTTTTAACAAGTTACACGACCATGAAAAATGGAAAAATCGTTAGGTTTCCTGAGCCAAGCTTATTTAAACCCTGAAAACATATTCGGTATCTGTGGTTTTCTTTAAGGCATCTCTTGTTGCTATAATACCAAACTCAAAAGAAAAACGGGGGCAAGGAGTATAGAAAGGACATAGACTTGTTGGACTGAGTCCAGAGAAGGCCACCAAAAAAATTAAAGGGATGGAGCACCTCTGCTATGAGGAAAGGCTGAGAGAATTGGGATTATTTAGCCTGGAAGAGTGAAGGCTTTTTGGTGACCTAATTGTGGCCTTCTAGAACCCAAAGGGAACTTCTAGGAAAGATGGAGAAAAACTACTTACAAGGACCTGTAGTGACAGGACATGGGGGAATGGCTTCAAACTGAAAAAGAGTAGGTTTAGATTAGATGTTAGGAAGAAATGCTTCCCTGTGAGGGCGGTGAAACACTGGCACAGGTTTTCCAGAGAAGTTGTGGCTGCCCCATGCCACAAGTGTTCAAGGCAAGGTTGAATGAGGCTCTGAGGAACGTGGTCTAGTGGAAGGTGTCCCTGCCCATGGCAGGGAGTTGGAACAAGATGATCTTCAAGGTCCCTTCCAACCAGGCCATTCTCTAATTCTGTGATTCTATGATTTCTGCAGCTACTATAACACAGTATAAACAGCAAAGAGAGGTTCCATAGTTCTGCACATAGTTTGTGATGTGCTACACCAATTCAAGACTTAGGGTAAACCACCCTTCCTTGTTTAACACAATGACAGCTATTTGGATTGTGTAAATCTTCAGCTGATGTAATCTTTCCTGAGATGTTATAGTATGTATGGGTGTATGCATTTATGCAAGCATGTATGGTACAGACTTTTCCAAATGCTCACTCAGTTTTAGAGATCGTAAGTGCAAAGCTGAGGCACTGATGTAATACTGCTGGCTTTGAGACAGATTATGCAGGTCCACCCTTTGGCAGACACAACTCAAAAGTGCACCTGATATTTTCACTACTTACTTCCTCTCCCTCTGACACATTAATCTGCTGCTGGAAAAGTCAGACATTTCCCTCCCCCATCTTTGGCTGATGTTTTAGCTGTGTTGGCGAGTATGCAATCGAACAGTGCAGCTGAGTTGGGGAAAATTACACAGAGCTGTCAGCTGGATTAATGGAAAGAATGCACACCCTGCAAGTTATGGTCCTCCGGCATTGTTTCACCGAAACATCCTTACCTCCAAGATACTATGAACACATCCCCCTGACCAAACAAATGTTTCATATAGCCTTGTACAAAAGTTGGTCTTAGACTGTAATGTGCTGTGAATTGTTTCACCTTTCTGATGATGAGCATTTGGAAGAAGTGACATTTTATGTACATTTGTAATGTCCAGAAAATAATAACAATATTACATCAGAGCACCTCTGTTACTTCTGTATTCTATAGCATAACAAAACCCTCCTGTTGCTTCAGCAAAGGACATAGGACATGTTATTGTCTGCCTAGAAAATCACCCCAGGGTGAAATTACTTTATGTCATAAAATGTCCCTCATCATTTTTAACAGAAGCAAGTACTAATAAATACAGGCTTTGCTTTTATGAAGTGCTTTACAAAGAGGGGTAGGAGTCCACATCTTTACTTTAACAATTCATTTTTTTCACTGTGACAAGTCAGCTGTTCCAACATCAGAAATCCACAGAAAGTCTCTAAGAATACAGTGGAAAAGTTGTCCTCCTCCACTGAAAGATAACCACCTGAAAGGAGTTGGAACATCTGAATAAAAGTGGTCTTATTTTCCAAATTTCTCAGGGGCCTAAGTTCCACAGACTAGAAGTTTCTTAATAGCAAAAGCTTGAACTTTAGCTACATTATATTATTATATTTATAGACAGACATTTTTGGTAGTAGGTGAAACTAGTGCAAGATTTCTGTCTTTCTAATAGTCTTTGTAAAAAGATCATATGTCACAGCTATACTTTATTGTAAAGACATCAATTTTACTCTAAATGACAAAACATTGCAGTAAGGACAGAAGGAAAATCAAGATGAGGACACTCTGGGAAACCAACTTATCTCTGGGCTTATTTCTATAATTAAGCCACCATTAAAGTTCTACCTGAAGCTTTTCCAGCATGTAGCCACACTAGAGGAGTCCTCTCATCTCTCAGTTTTCTGATTTTCTTTGTCAAGGGATATCACCACAGACTGTGATCTTTCCAGCAGTCAGGGAAGTCTCCCTCCCTTCTCCAGCCAGCTCTCCACAAAGTCTCTAGGAAATTTATTATCTTCTTTTATGCAGCTACTTGGAAAGCTCTGTCTCGTAATTTTCAACCAGAATCAACTGCTAAGAGTAGCAGTGTTCCAACTACCCCCATAGTCAAGGGAGCCACAAGGTTTTGGGAGGAGCACCAAAAACTCTTGCGTCTTTCAGTGTATTGGCAGACGAAAGGAGCACCTGGACAACTGACAAAGGAAGGGGACAGTTTAATACATCTTGCTGCAAAGTAGGTCCCAAATGACAAGGGTAGCACTTTCCTGAACACCATAAAGAAATCTGACCTACTGCTTTCCATTGCCTTGGTAGGTAACCCTTAGGATGGTATTTTCTGTCAGAGGAAGTGATGCCCAAATCAGGTAAGCCAGTGACGAAACAAATCCAGAAGGCACAGCTGACACGTGTATATACAAATTAGGGCTGTACTGTCAGGTGACGGCCCAGAGAAGCCCAAAGAGAGAATTTCAAGATCTGGGCCTAGAGAACTTGAATATCCTCTCCCCTCTTTCTTTCCTATCTTGGCAGATATGATGAGAACAGTTTGGTTTTTTGTTAAGAGTGAAAATAACTTATTTTCCCCCACATATTCCTATTGTAACGAAAAGACATACAGATGATTAGGCAAAAGAGTGAGTGGAAGTGGACAACAGTTCATATCTACCAAACATGGGCCTAGGTTAAAGATTAGAGGCTTAGCAACCTGACAGGAAATTCTGGCATTTACCATTCTTAGTATTTCGGTCACACTGATTCATGATTAGATCTGTTTTACAATTCACCAGTGTCTGGGATTATAAATCCCAGCCAAATAAAAATATATAAATCATATATAAATTCCAGATTATAAATCCCAGTGGTTGTGGTTGCTGGAAAAACTCCCAGGAGATGGTAGAATTTGGCCTCTCAATCTCTCAACCTATTGTCTGGTCTCTATGTTTGCACTTATAGAAACTCAGGCACTTCTGTGTTCTGCAGCTTAGACCAGCCCTTTGGATACATGTTCCTGAGGAAAAAAATACACCTTCTGGGTTCTGTGTGAGACCCTGTACACTAGGCTTTTGAAAATATCCTTCTGTCCTCCTCTGAGTTAAGCAACACTAAAATATTGGAGTCAAGGATAAGCCAGTTTTCACTGCATGAACCATGGTTTTTGTAGATGGCAACTGAATAGGTTCAGACAAATCTTATTGGCTTCTAAAAGCTCTTGGGACATTGTATCGATCCATACTTTTTCATTTTTTTAATGGAAGATTTATGTACCTCTAAAACATTGTTTCATCATGTCAGTAGATAGACTGGTGCTGTGATTCTGCCAGAACATTTTTGGTTGTTGAAAGCTCTGAGTTGAAGATAGGGGTGAACAGAACAACGTGCTTTCTTGCAGTGGTTTGCATTTGTTTAATGGAAAGACTCTGCACTGTAAGATAACTTGGATAAATATAGCTAAATATGCAGAAAGTCAAGGATGTACTTTATATCACTGTGACATCAATTATCCTGTTCCTCTCATACAGCAGTTTTCTGTATACTTATGTAAACCTGGGATACATCCAGATTAAACACATTCTTGCCTGTATTGCCTTTTATTCCAGATTGCTCCACTGGAACTTGCCCAATCCAATTCATACTGGCTAACTTAGTAGTTTCCCCTCATGATATTTCTTCTGCAAAGGCAGACTTACAAAAAAGAGCATGGTTTACATGCCATTTTTCTCCAGTAACTGCTTTCCTCCCCATATTTTCAATGGCAAATTAATATTTTGTAAATGCATTTGCCTGGGGAGCAGGAGGGGGGTTGAATTTAACCATAGAGTACTCTGACTCAGGTGAGACAACATGGTAAAAGTGGAAAACTCAAGAAACACTATGAAAATGAAGTTTAAAACAAAAGGGAACACAGAGGCTTTTATGAAGATCATACTGATACCATAGGATCTAATCAAGGACCTTTCCTTTGTGTTGTTTGTGAAGTGGTCCACTTTCTGGAAGAAACTTGACTGAACTAAACAAAGCAAGGAGACATAGAGGAAACAGATCTCCAATTCCCTGTAAAATACAAATGTTACTCTTTTTGCCCAAACTAATTTTTCTTTGTATGGTTCCTGCATTATACTCCGTGGGCATTACAGGATTTTGTTGTCTCCATCACAGGTTGTCTGCACAAGGTATATCAGGCATTAGCCCTTTCACTGTAACCTATTTGAGTAATTTCCTGTTTGATGCAATTGTATGAGGTAAATTAAAGTCACAGACACAAACATTAATACAAACTTCAGAAAACCCTTCATGGATATTTCTGCAGAAGACATTGTAAGTCAATGCCTGCAAAAACTACTAGTGGATCAGAAATAGGAGCTCTGAATGAATTATGAGAAGTTGAATATGGGCACGAACTATTTACAAATTTTCTGTACAGAATGAAAAAGTGAAGGGCTACATTTCAGCATATTTGAACACAGCTTAATCCCAAAAAATTTACCTGGGCACCTACTGAGTAAACTGCACATGCCAAAGAATTTACTTTGTTCCTTACATCTGTCATACAATGAATGTGAAAATAATAACAGCTATGTGAATTGCCAATTCAATCAATGCTACAGAGCCTTTATATCCCATATAAATAAATATATCCCAAAGAATATCCCATCTTTCTGTTTCAGAGTTTAATTAGCAGGTACATTTCTGCATATCCCCCAGGCAGAGCTGAATTCAGAGGATGAGTGTGACTGTGGCTATTCCAGATGGTAAACGATCCACTAGAAACACATTTACTACCTGTTTTAGAGATAAAAATACTGAATTTTGTTTTCAGCTGAGCTTTGTATTTCATTATTTAGCTTTGCTATTTTCGAGTGTTATACTCTTTACATAGTTCTGAAAATACTGCAAAAAACTTTGTGATTGGGCTTTCCAGAATGAGAAAAATAATAAATGAAAGTGAAGTGTCCCAGTGTTTGATCTGACAAATATTAGTGCTCAAAGTGGAACATTGTGACCTACAGTATCTTCTAACTGTTCTCATCAGGAACAGGCTCAAAAGCTTGAAACCATGAGTCTGTTAATGAAGCAATTGTCAATAGGCTTTTTCTCTACATACGTATAGCATTTTTTCATCTCAATGTTGTCTCTGCGGGTCAAAGTGAGAATACTGAGGAAAGACAAACTAATTCAAGCTTGTTTTACAGTGGAGTTATTAGATCAAGACTGACTTCTGTCCTTGCATAATTAAGGGTAAGAAATCAAAGAAATGTAGCTGCACCAGCAAATATACAAGAAATATAAACCATAGATCTTGTCTGCACCAAACCCATTTAAGCCATTGGACCAAATGAAGGCAGTGATAGTCAACTGGAAATTGTCTTAGTGATAGTCTGCTCGTCTAGACCCAGATTAGTGAGGACAAGGACATAACCTTGTCAACTGGACCAAGGAGAAGATATGGTTTTATTATTACAACAGTTTTATTTGGGAGTGTCTTAGTAACCAAGCTAATCTGAAGAGTTCACAATGCACAGGAGTGTTCATTGAGTAACTGAATGCAAACCACAATATGGACTGTTATGTTTCAAGATTTAACCACAAAGTGATGTAATAGGAGAGTCTGGTGTATTATCTGATTAGAGACCTGTAATCAGCACAACTATCATATTTATTAGTTTTTTGCTTAAGAGCTAGAAAACTGTTGACAGGTCTAAATTGCTGCTTTTTCTATTATTAAAAATTCAATGGAAGAGGAATCAGTAAGTCTGAAGGTCCTTACCTAAAAACTCCAAAACTCCAGAAATACAGAAACAACAACAAAACCCCCTTTTATTATATATTGATATACATGATGGGAAAAAAGCTTACAGAAGTATCTCATGTTAAAAATTTATATTTCTGTTGCTGTCAGTATCAGATAAGGCTGAAAGCAGTGGAGCCACATTTTATTTAAACAAAAAACAATTTTTAATATTGATTTGTTAATTAAGTAATATTAAGAAGTTTCATTGCCCTGAAAAACCTTTGATGCTGCTCTTATCACTCTTGCCCCAAACTTTCCCTGTCGCTACCCCTTTTTCTAAAGAAAGGGAAGCTAATTGGAAATGATCCAGATGAGTTATATTGGAATTAGAAGAGCTAGTAATTAAACAACAGATTTGTAACAATATGGCTCACAGTCTGTTCTCATTTACTTTCTTCCTTGGCATTAATCCCATTGAAATCCCAAGAATTGCTTTGAGTTACACCCCTAAAATTAAAACCAGAATGAGACCTGTGGATTTAAAGACCAAACCACATGATCATTTGCAGTTAGTGACAAGTTTCTGTGTATAGGCACTGAAAGTCATAAACCTCTTACAACAGCAAAGAATTCTGGCCAGTTTTGATCATCTTTTAATATCACGTTCATGGTCCAAATGAACATGAACTAGTTTATGGATTTGTAACAAGGAAAAACAAAAATCTGCGGTGTTCTCAGTGTTTTATGTGAAGCTAGGTGATACTGGCTAGATCTGAGAAAATTTTGTTTGGTGGCATTCAAAGCCATTTGAAATCCATAATTTTTCAATATTAAAAAAAAAAAAGGAGTTTTATGTTGATTCTGAAACACAAAACAAGTCAAAGTGATTGAAGGAAAAGTATATGCAACAACATGTCCCACAGTAGAAAAGCAAAATTTTAAGTCCTTAATAGTTGCAAACATGACCTGTTTACTCTGTAGTGCCTGATGTTCCAAAGCTTTGACTGTACACTGAAGTTACAGTTTGGAAGGTACAGCAAATCTGTTATACCTGACTCTGTGTATTTTGCTTAACTCAGTGATGCCTGTCCTTGGAATTCAACTAACAAAAACCATCAAGTAATTCACATTCCCTATTCCTCAATGAATCATAGAGTTGTAGAATAGCCTGAGCTGGAAGGGGCCTTAAAGATCATCTAGTTCCAAACTCTCTGCTGTGGGCAAGGACACCTTCCAGTAGACCTCAGAGCTGCATCCAAAATGGTCTTGAACCCTTCCAGGCATGGGGCAAGGACAGCTTCTCTGGGCAACCTGGGCCAGTGCCTCACCACCCTCACAGGGGAAATTTTTTTTCTAATATCTAATCTAAACCTCCTTTCTCTCAGTTTGAAGCCATTCCCCCAGGTCCTGTCACTGCAAGGCCTTATAAATAGTCTTTCTCCATCTGTCTTGTGGGCTCCCTCTAGGTGCTGGAAGGCCCCAACTAGGTCACAAGCAAGTGCACATTGCTCAGTAACATCCTGTGTGTCATCCACCAGCATCCCCTTGGAATTGCCGTGACACAAGTGCAGGACCATGAACTAGGCCTTGTTGAACTTAACATCATAGAATCATAGAATATGCTGAGTTGGAAGGCACCCATCAGAATCATAAAGTCCAACTCCTGGCCCTGCACAGGACCATCCCCAAGAATCACACCGTGTGCCTGAGAATGTTGTCCAAACACTCTTTGAACTCTGCCAGTCTTGGGGCTGTGAGCACTCTCCTGAGGAGCCTGTTCCAGTGCCCAACCACCCTCTGGGGAAAGAACCTTTTTCTAATATCCAATCTAAACCTCCCAGCTCCATGCTGTTTTCCCGAGTCCTGTCACTGGTCATGAGAGTGAAGAGATCAGTACTTGCCCTCTCTCTTCCTCTTGTGAGGATGTTGAAGATCACAACAAGGTCTGCCCTCAGTCCTCTCTTCTTCAGGCTGAACAAGCCAAGTGACCTCAGACACTTCCCTTTAGATCCTTCACCACCTTTGTTGCCCCCCTTTGGACACTCTGTAATAGCTTAATATCTTTCTTATATTGTGGTGCCCAAAACTGCACACAATATTCCAGATGAGGCCTCCCCAGTGCAGAGCAGAGAGGGACAATCACCTCCTTCAGCTGGATAGTGATGCTTTGCCTGATGCCCCCCCAGGACACGATTGGCCCTCCTGGCTGCCAGGGCACTGCTAACTCACATTCGACTTGCCATCAACCAGGACCCCCAGGTCCCTTTCCCAGCACTGCTTTCCAGCATTTCATTCCCAGTCTGTCCTTACATCTGGGATTACCCCTTCCCAGGTGCAGAATCTGGCACTTGTCCTTGTTAAACTTCATATGGTTGATGATTGCCCACCTCTCTAATTTGTCAAGATCTCTTGGCAGGACCTCTCTGCCCCTGAGGGAGTTGACAGTTCCTCCCAATTTAAGTGTTGTCAGCAAACTTACTTAGTATTCTTTTGAGTCCTTCATGAGGTTTGCACCAAGCCAGCTCTCAAGACTGTCCAGGTCCCTCTGGATGCCATCCATTGCCTCCAGCATGTTAATTACACCACAGTCCAATTGATCTCACAGTCTCACAGTCCGTGTGGCCAACAAAGATGTTAAACAGTGTCAGTCCCAATATCATCCCCTGAGGAACACAACTTGTCACTGGTCTCTGCTTGGACATCAACCTGTTGACCACAGTTCTCACAGAGCAACCATTCAGCCAATTCCTTATCCACTGAGTTGTTCATGTGTCAGATCCATGTCACTCCAGGTTAGAGACAAGGATGCCCTGTGGGATAGTGTCAAATGTTTTGCACATGTCAGGTAGATGACATTAGTGGTTCTTCCCTTGTCCACCAATGCTGTAAACCCCATCATAGAAGGCCAACAAATTTGTCAGTGGTTCCTATATGAAGTTTTGTTTTCTGAAATGGATACATTTTGTGCAAAACAGAGCAAAGTTATTAACCCATGTCAAATGCACTGTAATTGACTCATTACCCACTGAAACCCCTTTATGACTGACATAAGCAATCCTGGAATTGAAATGTTGCTAGGCTGCATATATCACAGATACAAACCACAGCTCTGTAATTCCCCTCTGTATCACTCCAGGTAGAAATTAACAAAATTAGAGGCTAACACAAGTTTAGAAGTCTAAAATTCTGGATCACTCTACAACTCACCTTCAACAGAGTTGGTCTACTTAAGCAATCATTAATGCTATTAGGTGATAAAGCACCATGATGATGAAGTGCTATGGATATGCTAGAGTGTGAGGTGTTTTAAAGATTCCAGGAGATCATCATCAACAATCCTATAAGCTGAGTCCTTTCTTGTAATATAGGAGGCAAATGGTGTGTAATTGAGAGTTTTACATTAAAAGTCCATTTCTTATTCCAAAATGATTCAGCAGATGAGGTGTAAATTTTAAACAACCACAATGAGGTCACCACCCCACATGTGAGTCTCTGGAACGAGACCCTGGCAACACAGGTAATGATGTTACTGTACTATAAGTAAGCCAAATATAGTTTAAGCAGTTGTAGCACAGATTTCCCTGCTGAAAGCCAAATGAACTCGCCAAAAAGTCCTCTTAAGACTTAATAAATAATATGTGAACTGCGATATATATGTCAATAAAACAGCTGAATCAGCCTTCATAACTCTAGAAAAGATACGATTATACAACAAATATTCAGGTGACTTACCTAACAACACTATATAAATCAATCTTTGTGTTTACATGGTTCAAGTAAAGGCTTTTTCATGTTATTTTCATTCATGTGGGTACACGTGGATTGTCTAACAGGAAGAATCTTCATCATTCCCATATATTGTAAGAAAAAATGTAAATGAAGATTACTGTTCTCCTAGGAGCAGTGAAACCCCATCATCTCAGACAGAAGAGATTTTCTGGTGAGGTATTCCGCTCCAAGGCAGGAAACTTTATGGAGTGTATCTTAACTCCAAATATTTTATATCTGATTTGAAAGCTTCATTGCTGAGTTAGTGTTTCCTTCACAGATAGCTGCTGTCTCTCTAGTTTCAAAAGCTGTGATAGAAGAGTGAGCAGACAACTAATGCTGTGCCAAGTGATAGGACAGAATTCTCCCTTGCTTTCATTACTTTCCTTTCTGATGTAGCAAGAAATTTCTGTGCCATAGATACCCATAGCTGTATTTGAAAACACTGCTTCTTATGATGCAAGGATAGGTCTCCAAACAGTCTCTCATTAGCTGCACTTATGTCCTTGCTTTCCAAAGACCTAAATTAAATTTGAATTTTATTTTCCGAAAGTTTCTTTTTATTTCTTTTTTATTTCATGCAAAGTCAAGTTATAATAAGACATAAAATGCTACCAGTCCATAAAGTTTTAATTTCCTAATTTTTCAATGTGTCTTAAATGTAAAGTGAATTTTAAAAAATTGAGACCAACCTTTCAAAACCAACTCCTTCTTCCAACAGCAAGAATAAGAGACAAGATACTTAAGCCAGATCTCATTCAAAATCTTGGTTATTCACATTTGTATGAGGGCTGTCAACCAGAACATACCTTTTCTTTCTAGTCACAGCAGAAATGCTACAGCAGTTGAGAACATGATTATATCTCAGGTACATAAATTTCCAGCAGAAATCAGACTGTACAGAGTTCCATAATCATAGCAAATAACAGAAAGAAAATGTGTACACCTGAGAGTGAATTTTCAGGGAAAACCTAGAGCATTCTCTGTACAGCCTTCTCCAAAAATATTGGCTTTTAGTCTGTATAGCTATATGTCCTAAATATTTCTTCTAATTTGCTCTGGGAGTTTTAAGTCCTTCTGATAAACCTTTCCACGGAGTTTGACTGAACTTCCCAGTTATTAAGTGAAGAGTTATCTGAGCACCATCTTGGTAACCAAAACTTCCTTCTCTTAGAGCTTACCTGCAGAATAACTCACACTTAAGACACTACGTATCAAATTTGGGCCTTTCTTCACATGGTCAAATATAATTAATTTAAACTTCAAAGAGCAGATGTAGGACCAATGGAGAGAATTACTCCATCAATATTAGAACATTGGTTTATCCCAAATAAGAAGTCAGGACCTCTACAAGTATAAATTTATATATTCCAGTTCCAGCACTGAAACAGCCAGGATAGTGTTTTACTTCTTTACTTAGAATAGCGTTTTACTTCTTTTTAATGACTTTGTATCCTTCCATTAAGCTCAAATGATTTTAGTTTTTTAACCAGTTGGCATTGTTCACACAATTAGTGCAAATACTGTTATAACCAGATTTAAAGTCCTGCTCCCTTCCATCTTCTGCACCTTTCTTATGAGCTTCTTAGAGGGTTAACTTGCAGGTTTCATTTATGATTGAATGTAGGAAACTGAATTCAGGATGAAATAAGAATGATGACAAGACTATAATATGACAAGCAGAAGAGTTTCTTACTACTAAAAGTAATATATGGCGAACTATTCACCACCAGTCTTTGCATACATGACAAACATTTTCATATTTTCTGCATTAAAATTGTGTATTATTTTGTCATCTCCTCCAAGTTCAAAAAACCCTAGACAAACCAAAGCTCTTTACAAGGAGGCTGAAGGCAAAAATTGTCACATACACAAACAAACAACAGATTTTACTACAGATGCAAGTACTTGTTGGCCTGTGACTGTAGGATATTCCCTCCCACCACTACTCCCTTATTTTTTCTTTTTTTTTTTTTTTTTAAGTAACAGTTAACATCTGCTTATACCATTCACAGATGAAAGACAACTTTCAGAATGAAAACTGCTGTACTTATGAACTGTTAAAGGGGACCTGCTCGCTCATGTTATTTCAATAACATCAGAGTCATTTTTGGGTGTTTTTTTGGTGCAATGATGAATTAACAAACCAACCCAGTCTAAGCAATTCAAAATAGAGAATAATTTGGCCAAACTTGACAAACACTGATATTTCCTGTTTGAATGAACTATCAAAGATATAAATTGATTTAACTTAAAATTTTTTGATAAATTACTTATTTTGCAGTTGAACATTAACACCAATTTGAAAGACAAATATTATCTGAATATTTCAACTACTAAGAACAAATATCTTAATTTTCTTATTGAAGTAGGTGCTTGTTTTTCTTGTCTTCGACCATATAAGACAAGTCTGTTCCAAAGGTCAGAAATTTGGGTGTTTAAATAACCCTGATTAATTTTTTTTACACCACGTATCTTCCATGAAAATACATATTTTGTTCCATCTCAAAACAGGAAGAATTTTTGGAGTATCGGTATGTATTGCAAAATGAAACAAAAATAGTTCTCACTTCTTAGTAGACTTGTCAGAATATGTATTGTTTACTTTAAAAGCAAAAATTAAATTACATGTGACATGCTGCTACTGCTACAGTCAACAGTGACCTTTGTTTAAACAAACATCTCTCTCGCAGTTAGACTTGGTGTGATAGATTTAACTTACTCTCTGTCAGGATCAGAATGGATACTTCCAGTGGTTTCAGCTGGGCAAGCAGAGGAGTGGGAAGAGATATTACAGTCACAGAAAAGGAAGGAGAAATGGGAACGCACTGAACAGTATGAGAAGTATCACTCTCAGGACTAAAGACCATTTTTAAGCATTTCCGGCGCAATTTACCTAATGTTTATCTTAGAAAGCAGCTTTTTGTCCACTTCCACCCGACCTTGCCTTTGATACAATAGAGAAAATTCACAAGGAAAAACAGAAGGACATTATTAGCACCTACCTTCAAAACTTTGGGAAGGTTGAAAATTCTAAGACATTCAACCAAATAAGTCTGTACAACCTTGGACAGGCAGAGGTTACCCTTCCCACCCCCTGCACCTGTACAGTTCAGTATGATATCTGCTCATCTTTTCAGTCAGATTTCTCAGGGACAGGGGGTTACTTTTTTTGTACCAATCTTGGAATGAGTCCCCAGGTGTTCATTTTTTCTAAACTAAACACTTAATAGTGTTTCTCCTCATTTTCTTGTATTCCTCTACTCTGCAAACTAGTTTATTTGGTGCATTAGTCTGATTAATTCTAGACAATCCCTTAGATGACTTAGTGATATAATGTATTTGTATAATGTTCAGCCCAGTATGTTTTTTTTCGTGTAATGTTGACAGTGTGACACAAAGACAGGTGTTCCCAACACAGAAGGACTTAACATGAGGAGTATTTAATATCTCTGATAAAAGAAGCTTAGTACTTGCAAACTATCAAAAGCACAAAAGATAGATGATGTTGTAGAAAAAAATGAGTCAGGGATACGTTATGACAGCTGTTCTTCTCATAGCAAATATCTGCTCTTCCTTCCTTATACCTCCTACAGGAAATATGAATTATTTTTGCCCCTCTGTATGTTTCTGGGATTTTGTGGCCTAGAAGTGCACTGCCTTACATTTCTAACATGTTCATGGGGAGTTCCTGAATACAGCAGCAGTTTACAAAGTATAATTTTGTTGCTCAAGGGCTTAATGAACAAGAATGGGTCAAACTGAAATGAGCAGCTAAATTTCTCAGACATCTGCTAGCACCACTTGAACCACACTTCCAAATCAAAACCCCTGCCAAGAGCAATCAAAATACATGTATGTGTGACAATAACAAAATCTAAGACATATCCTGGGATGAATTCAAAACTCAAAGCATCTTATCCTGCAGAAAAGGAGGCTCAGGGGAGTCCTTGTTTCTCCACAGGTACCTGGCAGGAGGTTGTACACAGGTGGGGGTTGGCCTCTTTTACCAGGCAACCAGCAACAGGACAAGAGGGCACAACATCAGGTTGTGCCAGGGGAGGTTCAGGTTGGACATTAAGAAGAATTTCTTCTCTGAAAGGGTTGTCAAGCATAGCAACAGACTGCCCAAGGAGGTGGTGGAGTCACCATCCCTGGAGATGTTCAAGAAACAACTGAACATGGCACTCAGTGCTCTGGTCTAGTTGACAAGATGGTCATGGGTCAATGTTTGGACTCAATGATCTTGGAGTTCATTTCAATTCTAAATGATTCTGCAATTCTGTGAAAATCTGCTTTAACAAAGATTCTGAAAGGATACTTGCTGTTAGCTATGCATTATAACTAAATCCACCATCAGATCTGTGTTTTTATATGGTTATGTCTGAAATACCCAAATGTTTGCTACTACAACCCCAACTGGATAAATTTACAGATACCAAACAGATGCACCCTTAATTTAGAGCTTGTCTTTGCATAATACAAGACATAGATCAGTTCTCTTGGCTTAGTTAACTATTGCTTTACAGGAGAAGAAAGTTCAAGGTTGCCTTTGATTACATGTCTAAAGTCAGAGTTGTCTTTATCCAAGTGTTAAGAAGTGGGGAAGGAGAACTGTGCATAATATTTTCTAAAGTAATAACTATTACTCTTTAGCACTTTCAGATTAGGGCAATATGTGCTGTATTATAGGATTTTTTTTCCATCCTTCATTTTCAGAACTGTCCATCTTTCTGAAATACGTATTTGTGGCATTAAAACCTCTTGACAGAGCTAACACTGTCTCACTGTTCCTGTGAAGATTATGTTCAACCACAAAGAACTTACATTACAGAGTGCATCTTTCTCTGTGTATACTGGGAAGTCAATCAGATGCTCCGAATTCAGTCTGAGAACTTCAGAATACTGAAAATTCTAGTTAGATATTTTTGTAGCTGTCTGCACACTTGGTTTTGTGAAAAGTACATGCAATGGAAAATTGAGTCAGAATTTTCCTTTGGTTATGTGTTCTTGTAAGTTCAAGTATATATAATGATACCAATTCCAATTTTACAGGAACGGTCAGGTTGTAGGGATTTGATTTTAAATTTTCAGTGCTACAGTAATATTTTAAGGGAATGTTTTCAAAGCTTACTGGATTGAAATATTCTCCACATCAAACATATGTCTGAGAAAGTGATGCTTGATACTCTTTGTAGCCTAAACCCTGAGTAAAAATATATTTTGGCTTGCAGTGGATATGCAATTTGAACATGATATCATGCATTTCTTACTGCCTTTCTCCGTCCATTGTCATCAACAAGATGCTTTACTGTCAATAATTTTGACAGTTGTGTTTGCTCTTGCATTTTCAAGTTTACTCTTGAAATGTTTCCTGGAGAGCGTCTTAACTGAACCAAGGTTTGAATTCTATGGGAAAAAAAAATCCAAATAGGGAGATCTATTATTTTCTTCTTTTTACTGTGCTAAGCTGAGATGCCTGCTCATGTCACATAGATCTTTCAGAAGGGTAGACTGAGGCAGGTCTCATGTACATAGTTGTAAACCTGAAGCATTTTATTTAATCAGAAGAACTGCAACTGCTTCCTTTTTTTTTTTTTTTGTTTTGTTTTGTTTTGTTTTTTGGTTTGGTTTGGGTTGGGTTGGGGTGGGTTGGG
>JAYRBT010000001.1:1920159-1975050 GCA_036023395.1 Myiotriccus ornatus
GAAAACGGGGGGGAGAAAAGTGGGTCTTTGCAGTAAGATGCTTCGATTAACCCTTCTAAGGCCTTGTTTTGCTTCAATATGTGATTTTCAACAGACACAAGCTGAGTCATAAATATTAGCATTACCAGCAGATAAGTAAAGGAGCATGAAACTCTCAGCACTGTCAGGGAAAACTTCCTGAAGTACAAGAAACTTTGAACACAGCTGTCCCAGTATTTTCCAGGAGTGCAGGAAGTGAGTTGTCTAGCAGCATTATTGCCTTTATTTCAAAAAATATCATCCATTTGGACAACTAATGAAGTTCAAAAGTTGCTGTTCATAGTGACTGTCAGAGATGGTGATAAGTGATAAATTCTGCTCCAAAAGGAAAAAAAGGAGCAGGAATAGCAGCTCCCACCTGAACTGCGCCAATCTTGGACAAGAAATTTCAGTCTCCAAGGGTGTAAGTAAGCAACTCTTTCACGTAAATTAAATTCAAATTTTCATTCAATGAAAAAAAGAGACAAATTAAGATTTCTTCTTCTGGCAGTGCACAAAGTAGGTCTGTTCACACTCCAGCAATGATTATATTAGGGAAACTCTGGCAATCAACATATTTCAAGATAGTCTAATATACATTCTCTCAAGGACTGCATGGTCTTTAATTTCAGATATTCCTGTGTAGATACACGACTAAATTTACATATGTACTTAAGCCTAGCAATACTTTGTGTTATTTTGGTATGTTTCTACAGAAAAAGACATATTTATATGTTTTGTAAAATCTTGAATGAAATTAATTATTTACTAGAATGCCAAATTATTTCAGCATTTTAATGACACATCCACATTGGTAGATAGTGTAAGCTTGTTTGTTTGCTTTTTCAGGCAAGAAATAACTGCACTTGAAAAGCCAACAATATTTGGTTAAATGAACTTTTTTTTTTTTTTTGCTGAGATTTCTAGAGAGATAAAAAGAGAAACAAGGAAATCCGAATAATACTGATACTGAATTAAGGCTATTGGATTTGCTGGGTTTTATTATAACACTACAAATACAAACAATTTGTTTTGGAGTTGGAGAAAGAAATTAATGGTGAAAAAATCAGTTTCAAAAATTGTTGAGGCTGTTATATCCTACAGAGGGAGGGGAACAAATTTGTTTGGATTTCACAACTCATTCTTAGTTTCTGTTTTCCTCTTTCACAGTTAAGGTTAAAACAAAGTATTTACATAACATTCCAGAGACATTTTAAATGGCAGGAATGGGACAAGGGAAGCTGGGGACATTTTCGCTTGCCATGTACTTAAAATATGTTTCACTATTAGAGTAGCAATCACTAGATTGTTATGCATGATGCTATCCCAGATGGGAAAATGAAATCACACAAATTGTTTTTGATTTTGAAGAAAGTCAGTAAGTCACCAGATTTAATGAGTACCACTTGAAGACACTGGAAAACTGCAGGGAATTTTTCTCCTTTGAGTTCTCCTTACAAAAATTGATAAATAAACATATTATCCAAGAACACTAGAATAACATTAAAGCTCTTTGCCCATGTTTAGAGTATGAGATGGAGAGGAGCCTTACAATATTTTTGTGTTTTACAACACTTTTTATTTTGTGATATGTGAACTACCAAAATTTGTGCAGAAACACTTTATATTCAGGCTAAGGATGCGGTTGTTTGGGTTAAGCAAAATATTTTTATATAACACACCATATACTGTGTAGATATATATTTCAGGCACTATTAGAATGGTTTCTGGACTTTCTATAACATGCTGAATATCTGAAAACAGAGCCTCCTTCACTAGCACTGAAAGTTCCATATAGAGGAACTTGCAGGCTCTGATGATCTATTGAAATCGGTGAGAATACATTATTTCACCTAATGTTTCGTTGCAGTAAAAATTTCCTCAGATATTTTCACTCCTTTGCAACAGCTTCAGTGTAAAGATAATAGTCACAATATGAATAGGGACAAAAAAAAAAAAACACCTCAAAAATCATTTCTGTATACAGCTGAACTTCTGACCTTCCTACATTTAAATACAGTGTTGTCTCATACAGTAATCCAAAACACAGAACTGTACCAGTTACTAGGAAGAAAATGAACTCTATCCCAACCAAAACCAGGACAAATGCAAACAGAGGCGTATGGTAGAAAGGATCCTGACTTTCCTGGTGCTCACGTGGCTCTAAGAAGGCCCTGCAATGTGTTAACATATTATCAAACCTGATGTCTTTACCTTCTGCCTACCAATTTCTTAGTTATTGTATTCAGTACAAGTGGAAAACTAAGAAATTTATCTTCAGGCAGAAGCTAGGAGATGATGTGAACATCAGATTGCCTTTTTTTTGTATTTGAGTCAAGTTGTCACTCTTTTCTTTGAGCATAGACTCTTTGAAAAGTCTATTAATTTGATTTATGCCACTTTTTGGCCAGTACAGCAGGAAAAAAGCAATTAAATATAATATGCTGCCCTCATTTCTAATCCATGAAATGACTGCAAAATTCTGAGTCAGTAGCTTCAACAGGAGCCCCGGGGGAAAAAAGAATAAAAAAATTCAGTCATCTCATGGAACTAAGAAAATATTTCTTGTAATGACTTTACAATCCATGACAAGTCTTTTAAAAACTAGAGAATCCACTTGTCTGTAGAAAGACAGTTTAAAACCTATAAAGCAACTCAGGTTTCGAAACAGATTCTTGCCAAATGGAATTCAATGTTCAAACATCCATCAATAAATAGGCTTTCTTTAACAGAAAACAAATTACATCTTCTGAATCAAGCAAGGGTGTGGCATAATGTCCAGCTGCCACATTTTTTTACTCTAGGATATTTTCTTGAAATATGAAGCAGGAGCTCAGACTGCTGCAAACTTTCAGGATTCGTTTAACTGCCAGAAACAGTGGTAATCAAGAAAGACTGCTGTGCTCTTCCAGCACATTTCAACAAACTCAGAAAAAAATGAGTTACAAAATCAGGCAATCTGATGATTTGCACATATTTAAAAAATGTACAGATTTTGAAACTACACCTTCCAAATTAAGTGGCATCAGGTTAGCTAAAATTTACATGTCAAATGCATTATCTGAGAATGCCATGAGCCAGTAGTTTGAACTTTACAATATATTCAGCAGCTGGAGTACCTCCTCCAAATCCTGTCTTGCTGCTAATCTATTACATTTTTCCCCCTTTTTCTGAAAATAGACAATGAATTTCAACAGCTGGCAGGGAGTTCTAGGACCACATTACTTATGACATTCCTTGTTAAAACTTCAGATTGCTGAGCTACAGTAAGCTGTAAGGAGTGATTAAACTGATCAAACCACTGTTTTCTTCTGGTCATATTAAAAAAAAAAAAAAAAACAAAGACAAAAACCTAGATAACAGCTATTGGCATTGCAGTTCCTCTTCTTTTACAGAGTAACCCCCTGAAACTGAGAGGTGAGACAGAAAGCAGCTTTGCAGAAGAGAACTGGGGTGTCCTAAAGGCAAGCAAAAGTCAACAGTGTGCTGGTCTGGTGAAGGCCAACTGCACACTGGGCTCTTTAAAAGAATGCAGCCACTAATTAGACTACAACAATAATTTCAAATGAAATTTCCTTCATCAAAACTTATTTTCAATTTTCTTTTGGGAAAAAGAGGAAAGAAAAAAAGAAGCTGCTTAATGAATATCTTAATCTTTGTGTCATGGCATTCTGATGCTTCATGTACCTTCACATCCACTTTCTTCCACAGTCCAATGGTAAAGCGTCAGACAGTGCTCACAGAAGTCTTCTTAAAACATTTAAAAAAAAAAAAAAGTTTTAAAAAAATCCCACCAAAAAAATTCTTATCTTCATTTAATAAGATTTTATCAACATCTACACATTGAAGAATCATTTCTGACAGAATACTGGAGATCATACACAGTGTCAGAGTATGCAACAATTGCTCTTATATTTCAGTGATGCTGGTGG
Source organism: Myiotriccus ornatus (assembly GCA_036023395.1). NCBI lineage: Eukaryota > Metazoa > Chordata > Aves > Passeriformes > Tyrannidae > Myiotriccus > Myiotriccus ornatus. The sequence goes on from JAYRBT010000001.1 coordinate 1,924,110, forward strand.
ACAGCAGCTGAACATGAGCCAGCAGTGTCAGCAATAGTGTGGTCAAGAGGACCAGGACAGTGACTATCCCCCTGTACTTGGCACCGGTGAGGACACACGTTGAGTGCTGTGTCCAGTTCTGGGCCCCTCACAGCAACAAAGACATTGAGTAGTTCTGCAAATATATAGGGAAATCAGTAAGTTTTCTCATTGAGTCATTTTTAATGTCTCTACTAGGTGTCTACAGAAACTACTGTTTCTTACCGTATTCATGTGGCACCCTGTGGTTTTAACGGCGTGAAAACATACATTTGTCAGTGATACAAAAGCACCTGAAAATAACTGGCTGTAGCTATCAGTTTCCTCAACATCCCATTTGTATCTGCAGGAGCCCAGACAGCTTCCAGAGTTTCCAGCAGCACCAGTGACAGTTGACAAACTCATTCAGAATCTCCAGGATATGCCTATTTTTAATAAGTACTCCCATATAAAAACACTATTTCCCATCTTGAATTCTGTAATGAAAAGATGAATTGAGAATCTCTGTGTTAGAAAGAGTAACCACCTCCTGACCATTCTGACAGGGTGTGTGCAAGTCCCTCCTTGCTGTAGCATCTGAAAGAAAATAAACACGTTTAACAGAATTAGCAATGATGAGTGATGGTCCTCAGGGGTCGGTGTTCAGTATCTTTGTCGCTGACATGGACACTTGGATCAAGGACACCTCGAGCAAGTTCACTGATGACACCAGTCTGAGTGGTGCAGTCCAGATACACTGGAGGGAAGTGATGGGGCATCCAGAGGGACCTGGACAAGCTGGAGGTTCAACATGGGCTGGGTCTGGGCAATCCCAGGCAAAAATATAGGCTGGGCAGAGAAGTGACTGAGGCCTGTGGAGAAGGACTTGGGGGTGGTGATTCACGAAAATACCTCAACATGACCCCACAATGCGTGCTCACAGCCCAGAAAGACAACTGTGTCCTGGGCTACATCAAAAGGAGTGTGGGCAGCAGGTCAAGGGAGGGGATTCTCCTCTTCTGGTCTAGTCATGATACTCCACCTGTAAGCCTGTGTCTGCTGTCCCCAACATAAGAAGTCCATGGAACTGCTGGAGAAAGCCCAGAGGCGGCCACAGAGTTGCAAAGGTGACTAGAGCACTTTCGTATGAGGTCAGGTTGAGAAAGTTGGGGCTGCTCAGCCTGGAGAAGAGAAGGTTATTTGGAGACCTCAGAGCAACCTTCCAGGCTGTAAAGGGGGCTAAAGGGAAGGTGAAGAGGGACTCTTCATCAGGAACTGGACAAGGACAGGACAAGGAGGAATGGTTTCAAACTGAAAGAGAGTAGGGTTAGGTCAAATATTAGGAAGATATTCTTCACTGTGAGGGTGGTGAGGCACTGGAACAGATTGTCTAGAGGAGTTACAGATACCTTACCCGTGACAGTGTTCCCGACCAGGTTGGACGAGGCTTTGAGCAACCTGATACAAAGGAATGTGTCCCTGTTCATGGCAGGGGTTGGCATGAGATGATCTTTAAGGTCCCTTCCAACCCAAACAATTGTATGATTCTAATAAACACTGTATGTAGAGTTATTATGCATTAAAATATATATCATATCTATTTGGAGGACAGTATAATTTAGTGACATTTTTCTAATTTTTTTCAAAGAAGAGTTTCTTAAATTGCACAACTATTACATAATTAGAGGTTTCAGACATGTCTATAAGACAAAAGACATGGTTTGGGGTTAAGAGCCTGAAGCTTAAATGGACACATTTCAACAAAGAGCAGGAAGCATTTCAACAAAAAGCAAGGAAGCCTTGGAAGAAATGGAATACATTTCTTTGGCACTACAGGTCTACAGGTGGTTCTAAAGTCTGTCAGAAAATCTGTACTATCATGGACACAGTGGGCATAGATTTCTGTAGACCCTTTGTTCTTCCACTTTATCTTAGTCACATTTCTTTTCTGTATTTAAGAAGCCACCTTTTTGGAGGGTAATTATAAAACTGTTTGGGTTTTGTTTGGGATTGGTTGATTGGGTGGGTGGGTGGTTTTGGGTGGTTTTTTTTTTCCTGCATTTCACGATGATTATTGACCAGGCTCAGAAATCTTTCCATTTTGGTACACTAAGGTCATTCTTTACTTGTTTGTAATTTTTAGCAGTGCTTTCAGGCTCAGGGTAGATATCAGCTGGTCAGCTTTGTCAAGATTTTTGGAGTAATTTATCTTCCTTTATGAAAGCAGAAACCTTTCCTATCAGGATGGAAGGAAAACCACTTGTAATTTTTCCTGGATTCTCAGATTGTAATCCTCAGCCTCAGTTCTCTGATAAAGATATATTCCAGAGTGCTCTGTGGCTTTTAAGAGCTTAGCAAGTCAAGAGCTAAGACCTTGCAGATAAGGCTTTGTCCCCTACATTCTTCAATGTAATGAGAAAGGAGATAAAACAACTGAAGATTTACTTCAACAAGAAAATCAGTAAAGCAAACAGAATCAACAGCTGCTGTCAAAGCAAACAGAAGCAGCAGATCTCTAGTAAAATCAGGTCGATATTTATGGTAGATCATACATAACGCCATATGTAAATACACTGATAACCTGTGTAAGTTTTTCTTCTCATGAAGACAGATTTGGGCCTTGGCACTGACTTTTATTCCAAAGTTTCAAGTGGTTTTCAGTATCAAATACCTAAGGAAACAGTTTAAGGACATTTTTTGTGAACAACATCAGTGCCTAATGGACATGTTTCCAATCTACCAAACAGGTGTTTTTGTTTCTCTTAAACTATCTAAAATCATTTCTGTATGTTCCTCAGGTTTACTTAACTCTGAGAAAAAGATATTTCAATTTATTATTTGTAGTCTATTTTTATGAAACTAGTTGCATAAAGTAATGGGAGGAAAGAAATCCTTATGTTTAGACATAGCTTGATATACATGAGTTTGTGTGCAAGGAATTCAGTTTGATTTCTCTTGTGGCTCATAGACTCTCATCTTCTAGGGCTCATATTTGTGTTTTTCATGCACATAAATCCTAGGAAGAAATCCTTGGAAAAGCACAGAAAGCGCATGATCAGGTGGAACGTGACTAAAGTTTATGTAGCAGGATTGGAAATATTATCTTCTACCTCCAAAGAAGGGAAATGTTTCTACAGCAGTTGTGGAGCAATTATTTTAGAATCTGTTGGTCATACAAGTGGTAACATCACTGAACAAAATCTCTCTTAATGAGATGCAAAATAAGAGTCTCAAATTTGAAGGTTACATTAAAACAAAACACTAATAAGGTTATATTGGTCTTTGTTTTGGCTGTAGTTTGAACAAGATCTTTAAACGTTGATATCTGAAGTGTTTTATTTTGACTTTGAGAGAATCCAATCTTTTTGTAAAAGAAGTACAAGTAAAACACTGTATTTTTTTCACATCACATTTCAGTCAGATTTACATTTTTTACCCGTCTGAACTGATTCTTGAAAATAGAAGATTAAAATGTTTTATATTTTCACTGTGCCAACTGAAACAAAAACAAATTTGAGCCATTAGCAAGTTATGAGAGACTATCCAGAGAGATTTCACAAGGCTGCTGTCTACAGAAAAATATTTTCTTTTCTATGTATTCCTTGTGTGATCACCAGTCAGTGGCAGATTCAAAACAGATGTCCACAATTAGCAATCCCACAATTCCTGGTTGGTGACTCTCGATGCATTTGTACCGATATGAAGCTACTGCCTCAAGAGTGAATTTCAGGTCAAGTTTACCACTTGTATACATTGTTTGCTGAAGAGTCTCAGAGCTTGCTTAGGTAATCTAGCTGGTATTCCTTGGGAAAACCTATGCTTTTTCCAGAACTTGAATATCTTCCTTGCTACCAGGTCCAGCAACTTTCTGTTAGACTGTTTTCCACTGCAGCTCCTGTATTGGATCCATATCTAGCAGACAAAACAGCCTGGTGTATTTCCTAGGAAGACCTTGACTTCATCTGTCAAGATAACTTCCACTTTGTAGCCAGCCTGACTTTGTTTGCCTGGTCAATGAAAGGAAAGACTAAACGTTTGAGAATGCCAAGAGCTTCAAGTCAGTCAGGTGTTGTTTTTTTTGTTTAGGAAATCTGAACCATCAGCCACTTGAGAAGTATCTGAAAATGTTCAAAGCTAGTTTAAGCAGCTTGTGAACTAATATTCTTTGGCTAAGCCACTAATATGTCAGTGGTGTTGCCCAGAACCTGGAAGTAACATTTGATATCATGGGCCTGATCATATCTCATGACCATTGCTATGACTTATTTTTAAGGACTGAGGAATTGAGGTTTTTCTATGTTTTTGGATAAGACTATGAGACTGTAAACACCTCAGTAGAACATAAAAATTATTGTAATTTGCAGAAATATATACCTGCTAATTTATCCCCCTTAACCACACTTTTCTTCTGCTTCCATATTTTCAGACATTACATAAAAACATACATAAACCAGACAGTTTATACTGAAGATGTATTAAGGGAAATTTTATTTTGAATTCTTGCTCATTTAATAGCATGCCCTGACAAAGTATCACTAGTGAATATACATTTAAAAAGTTCTCAACGAGTTAGAAACATACCTTTAGAAACATTACTTCATCTGTTTTATCACTCTTTATCTTATCCCTACACTATACTGAATTCAGTTTCCTCTGCCCTCTTTTACTCTTCTCTGTGGTGAATGGTCTCTGGAAAATACTGGGTGTGGATAGACTTCCTTGCTCACTAGGGAAGAGAGGAGTTTTCCCATCCCAAGAAGTGTTGGTTGTTATTGTTCCTCACACCCTTCTGAATCATAAATAACCCCCTGCTTTTCAATATCAGTCTTTTCAACACAGGAAAAAAAAAAAAGTGAAAAAAGAAGTATTTAAAATCATGCCCTCTACCAAAAGGCACAGAGTACAATTTACCAGGCGTATGGATAAACTCCACCCTTGGTATCTGATCATAAATCTTTTATTTCTGTGGGAAATAGTTAGGCATATTATATACAGAGATATAAAAAGCATAACTTTGCCCCTCACTGAAATCAGTTTATTATGAAATCTCACAATTCCTTCTTCATGCTTTAAATTAAATGTTGCACATTCATTCCTGTTATTCAGAGGAACTATCAGCTGTACAGGCAGATTGCATCAAAGCTGAACAATATAGAAGTTATTCTATAAAGTAGCCAAATGCTACCTACCCACCATAAAAAAAAGGAGGGTATATTATATATTTTAATGTGGACAAAGGGGACTCCACCTATTTCCATTTGGGATTTATCACTACCATCTCATATTCATTCCAAAGATGGAAAATAAATTAGATCATATGAAACTCTCAGGATTTGCTGTTAAAATGGTTTGATGTTTTGTCTACAGATCATAGAGTTGTCACAAATGTACTGGAGGGAATTCCAACACAATATCCATTTGAGTAAGGCTAATATTTTAAAAATATAATAATCATATTTTAGTAGTGAAATTACTTGTGATTTGAGCCGTAAGATAGTCACACATCCTGGGAAAGCTTCATATTGTAGTCTTCCTATTTCTAGGAAGCATATTCCATCCTTTCCTACATTTGAACAGGATTATTATTCTAAAAATTATTCCCTGTAGATTTGACAGTTGCAATAGGTTGAACACATGGTGGAGGGGAAAGAAAACAATATTGATACAACTATTCCCCCTCCTCTATCTTCCCTCTATTTCTATAATACCTGTACAATGTGGAGGGAATGGAAACAGCTTAAGAACTTTTTTTTTTCTGCAATTTCTATCAAAGAACGCATTTCATGTTCAGGAAGGGAAAGGATGATGTGAATACATTTCTCTGAATTTAGTCTCTGAGAATGACAAAACTCCATCAAAAGTTTCCTAGAAAAAGGTATTTTTTAAGCGGATAAACATTTGTCCTCAATTCTAGGGCAAATTCCTTCTTACGTACATTCATTTAGTTGGAAGTATTTTGTGTCCCTACTTACCAAAAAATGTTGTTACATGTCTATTGCGAGAGAACTGAATCTAAGTAACAATGAAAAAAAATAATTACACAATTAAACAGTTGCAGAGACCCAAAATAAATGCAATCCAAGTGTGATCTTATTCAAATATAACAGTTTTGCTGTTATATTTTTTTATATTGTTTTGCTGTTCTCGCAGTTCTTGTTTAGGAAAAAAAGCTACTGACTTATGCTAGACAAATTCTGATATTTGGAAATACGTTTTCTAGTCATGTTATATAAAGCTCTCTCACATGGTCAAATGACAGTTTACCATCTGCTCAAGTCCCCATTAAAAAATTACAAATTATCGGCCTCTTTTGATTACAAATTCTTGGCCTCTTCTGATTCAGTTCACATTATCCCAGTTTCTCCATAGTTAGCATCCACTGAAGGTGGCTTGTAGAAGATGAATGCTTTGATCGCTTATCTTAGTTTGATCAATAAACACCATTTTGGATTGCTAACATTCAAAAAATACCACCCTAAGTGAAACCTTGCTACTTGCTCACTTTTATTTTCCCAGACTTCTGCTGTGACATTTTCGCTGTGACGAAAGCAGTTCTGAAGACCTGTGACTTCCACTTATTATTTCAGAGGATGTGTCGGGACAAAGCCGGACATGGAAACTTCTGCTCTAGCTGGGGGGAGGAGAGGGAAGGGGTATTATCTTTTTCTAAGGTGAGAAGTAGGTCTCAAACAATAAACATTACACAGGAAAAATTATTCATCTCTGATGCTATTCCGGGGAAAGGGAGTGCTAAGCCTGAACATGCTAGAGGAAGCTTTACATATCTCATTGACTTCAAACAGACTTATGAGAGAGTGCCATTCAAAAACCTTGCTTTCTGGCTCATTCCTTCTTTTCTGAAGGAACTTGGAAAAGGATCCACCAGCATTTTATTCAGGTTTTACCCACTGAAATTTCCTTTGCCAGAATGAACAAATCTTATCTTGTCATATTGCCTCAGAGAAGATAAATTGCATTCCCTAATCACAGTAAAGTCAACCTCCCTATTCAAGTACATGTGAATAGAGATGTAGTTACATGTGAGAGACCTTTTATTTGGCAATGTTGTCATATTTCTAGTATCCAAGCTTGTCATAATTTTGATTTCTTTCCTCTTTATTTTGAAAATGTTTAGAGACACCTGAAAAATCTACAAGGGTCTAAATCCATACGAAAAATTATTATTTATTCTTTCAATGCCCCAAAAATTCATGGCAACTATGTATTAAAATAACTATCAGTCTGAGCCTAAACAACTCACCTTTGGATTAAAAAGAAAATCTGTGGCAGAACAGGGAATCAATTACAAGTCCGCAAACCCCACTATCTCACATCTCAGCAGTTTTGGTTTAAGCAGCTGCTTGGCCCAATTGTTTTTTCCTTATCTACCTTCCCTGCAAACATCCCTTGTCTCTTGTGCCAGTCCAAATATTAGTGTGGTGCTTGGTAAAACAAGTCAAGGAACCAACTCCTAGCAACATGATCCATATATGTTCCAGGACCAGACAAAAAATGGTGCTAAATCAAAGCCAGTCTAAGAAGGACTGTAATAGATACTTGTTTTAAAAGAGAAAGACATGAGACAATCCTAATGAGAAAGCAATGAGCCTGCTTTGTTTCCATCAGTTGCTATTTTTAAATATTTTTCCTGCCATCCTTCAGCATTCTCTTTTTTCTCCCCAAGAGATGAATTACCCTACTGGAAAATGAACCAGTAGTATTCCAGTGAATACTTTCAAAGATGCACAAAGGTTAATGGGGCCTGAAACAATAAAAGTAATTTGGTCACTCCCAATAATATTTTTTATGTGGTCACACCGCTGAGAAACTGTCTTCCATCAGCATTAGGAATCTTCTATTCACCAGGTTGTACACATGAACCTACATCTTAGCAACATTCCCAGTGTACCTGCACCATCTTTAGGAAGGTATAGACTAGGCAAGGCTTTACAACATTAGTACACAACCACAAGTCTTGAAAGGAAACTAATTTTTATGACAGAATGATGTGGCAACATTTAACACAGATTCAGAGAAAAACACAAAAGCAATGAGCAAAAATGTATCAGTTTATCAATCAATCTATCCCAGGCAATCAATAGTTGCAGTGCTACCACCACAGCTAATATCATATCATATCCACCAAACCAAATCCACTGCAGATGAATCCTGAAAATGATTGAACCACATAGTGAAGATCACTGTATTTCAGACCTATGTTCAACTGAATACTTTCTCTAAAATATTTATTTATAATTGCTTCCTATTGTATAGTCTGGGAAACACACACATGTAAGAAATTAATAATAGAGCACATGAAATATTTTGTTTCCTAAACACAGATGTGTAGATTTGTAGAAGAGGCTTGGCTGGCAGAAGTGTTAAATGCTTATGGATCTATCTCTGTGACTTTTGGTTATTTGCCACAAACGATGAATCTAACTCTTCAAACCCCCCAAAAGAGAATTTTCTCTTTCCCTTTATGGTCACAATGCACCTGATTCTTAAATTTACTTCATTTATCTGCATAATTTCCCCATAGAAAATAAAACTGTTGCTTTGCTGTGATATTAAATAATTAGGATATTATTTTAGGGGTTTTTCCTCCTTGGTGTCTTTCCCACGTCTGGTGTCTACAGAAAAATTAGTTTCTCACTTTAGCTTTCTGTATGACACACTGTAAGGTTTTCTTAATTTACCATTTTGTCACTCAACTTTTTGAACAGTAAATTTGTTAACATGAAAAACTTGATAACCCAAAGGTACTAAAAAAGCAAATTGATTTTGGTATGATGCATTGTTATAAACTGTATAGGCCACAGTTAAACATAATTGTAGCTCTGACAAACTGGCTATCAAATGCTGATTGAAACGTCAGTTTTCTTCTTCTAAGCAAAAACACAACAAGTGATAACCTTTCATTTGTGTAAGAGCATGACTATGCAGTCTACCAGAAGAAAAAGGAGAATTGGTATTACAGTTTGATTTTTGATTGCTGAAAGTTGTTGCATTGCTGGGAATGCTGTGATAAAAACAACCATTAAACCCCCTGTACCTTCTTAGTGCAATGGATAGGAATCATCAGGAAACAATTCACAGATATAAGGCTATTATCAAGAACCTGCCCCACGATGTAGAGTAGGAATCCTGAACATTTCTGACCTGTATCTGACAGCAAACACTCAGAACAGATCACAGGCAGCTGGAGGTAAGAGGTTGACATAGTTCTAAAAATGCCCAAATTTTTGCCAACCCAAGCTAAAGCAGAGTGTGTGAACGTATGTCAGGTATCTAGGGAATAATCTGCTGCATAGATCTGGCTTCCTGATACCACCCCAGAGGATTTCAAATGGGCAAGAACATGAAATAATCTGGCCCACTATACATGTAGTGACTGCCTCCACAGTTAAATTACAGAGGGTATAAAAATGTACCTAAGATTTTCTGCCAGCTACTGACATATTATTCCATTTTTGTGTTTTTCTGAGGGCACTGGCACTTCATTTGTCAAAGGCAGTCCAATTTTATCATGAATATTTTGAATGCCCAACTTTTCCACACACATATATCCTAGAAGAGTCTTCTTATTTTCTCTTCACCTGTAGGTAAACTCTCCTAAATGAATAAACTAAAAATTGAGATAACACACAAGACTTTGGACTCTTAGGTATCAGACTATATTACACGTTAAAAGGCTTGGGAAAAGGTGTATTTTGTGTTATATGTGGTAAAAGATATAATACCTGGCCCCAAGAAATCCATCCTCATTACTCAGCACACAATAAAGGGAAGAGGCAGACAACAGGAGAGAATTTATGACAGTAAGGAAACATAAATGTGAAAATTGGGAAGGCAGAAGACACCAGTCACCACTTAAAACACGGATATCTCCTTATCATTAAATATAATATAAGTGATGATAGAGAAGGACATTGCACTGCTTCTTCTCAATGACAGATCTAAAAATGAGTAAAGCAATAGCTTTGTGCTCAGTGAGATCCTCAGGAGAGAGATGAGAAAGCTGAGAGCTCCTTCAGGTAAAATGGTTGAAAATATTTAACCAACATCTAATGGCAAAGTTCTATCTAATTGCATCAGAAGGGTAGGATCCTGAAAAAAATCATATGATCTGAGCTGAAAAATAGAAGTGCAATCACAGGCCATTTACATATGTTCAATATCCATCAAATGCCAGTTATTTAGTTTTGGTTGTAAAGGTAAATATTGGGGTAGGATATTAGCATGGCAGCTGCTCCCAGCTAAGACCTGCTAGAGGAGGTACTCAGAAATTTAAGAAATCCTACCTTTCTAGTGCAAAGATGTTTGTGCTGCAGAAAAAGAGCGAAAGGGAAGACTGGAAGCAGCAAAACAAAGAAGGCCAGTAAGGACTAATGAATCATGCTTAGTTAAATGAATTTGTTTGGAAGTACTTTGTGACAGAAGTGACTTGAAGACTCAGAGCTTTACAGAAGTCTTCAGGATGTAACAGATCACCTACGGGGCAAGAACCACCTGCATTCAGATTTGTACATTCAAATGTATTTGTCTGCCGAATAAAGACACATACGTTGTCCCTGTTTGGCTGCTTAATAATTCCTTACTACTCCTGAACAATTGTTGCCTCTCCCAGATGAGGCTGTGTGCATCACAAAGATGTGCAACACTTTTCTGTTACTTAGGGTTTAAAATATGTAAGTTCGGACATAATTTTGCTTCCTCCACAGCTGCAAGTATGATTTTTCCATTTGCTTTTTCGCCTCACAAGCAATGGTTTTAATATTCTCACCACACTGTAAACACCCAGCTTACAAAACAGGAGGATGACTGAAATGGTGACAACAGCTCTCAGCAATGAGAAGTAAAGACTGCATCTGAAAGAACATGATGAAAACATTCCTTGTAAAGAACTCTCAAACAAATAACATACAATTTAAATCAGGCGGGATGAGAGAGATTTTAACTATCAAGTGTGATTGTCTTTTTTTGATACCTTACTTTTAAGGGGGGTTTAAAGTGATTTTGTCTGCATCTCTTAACACATGGATCAGTAGTTCAGTACCTCCTTCTGTATTTAGAAAAGACACTTTGCATTTATTTTCTAATGTTTTAATAAATCTAAACTTAGAACAAGGTCAAATATTGCCTTCAGGTTCTTTTTTCTTGAAAAAACTTAAAAATCCCAAATTTTCACAAAAACTGTAGATCTGGAAAGTCAGATGAAAGACTCGTTTTCTTTCACAGCACATGAATACTTGTACTTATAAAAAAACAATATACATGTTTATTAAGTAATAACTGTCTTTACACCTGTCTTACCACAAGTCAGTGTTTCCCCTACACTGACACCTTTGAAATCATGCCTTGTCAATGAGTTACAGTTCACCTCAGACAAGTATTAGGACTTGCTTTTGCTAGCTTGTGACTTTTGTAAAAGCAGTGGGAATGTTTTGTAGGTCAATATCTGAAGTATGAGACATGGCAGCTTTTCAACAAACTAGTAGTCAGGGCACAAAATTCCTTTTCTGGGTGAAAATCTGAGATGTGGAAAAATTGTTGCATACTGGGAAAAGACTCATCATTTCTTAGGACAAGAATGCTCAAATGTTGTTTGCAGCAACTGATGTAATATTTTTGCTTGGCTTTTTAAAATAAACTTGAGATGATGTTCCACAACCTCTCTGAACCCTAAAAAGCCAAGAAGTTTAGACTAATCCCATGGCTGGAAATCTGGTTTCAGACAGGCAAGCTGTTGGTGAGGTGGGTGAGTTTCCATGGAAACCTGTCTAGTTTCTGTCAAGAGTAACCAAGAAAAAACAACTAGTTCCCACAGAGTGTTTTGGTGATATTGACTCAGCATTTTTTCAAACAGTTCTATTAATAAACTACCAGGACTTGTATCTCGGGGCTAGTTTGGAGAGACTGACAGAGTAACACATTGTGATCACAAACAAAGTGAATGAGTCTGCTCCTGACTTTCTTATCAGCAGTTTATCTCCCAAGACATCATTCTTTCCACCTGGGCAAAACCCTGGCACTCTTCATGTACAGACATAATTACTATGCAAGTGTGTATGTACAAACCCACAAATCTCATCTTAAAGAGTAAACTGTCAGTTCCTTACCTTCAGCATTATGCTTACTCCTGTATTGCTATTAATTCAGTGTCTGTAAAGAGGTTTCTGAATCTAGATAAAGTAGACCTTTACAATTCTGTTATTAGCAAGTTTTTTGAAGATATTTTTTTATTTTTTCCCAGAAGTCCATCCAAATATTCTAGCACTCTGTTCCATGGTAGAGCTTTTAAAGATTAGAACAAACCAGACACATGGGTGATACTATAAAAAAAATTAACAGACATATCAATTGTTCAGCAAAACATTAGTAAATTCGGGATTACGTATTGTGAAATAGAGAAGAGTGGATAGAGTATGATAAGAGCTTAGTACATCAGCACTTAAAATTATTATGCCTTAGTGATCAGTCTTTGCTCTGATGAAACGTAGGACAGCAGCAGATGATAGCCCACAACTATCACTCAGAAACACCAGAGCTACATTTTGTGTGTTGAAGATGCAGGCTCTGCTTCTATACAATCTAAAAGGAAAGCATTTAGTTGGGGAACAGGCAAAACACATTCCACTGGAATAGCAGTAGTATGATGTGTTCCTCAATTGCAAGTAATTTAGACCCTTGAGCATCACACATGGAGACCTCAGGAACTGGAGTTTATTTCACAGTCAGGTCTTCCTACATTTTGTTTGGATTACAGAGGGGATTACACAATTATTATATTGACATGATTTCTCACAGCTCTGCAATCTACAGATCTTTATCCTTCAGTGTACAAATATGGATTTTGTTCCACACTGTGTCTTATTTGTTTGTTTCTGTTTGTGGGTGAGGTGATGGTAGGTAAAATTAGATTTTACCACTATGCAATTTACTCATTCTGCACCTAAGAACCTCCAGGGTTTATCCTGTAACGTATTGCTTCCAGGGTGCTACCTTTAAATGAAAAAGAGGAGGCACATGTATGGCTGGTAGTCCTTGTGCATTAATGATCATGGAAGAATGTAAGTTCACTTTATTATTATGAATTGTGTGGTTTAAGTCTCTCTGCTAGTAAAATTTTGTTGAGATTCTACTTACTCTTGAGGAAATAGAAAGGATTTGTGGCTTTGTCTGAATTGAGAAGTGTTAAAAAAGTTGCTTGTGCCAGTTCTTAAGAGCAGTTTTTCTGGTATTGACAGCATTATACAATTAGATCAGAATCCTTACATGATGTATCTCACAGATACTTAGGAATCTGCAGAAATAAAAACCTCTCTTGAACCTTAACAGCTTTCAGAAATATGGATAGAATCATACAATCATAGAATGGCCTGGGTTGGAAGGGTCTTTACAGATCCCCCAGTTTCAAACCCCTTGTTGACAGGGACACTTTTCTCTAGATCAGGTGGCTCAGAGCTCCATCCAACCTGACCTTGAACACTGCCAGGGATGGGACACCCAGAGTTTCTCTGGGCAACCTGTGCTCTCGTGAATAGTCTCTCTCCATCTTTCTTGTGGGTTCTCTTCAGGTACTGGAAGGCCACAGTTAGGTCACCCTTATCTTTTCCAGGCTGAACAATCCCAATTCTCTTGGCCTTTCCTCACAGCAGAGTTGCTCCATCCATCTAATCATCTTGATGGCTTTTTTCTGAACTCAATCCAGTGGGCTGATGTCCTTCCTCTGCTGGGGATCCCAGAGCTGGACACAGTATTCCAAGTGGGGTTTCCCCAGAGTGGAGCAGAGGGGCAGATAGTTATACTAGAGTTGTTATAGAAAACTCCAGAACTAAAATTTCTTTCAAATATACCTAGTGGTGTTACATATCTAATTACTGTAGGCCCAGTTATTGTAAAAAAAGTATTAAAGGCAAAAGAACTACAGTCATTGATCAATGCAAGGTAACGTAAATAAATAAGCTGGACACTGTTGTGTTGCCAATGAACTATTGCACCACTGAAAAGTATCACGCAAACTGGAGCAAAAGAGAATTTTGCCAGAGTGCATACTTAAAGATTTGGCACTAGCTTCATTTCATTTCATTACTATACTTAATCACATAACAAGCATGCAGATGAGCAGGATATAATTTTTATCGTATCTGACGTCAGTAGTGTAAGACTGATAATGAGATATTTCTTGGTATCTCATCCCCTTAAGGTCTTTTCAGTTCACAGCAAAGGATTCTTTGGAATATGCAACCTAAAAAAGACTTAGTTTAGATTTGGATAGGTGCTGGAAATGAGGTTGTCATTTTTTAGCCAAGGAATTACAGTTTTTTCCTACATAAAAATGAGGCTAGAAGTTCAAAGAGGAAGTAACAAGATTACTTTGGCACACAGGATTACAAGCCTGTTTCTTCTCTTTCAGTTTGAAGCACTACAGCTTTTATTCGAGCATGTGAGTTACAATAATCCCTAGTGACTTAACTGCACAACCAATGTTTATATTGCTAGTGACCCTCTCCAGGTAAATAGTCTGTGTATAGACAACTCAGTAGCAACACTACATTTGCAGGCTGATTCTAAGGTCAGTGATTCCTATGTGGCTTGTGCTACTGTGGTCTATCTTCCAACAAGGGAAAATAAGCTTTCCCTCTCTTTTTAAATCTTCCCATACAATTTTCTACTTGGTGAAATTTCTAGCTGTCTCCTTAGTGAACTCCTTAGTGAACTTAGTGAACACTATCACAAAAAACTTAACCTCAAAAGAACATCCCTCTTCTTCTAATTCTTCATGCTATGAAAAGTGCAACAAGCTCTCTCTCTTAATCAATATTAAAAAATAAAATCTAAACAAAACCAAAACTCTTTGAACACTTATCACCCAGAGAGGCAACTAAATGCCTAAAAGCTTTTCTGATTACTAAGCCTTTAATGAGCAAGACTTAGCATCATATGGTAAGATTCAAAAGGAAGTCTGCCAGTCACTTAGTGCAAACTCCTGCTCATTGCAAGCTCATCATGTATATGAACGTTTTAAAATAATTTCAAAAATGTTTATAGCTACAGTTTTTGTACATAGTAGGGCTAGACTGTACACCTGGTCTAAACTCCAAACAAGGGGAAGTGAAGATATCGAGTTCTTTATCTGTGCAAAATAGTATTTTATTGTCATCATTATTGAGATTTTGTGCCTGAAATGTATTCTTTTTTATAACCACTCTGCAAACATATTTTTATACACAGGATCTGGTTGGAACTCGAAGTGATTTCAATGTTAAAAGAATTTTCACCCTTTCACCCTTCATTTTTAGCAGGTTGCAAAATAGCTATTTCTGACAAAAGACCAGGTGGCAGTAAACAAGAAGAGAGAAGGAGGGAAATATAAATGCATTTCTTTAAAACATAGTGTAAATTAAATACATCAACTTGTAAGTGTTACCATGCAAATTTTCTCGCACTTGTCCTTTTGGCATTCCTTCGATTACTTAACAGGTTTTATCACTTCCAAACTAATCACTCAATAAACATATGCCTTAGACCTTTCTGCTAAACAGATGTTGTTTTGTTTGAATAGAGAGGAGATATGTTATGACCCCAACATCTACAACTACTGTTGCAAATGTACTTTTAGTCCCAGTTATTTTCAAAGCAAGCCAATTTTTTTTTCTTACTATTTTAGCTTGGGTATGATTAACCTTCCCTTGCCTTCCTCCAGATTTGGTAATGGTCTAAGAATCGCCAAGTATTTCAAGTTGAACTCCAATAAAATGTTTTGCCTGTTGACATATGTGATACACAACAGTTTTACTTCTTGATCACCTTTCAAAGTCCCCGAAACCAGATTCCCTCTGTTGTACATTACAGACTGGTGGAAGGATGTGTTGACAGAGAGCCAGCAGGGCTTTATCTATCTAGCATAAGGCACAGACAAAACCTCATAGACATTGAAGTCTGTCACAGAATGTACATGTCATTATATTTCAATATCTCAGATACTTCGGGACTTCTTGTTTCATAGCCCTTTTTTCATCTCCTTCTCCCCAAAAAATTACATGTTAGAATGGAAATTACATATGAATTTTCTGAAGAATTAACTCCTTCCACAGGTCCACCTGATGATCTTTTAGGATGCAGATGATCTCGTACTCTCTCCACTAGGCACGTTTGAACAATGCTAATCAAGCTGTTGAAATTAGAGAAGTATGGGGAGAAAATATCTAATATTTCCCCCTGTAAACTTAAATTATGGCAAAACTCAAAAAAAAAATCTTAGGAAACAGTTTTATTATCCTGCTCAGCAAGATGCACAAGTTAAAAGGGAGGTGTACCATTTCAGTTTGGTATATTTCCACACTTTTCTGTGACATGCAGGAAGATGGTGCAGTGGAAATGCCAGAGAGATCAATATTTCAAGAAAAAAGATACAAATGTAAATATTACCCACTATGCAAAATGACATATTTACTTATCAATCTGTGCATATTTAACACCTAGGTTTAAATGGGTATTTATAAAAATTAAGAGTAACAGAAGGAACTTTAATGGTCAAAGGTATACTTCTATAGTATATACTGTGTTGGTTTTTAAACCCAAAACAGGCTTTTTCAAACCCAGAAACTAAACTGGATGACTTAGCAGTCGAAGTGGGAAATATTTTTCAACTTGTAGTTGAAAATCTGTTTCTCACAATTGTAAGCTCCTGGTTCTACCCCTGGGCAGAGAGCTATTATAGAATGCAACAACCTCAGGATTAGTTTTCCAAAATCTAACTGAAAAATCTACTTTAGGTGTAGTGGTAACTACCAGCAGCTACAGGGGTGGTAAGGACAGCGTTCTGAAGGAATACAGAAAGGGTACTTTTTATTATGGTTCAACATACTTTGTGCAAAATTTTAAGAATTAATAATTATTTCACAAGCAACAAAACTGGGGGCAGAATGTTTATTTGCTAGATAAAGGTCATACAAATGTGGTAGAACCTTTTCAGACCAGTTGAGACTACACTTCTTGTCTAATCTGTTACACACTATGCTTAACCTGAAAATGATTTTAAGTTATATATGGATATATTCCTAAAACAGTAAGCTACTTTTTTTAGAGACACCTCTAAAGGAACTGTACCGATCATAATTCACTAACAATATACAGGCTTTCAGACTGGTTGGCTATGCAATTACAGACCAGTCCCTGACAGGCTGAAATTCAGTTAGGTGATAAGAGCTGGACTGTCACTAATAATACTGATACAATAAGGGCCTTGAGGGTCTTGTAGATAAGAGAAAGTTGGCTAAAACATAATAGTCAATTTAGTGTTAAATCTTCATTCAGAAAATTCCAGCCGACGTTAACATTAAAAAAAAAAAAAAAAAGGAAAAGCAGAAGAAGTATGAAGACCAATAAGATTCTATTTAATTTATTTGATTGGTGATGCATTTAATTCATCTGCAACTGCACAAAAGTTGCCTCACTTCAGAATTTCCTCTATTTATTTTCAATACCTCATGGATTGAAATTCTGACTCCTGTTTCATTCTTTTCTTCTTGTAAATCTAGGCTCTCTTTCACCTTTTCCCCAAGCTAGGAATATAGTTAATAACTTCCTAAAACCAAAAAGAATAGAACTGAATGCCAGAAAATTTCATTTGAAGTCTGAAAGCTTTTGCCTGAACTCCTGTATCTGAGCAGTTATTGATTTCAGTGGTCTTCAGGTGCACTTAAATGCTTTGTTCAAACTGATATTGTTCTGCACTATTTTACATGAGCCAAAAGAAGAATATTCATGGAGGATCAAAGAGAAATTATGAAATTTCTGTACAGTGACTAAAAAACAAATAGCCACATATAAAATCTTGGCTTCAATCCCCTACTTTCTAAGATGAAAGTAAAATGGCAACAATTAGCCATTGATAAGTTTTCATCCAGAATCTGAAATTGAAAGTCAGACCACTGATTGACTTCCAGGATGCTGAACTGTATTAATGTTTCTATACTGGATTTGAATAGAAACACACTGTGAAGGAGATAAAGTGTCCTTCCCTAATCTGAGTGAGTTTTGGTATTGTTTAGTCAGTAACCCACATGAGCTGAGGTTATTCAGGATGTTAATGTTGGCTATGCTGGTATTTTCTTTAATTGTAGTAATTTCATTTGTAGGAAATGCAATTAAATACCAGTCACACTTGTATCTCACATCTTCCTTCACTTTTGCAGTGTTTAACTAGGTGTTTGAATAAGCCAGAAAGTGCTCCAAAATACAGAAAATATAGGCTTTGCTAAACAGAGATGGGGCCTTTAGACTGAACTAACCACCATCTGCTGGCCTCCACACTTGTGGAAATTTTTATCAAGCTATAGCCCACTAAAACCCAACTAACATCACCTAATGAGTGAAATCCATTTACTAAAACAAAAAGAAAACTAAAATCCTTTACATAAGTTCCCTTCATTGACAGTCTTTTTTGTAGTATCACTTCTGGAAGCAAGAGAAACAAGAATTAAATGAAAAAAAAAATCGCTAATGTTCTTCATTCCTCTTGGGAGGTGCCTGTATTTGCTTCTAAATTTCCAGTTGGAAAACACTCCTAGCACCTGTGCATTGTTTTCTCACATGGTGACAGCAGCTGCTCTATCAGACCCCCAGAGGACTAGGAGTTCTTTTGCAGGACCTTCCACTAAAAAAGAGCCCAGGGGTTAATGGAAAAAGAAATAGCAAATAGTGTTCTGGAATACTGTGAAATGCAGCAATTATTCTCTCACTCTCCCTTCTGCAACTTGATGAAATTATGTCCTATTTGACTTCCTAGCCAGTGAGGTGATTTTGATGATGAAAAGCAATCCACCAGATACTTAACAGGCATATTAAGTATCTGTTAATATATCTAATTTAGTCTCTTCACATTTAGAATACATTCACACTCTTTTAATATGTTGTATTTTCCTGTGTCA
This sequence comes from Myiotriccus ornatus, assembly GCA_036023395.1. Lineage (NCBI taxonomy): Eukaryota > Metazoa > Chordata > Aves > Passeriformes > Tyrannidae > Myiotriccus > Myiotriccus ornatus. The sequence goes on from JAYRBT010000001.1 coordinate 1,943,045, forward strand.
CTGGGTAAGGGGATAGATGCTGATCAGTTAGAATTATAGAATATGTCAAGTTGGAAGGGATCCATAAGGACCATTGAGTTCAACTCCCTGCTTCTCACATGACCACCTAAAACTAAATCATATGACTAGAAAGTGTCATCTAAATACTCCTCAAAGTTATATATAAGTCAAACACATGCTTTGTAAATATATTATAAATATATAATATATAAAATATATGGTTTTTATAACTATTACATAATACACTTCTTATATTTGTAGCCTAACCCCCCCAAAAAAAATAAAGGAAAAATTCTGGAGGTAGGAGAATCAGGTTTAAGTTTTCTGAGCTAATGATCAGTAGAAGTGTTGGTATGTAGGGATGCCAGATATCTTCACTATTCAAAATTCTAGAAAACTGAACATTGAACTTCTTATCTCAGGAAACAAGGTGATCTGTTTCCCTTCAATTTTTTTAAAGTTCTTAAAGAAATTTCTCCAGGCCGAACCTTTTTGATCCCCAAAGCAGACAGCTGTCACTTGGATGGATAGCTGTTCTCTAACACAGTTATGCTGCAACTGCAGTGTACAAACACTCTCTTGATGAAAATTCCAGATCTCTGAATGCACTAAAACATTGATCTGGCCTTCATACAGCCTATTTGGATAGTTCTTCTAGTATATGAATACTAACCAGAGTACACTGAAATGTAAAGAATGGGATTTTCCTGCCTACACTAGCTTTCTAAACCAGTCCTACATTCCTACATCTCACAGATTCATCTTCCCTTCCCCCACATCCTCCATTCCCACCGCTCACAATGGCCAGTAAATTCAGGAGTGCCTGGCGATCTGCCTGGGAACTGGAACATGTTGTCAGTGTGTGCTTGTACTCTGATAAAAATCAATGGATTTCTGTGCAGAGTTTGATAGTTAAAAGATGACAGGGACCATTCCCACCCACCAGTCTGCATGTAGCCATTCTGTCTAGATAAGAAGAACACTTTGCTGGGATAAACACGGCTTGTTTTTATCCAGCTGCAGCCTGCATGTTTTTTTGCCTCAGCCTTTGAGTGGCACCATTAAATCCACTCTGCAAGTCTTCTCTGCTTCTTGTGAAACAGAGAGCTTCAAAAGACCTCTCCCCAGAGACATAATCTCTCCCCAAAGCGAGCATGAAAGGCAGGTAGTGGTTCCTCGGAACATGTTTTACCTTGAGGCAGAGTTATACAGCTCGGTGGCAGTCCTCTCTATTCCAGTGACAACCCAGCTGCAACAAATTCTCCATTTAGGCTGAGACCGATGGAGACTGATACCCTGGTCCTTAAGCCCTAGGTTGAAGATGCTCTGTCAGCTGGAATATTCCTCATGTTGGATGTCTGAGTTATGTTAGACGAGTCCCACTCAAAGTGTCTTCAGTGACACCTAACTGGACTTCTATTTAGAGAGTTTTACAAGTCTTGCCAGAATAGCTTCAACTTGGTTTCCTCCTCTGGATTTTTTAATTTTGCAAGAAAGAGACGGATTGGCTTTCTGATTCTAAATCAGAAGGTTACTTGCTTAGAAGCAGTGAGTCATAAAAACTCTAAAGAAAAATCTAGGAAAACAAAATCCTAAAAAACAATAGCAGGTGGATTTCTCTCACGACCATTCTGAGGAGTTTGTAGTTCTACAGTCTGGTTAGGTATTAATGTCTCTCAAACATTGTTTCCTTAGTGTCAGATTGTAATAAAATAAAACATGAAAAATAAACAGTTTGGCAGACTTTGCAGAAATAAGCAGGATTCATGGACATTTGTATAACAAAACAAAATAAATCTTATCATTCCTTAGAAATTATAGACTCACAAAAGCCAGTGAATAATAATTCATGGGTGCTGAAATTAGAATCTATCACACACACAGCTCTTATGCTAACTGAATGACCGTTAATGCCAAATAAAATCAGTGGTTAATTAATTTAAAAATAATAAATCCAAATGATTAAGAGCTTTGAAGTGTGCTGAAATTACAAAAAAACCCAGACTTTCTACAACCATTTCTCACAAGGAAGGCTACAACCTGTTGCCAGCATGATTCTGCCATGCAAGTATAACTGAGGAGAAATGCCTATCTGTGTGTAGGTAGCAAAATATCTGATTATTGCCGCTATAGTTAGTCACCTCATTTGTAAATATCCATGTATGCCATTTAAAATACCACCAATAGCAAACTAACTTAAAGCTTTATATGTATCTGGCTCGAGTTTTTCATAGATCTCAAAACACTGTGCCATCAAGGACTCAGACTACAGAGTCAGATGTGGATGTACCAGCACACTCTGGATGCCCAAATATCTTTTGAGTCTTATAGTCTGAAGTTTGGAGGTGGCACTTTAGCTATGGGTGCAAGGCAAGCTCTTTGGTAAATAGCATGGAACACTAAAAACAAGCTTTACTCCACAGCACCAACAACACCAGAGGGATGGCAAACTAATGATGAGAGAAGTAAATCACTTTGGGACATCTGACTGCGGTGCCCAAGTGCAAACAAGGCCCTAGCACTGTGGTGTACTCTGGGGCTCACATGGGCCACCAGTTAGAGCCACAGAAAGTTCTCAGGGTCCTGTAACCAGCCACATAAATCACACTGCGTGGACACCAGCAAGTGCTGGGTTATTGTGAGTACACAGGTGTTAAAGCACAGGCAGATGTTTATAAGGTCAAGACTGCCTGAAAGCGTCAGCACTAAAAGCTCACCTTTGATTAACAGCTCATCAGTGCCAAACAAGTATGCAAAATGATGAATGGTCGTGAAATCCCAAATCGTGGGAAATAGTGTCTAACTATAATTGCAATCTGTATTTCACACACCCCCAGACTGCAAGTGCTCTCTGGATAGAGAAAAAGAGCAAGAAAACATTGCCTAGTTGTTAAAACCACTCCTATGGTTGTGCTACATTGCCCTCTGCCCTCCAGACAGAGCAGCCTTTCAGAGGAGAGACCAGGGCACTCAGCCAGACCCAATACTTTGGCCTGTGTTAGTTCCCAGGACATAATACATGCAGAGAGGGAGACAAGCAAATTGAGAGGCTGCGAAATACTCTGACAGATAAATGTAGGCAGTGGATTTATTAACTCGTTTTTCTTTCTGAAAATTGTTGGCCTTTCATGATCAGCCAAAATATGAACCCTGAGAAATCAACTACAGGGAAATTTTTAGCATGCTGGTATTTCTTCCCAATAGCATAATGCCTTACAAAATTCCAGCCTCCTGAGTTTTCACTTCTGGGGACAAAAATATTGTATAGGGCTGTCTTCTCAGTGAGCTGTATTCCTAACTGATATTGCCCCATCAAATCACTCAGCTGGCTCACCAGTGGAGTACAGAGCAAGTACATAAAGCAAGCAGGTACATTGAGATCACAGCTACAAAGCAACCTTATCTCATTTACTGTCTCCCTTGCAGAAAGAAACTCTGCTTTCTCTAGCAACCCTGAGCCTCATCTCTACTTTTCAGAGTATAGCAGCATGTCCCACTGAGCCATGTTGATGTTTTTTGTTTAGGTTTAATATCAGATTTAACTGAAGAACTGTGTAAACTTAAAGTGAGGGCAGGAGGCCTCATAGCTGTATGACCCTTTTTTTTATCATCTCAAAAACAAACTGAGAAGACTTTATTAGCACACTTTAGCCACACATCTGAAAAATAATAAAACATACTACATTATTATAATTAATTAGACACAAAATATGAAAGTTTCTTGACTTTTCAGGTGAATAAGGCTAGAGTTAGTATTTTAAACATAAAAATTCATCTGTGCTGAATTGGAACTCAAAACAGTGCTAATTTAGGGGAGTGAGGGAGAAGGAGCATTGATGTGCACCACAGCTTTTCCCAAGCTGGCCATGTGAAAGAAGTGATATTGTGGAACTATTCTAATAATCACTAAACAATTGAATGCCTGGCTTTAAATTCAGATGGAAAGCCCAGGGATTCAAAACAGTTCCAAGTACATCTCATTTATATGTTTTATCATCAACTCAAACACAAGGTTTATTATTGGAATTTTGTTGCTCATTTTCAAAACCCAGCGTCAGCCAGAGGAAAAGGGCATGGAAGTGGTGTTACAATGTGATCCAAGAGCAGAGGTCAGTCTTTGGTAAGGAAAATTAATTCATCTGTGACAATCTGATGCATAGGTCTATTGTTCCATTTCCATTCATAAAGGCCACTGCTCCCTTAACAAAGGGTGTTACTGGGACAAATAGCAGTTCCACTTCCTATGGTACTTGATTTTCCTGATATGAATGACAGTGCAGCTCCAACTTAACCTTAGTGAGGTTTGAAAGAAGATCAAAAGTGCTTGAAGACACTTTTTCAGTGGCTTGTTCCAGGGATCCTGGGTGCAGGACTGTACACGATCAGAACAGGAAGTGAAGAAAATGTGGAAATTGTGACTATTTTTCAGGCATAAGAGGGGTTATGAAGAAGAGAACCATCAGGTAAAAAGTGGTAAATTATTGAAATTATGGATCCCCCAAAGCAGTAATGAAATTCCTGGGGTTCCCTGGTGAGCTAATAAAACTAATGCAGAAGTGAAAAGTCTACAAGAATTTATGTGGTGCTGCTCTGTGTAGCACAAATTAAACTAATGGGACCAACTCATACAAAAGCTTAATACAGACTAGAGAGTGAATAAACATAGATTAAGTCTGGAAAGATCTTGATACCAAACTGTCTTTTTTCTTTATTTCAGAAAAAACCGTAATTAAACATGATTTTACAAGAAATAGACTTTTTAAATTAACTTTAAAAAATATATTCTTCCAAGGAAATGCTTCAGAACATTAATTCATTTAAATATTCTAACCAGTGAGATCACTTCCTCTACTGCTGCTCCTAGATTTGCATGAGTATTTAATTCAAATATAATGGCAACTTTATTTTTAATTTTCTGACTGCTGTCTATTTTAAATATTTATGGATTTATATGTACTGCTGTATGGAAAAGAAAATAATTTATTCATTTCACAGTGTAGGAAACTGAGTTTTTAACACTTTTCCATTATAAATGTTCTTTTCCAGGCAAATATGTCTTTCTGTTGTTGAGTTTTGATGATACAGGGAGCAATGAAATAGTAATAATCAGCTTGCAGGCAGCTTTCAGTGACTTCCTGTATTACATTTCAAATCAACAAAATAATCATCAGGCATAATTCACCGTTTGTCTCCATACAGTCTCCTGACCTTTAGATTGCCCGTTTAAGAGAGGAAGACCAGTTCCTATCCATGTTTTGGCAACAGAAGAGATTTTCCTGCTGTGGATGCTCATTTATTCAACAGAATTTGCAACCCAATTGTTGTCCATCTGATTTGGAAGTTTCCTTCCTCTTCACTGGAATAGGAAGCACATATAATTATGGGTTAGTCCATTAATTAGTTTAAGGGAGTAGATTGGAGGGGAGGAAAACACTCCCTACATAGATAGAAATGCTGAGCTTGAGATAACCACTGAAAGAAAATAAAATGTTGTGTTGCATCTTGATGGCTTTTGATTGGACACATCAGTTGCCAAAATGAATCCAAATCCAGTAACAAAAGGAAATAAAATACAACACCTCTTTTGGCACTTTCCCTTTCCCTAATACACAAACTGCATGCTGGGAAAAACCCCAAAATAGTAGCTAAGTGGTATAAGAATAATAAAAGAAATATCTGTGTAACCTTGAAAATATCCATGATGGACTGATGTTGCTCCTCACCTCATAAGCTTGGTTGCCAACACAGCTACACTTCCAAATTTTTTTTCCACAAAAATTTTAGAGATTGTAATATATTGCACAAAGGAAGGTAGAGAAGAGCATACTTCATGTGATGTTAAGCAGAGATAAAATAAGTTCCACTCTCCAATACAAATTCCCACAAAACAGAGAAAGACAGATCTCTACATTGTTTTCCCTGAAATAAAATGAAAAAATATTTTATGTAATTTCTGAACCAAAAATTTTACAGTTACTTTTTGTTTTTTCATTACATTTTGAATAAAGTAGTGAAGTCTGTATCGGATTATAGAGCTCATGATTGCCAAGAAAATTAAATGCCAATTATTTAATTGGGGTTTCCCAAGAGTAACTGCATGTGAAAAACTCCCAAAGCGGAGTAAATTTGGCAGTCAGACCCAAATGCTGTGCAGCAGAGGGATGCCAGAGACAACTGCTGTAGTATAAGCTGCCTAGAGATTTCTGGAGAAACTGGTATGGAGCAAAAGGGAGTGAGCTTCTTTCTGTGCCACAGATACGTAAAGTTAATCTGTAGTTTTGCTGTTGTGCAGAAGGCCCTGTGTTTAGGAGAATGTAGGATCAAGAAAACAAAACACAAACCTCAGCTGACACAGAATATCCAAAGTAGGATCAGTGGCTTGCTCTTTGAATTCTTCAGTATCCCCTTGTGTAAGCTTTGAGGAAAAGACTAGACATGAGTAAAATATTTTATCCCTCTCTTTCCTAAGATTTGGAGGTACTCAGGGAAGTACTTTTCAATTCTTTGTCAAGCAGAGTTCTTCATTGCAGGAAATAAGTGGCACAAAATTCCTGTCACTGTTGCTGGATGTGAGTCAGTAGAAACCACAGTGCACTCAGCTTCCTGTTTCCCCCAACTCCCTTTATGTGAATCCCACTTCAGATGAAATCTGTGCAATTCAGTACCAAAAGTTAAATTCTATAAACCCTATATACATATATACATATTCTATAAACTATGTAGGTGGCCCTCTTGGTTTTGGTTACATTTTGAACTGATAATAAAACTAGAAAAGTTCTTTTAAAGCACAATTAAATATGAAAGGAAACTACAGAGAAGGCAGGGAGGCAGTCATGACTCTATTAAACACATATGGAAGTGAAAGGACTGACCTAGTCTAAACAAGTGTTGAAAAAACGAAAGTGATAGAAACTGTGGTGGAGGTCAGGCCACATCAGGAGTGGTTTTGTTCTAGGGAGGAAAAATACTTTAGACTAGAAACCGGTTATAAATAATATGAAAGAGTAGGAGGAAAGACCTCTGAACACAGTGTTTTCAATCAGTTTTGTTCCTTCAATGCTAAACTCTTGCCTTTCAAGGGTTTTTAAGTGTTCTGGCCCTGTCTCTGAAAATGGTACCAATATTTAGGAACTCAGTTTTAAATGAATGAGTACACTGGCTTCTCTGACCAACCCATGGACTTTCCTCTCTGGCCTTTTGAAAGGGAGCAGCTGCTCAGAGCTGAGACAGAACCAATTCAGGCCTTTCCTTTGGTTTTGCTTTGCAAATGATGCGAAGATCACGTTCTTCAGATTCTTATGGAACAGACCGCTCTGTTATGCACACATTTATATAAACACTTCTAATTAAATCTGAAGAGCACATCTATCACAGAACAAGAGGCAAGTATTTTGAACACTGTTTTACTCTTTTCCTGGCTAACAAATGTGCAAAAGAGTATGTACACCGTGGTCTGTAAAGAAGTTACAAGAAATGGAATATGAATTATGTTTCTCATTATTAGCATGGGAAAGTCCAGATATTTCTGTGCAAAACCAAGTGCAGAATAAATATACTTTGACACGAAGAGAGAAACAAGAACAAGGAGCATGAGAAGAGGTTTTGGTGATGAGGAGGGTCATCACAACTCTTTTTCAAATATGTAAAGTGACATTACAAGAAGAGAGAGAATAAAGTATCTTCCATGTTTAAAAGAATTAAGATTTGGTGTAATGTGGAGGCAGCAAGGCCGTGGAGCCTAGCAGCAAGGAAGGAATGCAAATAAGAGGTGAACATCCAATCATATGTGAAGGCTAGTGGTAAATTATAGATAACAGAGCTAAGATATAGTTTTAGTATGTAAGATTCTGGAGAACAGTGTGTGTGAGTGAGCTGTAAGGGAGCAAGATGTAATATGTACTGGACGAAGCAATAAAGCTGAATTTAGGCCATCATCATAGAGTGCCCAGTTTTTATTCCATGGTCGTCCTCATATACAACAACAGTGTAACAAACATATATTGTGGCAAGAGTTATTCTATATAGTCCTAAAGGGAGGAAATGTAACGTTTTCCCAGTAATTATTATGAAGCAATTTAACAGATTCCCCTGAAAGGATGCAAAGTTTCTGTTATAGAATACCTGTAAATGTAAATTAAATACCTCTTAACCCCACCTGTAGTCAAGGCAATGGGATGGTCCAGAAGATACCTTGCTATCACTTCTTGTGCTGCAATTCAATAATTTTCAGAACACTTTCCAGTACTTCTATTGCCTTTGAAAAATCAAAAAGGCATATCCTCTTGTTTCACTTTAGTTTTTTATTAATTAAACATCCCCAGTAACTATTGCCAATCAATTTCCACTAAGATTGAATAATAACTGAAATCCTACCTTTTGACCTGCAATTCTTTCACACATTTGAATTATTGAGTTGCATGTCAATTTTTCTCTCAGATGTATATGTAAGCAGAGGTTGGATCTTTGGATATGCAAAATGAAAAATAAAATCAGATAAAAATGTAGAAACATTAAATTAAAAAAAATTAAAAATTAAAATTCTATCCATATAATTAAATTGTGTTTATATGGAAATAACCTTAATAATGCTACTCTCCTTTAAGTTTTTTCTGCATATGTCACTGGGTTAAGTTAAACCACTTCTCAATCACCATTATGAAAATATATATATTTATGTACGAATAAAAACTAGAAAAGAAATGAGAAAAAAGGATTCCAAGCCAACTATTGTTAGGCAAGGTGTAGATCACAGTGTCTAAAAATTTTATAGCCAACTCATGTATTTGTATTGCTTATAAGCAAAACCTCACATCAGGCCATATTGGGTTATTTAACAGGCTGTAGGTTGCTCTATTTTGAGATAAAGTTTTGGCAATCCCTAACAAACCCAAGTCTTAGTAACTTTAGGTTATAAAACAGTTGAAAGAGGACTGCATTTCATTCTAAAAGGTTGTCATTTAAGATGTTCTCGGATACTTTTGTTGCTGTGTTACCATTTAAAAATTCAAGTATAAATTTGTTGTCTTTGCCTTTAGTAAATTCTTCTGCTGGTTTTAAGCAGTAGTATCTGAGCAAAAGTTGTTTTACAACTTTTGCATCTGACCTCTGGAAAGCCTTTATGCAGTTTACCATTGAAAAGCAGATAAAGCCACTCTCCTTCTCCCCCCATCCCTCACCCAACACAATTTCCTGAGGTTTAAAAGTCGTTCACTCACACTTCTCAGGGCAGAAACAGCACAGAACTTTTCCTCCTGGTCTGTTCAGATTTTACTTATTTGTACACTGATCCACTCAAGTAGAAGGAAATTGTGTCCTACATGTGACCTCAAAGTTTAGATAAATTATTTGCTTCCTTTTCTGTCAAAGGCTAAAACATCCATACAAATACAAGCATCCAGAAGATAGCTGAGATCTCTATATGTCCATAGCTCTTGGATTTTGATTTTCATCTGTAACAGAAAGAATGATTGCAGTCTATTGGATTTTGGGTCAAAATCCGATCTCACTCCAGAATCAAGTTATGCTTACATAATTGAAATCAGATTTGAGACTTATATGACATTGTATTATATGAAAAGAAACAGCTATGTGTCTTACAGAGATCACTGTTCTGAGATGGGTTGGGCCCTCTTGGCACGTGTGCATACCATGAGTTCAAAAATATCACTCTGAGGATACTCTGGACAGTCTGTTTCGAGGACAGAACTGTTACAAAGTGCACCACCACCCTGTCCCAGGTATGCATGGAGGTGATCACACCTCTCTTTAACTTTGGCAAAGCAAGAACAAACCAAGCACATCCTTCATGCTTAAGTGGGAAATGACAGTGGGTTGTGGGAGTTCTACTTTTATATTGGCTTTCTGATTTTTATGCTGGACCTACCCTGAACTACTGGAAAAGAAAAGGCTGTGTAGAATCAAGAAATAAATAGTACACACAGGACACTATTTCTTGTTATCTCAAGGACTACCAAGCATCTGCAGTTTGGGGACAGTTGGAATGCTTGTTTCTTCCAATATCCACAAAAGCAATAGGTAACCTTTAAGAGACTTAATCACCTCAGTTCTGTTTAGGTTAAAAGGTAGGACACTTAGGATTTCAAAGTAGTGAAGCTGAAGAGCTGATTTGAATGCATTAAGTAGTTTAGTCAAAATCCCAAAGGAATTTGGGAAAAATTTTGCATGTAGCTTGAGCAGAGTTTATCTTTGGGAAAGCTGGAGCATGATATACATGACATTATGATCAGCTGAGTAAACAATCTGAAAGCTTGATGAAATTTTGCCTATGTTGTCAAATAATGATGAAAGCATAATTTAATGAGTACTGCTACCCATTTTTCTACTGGAGGTGCCCTACATAAAAATAATTTAAATATTACATCTTTCAAGTACATTTTATTAAGTTTTGGACTCCCTTCCTAGTCCTAAGAAAATCTAAGAACTCTGAAGATAATAGAAAATATAGCCTTTACAGTTTATATCAAGTCAGGTTATCTCAAAACACCAAAATGTTGAATGATATTTGTATCACAGGAAACCTCAGATTCACAAAGTCACGAGCTTAAAGTTTTCCACTTCTATGCAAAGTAGTTCAGAAACTGCAGGAGCAAAATTGAACATTAATAGTATCTATAAGGATTTCAGCTGCTGGAATAGTCAAACCTTATAATGAATTATTTCTAGTGCAACTAAGAGCTGAATATTCTTGAGCTACATTCACACTACATTTCTTTACACTGACTACAGATCACAGTTGCAGTTAGATCTTAGTCTGTGCACAGACCAGAATGAAAGAAGGAGATTTTATGGCACAAGTTATATTTAGGTACAGTATTTTCTTGATACAGAATATAAAGTTGAGTTGTCCTTTCTCCAACTTTAAATTATTTTTTAATATTAATTTCTTTGTGGAATATTTTGTGTCTAAACCAAAATCATAAAAATAAACTGTGCTGAACAAGCTCTTCCCTTGTCAAGAGTGTGGTCCTAATTGTTCATGTGTTTATTTCATTACAGACTTGTTCTACTCTAAGAAAAATAAATTCAAAACAGTGTTGTGCAATACCCAGTTCATCCTTTGAGAAGGAGGAAGTATCTGAGCACATGCTCTAAAGCTTTTCTAAACAGTCATCACCTTACTTATTATATGTTCCACGAACATGCAACACCAACAATCATCAGCTACTTTGATGAACAAAGTCTCTGAGAAAGGTTGGATTTTGTAGCTCAAAGTACATTAGTAGAAGTTTTTGCTATAGCGCTTTTTTTTAAATTTATTTTTCAATTTTAGGTAAACTTTAAAATCACTTCTCTGAAAAAGTAAAGCATTTCTCATTGTCTGCTTCTTAAATAAAACTCCCAAAAGGTAAAAGAAAGACACGTGGTGCACAAAGAGTTAATAAAATAGGCATCAAACCATCCCTGAATATCTCAAAATCTACCAAGATGCCTTGGTACAAAGAGTGTGGAATAAAATACTGCCATTACAGTACCTACACAGCAGGCAAAAGATGGTGCAAACAGCTGGGTTTCAATCATTCTGCCACAAGAGGTAAGAAACTTCCTGCTCTGGTTTTAATACACTCAAAATTAACAACTATTTCAAAATGTGAATACCTACTTTGTTAATGCTGTCACATTTTACCTCCCATTCAAAGACCTGCAATTCCTCTTCCTCTGTTTATCACTTATGCAAGCAATCAGTTGAGCCTTCTTAATGTAATGGATCTGAACAACTTTCGTAGTGCCAGTGAAATTCAAAATTGCAAAATAATATCAAGATCTCATAGAACTGTTAGGTAGTAATTATAATGTTAAAAAAGTAAGCTGTGGCCTTGTCTTTTAAAGCTGTCTTATATTCAGCATTTTTGGAGATGTGGAAATTTTCAAATCACTATCAGTATAGCAGGAAAAAAACCTGACGATATTAGAATGATTGCCTCCTTATTTTTTTTTCTTTTTTTTTTTTTTTTATTTAACATATTTCAATCCCTTTTCTTAGAAAGGAGGAAAACTGTTTTGGTTTTTCTTAAAAAAAACACAACACAACAACAAAAACAACAAAACACACCAAACCTCGCTTCAAATGGACAATTTTAGCAGCATCCTGTTTATTACTGTTGACTCAACAAGCCCTAATGAGTCACAGCCTTAAGAACATATCTGTTGCAAATTCCAGCCTGACTAGAAAACAAGATTTTGCAAATAATCAAGTCACAAGTACCCAGAGGTTTTTCTCCAGACGAAAGTAGAGTAAAGCACATTCAAGGACTTACATGGGGACGGTTTGTCTGCTATATGCCAAGCTTCAGAAAGGCTCCAAGCTTCTTTACAAGTTTTCAGTCATTCCATTATATTGGCATCTGTTCCCTTTTTTTCTAAATTCATTGGTTTATAGGATCTTTTTCTCCAAACAAGATTATTTCAACTCTTTATTGGCAGTTTTTTATTAACATTCAGCAATCACCTACTTGTGAAAATAGTAGCTAGAATTGTAAACCTGGGGAAGCTTACAGATCAATCATGTAAGATACATTGTACAACATACAAAATTTAATGACTTTTTTTTGACATTTTAAACTTAATGATCTTTGTGGATCCCTTCCAATTCAGATTGTTCTATGACTCTAAACTTCAAACCTACTAGTGACTTTAATAAGAATTGCAGCAATTTGCAAACTTTTAGAAATCTCAATGTTTCCATTTTTAAATGAATCACATTTATTTTTTATTTCCTTATATTTCCTTTTATTTCCTTATATTTCATAATTTTTTGAATTATGACCATAATTCATATAGTCATAATAGTAAATTTCTGGAGTGATATATTATAAAATAATGAGAACTCTCAAAATCACATGTATTTCTTTTAATATTTTCAGAACTCATGTAACTCGTCTGCATGGAAAGTAGATTATTTCCATATTTACGTTATAAACAGTCACTGTTTCTGTGGCAAAGAATTGCAACAAATACATAAAAATGGAACAACTGCTTCTTGCCATTCTCATTCCAGAGAACAATGTTTAAGTCCACATGTTTTTACAGGTGATAAAAACTATGACAGGAAAAGACAGCAATTAAATATCAGAGAGATAAATTTTGTAAATACAACTTTGAGAGAAAAATTAAAACAAAAATTGCTTGTGTTAAAAAACTGAAGTATTTTGGGATGGGAAAAGAAAACCGAACAAAAAGAGATGCATTAAATTCTAGTAATATACTAAGGTTTCCAGGTTGCCTGTTTTCTTCACCTAGATGTCAGTGAAATAGATGAATATTTGAGAATGCTGAATCTCTATCATAACTGGGTAATCACTTGAGAAAATGTTTAGCACAGTCACTATATTTGGTGCACTAGTTTTCTGGAATATTTGCATTAAATGTTTATGCAGCAAAAACTATCAGGATTAAAGAAGCCAAGAAGAAATCACTTTAGTCTTTTTTTTTTTTTTTTTCCAAATGCTCATCGAATGAATGATGCACAGAATTTCTGCTTATATAAGTAAAAAAGGAATCTTTATTTTTCCCTGAAATACTTGGATTCCCTATAAAATACTGCATATGATGCCTTAGGATTCTTAAGATTTGTAGCATCCTGATTTTTAATATATCTGTATAGTTTCTAACACTTAAGAGTATCAATTAATTAAAACTCCTTTCTCACACTTCATATCAAACTCCTGACATTCTTCCAGTTTTGTTTAATGTTCTCTTCAAGGAAAAGATTTTAGCAAGTATGTCTTGTTTGGGACATGTAGCTAGAAAGATATCATTGCAGACAAAGCAACCTAGAAAGCCTGGAGACCTTGGAGAAGCTCCAAAGAAGGGATATGACTTGAAGATGGTGAAGATGATGAAGAAAAGGATCCTGAGATCTCTGATTCAATTCTGGGAAGGTGTGCCAAGGGCTGGACCTGAGGGAGGTTCGGGTGGGCAGACAATTCTCAGGTTGGACATATCCATTAGTTATGACAATTAGTTAGAGCTATAAAATTGTAGAAGCCCAATGTTGTATTGTACATTATACAACACACTTCTGTGTGTATTCCACCTTAAAGTGCTTTAATAAAAGACTGCTCTCTACTTTATCTATATTAATATTGTCCAGAAATTTCTTTTCTTCCATTTTAGTTGAGGCATGGACAGTTTTTCAGTTATATAATCTGATACTTTTGTAAATTCTAGAGAAAAGTTGAAAAATAAAGGCAGATGCATCCGCTGATACTCAAGAAGAGTATCAGAAAAGTACTCCAAAGCACCTGTGAAGGTAATGCAGATATTTTTCATGCCAAGCATTTCACCCTCAAAAAATGAGGCTTTAACCAAATCACACAACTCAGTCATGAGAAATCACAGCTGCAACTTAAATCTGAATGAAAAACAAGCATCATTTATGTGAAAATTAATTTGAAACTACCATTTTTTTGGAGGTTTGAAGCTTAGCCCACTTTAGCCCACTTAGCCCTCTTTGTGTATGCTTAGAAGATCAAACTTGCTCTCCTTCATGTTTCTTCCAAAATACAAATAATTGGGCACACTTTACTGCCTACCTGGCTGGACTTACTGCTTTGCATTCAACTATGGTTATATCATAAAATCATTAGAATAGCTTTGGTTGGAAGACCATCAAGTTTCAATCCCTGCCATGGGCAGGCACACCTTCCACTAGAGCAGACTGCTCAAAGCCTTGTCCAGCCTGGCCTTGAACACTTCCAAGGATAGGGCAGATACATCTCCTCTGGGCACCCAGTTCCAGCGCCTCATCACCCTCTCAGTCCAGAATTTCTTCTGTATATTTGACCTAAAATTCTCCTCCTTCAGTTTGAAGCCATCCCCCCTTTTCCTACCGCTACAGTTGCTGAAGAATTGATGATCTGACAATTCAAGACTGTGTTCACAACATTTACTTTAAACCCCAAATGATTTCTCTGATGCCCATAGATTTCCAGAAGAATGTCTTTTGGCTTTTGGAAAGGCTGAGTTCAACATGATTCCCTCCTGATGCTCACATAAGTCTGGTCTCATTCTTTGTAGTGACAGCAGGGCTGTGAGTAACTCAGGAAAGGTCATGTACTTCTCTATTAGTGTCCCAGCAAACTGCAGGAGTTGTGAAAAAAACTGTATCTTGAGAAATAATAGTTGGTTATAATAATATTTCCTCTCTTTCTCTTTGCCTTTGTGGTGTGCTAAACTGTCCAGATACTTTATCTGGATATTTTATCTATTTTTATAGACTATTTCAAGAGAAGTATTCTCTATTTGCTTAGAAACCCCATAATTTTTCTAATCCTCTTTGTCTCCAAAGCAGATGAAATCAGGAAAAAACCCTGAGATTTTACTTAGATAATTTATTTTACTCAGCATAATTTATCCTGGATATAGAGGGAAGAAAAAGAACTGGAAAGAATACAGATCCCTCTAGCACTTCATTGGCACATGTATTGCATGATGTTGCATATTTTATGGCTTTTAAAAAATGCGTGAACTCTCTTTTCAATACAAAAGGTATTTAGTGCAATGCATTGCTCAGAAATATTTGTGACGCTGACCCGAATCCTTCGTTTCCTTCCAAGTTAGAGTGTTCAAGCCTTTTTATTTTCTTGGCTTCTTTCATTATCTCCATCCATTATGACTGAGAAATGAAACAGTATCATTTGACTTAAAGGTGAGCTTTTTTACCCTCTTGAAGAAGCCACCCTCATTTTTGTTTAAAATGTGTACAAATATAAAAATTCCTTTACACTTATGTGTGGAGTTTTTTTCTTTGCAATATCACTGCTCACCAGAGCAGACTTTCACAAATTTCAAGTGCTTCTTCTTAGCAGCTGAATTTGGATGAAGCATCCAGTTTTCGTTTCCATACTGAGGAAAAGAAGAATAAAAGGTGAGAAAAGAAAGGGGGAAAAGATGGGGGGGGGAGGGGGGGGAGAAATTATTTCAATTTCATTTGAACTTTTAAAGGAAGGTGTCATTTTTCACGATGTGTTAACTGAAAAATGAATTTAAAAATATTTATAATGTGCCTTTGCTCTTCCCTGGAAATTGTACCATAAGCATTTTTGTTCTATTTACTGTGGAAAGTCTTTAAAAGTTGTAAAAGTAAAAGCTGCTTGGGGTATTAATCAGCAGAAAGCAATATAAACAAAGATTTTGAGCTGTATCAGAAGTAGTTAAACTACTGAGAATATGAGATGTTTGATGAGAAATATTATTATTCATATTATAGTAATTCTTAGGGGTCCCAAGAGCAAGTCATTGCCTGGAAACTGGTTAGAGAGTATCTTTTGTATTCTGTTTTGTATTAAACCATCACTGTTAGGCAATGACTGCAATGTAATGTCCTGAGCTTAAACTATGTGATGAAGGAGAGCAATCTAGCTGCATTAAACACCAGATTTTTTCCTGGTCACTGACTTCAAATGTATGACAGACTGGTCCAAACAAAAACTCCACATCCTTCCCCAAAACTAGACTCCAGTATCTGAGCTCTAATCATGCACCCTGCAACAAATTTTGGATGCATATATCATCACAATACAACTGTCTCAAATAAGAAAAAAATAACTTAAGAAATATTTTTAAATCTAGAGGGTGAACGTATCAGTAGCTGCCTTTAGTTAAAATATGAAAAATATTGATGTTTAATATGTTCTGCTTTGGCAGCTGTAACAAGACCCTCAGGAACCTTTGCTTTAGGTTCTTGGTGCATTATCACAGAATCATTTAGGTTGGAAAATACCTTCAAGATCATCGAGTCTAAGCTTTGACTGATCATCACCTTGTCATCTAAACCAGAGCACTGAGTGCCACATCCAGTCATTTCTTGAACACTTCTAGGGATGATGACTCCACTACCTTTCTGAGCAGTCCATTCCAGTGTTTAACAAATTTTTCCATGAAGAAATCTTTCCTAATGACCAACCTGAAGACCTAACCTTTTAGTTAGTGAAAAACAAATATGACTAGGAATCCTGACTTGCTGTTTGAAGTGCAAACATTCAGGAAGAGTGTCCATGAAGCTTTGCATCCATTTGTGGAAAGCTGATGGGATTCTCTATCGGTATGTGTGGGATATTCAGTTCTGCAGTCATTCCCCAACTTTCCTGTTACAGAGTTCTGACACAGTGCTTGGAAAGAAGGTTGATGATCCCAGTATTTCCAGACACTTGGTTGATCAAAGACACCACAGGCAGCACTCTGGGATTTTCCTGGAGCACTTTCAGGCTGGAACCAAATTTTACATGTTTCCAGTTAATGAGATTTGTATTTTTTCTTTCATCTCTTTCAACTATTGGTTTCACCCACAGTTTTACCACCAAATTCAGTGAGACCACCATTTTACTCTAAGGGTCTTATGAGATTAATTATTGTGAGACCATTTTTTATTATTAGGTAGCCCTTCCTTGGTAGGGAGATTGGACTAGATGATCTCCAGAGGTCCCTTCCAACCCTCACAATTCTGTGATTCTGTGAGATTAGCCAAGTTTAACTTGGTTTGAATGTAATCAGAATCCCACATCGGAATTGATAAATACCAGTTGGTGAAGCTGTATCTATGGTACAGAAGTTCACATCAATCACCAAACTGAACCCAGTCCTGCTTGCAAGCAGAAGGAAATGCACAACCCACATGGATCTCTAAATCCTGAGACTCTGAAGTGTATTCAGAGATGACAGGCACAAGCACAGGATACTACTGAAGATAATAAAAAACCCCAGTGAGGTTTAAATCCACGTTAAACCTAAGTGGTCAATATATCATAATATGAACTGTACATCACTGAAAACAAACTAATGCACAAATAATTCAAAATACATACTCCGATGGTGAGAAATTCTTATTTCCTGGATGTAATAACTGTGTTTTGGTTTTTTGCTCTCTGAGTAACATAAATTTGTTATATTTGGATCCCAAACTCTGCATGACTTTCAACTTTTTAGAAGAATAAGAAACAAAACAAAGAAAAATATTACATATTATTTCAATAGAGTACTGGGAAATTTCAAGGTTTCTAAAGTTTCCTGGCTGAAACACAATGTCCAGTAACTAATACTGGCAGTATTTCTCATAACTGCCAAAATATAATTATATTAAAAATTGAAAATGTTACCTCAGAACTCAGGAAGGCTTAGAAACTTTTCCAAATGAACTCTCCTCAGCTGCTGTAAAAAGGAAGTGTGTGATTTTAATTTGTGGCCACCATCACTAGTACAAGAAAAGGAAGCAATTTGGTTTGGGATTTTGTTGTTGTTTTACTTTTCGGTTGTTTTTAACAGAAAGTGGATTATTTTCTTCTATGAAACAGAGTCCTTTGATCAACCTGAATTCAGATATCTCCACACATACTATTTTCATTTACATAAATGTTGCAAAAAAGAAAAAAATGTATAAATTCTGCTTGAATAAGTCCTTTTTTTTTTTCATTTTTCTGTGTCAGTTTTAGCTGTGGTGGAAGGGTGCAGACAGACTCCTCTCTTAGTTTTATCATTCTAACTAAATGTCTGTCTTTAATATTCTCTACTTAACTCTTCCATGGTATTGGTAGCATTTAAGGACTCTGGTGTTACTTTGCTCACAATGCTGCAAAGACCTCAGTTTGGTCTTCGTTGCATTTCTGTAAAAGTTCAACTCTGTTTCAGTGTCCTCCTCTTTATGTTCAAGGTCTTTAATGTCTCAAGACCACCCGATTAATCTCTTATTTCTCTGACACATCAGAAATGTACAGCAAAGCTCACTCTCCATGGTTTAGAAGAAACTGTTCTTTTTTGAGAAGCAATCTGAATTTATGGAATGAGGCCCTAAGGTGGTAATAATCATACCAAACCTTTATACTTTCTACCCTGAATTCGAAGGGGCAGCCCACTGCCTTGGACAGAATCGCAGAACAACTTACATTGGAAAGACCTTTAAGATCATCAAGTTCAACCATCACCCCAGCACTGCCAAGTTTACCACTAAAAGTGGCACATCCACATGTCTTTTAAATACTTCCAGGGATCGCAACTCGATTACTGCCCTGGACAGCCTGTTCCAATGCTTGACAATCCTTTCAGTGAAGAAGTTTTTCCTAATATCCAATCTAAGCCTCACAGTTTCCCGCATTACCCAGCAAGGGTCATGGGACAATTAAGCAGTGACACTGTATAACTTTATGCACAAAATGACACTGTCAGATTGTAAGGTGTCTGTATCAAACCACTTCAAGTCAAAGAACTATCACAATCTTATAATAAGTTCTTTATTTGAAAAGAACTGTAACAAATACACAACAGTAAATACCAAATCAAAACAAAACTCCAGAACACAGCATTGCTAGTGTTTAAAGTACCACAAAAATCATCTGTTAAAAATAAGTATGCAAGATAGCTTATAAGCCAAGGAAGACATTTTACAGAATAGTAGTGTATTCTAAATTTGTTTTTACTGCTGCAACTTTGTGCTGATACCGATACTGTAATTCATTACAAACTCATAGAAATCTACTGATGTGCAATGGAATAAAAAAGTAATAAACTTGTCCTTAAGCAGGCAGTTTGTGAAAGAAATACTCTAGAAAAGCATAATATGATAAACATAATTTTGAGACTGCAGTGCAAATTACTGTTTCAGTCTTTAGACCTAAATAATTTATAATATACTCAATTATTACACAGAAAAAATATAAATTGCCTCTACCTCATCAGGGACACTGTGAAAAAGCAAAATTATCTGTTCTTTTTCCCATGTTAGTATTTGGCATTGTAGTTAAATTGGAAATGTCAAGGGCTTCTGATCTTGTCACAAAAAACCATGAGCTGAGATTCAAGATCTGCTGTGTCATGTGACCATTTGATTGGGCAGTCCACATACAATGGCCTAGGGGTCAATGTTTTTTGCATTTTGTATCAGTTGCTCCTGTTTGAACTCTAATATTTCTGTAAGTTACTCCCTCTTAACAGATAGCAAGTCACAGGCCATCTTCTATGTCTTTTGTTAGGCTTTCTAATAGCTAAATACTGTCACAACAGTGATTTGCAGTGCCTAATTCAGCTTTTTTCTTTTGCAGAAGTCAGAACTTGAGGCTCAGCTACGGTACGGAAAGAGGCTTCATTTGGGCTAAGATTCCTAAAAGAGTGGGAAGCTTCTTCAATTATTTCATGATAGGATTTCCAGGTGAGCACATAAACAAAACTATACTTTAAAGGTCTGTACTGTCAATTTATTAATTTTGTTACCTAGAAAGACAAATTGCAAGTTCATGGTCATGTTTGTATCTGAACAAAGTCCCTATTGGAGCAAGTCCAGAGGAAGCCAGGAAGTTGATAAGGGTACTGGAGCACCTCCCGTTTGAAGACAGGCTGAGAAAGTTGGGGCTACTCAGCCTGGAGAAGAGATTTCACGGAGACCTCAGGGCAACTTTCCAGACTGTGAAGGGGCCTACAGAGAAGCCGGAAAGGGACTCTTCATCAGGAACTGCAGCGACAGAACACGGGGGAACAGGTTCAAACTGAGAGTGGGGAAATTTAGGTTAGATATACAGAAGAAATTCTTGACTGTGAGGGTGGTAATGCCCTGGCACAGGCTGCCCAGAGAAGCTGTGGATGCCCCATCCTTGGAAGTGTTTCAAAGCCAGGCTGGATGGGGCTTTGAGCAATCTTGTTTAGTGCCCCTGTCCATGGCAAGGGGTTGGAACTAGATGGCCTTCCAACCCACACCATCTGTGATTCTATGTTACTTGCATACATCTGTTGAGAAAGACCCTTTCGTACTTGTGTATTTACATATTTATGTAGAGGTGTGTTTATGTTAAGTATACTTATCAGCCAGATGCTTTTTACTCAAGTGGGCATGACACAAATAAAAGTGGTTGTGATCCAAGGTCACCCAACATCAGTGACTTCTGGAGGCTGATGCAAGTTACATATTCTTCCTGCCTGAGAGTCAGAAGGGAAAAAGCTATCAAGGATCCAAATGCTTCCTCTTGGTAAGATGCAGAGAAGCCACGGAGGCTGCCTGAGAAGAACCAGTGATGTGCAGTTATGCTCTACCAACACTCAACAATTAAAAATCTCTGAAAACATAGTAAGGTGCAATCACAGATACTGCATTAATCTGGATCTAAATTATTATTGGGAAGTTGTTGCTTTTTCTTCAAAAGGCCATATTGAAAGTTGCGAATTTCAAACATGCTTCTGTTACATTCAAGTGGATTTGAATATTTCTCATTTTTGTGAGAATTATACAGAAAAAACTTAATAAACATGCTTAACCAGCTGCCATCTCTCCGAAAAGTTTTGATAGTAACTTAGACTGTTTCTTATAGTCACCCATATGGTTAACTATAAAAAACACCTGAAGTTCACACTAATCATTCTCCTAATTTGTTCACTGGCAGCTCTGCCAATGACATCTGGAAGTTCTCTAAAACATTCAGATGTGAAATGCAAGCACCCATATCAATTCTAAGTCTGTTCACCTGTACCTTGAATATAACTGGATGCATAGGCCTGGATGATGGAATTTCTGTCTGTGGCAGCCCCACATTTCCAAGATCTCACCTGGCAGCCGTGCTCTATTATTATATGCGTGTGAGGTACATTACTGACTCTTGTCAGGGCTCCAGCAGTCCCTCTGAACAGTCTGGTGGTTTTGGAAACGTTATTTTATGATGCCAAGCTGGGTGAGGGAGGCTGCTAAGTCCTTCTTATCAGCATAGGTGGACTGTGGTGGATAAGAGGCTGGACATGACTCCACCACGTGCACCAGCAGCCCAGAAAGCCAATTGTATCCTGGGCTGCATCCAAAGCACCACAGGCAGCAGGGAGAGGGAGGGAATTCTGCCCCTCTGCTCTGGTGAGACACCACCTGGAATACTGTATCCAGCTCTGGGGTCCCCAGCACAGGAAGGACATGGACCTGTTGGAGAGAGACCAAAGGGGGCCATCAGGTTGATCAGAGGGATGGAGCACCTGCAAGAAAAGGCTGAGAGAATTGGCATTGTTCAACCTGGAAAAGAGAAGGCTTTGGGGTGACCTAAAGGCTTTGGGCCTTCCAGTATCTGAAGGGAGCCTACAAGGAAGATGGAGAGAGACAATTTTACAAGGACATGTAGTGACAGAACAAGGGAAATGGGTTCAAACTAAAAGAGAGTAGGTTTAGGTTAGATATTAGGAAGAAATTCTTTCCTGTGAGAGTTGTGAGGCACTGGAAGAGATTGCCTAGACAAACTGTGGCTACCCCATCCCTGGAAGGGTACAATGCCTGGCTGGCTGGAGCTCTGAGCAACCTGGTCTAGTGGAAGGTGTCCCTGCCCATGGCAGGGGGGTTGGAACTGCATGATCTTTAAGGTCCCTTTTCAACCCAGACCATTCCATGGTGGTTCTATGATAGTTGTGAGCCCTGTGGGCCCTGTGAAAATGTCAGCTGAATACTTATGAAGAAGAGCAGAAATCACCCTTCTAAATGTTGTGTTTTACCTAGGGGACACAGAGCATATGGGAGACTTCTGAGCACAGAAAGGCATTGCCTTTACACATTCTGGTGAGATAAACTTCATGGTCACATACATGTAGCCAGTTCTGCTTCAGCATATTTCTCATTCTCTCCTTTTTTCTTATACAGTGTCAGAGGAGCAAGCTCATATAGGATAACAGTAGAGCCTTTCTGAAACACCAGTACATACCATAAATGCGATGATACACTGGAGAGTTACCCTGCCCATAATTTGTGCAAAGGAACCACAATGCAAAGCTGGGCTGTTTGTGGATAAGCATGAAATAAACAGTTAATTTAAATTTGTCAGATGTTTAATCTTCCAAAGAAATAAGCCTTAATCAAATCAAACACTGGTGGAAATGATTTCACGGGACTCCACTGAAGCCCAAAGAAAAGAATTATTTTAAATTTTAAAAAAAGGCATTCAACACCAAAACAATGCAACACTAAAAACCTAAGCCTGAGACAGACTGTGAGTAAGAAATACTATAATGAAATATGTACAAAGAGGAAATAGTGAATAATGGAAGTAATCCGGATTTTCTTCCACCATAGACTCAAGCTGATAAGTAAAGCTGTTTCCAGCACAGGGTTTTAGCATTCATTGCATTCCTTTCTCTAGTTTCTCCCTGCTGATGGCAGTATATGTTTGGCTCTAGATAGCTAATATGGTTAATGGAGCAGCTGGCCCACTTTGTGAAACCTGACTCAGTAGGGACAAGAGGTCTTACTTTGGTAACCTTCAGGTCCTATGAATAACCCTCCTTCCTCTGCCTCCCATTTACATCTGCAAAACTTTTCTGTCTGCCTTTTAAGTGTCAGCTCTGATAGGAACCACCTACACACTCCAGATGATCCTCAGCTATGTACACAGCTCCTCCTTAAGCAACCAAATAGGTCAAATTATTCTTTCCATCAACCAAAAAACCTCAAAAAAGGCTTCCATATTTCAAACTTAGGATTATTATTCTTTGGAGATTGATTTTTTTTCTTACTAGTGCTGTATCTGCTTCCTTTAATTCAACTTCACAATGCTTCTGCTGCATTTTGGATATAAAACTGACCAAGAAGAAATGCAACTGGATGTTTCACATTAAAATTTGCAGCATTTAAGAAAAACAAGTTGTGTGCCCAAGATCACCACTTCACTGAAGTTAGCAATATTTCAGCAATATTTAAAACTTTATGCAGCTTCAAGCTACACGATGAAACATGGATATTCACTCCCAAAAGACAGATGGCTGTATGATTGACTCTGATGCCACGCCTTAACATATATAAGAAGCATTCCACAGTGTTTCCACCCTCATCCCATCAACTTTTCTGCAGATATTAACTTCTCCATTGAAAGTACAGATCTGATTCTGCAAGGATGTTTATATTTTAAGTCTTTGCTGCAGTAAAGGCCCTCACCTCACACTGGTGAAGCTGCACCAGTGTCCAGTTCTGGGCCCCACATGACAAGAAAGACATTGAGGTGCTGGAGAAGGTGTCCAGAGAAGGGCAACAGAACTGAAGAATGATGTAAGTCCTGTGAGGAGCAGCTGAGGGAGCTG
This sequence comes from Myiotriccus ornatus, assembly GCA_036023395.1. NCBI lineage: Eukaryota > Metazoa > Chordata > Aves > Passeriformes > Tyrannidae > Myiotriccus > Myiotriccus ornatus. The sequence goes on from JAYRBT010000001.1 coordinate 1,967,078, forward strand.
GGGGGCTCAGTCTGGAGAAAACAAGGCTCAGGAGGAACCTTATCATGTTCTACAACTGCCTGAAAGAAGGTTGTAGCCAGGTGGGGGTCAGGCTCTGCTCCCAGAGAACCAACCACAGGACAAGAGTAAATGGCCTCATGGCATCAGGGGAGGCTCAGGTTGGACATCAGCAAGAATTTTGTCATGGAAAAGGTTGTTAAGAATTGGATGGACTGCTCAGGGAGGTGGTAGAGTCACATCCCTGGAGGTGTTCAAGAAACTAGTGGATGTGGCACTCAGTGCTCTGGTCTAGCTGACCAGGTGATTGGGCAAAGGTTGGACTCAATAATCTTGGAGGTCTTTTCCAACATAAAGGATTCTGTGATTCTGTTTTTGTGAAAGTAGGAGGGCTCCTTTGCATGCACTTCCCAGAAGCAAGGGGTTTAAGTTTCAAATACTGACATTGAAGGAGGAAATATTTAACAACATCTCTTTCTCTTTAACTGCAAAATAAATTGAAACAAAACAGACAAATAAAAAAAACCCAGACAGAGAACTGAAACACTATGTTGTGATTTTTTTTTTTCGGTATTCTTCAAATCTACAGATTGGACAGCATCATGAATTCACATGCTTTAATTTCAAATCACAAATGAAGTTCCAAGACTAGAGTTTAATTAGTTACTGGAAACTGAGATCTGCTTACCTGTGGAGCAAGATAATATAGATCTTTAAGACACCACTACTAGATGTGAGGTGTTTCAATGGAAAGCAGCTGTAAGTAACAGAGTTATAAGTTGGCTAATGGAAAATGCAAAGGCAGCAATGAGATGCAAGCGAATGGTGCTGGCAATAGAATGAATCAGAGGTCAGACATGAAATAGGGTTACTCTGGGTGCCATCACATGATTCCATTCTCCCAGACCCTCATATTCTCCACTTAATTCTCAAAGTATTTTTCAGTCCCCATAAAATTTAATTGTTAATTTTGCAAACATAGTCATTGTCACAGCAGAAGTATAACCAGTGGGAAAACAAAATGGTAAATCATAAAAATGAGGAACCACTGCCAATAAAAAAATAGATGAACAGTTATACAACACTGTTATTTCCAGTACCCAGGCTTTATATACTTTTAACAAACTATGTAATGCAGAGCTATTTAAATAAACAGACAACAGTGCACACAGCCAGTTCTCTGTTATCCCTGCCAGCTGTGTCATGCAGGTTAGAAGCTGAACTAGAAAAGATACTTCTACTGCATTCAGACTAGTTTTGGTTTGTATTCGAACACTTAGATGAGCTTACACTACTTGGTATGCACTTGTGTGTCTTGGTGCATTTTGTGAAGACTAGACTCACCCCTAGCACAAACCATAGCATCCCAAACCTCTTCAGAGCAGAACCTAACACATTTGTTCAACTGCAGATGGTGGAGAAAATTAAGTTTAGGCACACACTCTTCCCTGAAGGATACGCCACTCTTCATCACACTTCTTCTCATAAAAAAAACAAAGAATATTTTGCTGCTTTTGTTGTTTTGTGTGCCACAGCAGTACATAATAAATGAATAGCCAGAATTAAAATGAATGAAGCCCAATCTGTTTGAAAAAACAGAGGTTAAATTAGTTTCCCTACTGAAGTAAGCAAGGCTAAAACATCACCCTGCATCTGCTACAGCTCATAACGCTGACAACCTGTGCTCTCTTGGTGGAACAGGAAAGAGAGCTGTGTAGCCTGACACACTTAGCCATACCAGGCAGAGAGGAACAAAATGTGTTGGGTTTAGCCCAAGGACCCAGATGTACTGGAAATAAGCCTTTCTCCTTCTAAGTGACAGCCAGGCACATGATATTTCAACATTCTTGCTTCCACTCTGGATTCCAACCATAAGATACAGATGTGAGCAAACAGGGTTTGGGCTTGTTTTCTTTTCTTTCTTTCTTTCTCTCTCTCTCTCTTTTTTTTTTTTTTTTTTTTTTTAAGCTAAGCTAAAACAGTGATTTGTTTATTTTTCTCTTTTTGCTGTTGCGTTAGTATATTATGAACAGAGCCTTTGGCAAAAGTTTATGCTGGACCTTCTTTGCACCACAGGGTGCATTTGTACCCTTACATCCAACTGTCAAATGTTCTACAATAAAAGAGCCCATGAAGCCTCTCTTGAAGATCTAAGGTTGTGAACATTCTTTTAACTTTTTTTTTGCATGTGTGGGGAAGAAAGCCTAGCAAAGGCATGTTGTTGGACTTAAGATGAAGCTACATTTTCCAGCTGAAGCAAAGTGAGGTTGAAGTAGATGAATACACTAACAATATGGCATATGCAGTTTTACTGAACGGAGGATATGGTAAAACTCATCACTGACAATTAGAGCAAAACTTGTTTAAAATCTTAACATAGGACCCAGAGTCACACATTTTTAATTTACTTTGGCTTTATAGCAACTACAAGCCACAGATATTATGTTGTCAATGGATGGATCTGTTGCAGTCCCTGAGAATTATACTTTTTTTAAAACTGTGGTGCTAGGATACTCTCCTCAACATGTAACGATACTTATGGAGTCAGCTTTACACCATCTCACCGCTCACTGCCACCACACTAATGCTATTATGCCAAAAAAATCTCTTTCAGATGAGATGCATTCTTCACATGTGGCAGATGCTTCCCTAATCAGTACACTAAAAAGTGGTGTAATGAAAATAGTGAGGAAAATCATCCTCCTCTCTCTCAGGGAGACTCATTCCTGGGAATGAGGCATGGTAGAGAGGGAGAAAACAGTCTAAAGATCAATAGGTTTTAATGGGAAGGTACATTGAATAAATTAATGACAGACTGTAGCAAATGAATCATAACTGAATGCTAATATACATCATATATATACAGAGTTAAATCTTTTTCAGGATTTACTTTTTTTTTTTTTGTAAAAATCAATATATACAGAGCTGCTTAACTAAGTTTTTCCTTGTTGTTCTAGCTTCCTAATCAGAAAGGTATTTCACAACAAGCTCTCTAATTTCAACTGAGTTTTTTGATCTTCTCGGAGCTGGAAGTTCTCTTACCTGCTTCCTCAATCAGCAGCAGGGTATTGTGATATATCTGAAATAATGTGTGGTTATCATTAGTGAGCATATAAAGCAGACATAGAATATAAAAAATAGGGCAATCTCAAATATTAACTAACAGAAAGCACAAAATATAAATTTCCCAGTGTTCTTATTGCTCAATTCAAGCATTTTACTTGGGGTGATCCCAGTCATAGACAGTTTCTTTAATTTTTCCTGACATTTTCTATCCAATCAGAGAATTCTGATGACACAGAAATGCTAGAAAAGAATGGGAGGAATCTTCAAAATCAAAAACATCATCTTCACCCTGCCCACACCTAATACAAGTTATACAACAAAAGCAGTGGCGTATCAGGGACTAGGAGAGTGAGTAGACCATCTAAATAAGAAGAATTTTACCTTCCAGAGCCCACATTTCTAGTGTGAGTTTCATAAATCCCTTCCAGTCATCTTAATATTTTATAAAGAATGAGGGAGGAGAATTAGGTGCTGTGAAATGGGCTTCACAGTCAAGATAGGGCACCTAAGTAGATCAACGAGCAATACTGAAGAGAAAATGGGTTTAAATTTCTTCCTACCCTCCAGACACAGAACTAACGAGTCACATTGCTTAGAGCTTCCCACTGAAGTTTTGAGGCTAGTGATGTTGTCTAGGGAAGGATCCCTCCTGATTTCCTGGCAGGTGGCAGCTGTTTCATCATGTCCAGAAGTGCAAAATTAGCTCAAATAGTTAGAATAGCCAAACAAAAATGTAGTAACTCTGCATATAGCTAGGAATCCAGTGGGCAAACTGCTTTCTTTGGCTTGCAGGCAGAGAGACATGTTTTGTAGAGCAGCTTCACAGAGGAATTCATGATGATCTTCCCTGCAGGATACAGTGAAAGAAAATAAGCCTCAGAGCCAAAAGGGATGTAAATGGTGGCATGAATACATGTTCCTCCAAAAGACTATAGAGTGTTAACAGCTGTCCGAGAATCTGTAGAAAAACAACTGGGTACCTTTTGGCAAAGAAAAGACCATATTTCAGATTCTTTAGCATAATATGTTTGTTTAAAAGGGTAATAACAATAAAACAGGCTGGATAATAATCACTGTAATGATGCGGAAGCGCAGTAAGGTGGTAAATAATCCATTTTAATATCCATTTAAATAATGAAGACCATTAAGGGACAAAAATGAATGTTATTTACAACTTTCTTGAAACTGCTGCGAGATGAAGGATGAGGTTACTATGGGCACTAACGTAACCTTTTCCCTATTTGAGATCCTTATGTAAAGAAATCTCAAGGTATAAAGATTTAGGAGTGTATAAGAAGGACAACTTGCAAACACTAAGACAAAGCATGGGATTTTATAGGCCATGTTATTTTTTGGACCGCAGCACCCATCTGATACACTGTGGTCTGCTTGGCCATGTGCTTCAGTAGCTCTTGATTACCCCAGTTTAAATAAAGTGTCTGTCAGTGCTCCCATTAAAGTCTCCATCAGCTCTGAGCAAAACCACAGATCCAGCTGGAGTTCACCATGGCTCCCTTCAGCTGGGAGCCTTTTCACACCCTCCAGTGCTAACAGATTACATACGGCCCTGTTTAAAAGTCATGTGGGGTTTCTTTGGGAACTGCCTCCACGCTGGCTGGGTCCCACTGCAGCTGCCTAGTTACAATCATTACTGGGACACAGAGGGACATAATGAAACTTCCAGGTTTAATTTCTGTGATGGCGTCCAAGTCCAGCAGAGAGAAACACCTCTTTCCTTTCCACCCTAGTTCTCGTTTGCAACCCCCATGTGTCTCAGCCCAGTCAGGGAGGGACAGGCAGGGGACACCAGGATCTCTCAGCAGCATTGTGTCTGGCCCCACCAGCTCAAGATGCAGTGTGCTGGGGATGTCTTTAAAGGCAAATATAAGGTCACTTCACTTTGTCACATGAACGGCTGTCCTGGCACTTAGGTAGGGACTGACTATCCAAATACAGTCTTTCCTTATGCCCAGGTGGAAGGAACAAACATCATCACCGCTGTCTGTTGACGTGGTACAGTCAGCCTCCCAAATAGACCTGCCAGAGTTAGGAGAGTGCACTGGTCACCATCTACAACCACCTTCTAGGCAAGGTTTGGGAAAACGAGAAAGTGAAGCTGGTGCAGGGGCCAGACTCCCTGGGGCCCAAGTGTGTTAGGATTGTGACTGTGTCTTCATTTTTTGGACGGATTATGCCCAACACTAAAAAGACAGTTTGGAGCTACCAAGGCAGGAAGTGGAACACAAATATCCCTTCACACAGTGAAATAGTAAGGCCTACATGAAGCACCGAAGTTGTTGGAGGAGGGGGTGAGCATACCTTTAAGAAAGGGCTGTTTGTGCACACCGCAGAACAATTGTTACAAAGGAATCCCAGTTAGGGGATTTCAGCTTGCTCTCTCTTGGTCTTGTATGTGTGTGGCATTGCCCCACCAGCTTACACCTCCCTGGCCCAGTTTCCACGGCAGGAATCACTACTGCTTGATTTCTAAGTATAAAACACCCCATGTTTTCTTCACTTCTGTTATTAGCAAACGTAATGCTATGGGCAGGCAATTACAGGAGGCAGCAGTTTAATGGGGGAAACCGCAAGGAGACCATTTACTGGGGATGCCTGCTGGGCAAGACCCCCAGCAATGGGGCCTGTGTGGTCACATCAAGTGTGGAAGCCACTTGATGCTTTTATGGAAAATTCTGTAGTTCCCACATGCTCTCAATGTATATTAGCACCAATAAAATTCTTACATGCTTTAGGTTAAATTTGTCCATGTAAAGTGGAAGCATGAAAACTATATTATATTTAAGCAAACAGTAGGAGATTAGGCTGCACATTCTTTTATATTATTCTTCTTGAATGGGAAATTTAATTACAGGATTCCAGACCGTTATCCAGGGAAGTTGAGGAATCAAGGGAAAAAATTTATCAATTACGCAGGGCATCAAAATTTATTTGGTCAAAAGTGTTGCAGAAGTACAGCACGATGCTTAAACAACATCGACAATTTCTAAAGGTGTTCCTGTAGAGAGAAGTGCCCTTTTGCCCTTTTTTTGACCACTAACTCTTCAGCAAATTTCAACTCAAAGTTTTACATGTGCTTTTGAAAGCTACTGTAAATAAGAGGTTAGAATGGAAACAATGGCACAGATTTAAATTATACTGTGATGCAATCATGCATCACTGTAATAAACAAATGCCTATTTCTGGAAATGTGAAGATAGTTCAGGGGTGAAGACAGAATGAGATCCATCATAGTTTTTTCCAGAAACCACTGCTTTAAGGTTAATGTAAAGAAGAAACAGACAAGCACTTTGTAATACTGGTTTATTTCTGGTCATCTGAGGTTTTGTGTGTGAAGCTCCAATTTCCTGTGGGGTGTACAAGCTTGGTTTTCACCTTCTCATTCTCATAGAAAATAGTTTGATATGAAAGGTGATATTTATGTCCTCATATCATAATCTGGATCAGAAAACAGCTCAGAACAATGCCATTCACACTGAAGTAAGCTGAATCCTCAAGTGAACAAAGACAAGCTCTTGTTGGTTCAGAACCTCAATTCATGTGACAATGTTAGAGTCATATATGCACGTCATGAGAGGGCCGAGTGTGGACATCAGAAATGCATTTCTATTTGACCTTAATTATGAATATCAAAAATATAATTCCTCAGAAATAAAATTCCTTAAAAATAATGAAAATGGCCTTGACTAATCACTAAATACAGAACTTGTGGTTACACTGATATCCCAAATGTGAACCAGCTGTGTCCATGTGAGGCTTTACTGTTTTTTGTGGCCTTGGCTGAAAAGAAAGATATATTTATAACACATACAGGCCGTACTAATTATTGATAACATGTTGTGCTAAAAACCATAAATGTGTATTCTTAAAGCGTTACTAAGGATTAGATAGGCTAAATATAACATTAGGTTGGAGAGTTCATCTTTGGCTCAGGGCTAGTTCTTCAGGCCCCTGCATTACAGATACACCTTGTTCAGGAAAGTTATACATACTTATTAGAGTCCACATTGCACTTTCTTATACTTAAAAAAATTATATCCACCCATCATGGAGGTTGATTAATGCAGCAATAACTCATATGGACTAAGTCAAGTGTCTAAAATATTCGTTTCTTTAGTTTTATTCTTGACATATTTTCACAGCTGGTTAAATAACTGATTTCTTCACATTTAATATTCTCTGTCCTCATAATTGTGCACAAATGAAATGGGATTCACTATTGCCTAGCAAAACATATGTCATTGCTTGGACTAGATAAAGTCTGCAGTGCTGTTCCTGCCAGATCAGGGAAGGGAATAGAACATTCAGATCCTCACTAGTACTACCATGGGACAAGCCTTGCAGCATTAAATAGTAGACAGTCACACAGTGAATTGTATTCAACCTGCCCTGGCTCCAGAGAGGACACAGCAATGCTGCATCTGACCCAAAATGAAATCTTAGATGATGTCATTATTATACGCAGCCTGCAAGATGTTTCACACTCATACTGTGTCCAAGCTAAATACAGATGAAATGTGTACAAATGGATCAGGTCACAGATTCCAGAATGGGTTGATACAAACTGTTCCAAATAGTTTTATATAATGTAAAATTCTCCTCACATACTAGCATGTGTTGGATATTCTTTCCATTTTAATTCAGATGGGTAAGTGGAGACTGAATAAATAAGTGTAGTCTTTGACACAGGAGTGTTCCTGTTGTACATGTGTGTATTACGAGCTTCCTGTTATTCACGGTTTGTAATCTACAAGTGGAAAAATGGGAAGAAAACAGAATCATAGAATCATAGAATCATAGAATCATAGAATAGACTGGGTTGGAAAAGACCTCCAAGATCATCAAGTCCAACCCTTGATCCAACTCCAATTACTATATCATGGCACTAAGGG
>JAYRBT010000001.1:1975150-1997832 GCA_036023395.1 Myiotriccus ornatus
TCATCTGCAAATTTGCTGATGATGGTCTCAATCCCCTCATCTAAATCATCGATAAAGATGTTAAACAGGACTGGGCCGTGATCCCTGCTACCCACCAGTTCTAGCAGTGGTAAGATCCCTGATGGACACCAGCACGGATGTCTTTCCGCATGTTCTCACACTGTAGCTCAGAGTCTGCGTTTGTCTGGACATGTCAAACCCTCAGAAAGTTCATCACAAGAGCTTTAGGTGAAACAAAGGCCACAGGACTTTCTAAGGGAGCAATTATTTTGCTTGTAATTATTTTTCCCAGCCTTTCCTACATTTTCCCTGAGTGACCAAAGAGCCAGGGAACTAACAAAATGAGCCTTAAGGGTCTGTTTAGGGAAAAGGAAGCCTACAGCAACTTTACCCCTGAGTGAGAGCATAGTAACAGTACTCTCCTGTTACACTGGAGATGACGTTTGTCTCTTGTCTCCTTGTGCAAAAAAAAAAAATAATCAAATTAATTTTGATAATGGCTTTGAAATCTAGCCTTTTCAGCCATATCTTCTCCTTCAGTAACTGCTCAGAAAAGCTTGGATCATGTCTCTGTGTACAGGCAGTGCAGGCTCATCTGGTTGCTGACATTTTCACTGCACTAGTCAATGAATAAATAGAAAAAAATATGGTTCTGCAATCAGCTTTACCCCGAATAATTTAATTCAAGGCAAGATATGTTCTACTAAACCCTCCAACCATTATGGATCCCCAGCTCTTACCGAGACCCAATCTTAAAAATGTTGTAAAAACAGTGCTTGAAGCACTGCTTTTCACAAAGCACCAGTAACATGCCAAGGTATTCTGAAGGGGAGCATGACTGTTTTAGTGTGAATTAGTGAATCTGCCCCCACATGGTCATCTTTAAACAGGTATTGTAATTCTTGCAACACATACCATTTCTAGGGTACTTTACATTCTGTACTTTTTTGACACATGACAGAGAGAATGGCATCATTTGGAGATTTAGCATCAATTATTCTTGTTATGGGTGATACTTGAAAAAGTGTTTCAACTTTTGTCTGACATACTTACAGTCCTGTTTCCTTGAGTTATTTCTTTCAGTCCCTTCCTAAATATTATTTTTAAACTACGGGTTATATTTACCATGTTATCTGATACCAACTGCAATCTCATAAACATTTTAAAAGAAAATTTGTGTTAAGCCTGAAACAGAACACCAGATATGAACACTCTTAAATATTTCCCTGGATCCCACTCCAATAACTACATGCTATACTTATATTTTGCTGAAGTATACTTTCATCTCAGTAAAAAAAGGAGACAAAAGCAGCATATGTTCTAGCAAGACTTTCCATATTTTATTGCAGCTGCTGTAGGAATCTTCTGATATAACAACTGATGCTACAGTCTTCACAGAAAAAGATCTGTAGCCGTATAGACTGTATCTGAAATAGCATGCAGAAGGATATAACAGCTTGGCCATAAACTCTTACTCAAATTGCTAGAGGACCTCTGCAGAAACTCAGTCCCTTACACAAGGAAGCTGGGGAACTTCTCCGGCACCTGGTCCTCCATCACACACAAGCCTGAGACTTTTTGCTCATTGTACATCCTCAAAGTGATGCAAATACCACAAAGATATTCACAGGTTGCCAGTGATCTTTTGAGAGAGTTGCCCCACGGACACTAGCTCCAAATCTGGTACTTTTGCAGACATTTCAGATGTGCTCTGAGTCTCCAAGTGGCCTAATTCATAGAATATCCTGAGTTGGAAGGAACCCACGAGGATCATCAAGTTCAACTCCTATTCCTGCATAGGACAGCCCCAAGAACCACACCATGTTTCCAAAACTTGCTGGATACATTTTGTGTTTTACTTTTTCTAAAGTGTGGATAGTTCTAATGAATGTTTGCACAACAACCTTACCAACGTAAGATGACGAACAGATGTAATAAAGACCAAAACCTTACTGGTAGGGTTCAGTACAGCTGCTGTAAACTGCCCCACTTTCAAGGGCATTACTCTGTATCCTACCAAAAGGACACTTAATCACAGGTTTATGAGGATGTGTTTAGTTAAAGGTAGAGGCCAAGCTTTTTAATAATTCTTTCCTTTCTACTTTGCCAGTGATCTCAATTTAGTTACAAAATTGACTGCCAGAGTTGTGGAAAACTGGTTACTAAACAGGGGTTGAAAAACAAAACTGTTCACAATTTAGACATTTGAAGAGGTAATGAGAGACAAATATACATATGCCAGGAGAGGATACTGAACATTTTTCTTCAGTGATTCTTAACTTTGGAGGAGCTGGCATCGTTCTCAACCAGCAGATCTACACACAATATTCTGTGCAGTTTGTAACACAATCCTAATTTGCTATCTGCCAAGTACTGGGTGAGAGACAAGTCTCAGATGTTTTTTTACAATATTTCTAAATCTATCCTTGATTGAATTTTGCTTGCAAGATAACATTTTGTGTAGTTCTGATTCCCAGCTGAAAGAGTTTCTGCATATCTAAGTGTGAAAATATGGACTAATGACAGCTCTTTATGTTATATTTTAGCATTACATTCTAATAGGATGCTCATTTAAAAATGATGTGGTTTGTCGACTGGGTGGAAGATACAACTGTACATGTAAGTTATATAAGGATTACATCAGCCTTAGAATATGTTTTGCATGCCCTTGACGGGACAATGAAGTATTAGGCCCCATAAATTTTGGAAAGTTTTGTTTGGTTTTATTTAAATAAAGAGTTCTAGATAAACAACTTTACAGACAAAACATTATCCACAGAATCAGTACGCTGTGCAGACAGTACTCTGTATCCTCCTTCACCCTCTCTTCAACAGCTACTTTTCAGTCTTCTAGTTCATCACATGAAAACATGGAAACTGTGACACAGACTAAGACAAGGGGGCCAGAATCCCTTGCAGTGTGCACGTATTTCTCATAGCGTGGCCAGTTCCTGAGCCCACTGCCACCCACAGCAGAAAATATCAGCACTTTCAGGGCAGCACTTAAAAAAATTCCCTAAAGGGGCAGCTGGAACAATACCTGTGGATTGTGAAGAAGCTGATGACGGGCACTGCCAGAGCACTGGGACTCTTATAGACCCTTCTGATGTTTCTAGGCTGATTAGTGTCCAATGGAAGCACAACTGCTACTTCTACAATGGAGTTTTTCAAAGACTGCTGCTCATGCAGCATTCAATATCAATGTGATGCATTAACTTTAATGCATTTTTTGGAACTAGATTGATTTCCTAGGTTACTACTGAAAAAAAAAAAAAGTGACAGTAACCCTAAATACAAACTGTAATTGGAAGGCCAAGTAGCTGTAGACAGCTTCCCTGTTTGAAATACTGCCCCCAAGGTTTACAGGAATTTTTCGTTGGCTTCCCTGCTACCAATTTTTGCCTTTTTTTGTGAAATATGAGGTTATTTCTATCCTAGGCAATTGGGTGTCTGAACATATCTGAAAATGTCTAAAGCTTGAACTGCGATGCTGGATCTGTTGTGGTGAATCATGGCTATATCGGTGAAAACTGGGCAGACTTAATACAATCACCAAATAATGGAGTTTAAAAAAAAATAAGTCTTTCCACTTCCATATGCTGGGTTCAAATGCCTTACACTAGAAGTAGTGAAAACAAAATCTTTGCAAAGCTGATTTTCCTTTCATTTTAAATAGTGTCAATTTTTGCCTTTACAGCAAAACTTCTATCAGTGTTCTGGATATCCAATAGCCTCCTTCAGTAAATATGAACTTACTGAATATATGTGGATATATGTGCATATGCATATATGAATGTATATATATATACATACATCTGAATATATATATATTTACATATGAATATATGTATACATATAATATATAGGGGAGGATGGATTCTAAAATTGCTATACACTTCACAAGTAGCTTCTTACCTACACAGAGTCTTTAGAACAGAATTTTGAACACTTCAGTACAGTCTGTGTGAACCTCAATACTGTTTCCATCTGAAGAGAAAAAGAACCTTTTAAATCTCTACTTGAATGAAAATGGTATCACTGCAAACATGGCTGTGTTATCAATAATGAGGTCAAGTACAGTAACCATTAAGCACAGGAAATAAACAGAAACTACTTAAAGAGCAAATAAAACACAGACACAGATTTCCTAGCTGCCAGCTGTTCAAGCCAAATATTTTTACAACAACTGACCTCACACTTCGCGGTCACAGATGATTCAGGGACGCCACATTAAATGTACAAATGTGCACAGTAGTGTAATCTGAAATAATACAATTAAATAAAATGGACAGTCATTATTTGGACAGGAAATGCAATGAGATCTAAATATTTTGTGCTTCAGAATGAGAAAGGTCAAAAGGATCAGTGTTTGCAGTGCTGTATTAACTGATTGCTAAGACAAAGGAAGAGTTGGTCAGGATTTCACTACTATTAAATCAGGTCCTTTTTTTTTATGGCAGCCATCAAACTTAATATTGCTATATTTCAATACTACTCGTGAGATCTAGAAACCAATAGGTCACAGAGGACTGTGTCACAGGACTAATCAGAAGCCAGAGAGCAGTAATGTGGGATATGAAAATCTCTAGGCTTTTCTCCAAACAAAATGTTTATGTTGTCTCTTTCAAGAGGGATAATATCAGGAGTAAATCAGGGATAAACACTTTCTTCCGAATGAAAACTATATATATATATATATATTTGTTATCACACGGGAGAAAATTCAATGTTTAAATGTTATGTTTCATTGAAGTGTTGGTTTTGAAAACATTATAATTAAATGGAAAAACACTTCCTATCTTTTCATCCACTATCCAGAAAAGTGTGACAAAACCCATTTTGATGCATTTGACCAGCAGAAGAATCTGCAGGATCTCAAGCCACAGTAACTGAATAGAGGGGGGTGGGCTTTCCTCAGACCTAGTCCCACAAAATGCAACCAAAATGGCCAAATACACATGGTTATTTACTATTAAGGTAATCTAGAACCGTCATCTTTATTAACATAGAAAAGAAGGATGATGTTCTATTTTAAAGAATTGTATGTCTCTGAAGAGAAATTCACCTTAAGAAAACAGGATCCTCCAAGAAGACCAAGTCAGAGATACACTGTAATTTGGTTTTACCTTATGAAGCTGATAATTCCCATTACCAAGAGAGGTGCTTCAATGCTTCTTGATTACCCTACACCAGGAATAAACTGGCAGTGATTTACCACAGTTGGACCCCACCTCCTCCTAGGTGTGCCAAACAGACATCACTCCCTCTAGAAAAACAAAAAACTTTAAAAAGGTTTTGTATTTAAGCCATCATAATCAATATCAGAAGGGCTTAGGTACTATGAATGGCACACCAACAGTCTAAGAGAAACATATTTTTATTTTTTGTCACTTTCAGCAACTTTCTCCTTGTTTTCATTATTTCTCATTTGAGCATATTAGGTACCAATGGTGAGAGACTACTTACAAAAGCATGTAGTGACAGGACAAGGGAGAATGGTTTGAAACTGAAAGTAGGTTTAGATTAGATATCAGGAAGAAATTTTTTACTGAGGGCAGTGAGACACTGAAAGAGGTTGCTCAAAGTAGTGGTGGATGCCATATACACAAGTTTAAGGCCAGGCTGGATGGGGCTTGGTCTACTGGAAGGTCCACAGTAGCATGGAGTCTTCCAGGGGCTACAGGTGAATCTCTGTTCCCCCACGATCTCCCATGGGCTGCAGGGGCACAGCTACCTCACCATGGTGTGCACCACAGGCTGCTGGGGAATCTCTGCTCCGGCACCTGCAGCACCTCCTGTCACTCCTTCTGCACTGACCTTGGTGTCTGCAGGGCTGCTGCTCTCACATGGTCTCACTCCTCTCTCTGCTGCTGGTTTTTTCACAGTTCTTTTTCCCCTTCTGAATACATTATGACTGAGGTGCTGCCACCGTCACTGATGGGCTCAGCCTTGGCCAGCAGCGGGTCTGTCCTGGAGCCGGCTGGCATTGACTTTAATGGGCATGGGGGAAGCGTCTGGCAGCTTCTCACAGAAGCCACCCCTCTAGTCCACCCACTATCAAAATCTTGCCATGCATAATGTCACTGCTTCACAGCAGGGTAACAAGGATAAGACACGTTTCTCAAGAAATAGGTAGGCTACCTCAGAAACCGGCATTGCCTCCATCAATGTAAGAACTCACCTCAGATGTTCCAGAAGATAATCTCTTATTTCTACATCCTCGAGTAAATTTCAGGTCAGGAACAGTGCAGGCTCTAACACCATGTGGCTCAAAATATTTGTGTGGAGACTACTTAACTGCTCATGGTGATTTTGTTAAGTGTATTAACACACTATTCTCTCAGGCCTCCAAGTCCTCTGAAAGGCCCTTCAAATGGCATGTTCGCCTGAAGCTTAAGGCTGCAAAACATGCATGGACTTTTAATATTTACTTCTACGAGTACTTCTGAGTGTATTCATAAAAATAATAAAAATAAAAATTTCCCATGTCACTCTTTGGTTTCTGCATTTTTGCATTTTCTGAATCACCTTTTCTAAAGGAGACCTTTGTAAAGGGCTACTGCTTTTCCAGCAGCAGGTTTTTAACTGACACAGGAGAAAGGCAACTAATTCCAAATATGGCAAAATCTGTATGTTGCCTGCATTCCCTTGAGATGAAGGAACGAATAGGTAAAAGTGGCATTACTAACGCTGAGTCATTAAAAACCAAGACAATTCTAATGCCTGTTGCTGAGCTTCTGGTATGTTTTGAAAAACAATTAATGGAGATTTTTAAAAGTTGGTTTTTATGAGTCCTTCTGGCATGGATCTGTGTGAAAATAACTTTTTACACAGTATTTAAAAGGAAAGGAAAAAAGGTTATAGGAAACATTTCTCTCAATGAGGCTTCACAGTTGCTGCCTGTGGATAGTGTAGTTCAGATAAACAAGTATATATGCACAATGCTGTATGCACAGAGAACAGCTCATCTGATACCTTAATCATAGAATGGTTTGGGTTGGAAGAGACAAAGACCATCCAGTATCCACTCCCTGCCATGGACAGGGACACCTTCCACTACACCATGTTGCTCAGAGCCCCATCCAGCCTGGCCCTGTACACTTCCAAGGACACATCCACAACTTCTCTGGGCAGCCCATGCCAGTGCCTCACCACCCTCACAGCAAAGAATTTCTTTCTAATATGAAATCTAAACTTACTGTCTTTCCATTTGAAACCAGTGCCCCACGTCCTGTTACTTTGTACTATTGTAAACAGTCTCTTTGTCTTTCTTGTAGGCTCCCTTCAGGTATAGGTCTTGTGGAAACAGACTGTCTATGGTAAAAAGAGATACTTAAATCTTTCCTTGCAATCATGTTCAAATTAAATAAATAAATAAAGCACATTTGAAGTTATTACAGGAACATTGTCTTATTTTAGATAATAAATTAAGACCAGAATTCATAAAAGCTCCAAATCAACCTTTTGACATTTCAGAAAACTCTTATTTTTCAAAATTAATGGTGAGATTTTTTCAAGCATGGTTTCACTGGTAAAGTGCCCACACTCAGACAAACAAAGATGAAGGAAACTAGTTCCACCAAAGTCAAGGAATTCCAATCAAGTGCAATTAATCTCAGGAGGCAAAAGAAATAATTCTTTTTTCTGTAAATTTTCCCAAACCAGCTAAATTATAGGATCTCTGAGACACCAGTAGAATAGGGAACCACAACAGCAGTGGAAATTCTGGGCAGCTGCACCAGAGCATTCAAGACATGATGCACAGGAAATTGTCTACAGGTTGTAGTAAGCTTGCAGTTTTCACTTCAAGTGCCAGTACAGTCAGATGAAAAGTCCACCTCTAAAGCAGAATTAGTTTTTCTTGCATATGAGTTGTAGATTTCTCTGCTCATAAGAGTTCATCCAAGCTTGGTGTCAGAGCAGGTGACACAGGAGGAAAACCAAGTGGAGTCAAGCCGCTCATTCGAACCAAACCACTTGGGGTTGTCTTTGCTCCATCCTTCCCCACTCACTAGGGCAGAGACCTGAAGGCAAAGGAACCTCTATGCCCCACACGGACCATATCTGAAGTATGGGCATCCTTGCTGCTGAGAGGAGTGGAAGGAAAGAGTATTCCTCCCCATCACTCTAAGCTGTGACAGGAACTGATATAATCTTTTCCATAGAACCTCTAGGGTTCTGAAGGAAAGCCTGAAATAGAACCGCAAATTTTGTGAAAAAAAATCTATCAGAAATTTACATATCTGTAAAAAAAGAAAGCATTGCTACCCCAATTATGTTTAATCATATGATATTTACAGTGCTGTGGAAGAAACAATTGGGTCATCTAAAGTAATGATTTAAATGATTACATTGTACTGTCTTGATTGCAGCTGATTTTCTCTTAGTTCCTCCCCTTCTCAGTTTATACCCACTAAGACAAAGCTAGCTCAAGGTCTTGACTTCATCCACCCCCGGTGTTTCTCTGTTACTACAGTAGAAACAATGAAATGAAAAAAAAAAAATCCTTCTCCCAACAGGTCACTCCCATATTATACTCCAGAGGGCACCCATGAATGAATGGCAAATGGCCATTCAGAGAGTTGCCAAATACCATTAATCAGTGCACCAATGTGGCAACACTGAGCTTTGTGACAGGCATGATTTAATCTATTGTTTGGTAATCATCCTCATCTATGGACATTCTGTAGTTCTTATAAACCCAAGAATTATTGTTAGTCTTTTGGAGCAGAACACTTCGAGAATGTCTTACTCAATAATCACAAATTGCTCTTTTCTTCAGTCAAAGAGGTAACCATTTCACGATTGTTTGAGAGAACAGATTCTGTCAGATAGACCCAACAGTGCCTGCTTTGTCTCATTGAATACTACTCTACCCCAACCAACCCTCCCAAACTTCCATGCAGTCTTCACTTTGTAAGTTTCTCACTAGGAGCAGTGGATAATAATGCCATTCATTCACTGTCTGATTCAGATTTAATAACTGGAATGACTTACCCCCCAGTTAAAGAGCAATGCTACTTCTGCTGTTTATTGTTCCTGTGATTTACAATCCAATACCATAACATATCCAAAAAACCCCAAACTTATCTCATCAGTAGGCAATAGTTAGTGGATTACTTCATCTTTGAATTTATCTTCTGAATTACAACAAATTATTCATTTGATGAAGGAAGGAGTGAATAATTTTGTATGTTTCAGAATGTGCATACTCAAAAATTTTTAAATATTCTGAATTTACACTGCGTCAAGATCTGGGGATGAACGTCTCATTTCTAACATTTCAGATTGCAAAGTAGAAGCCTACGTAACTAGATACTTTCAAAGACTGAAAACCCATCTGCAAAATAAAATGGAAGAACTTGTGGAGTCTCTTTCCCTGGAGATATTCCATAACAATCTGAACAAAATCCTGTGCCGTGTGCTCTGGGACAACGCTGCTTGAGCAGGGAGGTAGAAGCAGATGATCCACTGTGATCCCTTCCAACCACACCCATCCTGTGATTCTATGAAATACCAGTAGAAAGCAGTAGCCCCTGTTCAGATAATTTAGATTTGGCTATGCATGTGTAAATTAGGACACCTGATGAAACTGTTCCTTGCTGGTAAAATTAAATTATTGCCTCTATTTTCAACGTCTCAGCTTTTCTTTTTAAGTTGCGTATCAGTGCTCATTTTACTAATGAAATTATTGCATTATTCAAAATATTCTTTTACTTCTCAAATCACCTGTGGACATAAATTGAATTTGCTATCCACCTGTGATGCAAATTAGGACTGGAAAATTGCACAGTCTATCTTTAAATACTGTGTATTTTTCTAGTTAAAATATCTCAGTTTTGGTGTCTTTTACAGAGTTGCATTGTACACTTACAGTTTTTCCTTATCTGGGCCAAAATATTCTGCACACAGCTATTTAACCTGCTGGTGTTCTCAGGCCAAATAACTGAGAGAAAAACTTTGCCAAACTGAAAAAAATCTAATTTATTTATCGATTTTCTATCTCATGACTCAACCATATATATAAGACATCTTGCCAACATAATAGTAAAGTTGTTCAGGAGGCAGAATAATGTGACCTATATTTGTACTTTTAGAAACAGGTAATAGTTAAAAAAAAAATTATGGATTCAAACATTATGCTTGGAGTAGTACAAACTGTACTTAAGCATATAAAAAGCATTATTTACATTTGAAATTGATCAGCTTCTAAAATTATTCACATTGTTGTTACTGTTTTCATTGCTATTTTTGATATTGCTCTCCACATTTTCTTCCCTGCTTCGCTGATAAGTTTACATCATTATGAACAGGAATGGGAAACTTCATCATCTATTCTAAGGATACTACTTAAGTTATTTTACTACTTTACTAGTGCTGTGCCAACTTGTTCTTCTTATTAATAATTTCTCTTCCCTAGAACTGTTTCTTTCTGTTCTCTTCTAACTCCTGTTGAGTTTAGTCTGTTTCCCTTTGTGGAACAATAGCTCTATGATTTCATGTGGAAATCTGTTGTTCACGAGTTTCAAAAACAGGTGTCACGGGACTAAGTTATTTTGAAAGATTACCTGAGAATCTTTACAAAAGATACAATTTCTCTTCACTTTTGCACTTGTATGCTCCAGCCCTCAACATAGCTTTTTTGAACACATTATCAATCCTAACCAGGTTTACAGGGCATTTCAGTCCAATTCCAAGTGTAAAGTCACAATCAAGTGACAAGTTTTCTGGGCTGTTTGGCAAAACTCTTTAAGTGCTGAAGATTTAAAAGAATATAGGGTTATTTTTTGTTTTTTCTTTGTTTGTTTATTTGTGGGAAATTCTGTAATCTGTTTTTACACTGCAGAAAAGATGTGCTTCCTGGTATGCCCCAAGGCTCAGGTCCCCAGCCTCACACTGGCAGAGTCTCGAGGAGATGGAGTGGTGCACCTTCTCCTCCGTGCCCTGCAAGAAAAGAGTCATATTGTGTTTCCATAGGTTTGCCAATCCAGACAGTTGAGGACATCTGGGAAATACAAAGTTTACTTGCCTTAGTAGACTTTAAAAGAGAATAATTTCTTCAGGGCTTCACAGATTTGTTGAACTAGCTTTTTCCTAAGTCTGGCCTCCCTTAATCAGCACTGTTTTCTGAAGACTGGTGATGACTGCAGGGATATTACGAAAAGAAGGAAATAGTGTCCAGGGCATCAATACATTCCCTTATTAACTCAGACGCTCTGGGCTGCCTGAGGCAAGCTAGGGCTGCCAGACCATAGATTCAGAGAATGGTTTGAGTTGGAAGGGCCCTTAAAGATCATCTAATTCCAACTCCACTGCCATTGGCAAGGACACCTTCCATCAGACCAGGTTGCTCAGAGCTCC
This sequence comes from Myiotriccus ornatus, assembly GCA_036023395.1. Classification (NCBI taxonomy): domain Eukaryota; kingdom Metazoa; phylum Chordata; class Aves; order Passeriformes; family Tyrannidae; genus Myiotriccus; species Myiotriccus ornatus. The sequence goes on from JAYRBT010000001.1 coordinate 1,986,512, forward strand.
ATTCAACCTGGCCTTGGACACTTCCAGGGACGGGGCAGCCACAGCTTCCCCAGGAAACCTGTGCCAGTATCTCATCACCTCCACAGTAAAGAATTTTTTCCTGTTATTTAATCTAAACCCACTCTGTCGGTGTGTAGCCATTGCCCCTTGCCCTGTCACTAGAGGTCCTTGTAAATAGTCTCTCTCCATCTTTCTTGTAGGTTCCCTTCAGGTACTGGAAAGCTACAATTAGGTCAGCCCAAAGCCTCCTCTGTTTCAGGCTGAACAACCCAAATTCTCTCAGCCTTTCCTCATGGGAGAGGTGCTCCAAACACAGGACAAGCAGAAGATCTCTGCCCTATGGAGCAGCACCTAAGAGCCAGAAGGCATAACTAAGGACACAAAATGCATACATTTGGGCGATGAAATAAAGCAGACAGTACTGGTAAACACTCCATCAGTGTCTAATACAGACAGAATAAAAGCCAGGCTTTATGAATCAGGCTCTTATTGGGGAAGCAAATAGAAAATAGGGGCTGTCTTGTTCTTTGAAAACAATGGCGATTGCATGGATTGAGTTAAAAAGCCAGAACTCAGCTTCTCAATTTTGACAGGATAAGAGGTAGAGTGCTCATGAACTTTTTGTATCTAATTATCTGTATCTGTTTCTTTTTTTTTTGTAAAATAGAATAAGTTGGTTTCAGTGAGACATTTCCTGTGACGAACAATTCTGATTAAAACAAATGAATCAAATTGCAAATCGAATATGCAAGTCTTTATGAAGTAAAAGCAAGGTTGCAGCATACAGAAGTGTTGGAAAAAGACAGACAATAAGTTATTTATAATATCCAAAATTAATAATGTAACTAGATTGGAAGTCTGTCATCATAAATGTCTTTGGTTCTGTTGTTCATTACCTTCTTTTATCTTTCATAGCTTTTTTAGATTGAAATCAGCTCATTGCCAAGACATGTCTCAGAATTTTTTCATATAGCCAATTACCTGCAAATGCATTCTAAAAATCTCTCTCAGTGGGAAGTGCTGGATAAATACAGTTCTGCAAAATGCACATTTTCAAGTCAATATACAAAATAACACTAAGCCCTAAGGTTATTCTGAAAGACCAGTGGACTAAAAACCCCCAGTCTTCTGTCAGACCATATTTTCATTAGCAATACAGTTTATTCGACTAATGTTATTAAACTTTAGCACAGTTGCAGAAGCACAAGGAAGATGAAAAGCTCCTGAGTATTACTGTATTAGAATTAAATTGTTACAAATTACAGTGTCAGGGGTATTTAATCTACAAGATTCAAACTGCATTCTAAAATAAAATGGGTTCTAACTCAGATAATTTAATTATAATCATGCTGATTTACAAGATCCAGAGGATTGTCCATAAATACAAAATTTATCTGTTTTGACATCCATATACATTCTTCTACTGATCCATGCTTTTCTAACAGTAAAATACATATGTTTGAGAAAGCAAAATAACATAACATGCAATGGCATTAATAGTTGTAAAGGGAGTTATATATAATTCCCTCCGTATTACAGCCTGAAGATAATTTAGTGATGAGTCAAACCATCTCCAGTGCAAATCAGGAACCAAATGGCAGAAGAAGTGGTTTTTAAGGACTGGAAAACTTTACATATCTGAATAGTGCTTCAAGGCCTGAACAGTGTGAATAACTTTTAACTTGCAGCTGTTCTGAAGCCAGTTGGACTGGTGACACATTGAGTGCTAGAGTTACCACCCTCTTCCCTTCTGATCTAAATTCTTTAACATCTGATGGAGATCATTATAATGAGCCCCTCTAGACAGTTGTTTTGACTTAATCCAGCAAAAGCAGTGAAATATTTCTCAGTGGACCCCAGTTATGTATTACCACTTATCTTGATGGCTTTGAGGTATTACTGAAGTTCAGAAACTCCCATCACATTTGCATCCCAGAGAGGTTACACAGCGGGTTGGGTCTAGGCATCTGCAAACTGCTAGAAGTAAAAGCTGTGCCTGTAATTGTATTTCAAAGAGATCCGACACCTTCCATGACCAGTGAAAGCAACTGGCTGGTTGCTAGCAAGGACTGGGGTCTCCTCAGTGTGTTCCATTCTGCAAATACAAGTGGATGAAAAAAAGCAAGCGTATATACATTATATACATATACATACATCTCAGCGATGACCCTCAAGTATCTCTGAAGAGCCTTCAGATTGCCAGTAGGCACCATAGCACTCTGACATTCATCTCACCCGGCCACCCAGAGGTGAGGCCAGCAAATGTCCCAGGTCATGAAAATGCAGCTGTCAGAAATCTTTGCTGAATAGAGAGTGCAGCTGGAGGAGGGTATCTGAAGCTATAGCTCTCAAGAGGTGTGTTGCAGACCTGAGCACCTGAAAAAGATGCAGTATATTCAATCCTCCTAGCAAAACAGGAAAAAATGTGGCAACAGTTCTGTTCTGCCTAATTACTCAATAAATGTAATACACGAAATTACCCTGTGAAAACTGCAATGCCTCATATTCCCCCAAATATATACCTCTAGAGAGAAATATTTGTATTTGGGCTTATGGTAAAAGAGTGGGAAAATCATGTGCATAATTATTAAGGTGTGGCTAATAAAGACCAACAAAAGCTATCACTTCCTGTTATAATAGTCCTTTCACCACCTCCAATTTTCAAATTATGCAAAAGCTCCACTTCTTCCCTATTAGGAGGAAGCTCTTGGCACTGGTCATGACACCACCATATATTTTTGCACTTGTTTTCACATGTCCCAGATGCTGGTACATTTTAAACCTTGGGAGTATTTGTTCCCAGGTAAGTTAGTAAAAACTTGCTAATTTGTTTGATACGTTTTCTAATATTAAGGCTGTTACCATGGGTTGGGGTGGGGCTGATGTTTCATTGTCCAAATTATTATGCTTTGTTAACAGGGTTCTTCCAAGAAGGAGAGAGACATTTTTACTAAAATTCATCAAAGCTTAAACAGGAATTCATGGGACTAAAAAAAGATACATAGATAAACACACACCATTCAGTGGGAATGTCATCACATAGCAGATGTTAAAAGATAACACAAGGAAAGGTTCTATTTCGTTTGGTTTGGTTTTTGGTTTGGTTTGGTTTGGTTTTTTTAAAAGAGTATAGTATTAGCTAACCTAAACATAGGCTAATACTGGATAATCAGAATATGGTCTCAAATTAGTTTTAGTGTTTTTAAATCTGTGAGATTTTTGATGCAGGTCAGGGAGATGATCCGGAAAAAAAAAAAGAATAACCAAAAAGCCAGAGCGTCCTTAGTGGTAGTTTTAGAACCACAAAAATCAAAGTTTTAAAATGTATGATGGTGATTATACTGTGATGAGGTTATATAATGACATATGTCATGTAAGTTGTAAATTTAAATTAAAATTACTTTCAGTGCGGAGGAGACCTTACAGGAGAAATTTCACCACAGACTATAAATTTTCACTTATTAAATCTGTGACATAAGGGTACTGCTTCTCTTCCCCCCTATTTTGCAGAAACACATCAGGGTTCCTTAGTAATTAATCTTTTCTTAAATGAAATTCCTTCAGTGACTCAATGGGATCCAACATACACTTTCTTTAATATAACTCATCCTGAATTTATGGTGAATATCTCAAATACAGTACTACCCTTTTCACCTCAATATCCTCTGTAATATTTTTAACTGCGACTCATCATAGATACTGAAAGACAGAGTAAGAAGTGCTGAATGAATTCCTCTTTCATTACACGAAAAAAGACAAGTGTACAGGAGTACTTTCAAATATGTGAACATTAAGAAAAAAAAATTTCCCCTTTAGCAAGGAGATTCAGGAGCATATATTGAATCAGGCTGCTTCTAGATCAAGGCCTTTTCTTCAAGGAAGGAAATAATACTTGTATAACTTAACTGTGACTTACTGAACTGGACAGCTCTAAGCATGGGTAAAAAAATATTATTTTCCTCTGGAAACAAGGAGAAACTTATCAGACTTTCTTCTCCTACTAAATGTGTCGTGAAGACAAAAAGCATCTAGATTGTGGAAAAAACTCCTGAGCATTGGTCCATACTGGAAGAGTAAACTACTGAACAGATGCTGAAGTTGGTAACCATTTCCTTATTATTTTTTTTTTCACTGAATTTCAAAGTTAAAGAACAGGAGATACATAGGGCTGCCACTTTTTTTGTGTTAGTTTTTCTTCCTCCAAATGGTAGCTTTGTCTGGAAATTAAAATTCCCTAGTATTCTCTTCCTTCATCATGACAAAATACACTTTTCTGTTTATACAGCTATTTGCTGTGATTTTCATTGCTGTGTGAAGAAGAAGGTATTCACTTTTCAAGGAGCCAAGGACAGTGAATTTTTAGTAAGCTCCATGGATAAATTGTTCTTCTTTCTATAATAAAAATTCTATTTCTTCTTGTGGTTTCCCAGACAAATTATGCAATTTTTCAAATAATTTTGCTGTTGAGATCTCTTTGGTTTTAAAACATTTGTTTCCCAGGTTCTCAGTGGTTCTATTAAATCTTGTCCTAAAATTAACAGTATGTTTCATTTTTCATATTCCTTTATTTCACTTATCACTCTCATACCCAAGATAAATGATTTCTTTCTGCTAAGGATATTCAGCATTAGTGAACTCAGTCTTAAGATCTTCTCTAACATATTTGTTCATGAAATAAGTGCCTTTTGGTAAGTTATAATTTTATAAATATACTATTTTATGTACTTAGAAATATTTAGATATCCATTTAAGTTAGGTTTTGATCATGCTCAAAACAAGGAATAATCTCAGCAATAGACAACTTGAAATCAAGACAAGTATTTCAAAAAGAGCAGAGAAAAGTTATGCTGACATTAAACACATCAGGTCTGGAGCTCAGCATTCTTATGAATTAAGTATCTAAAGACATTTATAGCCAATGATAAAACTGGTATGTATTGCAACTAATTCAGCTTTCCATTCTTTAAATGCTTGTCTAGTTAGAAAAATATATAAAAGAATTTATTCCTGGCTGTAGAGGGGCTTCCAGAGAACTAGATTTTGAAAGAACAATCTTAATAGATTCATTCTCCAATAAAGAAAGACTGAAATTGGCCAGTTGATTAATGTGATAAATTGCAGTTATTTGATTCAAAAGTAGAGAATACTACATGCATTAGTGTTAAATATGTTGCCTTTATATTTAAGGGGAATGATAATAAAACAGGCACACATCTCAGCATTACTAAAAAAAAATTCTCAAAATTTTGGTGAGTAACTGTCCTCCAAAATTTAGCTCAGAATCAGTGTTGAGAAGTCTAACCAGAGTACATCTTCCTCAGCAAATCAAGGGACTGTATTACTGTTCTGCTTAATTTCAAATTTCCAAATGCAACACAAGTAATTTTAGATTAGATTATAATTAAGGCATTTACAATAAACACAGCCATCTTATTATACATATCCATATATTAGAATAAAACTTGATCATGAGGTTACTACCAATTAAAACTGAATTCAAGCATAAGAATATACTGGAAATATGTTTAAAATCAGAAAACCTGGCTGATATGTTTGAATAAAAAATATTCCAATTTTCTAAAAAAAAAAAATTGATTTTACATGGTGGCAGCGTTTTTCTTCAGGGAAATCAGTCATAAAAAGGTCCTATTCACAAGGTAGATTATATTCAGTACCAAATTGTTCAGAAAGAGCATGATTTAGACAGAGGACCTGATAGATCACATTTGAAGTCAGAGTAGTAAGACCTAGGAACAACAGCCTTCTTATTTCAGAGAAAAAATACTGCCAGAAACTTCTGTGCTAAGCAATGCCTTAAAATTAGATGTTTATGAGTTTACTATACAAGTTCTGTGGCCTGATGTTTCATTCTGCACAGTTGCAAGACTTTCTACATGGTTTTGAAAAAAGCGGTTATGGAAAATTTTGAGGATGGCTTTTGAGGCTTTGTAGAATTGCTAGTATCAGTCTGTTGTCCAAAATGTTAAATCAGTGAAGCTGTGTTAGAGATGATTCACATCTTCAGAGAAAACATATAATGGGCCAAAGTCATGCTTGGTGTAACTCCAATGAATTTAATGGAGCTACATGAGGGATTGATTTTTGTTAATCTTGGATAAAACTGTTCAGTTACATTAAATTTTAGCTCAAAAAAAATAATAAATGGAGAAGGATAACATTAAGGATTGGAGCCTTGGGACCCACAGGCCTGATTCCTCAAGGACACAATGAGCTCATCTGTAAGGTTTGTTCATAGATATTAAACAAAATTACTTCAAGCTACTCCCTTGGAAATGATGGTGCAGTGAAACTCTCCACGCTGTGCTCCTGTTCCCTCAGTGATGACCAGCCTGAGAGACTGGTCCCCATTTTGGGAAGGTGATCTAAAAGATACCTGATTCTTTCGGGAAGGGGGACTCAGTTACTGCAGGAAGTAATAGAACCTCTGTCTGATTTCCGTGTTTGCTGTAGGGTGTGAAGGCTGCCCATCATTACCTTGCACAGTGTTAGATATAAACAAATGAGAAACTTCAGCTTTTCACCAGAGCAAACATTTTGAAAATGGGTCATGAAAAGTAAATCACTTTTAACACTAAGGAAGAGACATTGCTCTTTATGCAAATCAAAACATTTCCTCCTGTAGCCATACTTTCAGAAATCTCTCCAGTGGGATGAATCACTTCTTAGATGGTTCTCCCCAGGTGAAATGTTCCAACCTGTATGGCAAAACAACTTAAACATGCTCTACAGCAAGTGGTTGCCATGACTGACACTGGCTAGTTGAGGCCCAACATCACAGCCCAACAGGGGCCGGTACCTGGAGAACCAAGTCCAGGGAAACTTCTTTCTAACTCTCATTAGGTCACAATTACCCTCTGTTCAGAAATGTGAAGATTTTAAGCATTTTAACACAGTTCTTTTGTTCCCCTCCTCAGTCTCCACCTAGGGGTAGCAGATGTTTGTATGACATGCTTCACTAATAAAAATGTTAAAGATTATACTTTTTTCTTTCTTTTCAATCTACCATATAGACACTGAGAGGACAAGGAAAAGTGATTCCTTTTATATATGTGCTATGAAATAGAAGATAATGAGGGTGTGAGGGTGTTTGCTAAAGCAAAACAAGCTGCAGCCTTTCACATACACTTTGATTATCCTGTGGCAGGACAAGCCCGAAACATTTACAGAAGTCCTTGGCGTTTCAGACAGCCTTGCTGGAGCAGAGCAGGGACTTTTTAATCTTTGGGTTTTTTTCTCACCATTCACAAGCCCACCCAGGCAGTATGTAATTCATCCAGACAGGAAATATTCCATTGTGTGGGCCAGATTACTTGGAAATGATTCACTTGTACCTGAGTTCAAAGCTTCTGGCATGGATCTATGGTATATTCTAGTCTGCAGTCATTCTTGCCTCAGACCTCTGTGTTCCATGCAAATAAGCTTCTAGAGCAAATCTTATGAAGGTTCAGTGGCTTCAAACTATCTCGGATTTTAAAGTTTCAACTGAGACTTATGAAAAGGAAACAGAGAACAAATCTTTTAGGGGGGAAATGTGCACAAAAAGGCTACACTTCATGCAACTGCAAATCTAGAAGAAAAGGTTTATTTTCCCCTAGGCTGCAAAGCGATATGAGGTCCAGTATCTTAACTTTACCCATAATGATGTGTATATAAGATTACACCACTTTCCCAGCAATTTTCTTACTGGTTTATTAAGTATTATAGAGTGTGGCAGCTCAGTACCGGTGGAGGAAAAAAGATAAACACCACCTTCCCTGCTGTTTCTCTGTCTTGCTATTAATGCATGCAATGAAGGCACCTGTGAGAAGTCTGTATCGTGCCTGGCTACACGTAGGAGATTATTTTTCCATTGCATGAAAATATTTGAGATCACTCTCTGTCTCTCATCTGATACTATTTTGCATCATGTTAAAAAAAAAAAAAAAAAAGGTGCCTTGGAAGTGGAATGTAACAGAAAGGTAAGAACAGTGAAGAATAAAAATCTTCTGATCCCTAAGTGACCCGAAGCTTGCAGTATTACATCAAGTTGCCCGTGCAATTCTCTGGGAAGCAGCAAAGGCAAGACTCTCAAACCCAGTGTTCCTAGGTTATTAGTAGTTTTCTGCATCACTAAATATATCATGAAACACTGGGACAATGCTCTCAGGCACATGGTGGGATTCTGATGGTTGCCCTGTGTAGGCCCAGCAGCTGGACTTTGATGATCCTGATGGGTCCCTTCCAACTCAGGATATCCTATGATTCTGTACATTCACATGTAATACTTTGAGCCCAATAGACTGAGGAAAAACCTATAGTCTTTTGGCAGGCTCATCTGCTAACAAAAAAGATAGCATCATACTAGCAAAACAGATTCCACCAAAGTTGTTTTCCTCTTACTTATTTCCTGAGATGTTTATAGACTTATCGTCAACAACTCGAGCTTATGTCCCCCACAGAAGTGTTCTAAATACTTCCTTTTGTTCATTCTAAGTGATTTTGATCGTTTTTTAAACAACTCCAAAAATGTCAGTAGAAAACCGCTGACAAAACAAGGTGCACCCTTTGCAAACTTGAATACATTACACAGCATGGACTAACCCTTCTATAGGGATCATGGAAGTTGTATGAATTCACATTAGAGATCACCTTCAGGCAGAAGATTAATACCAGCAAATGGTACTGAATTGCAGAAGATAAATATGGAGCTCCACCTTTTATCCCTGTTTCCAATTTCCAACTTTATTTTGCAAGGCAGTTTGAAAGGAGCTGAGGTCAAACAGAAATTGGAGGGCCTGTGATGAAACCATGGGGATAAAAAATGCTTCTTCACTGCTTTTTGGGCTGGTACACGCAAAGCAAACACCCAAAATTAAGAAAGGCAGCTTGAAAGCAGAGGAAGCTGCAGGGCTTGTGACAAAGTCTTTATTTTGAGTGTCGTGGAAACTCTTCAGGGTAGAAACAGTATCCTCTCTGAAAAGCTATCATAGGCTCACCAGAGAGGAATGTCTGTCTAGGGAGAGACTGACAAATGTCTAGGTTCAAAGAGGTATGATGGAAATAACCAAAATTATTGCAAATAATCACAGTTGCACTCCTGTGGAAAAGTAAACAAAATCTGTACTGGTATTACTATTTGAACCACTATAAAAAATAGAAGAGTTCGAGTTGAAATGTGGACATATTGTACTCCAAACAGTTAGTAAGGAGCTACCTGTGTCTCAGAGGATTTGTGATTCAAAGATGCAAGACAGATATGCAGAGGGAGGTAGAACAGAAGCAGATGTAGTAGTTAACTGTCTTCACACTCCAAATCAGTGCTGGATTTGGAAACAGTAATTAATTTCGAGTCCAAAAGTAATGCCAACGCACTCTACTACACTGCCTTTCTTACTGATACAGAAAGCTGAATAGGAGATAAATACTGTGCTGGCACTTATTTTGGGTACTGGTGACGAGAAAATTCATTGTGCTTCAGGAACTGAACTCCAGGAGAACAGTTTACCTTTCACCTGAATTCTCCTGCATTTCAAGAAGAGATGTACAATGAGAAAATGAAGTCAACAAAACTTAGGCATCTAAATACCTAAAAGTCTAGAAAACCAAACCACCATTTCCACCTTTAAGAGATATTTTTAAAGTCTTTGTAAGAATCTGCTATCCTTGAAAGCACAATTTTAATTAGAAGAAAATGCTTTAATTTAATTAGAAGAAAACACTTAGAAAATTATAATACCTTTTACAATTGGAATGTTTAGGAAAGGCTTCAAACCAAAAGAGATTTCGATTAGGTATGAGGAAGAAATTCCTCTCCGTGAGTGTGGTGAGGCACCAGAACAGGTTGTCCAGAGAGGCTGTGGCTGCCCCATTTCTGGCAGTGTTCATGGCAATGTTGGATGGGGCTTGGAGAAACCTGGTCTAGTGGAAGGTGTCCCTGCCTGTGGCAGGGGGGTTGGAACTAGATGATCTTTAAGGTCCTTTCCAACCCAAACCATTCTATGATTCTATGAATGACTTGGATGCAAAAATATGGACCAAACAAAGTGCTTGAGAAGCAGAGGGCTGTGGGATCTGCCTGTTAGAAGTGGCTGCGTTTACCATGGAGAAATAAAAAGTACAAACATTTTTTCCATGGTTTCTTGAAAAAAAGGGATGAGGATCGGTAATCTAGCTAACTAAATTTTTCAAAACAGCTGACCAGCATTTTCTAGAAACACATTCTGAAACCAAAATTGCTCTGACTAACAAAAAGTTCTTCAGGGGAAATTATGCTAAATACCATTAGAAATGTTTGTTACCAGCTGAGACCACATAGTTCTTGAAGAAAAGCACAGTGGAAAATTATTTCATATCAACAGCTCCTAGATGCACAAGATGTTAAACACCAGTGAATTTTCAATAGTCTGCTTCCTAAGTCATTGCTTCTGCATCAGTATTCTTTATCCTGATTTTGGAAGATAACCTTCTATTTTTATTCATAGATGTACTTTCACTTACGTGTGGTAGCTGTGTAAAAAAAGTGAAACTTTTGACCTAATCCTCTTGTCTGCTAGATTTGAACTTGTGCTTATTTACTCATAGTGATTGTTTAGATACAGCTAGGTAGAAAGAAGCAGTTGATGGCCTCTTTTAACAATAGATCTCACTTTTAGGACAGAACAGAACACTGCCTCTGGTTATATTTCACATGCTTCCTCACATAATGTGTGTACCATCTTTTCACCCTAACCTTTTCTCTGCCTCCAATCTTGACACAGTTTGGATTCTTTTACAAATCTGAAAATAAGAGGGAAAAAAATTTCAAATATTAAACCTGAATTGCATTATGGTCACACTTCTAAGTCTCTTCTCTGCATGGATCCAGGCATTCTTCATTCCTGTTGTCACACATAGGAAGAACTACGCCTCAGTGCTGTGGGACAAGTAGACCAGAGAACTATGCTCCTCTGCCACTTGTAAACCTCTTAAGTGCTCTTGAGATAGCAAAGGACAAACCAGCTGGGAAATGAATATGTCAAAGGAATCAGATGAGAGAGGACGAACAGATAAGAGAAAAAACCCAGCAATATTTCTTTTTCAAAGATTTTCTCTAAGGAACTAGATTGGGTCATGGGAATCCATATTAAGTTTTTGCCTCATCTGGCAATCTCTGGTGTGCTTTTGATAAGGAAATGTAAACTCTGGGCTTCTGCCATGTGATCTGTAAGAGGGGAATCCTAATATTGATGGCCACTATTTCCCATAAAAAAAATAAATTAGCAGAAATCCAGACCTATTATTTAGGATTAGTCCAAAGGGTGCTCCCATAAATCTCACAACAA
>JAYRBT010000001.1:1997932-2040433 GCA_036023395.1 Myiotriccus ornatus
AAAAAAATAAATTAGCAGAAATCCAGACCTATTATTTAGGATTAGTCCAAAGGGTGCTCCCATAAATCTCACAACAAAAGCTGAAAGCACAGTCGCTACATGAGGAAAATGAAAGTTAAGCAGAGGGGAAGGATTTTCTCAGGGTCACAAAGGTAGCAACAGAAAGAGCTAGAGTGTGAGCTTGGTCACCACTGGCCAACCCTGACCCAGGCTGAGGAGTTCGTGTGGAGGAAAAGGCTGCACATCTGCCCAGCACAGCTGTCAGAGGTACATGGGAAGGAGACTCTGGCTTTCACCTCCAGGAGCTGTTATTGCAGAGTTTCTCCATGGTGGACTCTTCCACTCTTTGATGTGAGCAATGATTTCAAGCCATGGTCTGGCCCCAGAGTGTGGGTCTAAACACAAATTACTCAAATCCCATGAAAAGGTCAGAAACTCTCTTACGCACAGATGTTGTTCCGGAAAAGGTGTTTCATCTGTTCAGTGTTTGAACCAAAAGAAAAAAAATCCATTTGGCTAAACTTTTGCTGAATATTATCAAGGGATTATAAACATTCTACTTTCAAAATGATATGCCCAGCTGCTACTTGGTAAATATAAAATGCATTTTGGTGCTCGTTTTGAAAAATATATAATATGGATAAATATGCCTATCACAAAAGCTTTTGTTGTCAGTTGTCACATCGACTGATAATATTCATTTTTGTTCCAAATTTGTATAGCTAGTAAATATGAATTACTTTAAAGTTTGATGGGAAAGTACAGTATTTCCTTACTGCAGGAAAAGACCAGTCAACCTTAGTGTAGGGGAGGAAATCCACAGTGTCAACTGGCTAATGTAAAAACCAAAATGATATTTAAGAACGCCTTGTATTGACCTCATTTTCCTTCTAAAACACATGAGAACTGGCAAGAGTATACCAAAAAATCCACTTGCTACACTGTCGCTTACAATCAGCTCATTTTGATGTAACCATTTCATTCCTCTAATAAGTTAAATTATATCTTTTAATCTATTACACATTCAAAACATCTGAATTTACTGTAAAAAAATCCACCTTAGTATTTCCTTTTTCATTCAGTTCCTTCTTTGGTTCAGTTTTGATGACAAGCAGACTGATGGGAAGGAGAGAAACAAATACAAATGTTCTTTAAAACAGACTGTTCTGATTATGGATGTGTTTGTGACTAAGACATTTGACTGAAACTTAATTTCTTGTTCAGTTCTTGGCTCTGTTGCATACCTCCTGCAAGACATTGTACAGGTCACAGGATTTATCTCGGTTTCTTCATCTGAAAAATGGAGGTAATCTTTATTTTACTGTGATTTTTCAGGATAGCTTCACTTACAGTTAAAGGCATGACACACACACCTAGATGAAAAGCAGTATTCCCTGTCTCATCAGCATGTGGAATGTGCTTACTCTCAGCAATGTTTATGTTAAGTTTTTAAGAAATAGTTCTCAAACTCCTGTAACTCTTGTGCTGATCATGGACATCCCATCTAATAGGGAAACTGAACCGAATTGCTTGGTTTATGACTTTTAATCAGGCAGCAGACAGAAACAACATATGGCAACAAGCTAAGAATCAGCATTCTCCTTGCAAATATTTGAAATAACCCTGCATTGAGAAAATACACCCATTTGTAACCAGATGGCAAACAAAAACAAGAGAAAGACATCCTGTAATGAGTATTACCTCAGCAAAACCATTCCTATCTGCAGTAGTGGGCCAGCTGTGTTGCATGTAGCTGCAGGAGATCTCAGGGCTGAGCTCCAGCTCTGAGATTATTGATGTTGTCCTAAGCTGGAAAATATACTCCTAATAAGTAAAAGCTTCTGTAACCCTAACAGATCTCTTCATTCTTTTGAAAGTTCATAGTCTGTACTCAGCGTCAGCCACTCAGGCCCACTTCATATGCAGTGCTAAATAGATTCAAGAACTCTTATTTTGCGGTCAGAAACAAACATTGTTTCAGAAAAATTAAAATTCAGTGATAGCAAACAAACAAAACCATGAGATTAAATCAGTTCTAAGTTAATGCTCTACCAGTGGGATGTTATGACTGGGTAAAAAAAAACCATGATACTTTGCAGGAATTTTATAGGTAAAGTTCCTGTGAGTGTCAGACTTGGCTGCTTAAATAAGGTCTCCTGATACACCCCCAATTTAAGTACAATAGGCCTTTCATATCTGAGACTCCTTTGGCCAAAATCTCATCATTTCACTTTTAATTTTACGTATTTACATCAAAATATGTTTGCATATATATCTTTCTATTTTCATCTCATGTGGAGAAACATTTCAAAGCTGCACATACGTAGCCTGGCTTTCATTTGTTTAACCACGTTGAACATTTTAGTCCAGCACACCTGCAACTTAATGGCTGTCTAGAGATTGGAATTTCATTTAAGACAACAATCCGAGTGCCCTGGCCTTCTCCTGCCTCTAAAACACACATGCTGAGCTTGAAAAAATAGCTGTAAATGTGCTGAAAGGAAATTGTAGAATGCTCGTTCCCCCACCCCCTCCTCAGTGCCCCACTCCATGGTATTATGGTAAACAGAAGCAAGGCAGGCTGGGAAATTCCTCTGAAAATGCTAACCTGAGCCTCATATTAAACCCTAACACTGGTCGTTACCAGGCAAGGCCACTGAGGGCTGCACTGGTGGGTGTGAGAAAATTCCCCGAGCCCTGATTTATTGCAAGGACTAGTGCAGCTTATTCCTGAGATTGGGCAACAAGGGGACCTGTCAGCATTAGAAATACTCGGTGCTTTTTTTCTGGTATTAAAGGACTTAGATATGGCAAGTGACATTTGATATCTGTCACATAGACTGTAAAATATCCAGTCATTTTCAATTATTTCACCTGGCCTAGCATTGCCACAGTTCTATCTACAATATTGTGAGACACAAGAAGCTCTTTTCAAAATCTTTATAGGCATCAGGTGGATGACTTGCCCTGTAGGCAGGAAGTTCTCTAAAATTCACAAATCTTAACTGGGAATGCACTGTTCATTTAAAATTTCCCTCTCCTTTTTAAGAAGTACTTAAATATTCTTAAGATTTAAGAAATTCAATCATTGTAATGTTTCGATAGTGAAGCACAAATCTCCTTTCCTGAAGATACAGAAAAGACATTGCTGTGTAGTGTGCAATCTTGTTTTTATATAGTGAGCACCAGAGCTAAATATCTGTCCCAGTTATTCCAAGACTTCTAAAAAATTTAACTTTCAAAAGCATGAAATTAGGTGAATGTTTTCACTGTCAGTTTCCCACAATAGTGGCCATTATTGCTGCTGTCAGGTCAAAAATCACATCAGTGGTTTCGCCAATTTTTTACTCTCATTTTTAAGCTTTCTACATCAGTTAAGGCCATTTAAGGTATGATTCGGTTCTCAGCTTTCAGTCAACATAAATTCTAGACAAGATGTAGGAAAGCAAATGCCAAATGCATTCCTAGATCTCCCCTTTCTTAGTAAAGAAGTTAATTGGACTCTTGTACAGCTATTAGACAGATAAAGGCAAAAAACAGAACTTCCAGTAGACATTTAATTTCTTCAGGATTTGATTTCTTCCTCCACCAGGGCAATGACTCCCCTGCGTCTTTTCCTTTCAGATATAATCAGAAATAACATATTTTATTTAAAAAGTATCCAAGTAAAACAGTTTTATTCGATAACTCAGCTTTGACTTTTGTCTACACGACTGTTGATTTTTGCTCAAGTACAATGCTTTGGCTACTGAAAGCACTTAACAAACTATCCCATAAACTTTATGTTTCTAAAGATTAGCTACTTTTGGAAGTTCATATTTGAGCTAATTTTAAAATAGGGTTGAATAGTGCAGTGGTGGAAGGTAATACATTTTATGTACAAACACATTTTATAGATTATTTGTTATAGAGTGCTGCTAAATATGATTATAAAAATAAGTAAACAGAACACTGTAGATTTCTGCCTTGACATTAGTATGTAAACACTTTACCCCATAACTCTAAGACACATGTTGCAGAAAAAAATTAAAGATGACCCATACAGATAGCAAAATAAAAGTTTCTGTGATAAACAGGGGAAGTATTGTGTTGTGGCATAGGGAAAGATGCACAAGAGAAAGGTAGATTTTTTTCCTCTTAAGTAATTTTATTTTTTTTTTCTCCTAGTTGATTTTATTTTTTGGAAAAAACCCACATTGACTTCAAGGTTTAGATTATATAATTTATGGAAAAATGTTTCATTTAGCATTTCAAAACATTATAGTCTTTATTGGCAAGAAAATAAACAAATAAATAAAAAAGATTTGATAAATAAATATTATTACTGTAAAAGCTTTATAGTGCATTGGATTTTATCCAGGAAACATTTCATGTGCATTAACTCCACAGAAAAAAACAAGGGGGAGCATAAACAAACCTAGTGGGAAGTGGCCCTGATGAGCAGCAGATGAGCACAGTAGAGACTCGACACTGTCACTCTTACGCTCACTGGTTAGGGACTTTTTGTTTTTACAACCACTTTATTTATTTTTCCTCGATAACAAACTATATCAACAGTTACTAGGGGAATTCAAAACTTTACAGGAAATGGTGATCACAAGCCTCTGTTACAAATTGGACCATGAGGATTGTAGCTCATCCAGCTTTCTTGAAGATGAGGAATGATCTGACTCTGTAGAAGGTTTGTCAGAGGTGCTGTGGGAATGAGAAGGTGACATGACATCTACCATAGTGTGTAAAGTCTATAAATTGCCAACATGATCTGCTTCAAAACATGTAGAAACCTCCATACTTCTATAAAAGACAACTCACAGAGAAACCAATTTTACTACAAAAAAATCAATTCCAATCAATTTGTTTAGGAAGTGATCTGAATTTGGCCTTAGACCTGGGGCAAAATTTATATTGAAAAATTCAAACATTCCGTACTGACACAGAATATCTCCCTCTAATTTCCTAGAAAGGTATCCATCACCTTTGCAAAAAAAAACCCTAAAAAACCCAACCCTCAAAACTGTTAGCCAATTTGCACTGAAGTACATTAAAACATTTCAGAAAAGAACACAAAAATCCTACTTCCCCAGCAGCATACTTGAACAGGAACAGGGACTAAAAAATCAGGAACTTAAAAGCTTTTTTTCCCTTTTTCTAATTTTAAGATCACTGAAATGCTATTTCTCTAAACCAAAGGAAGTTAAATTGACCAGTAATATCTAATTGTCTGAAATTCTGTCAGACACCAGTATTTGGATTACCAACTTTCCAAATAAAGTACAGAATAGGATTTTAAAGCTAGCCTGGAGCTGAAAGGAGACTTACATGGCACTGAATATCCATACATCTCTCTAATGAGACTTTTTTACTGCACAATAAATCTTAAAACAGTTTGTATATGTACTGCATTTGCAGTATGACTCAAACAGAATTAATCAAGTGTTATGGTAACCTCACTTTAAAATCCAAACCCAGTCAAACCTTTCTATCACTATACTTCATTTCTTACAAGGTTTCTTTTCATAGGAAGGATTTTAGGATGTCCTGTGCATTTGCTCTTCTTATAAAAATGTCAAATCTCCAAGTATACCTACATACCCAGAATTCTTTACAGTATTTTCTGATGTGTGCCAGTAGTTGACATCATTTCTGCTTTGTTTGAACAGCTGGTCGTCGCCCAGCTCCAAGAGTTCAGAGGTACAACCTAGGCCAAGATCTCATTCTTCATAAAGAAGAAATACAGTGCACAAGGAAATAGGATGTATCTACAAACATCCATGTCACTTCCCATGAGGGGTAAGCTTGTTAAGTTAAAAGTTTCCTACTGCTTTGCTAATGCAGGTTTCATCATATACCTCAGAACTTCAGTGTGTTATCACAGAGTTATGGTTTTCAGTGATTCAAGGACATAATATTGTGTTTTAACCCTGCAGGTAGCTCAGCACCACACAGCTGCTCATCCCAGTGGGATGGGGAGAGAACTGGGGAAGAAAAAGGTAAATAAGTGGGTTGAGATTAAATATAGTCTAATAGGGCAGAAACTGAAATTGGGAAAAAAAAAGAAAAGATAAAAATAATTAGAATATGCAAGAAAAGTGCTGCACAACGCAACTGCTCACCACCTGCTCACCACTGCCCAGCCATCTTCCAGTCATTGACCCCTGGCCAGCTTTCACCTTGGTTTATACACTGATCCTGATGCCATATGGTATGGAATATCCTTTTGGACAGTTTGAGTCAGCTGTCCTGGCTGTATCCCCTTCTTATGCTCTCAACCTACTCGCTGTCATGTGAGAAGCTGAAAGGTCCTTGACTTAGTGTAAGCAATTAACAACCAAAACATCTGTGTTTCCAACATTATTCTCATCCTAAATCCAAAGCTCATCACTGTGCCAGCTACAAGGAGGAAAAGTATTGCATCCCAGATAAAAGCAGGACATTTATGTACTTTTTTGTTTCTACACTGCAATTCTGTAGAAACTGGAATTATAGAAACAATAGGCACATCCTTCAGTGTCCATGTGATGGACATGTCACCTCCATGAAAGAGGTGACAGAAAGTGTATTCACCCCTTCATCTTTTCAACTTTCCTTATCCTGTGAAATGTATAGAAACACAAAACACAACTTCTTTCTAATCCTGGGTATTTGATGAAAATGAAGCTCAAGAAACTCGATGAAGCTAAGGACTGTGATGGTGTTGTAGGGATTGAGTTAAAATAAAAAGGTACGGATGAAGTGTGCAATTAATTTTCAGCTCATAAATCCTGATTTTAAAGTGAAAAGGATACACAGAGGATGTATAAAAATTTAGTGGCTACAGTCCTTCTAGTGTCAAAAACATATGCTTACATAAGAACACACATTTCTGTGGAAAAAAAATGTTAAGCCATTAAATTGTAAGATGTCAGTAAATCAGCTTTGGTTAAACTCACCCCCCATTGTACACCTGCATATGCATTTCACTATGTTCCAAACTTTCTTTGCTATACCACTCAGTAAATCAATCTATGATTTACTGAATGAAGAAACTCTGAGCAAGGAATGAGTCATGATATTTATTTGAATTTCATTGACCCCTGGTGGGAATGAAGGAAAGGGTGGCACTGTCCATTTCTGTGAATGCAATGTTTTCTTGTCCCATGCCAAGACACTTTATTTTTACTGGGACAGCTTCTGAGTTGGAAACATAAATAGTAAAATCAGTGTTCTTCTTGGGCACCTTCTCAAGTGAGGATTGCATGGGGAGGAAAGAGATTTAGTTCAAACTTGGCAGTCACCAGGCAACAAAAGAATAAACAAAACGACACAGGGCCAACCTAGAATGAAATGGTGTGTTGTGTCTCTTTAAATTCTGTATTGATTACTCTGTTTACAAGCATATAAATATGAATATATATATATGTATATATTTGTTTGGGGATGT
The DNA here is from genome assembly GCA_036023395.1 of Myiotriccus ornatus. NCBI lineage: Eukaryota > Metazoa > Chordata > Aves > Passeriformes > Tyrannidae > Myiotriccus > Myiotriccus ornatus. Next base: position 2,005,353 of record JAYRBT010000001.1, read on the forward strand.
GTGTTTGTGTGTGTATAAAACCCAGCAAAGGTTTAAATTGCTTTATATATGAATTCTTTATATATGCCTTTTAGCATCACAGAAGATGATTTGATAGAAGAGCAGAGCTGAAGACCAAATCTTAGTTATGTCTTTCCTCTACTCCAGAGGTGACAAACATAGTAAGTGTCAAGTCAAGGCGATAGCTTTTACTAACTGTACACATGCAGAGGTGAGCTATGCATGTACACGGGACTGCTCCACTGGGGTCTGTTAGCCCTGTCAACTGACTTGGGATGTACAATCAAAACCTCCAAAACTAGAGAATTACTTTTGTTGTTAAGTTTATTCTATTTATGTTCCTTGTAGATGAGGGAAGCAGCAAAAGTAAGTGAGTTATATAGCAGAAAATGAGATATGTTTATTTTCCTTCAGGGCAATCAGAGAAACAAATGTTGTGTTAATTACTTCTAAATATTCCTGCATAACAAAAGAAACCCACAAAAAACAAACAAACAAAAAACACATATCTGTTGATTGATCTACAAAGTATCTGGAATCTTGGTACAATATTGACTTTCTAGTTAGCCCTTAGAGCAGTGAAGCAGTCAATCTTTTGATGCATGGCCCAAAATATTTCAAGACAGGAAATCAAACTAAATGATTTTCTGGACTCTTGAAAATCCCTGACCTTGGAACAATGAAGCTCAATGAAAATAATTTGTCAGGATTTGCAGTGTCCGAATTGGTGCTTGCGGTATTCTAGTTAAAGCACCTGTGTCTGTTTGAGCACATTGAAGCCTCTGGTTGTGTCATGCTTCTGCAGTGTTTTGGTAAGTGGTGTTGAAAACTTAACAAGATGAATTACTCTTCTTTGGATACATTGCTATCAAAATGCCACAGCATTATGAATAGCACTGCTACATGCCCATGTGCAGAACCCTGCTCACTTGACAAATGTGCTTTAATAACCTCAACAAGAATGTAAAATTCCTCACAGCTGGTGCTGAGATGAGATCAGCAGCTAATGTAGCTCAGGTGACAGCTGGTCCCTGTTCCCTGCATTGGAACCATCCAGGTTTCTAGATGAGCAGAATCACTGAATCACAGAATATCCTTAGTTGGAAGGGACCCACAAGAATCATCAAAGTCCAGCTCATGGCTCTGCACAGGACCATCCCCAAAAGTTACACCATGTGCCGGAGAGTGTTGTCCAAATGCTTCTCGAACTCTGTCAGGCTTGGTGCTGTGACCACTTCCCTGGCGAGCCTGTTCAGTGCCCAGCCACTCTCTGAGTGAAAAACCTTTTTCCAATATCCAATCTAAATCTCCATGGTACAGCTTCAGGCCATTCCCTCAAGTCCTGTCACTGGTCACCACAGATAACAGATCAATGCCTGCCCCTCTTCTTCCTCTCCTCACTGAATCCCTTCAGGATAATTTCTTACTATTATTTTGCTTATCCTCTGCTGTCATACTAACATTCCTTGATAGCTTTAAACACAGAACCACAGAATGATTGAGGTTGGAAGGAGCCTTTGGATGTCGTCTCGTCCAACTCCCCTGTCAGGCAGGGACACCCAGAATCAGCTGCCCAGGACTGTGTCTACAGGTTTTCTGAACATCTCCAGGGATGGAGACTTCACAACCTCTCTGGCCAACCTGTGTCAGTGTTTGGTCACCCTCACAGTAAAAAAGAGTTGTTCCTGCTGTTCAGATGAAACCTCCTGTGTTTCCATTTGAGCCCATTGCCTCTGGTTCTTAACTGTGCAGTAGAAATAGTGTTTCCTGCTGTTCACATGAAACATCCTGTGTTTCCACTTGAGCCCATTGCCTCTGATCCAGTCACTGAGCACTAGTGGAAAGAGCTTGTCCATGTCTACCCTCCTTTCTGATGCCTATATACATTAAACAGACCCCCCTGAGCTTCCTCTTCTCCAGTCTGAACAGTGGCAGCTCTCACAGCCTTTCCTCATAGGAGAGATTTATCATCCTTGTGGCACTCCGTTCAAATCTCTCCAGTGTGTCCATGTCTCTTTGGTACTGGGACTCTAGAATTAGACACAGTGCTCCATGATGAGGAAAAAGGGAAGGATAATTTCCTTGAACTTCTGTTTGTACTCTGTCTAATTCAGCTCAGGATACCATCTGCCTTCTTTGCAGCAAGGACACATTGCTGGCCTCATGTTCAACCTGGTACCCACCAGGACCCCTAGGGCCTTTTATGCCAAGCTGTTATTCTGCTGGGTGGCCCCCAGGATATATTTGTGGGTGGCGTTGTATTTTACCACGTGTTGGAAAATGAAATAAAGGCTTGTTGAAGAACAGGGTGAGATGTTCCTGCCATGGTAAGTGATTCTACTTCTGTAATGAATGAAAGTCTATGCAATCACTGTCATTTTTATCTCTTCTTTTTTGATTGTCCATTTCCCAGAAACAGAGAATGGATGAGATTGGAAAGGATTTCTGGAGCTCACATAGGCAAGCCCTACTCTGTTCAGAGCAGGTTCAAGTAGAGCACTACTTTTTTTAATATCTCCAAGCTCTTGAGCAACCTGGTTCGGTGTATGACCACACATGAAGTAAAATGTTTCCTGGGGTTTACATGGAATTTCATGTATTTCATTTTCTGCCCAGTGTCTCTCATCCTGCTACAGGACACTGTTGAGGTGACCCTGGTTTCATCTTCTTTACTGCCCCCATCAGTTACTTATACACATGAAAAAGATTTCCCTGAGTTTCCTCTGTTCCTGGATGGACAGTGCTAGCTCTCTCAGCCTTTCTTGATAGAAGAGATGTTCCATCCCTTTGGCACCTCTGTGGACCTTCACTGGACTCACTGTAGTACATATTTTATACTGGGAAACCCAACACTGAACCCAGTCCTCCAGATATGTCTCACCTTTGCTGAGCAGAGTGGAAGGATCACCCATTTTGACCTGCTGGCAGCACACTGACTAATGTAATGCAGGATTCTGCTGGCTGCCTTTGCTGCGAGGGTACCTTTGTGGGTCACGTCTAACACAGCGCTCGCCAAGAGCTCTCTGTCCTTTTCTGCTCAACTACTTTTGATCTGGTTGGTCCTGAGCCTGTAATGGGTTCTGTACTGTAGAGTATGGGGTAATTCCTCTTCATGGGCAAGATCAGGAACTTCACTTTGTTGAATTTAATGAGATGATTGTCAGACCATTTCTCCAGCCTGCCAAAGTCCCTCTGAACAGTGACACAGCCACTCCTCTCAGTTTTGGGTCACATGTAAACTTTCCGTGGGTTCACTCTGCCTCACTGTCTAGATAAGCAATGAAGACCTTAAGCAATACTGGACCCAGTATCAACCCTCAGGATGTGCTTCTTGGCATCCAGCTGGGCATTATGCTGATTCTGACAGCCATTCTTGCCTGACAGTTCAGCTGGGTTTCAGCTCACTCCTCAGTCCATTTATCTAGTCTATACTTCATCAATTTGTCAATAAGGATGTTATCAGAAAGAGTGTTGAGAGCCTTGCAGAGGCCATGATAAACAAGATCCCCTGCTCTCCCCTCACTTCCAAATTATTTACTTATTTGTAGTGAGCTATCAGGTTGATCAGGCAGTATTTCCTCTTCAAAAATCCATGCTAAATTTCTCCTAATGAAACATAACTAATAAACAAAGATTAGCAATTCTTTACACACAACTAATTATTTATTCTTCTTCATGATTTTTGCTAGGATGCGAAATTCTTCATGTTTAGAAACTATTGTGTTTCTCTGTGTGCTTCAAATCTGGGGATTTGGAAGCTAGTTCTACCTATTTGTGTAGCTGTAATCACTGACCTTATTAATGAGCCAGTGATATTATCAGTGTTAATAAACATAGATTTTATTTCTCTGCCCCATCTAATCACAGTTAGTTGTGCAAGTGTCTTCTCAAAGATTCCCTTTCAAATGCAATATTTTCTAGTATTTGGGCTTTCAGTTTTTATTTTGTTTTTAGAGACATGTACTTCAAACTGCTAAATAAAAGTGTAGTGATTGAGAGTTTATCTCATCCTTGCCTCATGTATTGATATTATGAATCATGTGAGGGATGTCTATAGCTATTAAGTCACTGCTAATCATGCTTTCCTTAAAAAATTAAAAATAAAAAGCTAATATAAATTCTTGTAACAACTATTCAACTTTTTAATAAAAACCGGACTTAGAGAAACCACAGTAATAATTCAGTACTCTAAAATCACAAGGCATACAAGCAATGAATTAAAGGTCATTAATGATTACTTCATGATCATCTCTGTTCCAGAACAGTTCAAATGCCGTCAGAGAAGGGAATAATGTTCTGAAGTTTCCTGTTCTGAATCGGGTCACAGCAACTCCAAGCCAAACGACACTTACTGGGAACACCCTCAGAGACAGGAAGGATCTTGGTTAATGAATGCATCTGGGAGATATGGGTCTAATAAACTTGGCACATGTATGCTTTATCTTGGAAAAAAAGTAGGAAGAGTAGGGATCTGGAAAACTCTAGTGACTAAAAGCACTCCAGCTTGTCAGTGCTATGTGCTTAACAAGGTTTTATGACTGTTACCATATTTTTTCTACTCTATGGAACTGAATCATATGACAAATTCTTCAAATAAGTGTGTTATTTAGTAAAGAAGTGAAAAGTCAGAATTTATCCACCAAAACAGATGTAGACTATGACATCAGATACAACTGATTCTGTAAAAACTTTGTTGCTATAAGCAATGTTTGAGGATGCAACTTGGAAGTCAACCTGCCTGTCAGAAATTAATTTTAAGCCACCAATGTGTTATACAGAGTGAGTATGATATAACTGTTTAAGGAGCCAGTTACACACACAGCAGAAAATAGAACCTGGACCCATAGATTTTCTTATCACTGAATCCTGTATTAATACTTCTCACAGAACATTGTACATCACATACTCGAATGAGGGAAAAAAAACCTGAGACAGTAACAGTTCTCTGTTGGGTTTCAAAATGTCACCATGGGGTTTTGTTGTACAGAATTGCAGTGCTAGAGACCAGTTTCCTTTCTTTTTCCTGCTGAATTTCCACTGGTATATTTAGTCAGAGCCATGGCTAGTAGAAGCAACAAGACAGTTAAGAAGAAATCTCTGTTATTTCACTTCGTTCTGATTTTCAAACCATTTAACCAGATCAATGTATTACATGTTTGTTGAAGGACAAAAGCACGCTAGCCTGTGAATACAAACTAGAAGCATTTTTACTACTCAGAGAAATGTTCAGTGGTTAAGAAAAATTAGATATTTTAGGCATTTAAGAGGTAAAAGTCTAGGGAAATGTGCCAAAATGTCCTTGTTAGACTACTAGAAAAGGAATGTCTCTGTTTCTGGTCCTATTAAAAAAACATACTTCCAGGTAATCCACAAATGATCTGGAAAGAAGCAAGGAGAAATATGCAGATTAAACTGTCCATGACCTGGGCTCCAGAACTACTCAGTGCCAGGAAGAGTCTAGTTGAGGATCTCAGATACCAGACAAAGCTAAACCTGAGGAATGCAGATGGTGAGCAGGAGGAAACAGCTTTGCAGAGTTTACCATCTTTGTGCAAACTATAACATATGCCCACCTTTTCTAATCTGAACTTCCCAGTTTAATAATTCTTTGGGATATCTTGCTGATACTGAACTCTTACTGTCACATACACCAATTTGTATCCCTTCCAGCTGAAGATCATGTTCTGCTGCACAGTGAAAAATGACTTGTGCTTAGATACTTGCAAATAATACTCCTCAGGCACAGCAGTACTTTATTCTTTAAGGGTAAATCTCTTTCCATACAGAGCTTCTGCCAAGGCCAGATTTCCTAGGAACAACACCACAATGGAGACCTCTGCAGGAGGCAAAGCTGCTTCAATAGCTGAACTGATACTGCAGAAAGAAATTGTCAATGCCTCTAAAAGCCTCTCTGTCCTCTGAAGCAAAAGGCCTGCCAGCATTCACCAAAGCATAGCATAGCCCACTGTGTGCAGGACTGCAACATCCCTTCTGGACAAACAAACCCCATTGCATGTGTAATTATTCCTCCTGTAGGAGAAAGAGAAGGAAATTGTCAATTTGCATTGTATAATGCACTTCTGGAGGGCATAAAGGTGCCATAGTGTTATGGATATTTTAGCAGACTTTTTTTGAGAGCCTTAGTAAGGACACTTTTTTAGCCTTTTCCGTTTTAAAATCTACAAAATTATTTTATCAGTGACTACCCAGGGGTGAATTCAATGCATCTCTTTAACTGAGATAGTCTGAAGTTAAAGCAGCAGCACATCAGGACCCTGAGAAAACTCAGACCTTAGCCATTCTAAGTCTTCTCTGAGCAACACACAGCATTTTGCAGAGGGCCGAACAAACCTTCCACAATACTGAAGTCCATGCACACTCCTATTTTAAGCACTTAAACAATAATTTGGCTTAGACTTTTCTTTGTCCCCAATACACAGGACTAAATAGGACTTGCAGCCTCTGTAAGTGGCTGATCACCACATATAATAAACAATAATTCCATTTAATGAAGTTCTGACCTCACATGTTCTCCAAAAAATAGTCAGTGGGAAGAAAAAAAATAAACTCGGCATCTGGAACCTACTTGCCACTTAATATCACAATAGCATTAGAAATTGCAAAAACCCAGGAACCCTGCAGTTCCCTAATTGTGCAGCAGAACTCTGTCTTTCTAAGGAAACAGTCATGGAGAGAAAATAAAACCCTAGAACTGACTCTGAAATCAAATTTCTTACTAGTGATGTCCACACACCTTGGAATCCAGTGTGTTCACAACAGCTGCACAGGGAACACTACCAAGAAAGTAGCTGATTTTGAAGTACACTTTCCAAATTTGTTTCCTTAAGGAAGATACTGTTGACTCGAACTGGTTAGCCAAGAGGACAATCATGGATTGGTTCTCAGATGGGCAACACCAAAAGGAAAGATATTTCTAAAAAAGATGAAGAGAGACTGCTTATAAAAGCCTGTAGTGACAGAACAAGGGGGAATGTCTTCAAACTGAGAGTAGGTTTAGAATGGACATTAGGAAGAAATTCTTCCCTGTGAGGGTGATGAGATACTGGCACAGGTTGCCCAGAGAAGTTTTGGATGCCCCATCCTTGGAAGGTCAGCTTGGATGGAGCTCTGAGCACCCTGGTCTAGTGAAAGGTGTCCCTGCCCATGGCAGGGGGGCTGGAACTGGAAGATCTTTATGGTCACTTCCAACCCAGGCCATTCTGTGATTCTATGATTCTGTGATTCTAAAGCAAGCGAAGAGAGGAAGAGGACGCTCATCTGAACTGACTTCAAGCTGCGGAAAAACATCCTTACTGTACGTCCTCACAAAGAGCATCAGCATCACAGCAGTGTTCATAAAGGGAATTTCAGGCAGTTGACAGTATCACGCTCTTCCCCTGGGCAAAGGTGTTACAGGACTTTTACAGATCCCAGGAATGCAGTAGTAAAGAAATGGCTGTCCAGATTGTTCCACTCACAATCCTATTGCATCTCAGCCTATACACACCTATACCCTTCAAAACTGTGGAGAGAAATGGCTCCTAGTTACGTTTCCTTTCTGAGCGTCTATCTTCTGTACTTGATTTTCTATGGTTGATCACGCTTTCCAACAGCTGATCCTGCCACAAAACCAGAAGCTGTTGTCCTTCATGGTATTCTTTTCTAAAATACCATAAATGTTTTCTCCTAAAGCAGACTCAAATTCCCAAGTGCTCTAGGATAGCTTTAATTTATATGACAAGCATCACATTACCCCATACTTCCACATCCATCACAAGCAACTGTCAGGATAGCATGAACCATATTCCTCACGTACTGTATTAAGTTTTGACTGGAATAAGGAGGGAAAAAAAAGGGATTTTTAAAACATGAGGGTAAAGAGAAAATATTCAAATCTACGTCAAAACTTTTATACATTAGAGTAAGCTCCATTCTAAAATTTTCCTCACCTAGAAGAGACACCAATGTATTGGCTGTAGAGTCATTTCTATATTCTTAGCTCCATACACTAAAATGTTATACATACAATGGGCTGAAATTTGTTGGCTAACAATAAAACCTGAAGCTTTTTTTTCTTTCAAAGTTCAGAATAAAAAAGGAAATCTGATGATTCAAGTTTCAAAAATACTGTTTTCAAAAAGCATAGACTTTGACTTCTCCTGGTAACTAAGGTAAATCATATTCAACCTAAGGATTCTCAGCCATACCTGCCCATGATTCATCTGTCTGCACACCAGCACACTTAGTTGTTTACACAATAGCCCCCTCAAGAAAACAAGAAAATCATATGGGTAAATAAAATCAGGTGCATTTTCCAGAATATCACTGAAAAAATAAAAATATTAAATTAAAAATATTTTTTTAAAATTTAGTGGTCTGTTGCTCAACACATAATCATCAGCACAGAGAAAGCACATCCAGTCTAGCTGATATAAACCATAGAAAGAAGCAGTTTGGGCCCAGTACTAGTTGTCAGTTCTACTAGTTGTCAATATTATTTAGCTAACTAAGGTCAAACACAGCATCATTCAGCTGCCAGCCACCCAAATCTAGGAAGACTGGGATAGCACTGACATAGTGGTATACCACGGAGGACTAAATATGAGAGGGGAGGAGAAGAGAGGCAATTACCATGATGAACCCCACAACTGACCCTGTGAATATTTATTAATGGCACATACATTGTATTTCATCCCCCATCAAGGCCCTGGGGAGGGTCTGAAGGCATTGCAAAGGCAAGGCTTGCTATTTACCCCAAGCTCTAATGCCCAGGGGACATTTTAGAGATCCTGGCAGAAGCCAAGCAAACAGAAACAGCCCCAGTTATTTAAACCAGAGTGAGAACTCATCCTATTTGTTTTGTTCGTGATGTGACCCACATCTTGTCCAAGATCAATTTGGTGGGGCAGAACTGGTCCTCTCCTCCTTGCTCGGTCAGGGAAGGGTGAAGGATGGACACAAACCTGGGGAAGCATTGTCTCTGCAGAAACATGCCACTGAACCTTTCTACCTATGAAGGGCAACATGACCACAGTGCAGTCTGACTACTCAGTCTTGGAATGGAAACCCTTTAAGCTGGCACAGGACAGGACCTCTCTAAGCAGGGTGTGTCTAACGGTGGCTGCAGCCCTGTCAGGTCTGTGGGGCCCTGCAGCCCAGGATGGCTCCGCATTTCCCACTCCATTTTCCCTTTGTTGAGGAATTTGCTCCAAGAAGGACAGAGAACGCATATGAGTCTTCTTTTGTTCAAATACCTTCATCTTTAAAAGATTCATGGAAGACTCTGTGTCCCTGAGTAACTGTGAAGCCCTGACCTCGTTCCCTCCACAAAGTCAAAGAAATGACATGGGTACCAACCATGGAGGCAGAATGAATTGTCTGGTGTATCAGTTATTATCCAGCATTGCAAGAAAAGTTTTGGCTTTGTGAACGTGAAGAAAAAGTTGATAAACAGGACTGGAACGGAGCCTATCTGGGCCTGCAGACTCTCCAAAATGAGAAATCTCTGAACTGCTGATGGTTCTGCTCACCTTTAATTCGCAATCTAGTCTAGCCCAAGGTGACCAGATACAGAGACAGGAGCATGGGGCTGATGAGACAGCAGAGGGTCTCTGCTCACTAAAATAAATAAAATTCAAGTCAACTTGTAAACTGAAGTTTTTCAACTGATAGTTCTTAGAATCTGGACAACATATTCTTATTTGGATCAGACTCATAGGCACGTTCCAACTTGGCAATTGAGAACTTCTTTAGTTCAACTAACACAAAAAACCTGTCAACTCTTCTACTTCTTTTAAAAATTAAGAACGTTCTTTTATATATGTGTGTGTGTAATTCTGATTTCAGTGCAGGATAACGCAGCTAATATATTGTCTCAGAAATCGCATTACTAAAGACATTTTTGATTTCGTGAAACTATGAGAGCTCACTGCAAGACACATGTAGAATCCTTAAACATTATAATATAACTTTTGCTCTTATAATTTTAATAACAGCAACAGGTTTTAAGTTTCTGTGCATGATCACCCCATGGAGATGAGAGCTCACAGAGTTGTAAAACTGATAAGCAAGCTGTCTGAGAGCAAAACTACAATCAAGCACCACTCCTCTGCTTTATACAGGTTCTCCTCACTGATGCAGCTGGATTAGGGAAGTTTCACCTGATTATTTCAGGTATGAGCTGAGGACTGTGAGTACAGTGAAAGTAAATTCTTACTATTGAACCTTTTTCCCCCCCTTCACAGGAGATTTTCTCTAGTTCTAGAAAGAAAAGAACATTTCTCCTGTCCCTGAGTCCCAGTGCCCTCTATTTCTTACACAGCCTCAGTAAAGCTCTTGCTTATTAGACCACTGTGCATCAGTTCCTGTCTAAGCTCTTACCACAAGGCCGAAAATCACATAGAAGGAACAGACTCTGTATAAAGGAAAAAAAAATGCATATGGGCATGATATAGTTAACAGATGCCACTGCATTTCAAGTAAGTTACATATATTATCCATATTTTGTTTATGAAGGATAATGTCAATAATCTGATATTCTGTCTTTCAAAAAGGTTTAAGTGACTATGTATTCATATCTGGCTGCTGTTTTAAAGAAAATAAAAGAAAAAGAGCTACTGAACTAAGTAATACCTGTTGAGGGGCTGGGTATTCAATATTTTCATACTTCAGAAAGGTTTGAGACTCTCAGGCTGAGATAAATTATATACATTATGGATACATGTACATACACATATATATGTAGGAAAAATATCAGATGTGATTATACATAATAATTTACAGCATTCCTCTAAATGACAATTCCATTTAAACATCTAGACCAAGGAATAATGCAGTTTTCAAACAAGTTTATATGTACTTTTCTATGATGAAATGCAGCTTCGAATCAAAGGCAAGAGCTCCCTCTAGATTACAGCTTGGGAACTTTTTCCAGCCTGCATTTTAAGCGAACTTTGAAAACAGAATAAAGTTAATGGATGTTGGAAGCACACAAGGACAGTTGTCACTCTTCTGACAAACCTTGGAATCAGCCTCTGGTACTTACATTTTGAAAGAATCAGTAGCTGGGAGAGGAAAAAAATCAGGACCTTTAGCATTATGAAGTGATTTTTATTATATTACACTGAGTTATATGGGTCTTCTCCCAAAACTAATAGCTCCTGACTTCTTTTCACACAGATTTCAGCCTGGAATTAGATCTGCTGGGGTCCCTCCCTCGGACTTGCTCTCTACTTATCATTGAAATGGTCAGGTTCAAACAGTAATTAGTTTGGGGATGATGGGTCCTGTATTGCAAGAAGCTTAGGGACCAACAGGAACTAGGAGATTTACAAGTCACAGAATCTGACTTTCAAGAGGAAAATGGAAGAAATTGGTGCTATTTTGTCTAAAGAGACAGAGCCTGAGAAGAAACAGAACACCTGGGGCAGTGGTTTTGGAGCAACCTTAATTTGTTTCTTTTGAGTTTAAAGACTTCCAACTATGCCAGAAATTGCTTAGATAAAGCTACTTCTACCTCAGTGAAAGGAATTGGTTTGCACAACAGCTTTTGACGTCTCATCCTTCAGGACTATGTTGTATGCCATGCACACCTCCTGGTGTCCATATTTCTCTAACTACATAACATCCTTTTTGAGGATAAGCTAAAGATTTCCTTCAGTTTCTAGATTCAGTCTGTAGAAATACTACTTGGTCACAAAAGCGTTAGACAACTTGCTCATTATTCCCTTCTCTGCATAGAATGATGTATTTAGTTCTAATGAATAATGGCCTTTTCTTCTCCAGGCCATTGCCTGAATTTTGTAAGGGTCATTTTGAGCTCTGTTTATGCCATCCAATGCTTGCACTTCTATTAGGAACACTGTCCATCAGCTGTTAGATTTGTCCTCTTTCTGTTTTTCAATGCCTTCACTACAGTCCACAAAACTAGATTGGAGATGTCAGAAATACTATTTTTTGCATGTGATATTGCTTGTTGCATTTTGGTTTGTACAACTAGGAAAATTCCAGTGAACTCTTCAGTGCTGATATATTTTACCAGTAAACAGCAGTTTCCAGAAACCAGAGCAGAAGTACTCGTATCAAATTACAGCATGGTTTGAGGAATTTCTAGACGAGACTTTAGGCATCCATCAGCAATATTTTCACATAGCCATTTACATGTCTATATCAATGTTGAGTGAATCATAGTGATTTAAAGAAAATTATCTCTCCAGCAAAATTAGTTTCTGGTCACTGGAAAGATGCAGCTTTTTTCAATTAAGCTGCCTGTAAGCCATATATCTATTAATCTGGCTCAATTATAGGTAAAATGGAAGTACTGCTCTCTCTAGGGAAAAAGTAAACTCTAGGATAAGGCTGAGACTTCTGTTCATGAGTAGCAATGAAGATTCATTCTAGTTCATTGTTTTCTAAATATTGAAATTAAAATGGCTTAATATTGCTACCAAAATTTTTGTCCACTACAACAATGACTGCATACATTTTTCCATGTTTATGGCCTTATTTTACAGCAAAATGTTTCTGGTAACACACACCACCAAACCCACTCCAGTTTACCTATAGGGGGAGAGTTATAGCTGCAGAGGGAATTTTTGACCCTGTTTATGACACTCAGTAGACCCAGCTTGCAAAACACTTTCCTGGGAATGTTCACTGCAAGCACTTAAATGAGGAAGTAAAAATAAAATGTTCAAGTGAATGTTAACATAACTTTAGGATATGGTTTTCCAGCTAAAGTACAGAGAGCTGGCCATCTCTCTCTTTCACATATTCAAACTTTACACAGAGACTAACCCCTTTAGCTAATAAAACCCCTTTATTTTCTTAGCCAATAGAAAGGATTGGCAAAACACCCCAAGCACAAGGATATCATTCTGTTTAATAGACAGCAGGAGCGTACTGACATGCAAGCCAGCAATTACAATACAAAATATTCATGTGTCTGCCAAAGAATGATGTCAGTTCCAGGCTTTGGTGTTTGGTACATATCAAGATACCCTTGCTACTAGAAACAGAGGCATGTATGTGTGAGCTGTATATGAATTTCCCAACTTAATAGGGCCACACACCTTGAAAATGGATAATTTAATGGTCAGCATCAGATCATGCATTTGTGTGCAGTAAGATTCTTTTTTAAATGTTAAACATAGATTAGCGTTTGACCTTCTTATTTGCTTTTACACACCTGGAAAAGATTAATAAACATTTAGTTTTCCATTTTATGAAAAAGAATTCTTATCTCTTTAAGTAAGAATCTTGAAACAGATTATGTAGAATAAGGAATACTTTTAACAATATAACTTTATTAATAGGACACATCTTTCTTGTTATGCAAAGAGTTTAGGGGCCAGGGGAATTCCCTCAGTGTAAATAACATGAGAAGATTAAAAGCTTTAACATATGAGGAATCATCAAGACATTTTTTCTGGAGTATCCCCAAGAAACCACACTGAATTCAAACTGGGATTTTAGAAATAATATGGGTATTTTTCCTCTTCCAAGCAGAATCACATTTCTCATTTGTTCTTTAGCAAATATTCGCAGTAAGGCTGTCTCTAAATAGTCATAATGTATGAGTCCTGGATGGATATCAGAGCTTAATACCCAGAAGTTTCCCAAATATGGTTTTGATACTATAGGCCCAAACAAAGGAATGTTTTAACCTTTGAAATTGTTCTATGTATTTAAATGGAATCTTAACCAGACCTAAAAAGCATTCCCAAGTAGTCTTTTACAGGTAATTTCAGTTGCCTTGATTGAGAGATAACATAATGGGGAGGTAGAAATCAGTTCATTCAAGAGACAATGGGCTACAGACACAAGACAAACAGTAATACAAAATGTAGCAACGTAGTGGAAAGTCATAATAGATCCTGAAAAACTTCCTTTTCCTCCCACACATCCAGGAGCTGAGAAGGAAAGATGAGAGAATTCACATTCATTTCTCTTGAGTGTGGAGCCAAGCCTTGGAATAGGCTTTGCCTGTCTGCCCCTTGTCTCCCTCCTCCCAGTGGAAAAAAGTTCTGTGACCATCTCCTCTGCAAAACTGGTGAGCGTGAATCATTGTGCTGATGAATAACTCCCTGATGCAGACATTTTTAAATTGCTGCCAACTCTGTGATTCTTTCATTGTCATGCCTCCAGCAATTCCTGTACCTGTGAGAGAGAAGGAAACAACTGTGTTGCATCTGCAGGTGACTTATACAAGAGTCAGTACTTAGCTGGGAAAGACAGCCTATTTCTGCGTGGCTTATGGAGTAATTTAGTATTCCTACCAGATACCCCTGCTATAAAGAGCAGTCTCCTTCAAGAAAATGAAGGAGCTTGTCCCTCAGTCTGGCACAGATCATAGAGGCTAAATGCACAAACAAGTGCTCTAGCAAAGAATAGGCTCTACCTTCCCTCTCTACCTGTCCTGGATGTCTTTGTATCTCTTATTGAAACATTTCACCTAACGTTGTAGCCACCTCCTACTTGTGTTGTAAGTCACATAAAGTAAAAAGTGGTTTTTAAACACAGAATAATGACTTTCAAACACAAGATAGTGACACGAACTGTAAAAATAGAACTCTCCCTTTTTAAAAGCTCTTGACTGAGCATCTTTTTCCTGAAAGACTTTGTAGGCAATTACGTTGTGGAGCTAAGTATGGAAATACCCACAATAGTGGTTACACCTGTGCAAGTACATCTGAATCTGGTTCACATGGAAATCTGCTGAGTTTCCTATTGATGAGCTTCATTCACAGGCTTCAAGGCAAAACTGAGTGAAAAGTGACCTAGTCATGAATATTGCCATGACATCCCTTATGCATGATTCTGCAAGACAATAGGACTGGGGTTCAAATAAACTGAGGAAGGGGAACCTGGTGAAAACATGAAAGATTTTGAATCAGCTCCTAAGGAAACAGCTGAGCAGCCCTTGAACCCTGGGTTTACATTTGAGATGTTATCAAATACAGCTCAGATACAGTTCACTAGAACATGCTGGAATTGACAATACCTCCTAATAGAATTTGAGCTTCTAAAAGTTGGTTAAGGTCATGCAGATTTTCCCAGGGAACTTTTGTTCTATCTCAGGAAAAGGAACATCCTTTCCACCCTGAGAGCCCTCGGTATCTTGTACCTACATCCGACATCCTTTATTCATACAAAATTCCAGAGTGGGGAAAGACTACACCTACAGTAGGAAATTAAATCACACCCGGCCATATTTCTAGGCACTACTGATGTCTTTGTGGACTTACACTGCAAGAGCAGTCACTCTCCCAAATGACTCCTGGGCACATTCAGCCACCCTGTTTTGAAGGCTCAAAGAGATTACCTTTTTCCATTTCAGAAAAGACATGAAGGAATAAGGATATGAAGCTGAGGTCTGAGTAGCCACCTAAGAACTTCCTTATTGCCTTCTGCAATTTCATGTGTAGTTCAAATATCCCCACAATTGTAAATCCAGTGTTATCTTTGTATGACAGTTGTGAAATTGATAATCTAAAAGACAGATTATCAGAGAATATTTCAGAACTGAAATAGCCTTGTAAATCTAACAGACTTGCCAAGACTGTACAGGAAGGAAACTGATGAAGCAGGTTATTGAACATGGATCTCCTGAGTCCTTTACTGGCACTATGATCACCCTTCCTTCCCTTCAGTTTAACATTCTGTATGCTATGTATAAATTTATAATATGCACAGACTTTTGGATCACTATAAACAAAAAGAGGCAAATCTAGTAAAAATTATCAAGGGGTGTGCTTTTGAAAAATAATTGGGTTTCTGTTTGATTATACTAATTCACAGTGCGAGTCAGAACACAGGCTATTTAGACATAGGAATGACAATAAAGATATTTGTTTTAGCACAGCTAAGGTAAATAACAATAATAATCGAAAAAATACCTTATGAATCTGTTGATGTCACATGCCAGATGTCCTGCTTTCACATAATAGAAAAATGCAGGTTTAGCAAAGTCCAGTGCATGACTCAACACCACCCTGTCAACCTATAGGAGTTATATAGAGATGTACAAATGCACACTCCTATGCAGCACCTAGAAGTGGACTGGCAGAACAGCAAGGTGATCTTCACTCAGCTTTGGAACCACGTAAGATTTCAAGTTTGGCTGTTTCTTTTTCAAGACAGGAATGTTAGGGAAGATATCCTCTGAGCAAGAATGTGTAGAGCCAGTACAGGTCAGCATCCAGTGTTTACAATCCTAATTTCGGATATATCAGGGAAAAAACGCCTAGGAATTTTCCACTATATACTCAAGTTTCATGGTAAATTGCTATTGAAACTGCTGAGGAGCAATGATAGGACCATGCCCGCTCACCAAGACTGCTACATCCCAAAGAAATGTTTTAATCCTGTGGCCATCTATATTTCCTGATAGCTTTGAATCTTAATAATTTCAAATGTAGTATCTCAACAGAGGTGAAAGAGTGCACTAGTTAAAAATTGCGCATAAGAACAGATGTATAGCAGACATGTGAGCTCTATTTATTTTAGCTTTAATAAGCTAATAGAGAGACCTGCCAAATTTACCAGGCATGTGGGGTGTATTTCTGAACAGCAAAGACAACTTAAATAATTTAAAAGCCTTTCCAGAAGACTGAAAAATGTAAATTCATAGTGTAAGGACCAACAAGGCCATTTGACACCTTGTTTGATCAAAAGGAATTGGTGCCAGACAGTTCAGCAGACACAGATATGCAAGTCTCTCCCTTCATGATAAAACACAAAGTGGATTCTAGAAAGAGATAGGCTAGAGAAGAAGGAAGATATTTCCTGAAATTTTCCCTCTTGATTTTACTAGTGTCCCACCCTTTCCAATCTTAGAAGACATATGCTCTGAGAATCACTCTCTCCCTCTTCCCCAACACTGAACTAAAACATGTACTTAAATTGAGAATAAAATTCTTGTGGATTTCAGAGGAGGCTGTCTTTATTGAAGTTACCAGCTGGTGAATAACATCATGGCTATCACAACTTGATAATGATAACTACTTTATAATGTAAGTCTCACAGATGCAGTTAAATTTTATAGTTTCTTACTTGATTAACTCTCTAGCATTCTCATAAGATGATTTATATTATTTTCTACCAGAGTACCTTGTATTTCAGTGTCTAAGCTTTTATTATCCAAGTATCTGTACTGCTCAAAATTTAGTCATAGTGCAAAACATTTGTGGAATTTTGTTTCAGATCATTCAAAGCTGAATTCCCTTTACACTTCTGGTGCTCTGCTCCCTCATTTCACAATTCTTAATAGTCTGTATGTCTCCTGTCGGATAATTGATTCTTCTATTTCTGGGGATAGTTTTGTTGGGAAGAAAGATTCCTCTAATTTAATCTTTAATATGTAAAATAACTTCAACCAGTTCTGGAGTGGTTAACCAGTTAATTTTAATAGCTCTTTTTTAATTGTATTTTTCATTATTCCTGCAGTCTTCCTAGTATAATATTATTTGTGCTGAGCAATATTTACTTAAATCTTGTAAACAAGGACAGTAAACTTGTTATTCATCTCACTTGAATTTGAAAAATAAGAGTTTATATAAAATGGCCCCTTAAATAATACTAGATGAATCCAGGAACCTCTTCCAAGAAATCTATGGACAAACAGATTCATAAGGTGAAAACTGGAAAATACAATGGACCTCTTCGAGCCAAAAATTTTGTCTCAAACCAGATGGATGCAGGAATCAGATTCATAAGCCAATAATGTTTTTATTGCCATAGTTAAGACTTTTACCTCCCCAGTTTACTGTCAATAGCTAGTTTTCTGGGCTACAGAATTGCAATGCTCTGTTTTGATCCCCTCCCGCTTATTTTTTATTTTAGATGCCCTTGTGGTTCCATCACTGCTATTATAGCCAACTCTTTGGACTATTATTTTTGTTTCTGCTGTAGCTGTGACTTATTACTCCTGGCTGCAACCCACAAAGTGATGGAAAATGCAAAGGTGGCACTTTTTGATATTGCTTGTATTGTTGAATAGACTTCCTGTGGGCCAGACACAGACTTGGTAGCTGAGAGCAGCAATTGGTTTTTAAAGAAAATGTTGTATTAATATTGCTATCCTAAAGATTCACCCTATTGTCATCCATACAAAGTTTGACCTTTGTATATCTATATGGATATACACTTGCCTGTTTGTACCTTTAGTATACAGAAATTCTGACTAAATACTAAATCTACTTTATTCCCTATTCTTTCAAACTTCCATACAGGGTCAAAGTCAAAATCGTAGATATTTTTTTTCCCAGTCTGTTATTTTTATGGATAAACTGATCTCCCAACTGATCCCACTCAGTGGACAAATCAATATGACCATAAAAACCCCAAAAGACTGAATTTGAGAATTGAATAGTATTGGATTGGACATTTGGATACTTATAGAATTTATTAACTGATTCCTAATGACTTCAGATGGGCAGATCACAAACTAAGAACCTTATGGTTTCACTCACAGCTTTGAATTCACATTAATAGGTATTCATATGATATACCCTTGGGTGCACAACAACTCTTACTGAAGTCCAAATGAAACATCAGAGAACTAATTCTGGAACAAGCTATTAATCTTGACCTAGATTTCATTTGGAGAATTCAGCTTTGGTTTATGCCTATGATCCATCTTCTTTTGAATTGGTATTAATAAACATATTACACTCTTTTGGAGGCTTTTCAATTTTTCTTCCTTTTTTTTCGCAGAATCACAGACTGGTTGAGGTTGAAAGGCACCTCCAGGGGTCACCTTCTCCCACCAGAAAAGGTTGCCTAGGGCTGTGTTCAGTTTGATATCTCCATGAATGAAACACCAGTAGCTCTCTGGGAAATCTTCTCTAGTGTTTATCTGCTCTTACAGTAAAAAGGTGCAGGGCTGTGCTCAGAGGAAATTTTATGTGCTTTAATTTGTACCCATTGCCTCATGTCCTGTCTCTAGCAGTCTTGAGAAGTCTCACTCCCTCACCTTCATTTCCATGTTTATACACATGCATAATATCATCTTTGTGGCTCTTTGCTAGGCTCACTCCTTTAAGTCCACGTCTTGATCGTATTGGGAAGCCCAGAACTGAACATATCACACCAGATGAGTCATACCGCACATGACATTTTTCTGTAGTCTGTCAAAAGCTCTGCACTGGGAGAAAGGTAATTCTTTTCCCCACGACAATAATTCTGTTGACAGCAGTCCCTGTCTCTGATAAGGTTATTGTTGCTCTTTGTATACCTGTGGAACCAATGGTCTTGACTGGATCACCGATGCTTAAGGAGAGAAACACCCAAAGAGTCTTAATTTAGTACATATATATTCTTATTCCTTTCTTCATTAGGATCCCGATGTTCAATTCTCAACTTGCAAGTGTGGGCAAAAATAGGGTGTAGTCTGGAGAAGCTGAATAATTCACTGATGATCGGTCTTGGCTACAGTGATGAATATTTATCATTTTCCTTTAATAACTGTTTTTAAATAATCTCCTTCTGGCTTTTGATGATTTGTATCTAAAAAGAACTCAACTGCTTTTGTTTCTCTTATTAATGATGAATACAATTGTTTGAAATATTTTTCTGCTGCTTCCTGGACTTTTACTCTGTTCTGAGATTATAGACACCCTCTTCATTCACCTCTAACAAAATTCCCCTTTTCTCAGTGGGAGTTTTCACATGATTAAAATAAATACTCGTGAATCAGAGCTCTTCTCATCAGTCTGTACAGTTTCTGGTATACTCAGTCTATATAGGAAGCATTTTAATTTTATAGATGCTGAAGCTTAAGTCATGCCTTTCCAGCATTCATTCCTGCACTAAGGTGCTTGTGTTTCTCCATACATAGTTGTTAACTTGGGTTGTTTTCTACAGAGAGAAAAACACTCCATATTTCCATCAAGTCTAGATAATCGGAGTTTTTCCACTAAGGATCTATATATGAACTCTGTAGAACATTAAGGCTGGTTTTGACAGGGCATGTCTCTTCTATGCCCTTTTAAAATTCTCACCTGTATACATTTCCCTCACAGAGTCTGTATTCTAAATCCAGAGAACTAAAACTCCAGTTTCCTATCTAACCTGAAATCTCAGTTTCTTTCCTCTCTTGCTAAAAAGTTCAGGAGAAATAATCATCTTTCCAAAACATACATACCAGAGCAAAACAAAAAAGATCTCTGGCCATCACATAACTCCACAATTTTATTCTTTTAGCTTCTGGCAAATAAAGGACATTGTGTAGGGACATGTTTCAGTACCTCAGCCTCTCCAGGAGTTTTTTGAAATGCTTCCAAAAAAACAGTCAGAGCAACACTAGCATACAGGTAGGTCTTGCATGCTCTCATACCTATTGTAAACATGATTACACAGATATTGGTTCATTACCCTTATTAAATAAAGTATTTATAAAGTTCAGAAAAGTTATTTGGCTGTAGAGCTTTTTACCACAGTATTATGGAAGGAAGCCTTGCTTCAATTTTTGCTTAGGGTTTACTTTGGGGTTTTTTTGTTGTTTTGGTTTTTTTGTGCTAAAAATACGTGCACCTCCTAATGTTAAGCACTCTGGCCCTTATTCAATGAGGTCCTTAAGCATCTACTTTGTTTTAGGTGAATACTTAAAGTCTTTCTCGAATAAGACCCTTTCCTAAATGATTAAACGCATGCCAAAATAAAGTTAGTCATTTGTAAGCTAGAATAATGTGTTTGGTTTAATTTTTCAGTAGAGTGCATGGAATGAATAGAACGCTTTTCTTTTCTTGGCATGAAGCACCAACTCAAGTTCCACAGCTGAACACCTGAGGACAGAGCTGCTTTGTTTTTTCCATCAAACAGTTTTCCCAAAGGATTTTTCTGGACACTCCTCATCTCCTACTTTGTTACCCCAGCATAGCTACAGTCAAAACTTCCTATAGAGTGATAGATTCATTGCCCTAAATATGCATTCTGTCATGCCACTGTGGATTCAAAGCCATGTTAGGTATGGGCTTAGCTGCATATCCAAAACTTTAGGTATGAAGTGCGGAGAAGATGATGAAAGAGCAAGATTTTGATAAAAGGGAATGATGATTGTTATTTTCAGTCTTCATAGACTGGTTTTTCCAGATTCCACCAGGGACCACAGAAAGCCTGCCAGGGTTGATCAGATCCTATTAGGCTGGCACTGGATATCTCTGCAATACTTTGCTAGCTAGACTGCTTACTATTTAAAGCTCTTTAATGATTTCAGAGCAGGAATGGAACAGTATGAAGATTTCAATCTCCATATATCTTTTACCTATTTCTTTGCAGTCATGGAAATTCCAGTTCTAGTGGCCGCCGTGAAGGCAACGTTTCATTTGTGATCTTTTCATAAACTATAAATCATCTCAGTAAAATGCTTTCAGATCTGTTTTTCCTATTCTTGACTGGTTGCAGCCCAGAAATAATAGAAATCTAGATGTATCCATTAAACTCTAAGCAGCAACTCTACAAGCAAGCATTGAATCAGTAAGATCAATATCTTATTTCCAAAAAAGTTAAAAAAAAAAAAAAGTAAGAAGAGCCTCTTATTAGTCTTTCGATTAGTAGCCATGGTTGAAGTTATTTGGCTGAATAAACAAAATAAAAATTAAAAAGATGGCATATGGTTGTACCACTAAATATACAGCTTTAATTACTGCTTGTATTAAAGGTGTCTCAGCTCAAAGAACCAACACTGTTCTCCAAATGTTACAGAAGTCACTCTGAGCTAGAATTCAGTAATCATCTATCAGAGAGGTTATAATCCTAAATTTCAAAACAGAAGCATGTATCAGTCTTCAAGTATTGCATGTATTAATGATGAAGTTTAGCCTGTTATGATTTTCCACTCCAGTTTTTATCCCCTTCATTAGCCATGATTTTTATGTTTTAATATCCATACAGCACAACAACTTTAAAAAAAGAAGATTGAAAGCAAGATATAAAAATAAAAGAAAGAAGAAATATCATACCAATGAAATTCAGCCACAATTCCTCACTAATTCTTTCATGAATATTAGCCCCTCTTTAGATTTCTCTTAGATTTGTCTTTAGACTTTCTTAATTCCAGTTAATACAATTAATTTATTTTACCAATAGTTTCATGATTTTGTATAAATTAAGTGGGTTTTAAGTAGATGTAGTCCATGGTGTGCCTTAAGTACCACTAATAAGGAAAAGTTTACAAACCCCCAAAAATTTATTTGTGATATCTTCTTTCAAAGTATTTACCAGAGCACAGTTTCAACCACTCAGAAAAAAAGAACCCAAGCTAAAATGAGATTTTGCATAAGTTTTCCACCGTCTTTCTCAGTCACCTTCTACTGAGCTAAGCCATATTCTTGGTGTGAAGTTTATATTCACAGGAACTTGCAAAGAAGACTTGATTGACTTTATTCAAAGCAGCAAGAAAAGCAGATGCTATCCAAATAGTTTTATTTGTTGGACATAAAGAGAAGGGAATTGCATGCATCATTCAAAAAATATGTTTAAATTCTCTCATAAGGCCATTACAGTTCATAAATGCTCCAAATTCTGTCCTGCTTCAATAAAAACCTATGGCAGTTCTACACACAAAATGTCTATGTGGAAAGTACATGTCTTCATTTTTTTGATTCCCACATGATCCACCCATAACGTGGCCTAGAAAAGTGTGTGAGAAAAAGAAAAAAAAAAGCCTATATATTTTTTGTATGGACATGTACAGCTTATTTTTCTCTGAGTAGGGTAAAAAATTTCAAATTGTGCCCAAGAATTACACGAAGAAGCCCAAGTCCCCCATTCAGATAAGGCAGGCTAAACAACCAGAAAAACCAGAGGAATGGTGGGATGAGCTGCATCCCATACTCCCCCCATACTGTGAGTAGCCTGAAATGCAATTAAATTTGCATACACGATTCCAACCAAATTCAAACAATTCAGAGAGCCAGGGAGCAACATGCAAACACCTAAAACAAATGGCCCCGATTTTTATTTTTTTTTTGAGAGGAGTTTTATTATTTCCTGATAGTTTCAGAACTCCTGCATGACGTTAGGCTCTCCCCATCATCTTATAAAGAGAGTCTAGTGGCTGAGTGGCTGAGGTAGAGAAGTGGCAGGCAAAAAAGGCACACCAAGTGGAGAAATGTGGCCCTGCCAACTTGTGCTTCTTCTAGGTTCTCTTTATCAAGGCATAATAAAATCTCAAAGACTATATATTTAAAGCACTATAAGCATTTAGAAACACCATTAGAACTATACTTCCCTTAAAAGAAATGCAATATTCAGAATGAAGAGTCAAAACAAAAATTCTGTTAAACTGAAAACTGCTACGTTCTGGAAACAGGTAAATTCTGCCCCAGTAATTTCATATAAGCAATGAAAGTAATAAAATACCTGTGTGGAGAGATGAGTTTTACTCTTCCCGCATTGCCCCTTGTGATTGGGAAGCATTTTCTCCAAACTTCGACAAAGTTGCCCAAGTATGCCTCAGAAATTCATGCAGAATCAACTGCCTACAAAACTTTGACCCTGACTCGGTTGTCAATGCACCAAATGCTACAGAACACACCAGAACTTCTTTAGTGTCCCAAAGTTTAAAATATTTGATACATCACAAGGCAACAGGTATAAAAGTATTTCAAGAACATAGTCCTCAAATTTATAATTGCTCAGGTTTGTGGATATGAAATAAACATAAATACATGTTTAGAGTTGTTATGACTGCAGCAAAAAATACATTTCATCACTATGGCTACAAAACTGAATAGAAGTTACAGAAATACAGTTAACTGGAGAGCAAGAAGATGGTACCACTTATTTCTCAAAATAAAGAACATTCTGACAAAAGATTGGCCATTGAAGAGATGTGAAAAACCACTCATATACATTATGTATTGGAACTGCTTGGAAATGCTAATTATGCTTCACAAAGTGTTTTAGTAGTCCACATTTGATTTCAAAGTATGCAAAATTTCAAAAATATTTGTAAAGAGAAAAGAAGTATCAGCATTTCTAATTCAAGTTTATTTGATTTTAGGGCTTGGGTAAGAGCCAGGCAGCAGAAATATTGGTGCTTTTCTTGCACTACCATCCCCCAGGAGATCAACAGACCCTGAGACAGAAAGGAGTAGCAACTTTTGCGGAAAGATGATCATTGATTTGACTTCCAAAAATTCTCTCTTTGTAAGAAAGCTCTCCCTAGTTGCTTTCTCTTTTTTAAGACCTGTTCAGGAAAATAACTAGTGCCATTTGCAACACAGTTTTTAATGCAACAAAACCAAAATAAACTAAACAGATCAAAAATTAAACCAAACCGAAAGATACAAAACACCTAAAAATATTTGTGATGGAAAATTTTTTGGTTAGTCCGATCTTCTGGACAGTTTTTAGGGAAATCTCATGCTTTGTGATAAAAAAAGCACATGCATGCCCCAGACTTTATTATTAAACACCCTTATTTATGGTGTGGGCAGAGGCTGATGCAGAAGAGTGAGGTAGAAAACTCTTCCAGCCACCTGCTGGAAGAGGTAACCAACCCTTCTGAAGTATTTTTATTTCATCATTTACCTGTGCACAATAAGCAGGTACAGAATTGGGGAGTGTTGAGGACAGGTGGCGAGTGCTTTGTCTCCCCCTCTGCTTCATTTTTCTGCTCTTTCCCTTATCCTAGTTTCATGATGTAACTAGGAACGCATGGAGCAAACTGCTACAGGGATCACTTCACACCTGTTCAGAGAGCACTGAGAGAGAACTGCTGCCACAGGTCTCCAGCAGGATGCCCGGTGTCCAGTCAGAGAACACAGGCCTAATTCTGTATTTGCAGATCCGGGCTTATTTTTCTTAACAGTCTTAAGAGTGTATTTTTCTGGAGTTTATTTATGATTTCTGGAGAAGCAAAAAGCTTATTCAGACTACCAATAGTCAGCATTGGACTGAAGTAAAAGATAATAGAAAATACTGTGGTAAAAGAGAAATAAACAACTGTATTCTGGGAAAAGGCTAAGGAACACAGACGTC
This sequence comes from Myiotriccus ornatus, assembly GCA_036023395.1. NCBI lineage: Eukaryota > Metazoa > Chordata > Aves > Passeriformes > Tyrannidae > Myiotriccus > Myiotriccus ornatus. The sequence continues at coordinate 2,030,337 of JAYRBT010000001.1, forward strand.
AGAAAAAGAAAAAAAAATAACTGGGAATTCTGACAGTCTGTTATCTTGGAGAAGAGTAAAAATGTGGAAGTGGTCAAGATGTCATGAAGTTACAACTATCTGGAACCGTTATAGTCTGCTTTGGACTATGTTTTCTTGTCAACTGCCTTTTCTCTTCCAGAATTAATGAGAACTCCTCCCTGTTCTCAATCTGTGGGTTTGGACTGACTCCTTCCAAAGGAAATGCTCAGCTTGCTGTTCTGAAATCCTAAAGGGAGGACAGAATCTGTTTCTCAATTCTGCTGTGTTAATGAGCTGAGACTCTCCAGCCAGTAGCCACCCTGATATCAAATATAAATTAAAGTAGCCTCAAAACAGCACTGGTTTATACTGGTACCCTTTTAATGCATTGCATCCCCAGGAATCTGCAAGCAGCTGGAAAACAACTCACTAAAACTTCATCTTGTTCCTGTTGCTGTGTGATTCTCCCTCCCCCATCCCTCTGCTGGGGGCCAAGAGTGCATTTAGCCCATTTGCTCACTTGACTTCAGTGATGACATTTATTTCTTCCTGGAATTATTTAAAAATTGTAAACAGTCCCATTAGATAAGATAAAGAAACTCCAGTGTTACAGAAAATCAGTTCTAAGGCTACTTGCAACTAGGAAAAAAAAAGTCATCTCCCAGCTCTCAGGTATCTTCTTGGAAGTTTCCTAAAGTTTCAGCCAAAATGAGAGCCATGCACAGTTTTTTCTTAAATTTCTAACTTATGGCTACAGTCAGGGAAAAGACACACCAAAAATAAGTAAATAAAAAGGAAAACAGGGACTGTTTTTGCAAATGCATAGTGAGGGAGCAAAAAGAGCATTTCACAAAGTGAATTCCAAGTAACATAATTGTTTAGTATTTCAAAGTGGTGAAATACCACACATCTGGCTCTTTGATCATTAACACTGTTCATTGCTTCATTAAAGCAGACGTCATTGTTTCTCAAGGAGTCATTAATGCTTACAGCAAGACTGGTACAGCAGTTTTATCCACTACAAGGTGAAAAGAGCTTTTAGCACATATAGAGGCTTAGAGTTATTTTTTAAACCTCCGTCACAGAAGGGGAGACGGGACTTTAGTAGCACTTTGGCTGCCTCTGCACAGATCCCCAATGAACAGTGTGTGTTACCGATTTCTCCAAATATCAGTATTTATTAACTGAGAGGTGATTTTCTGAGGAATGATTGGTTAAATACCATTTGAAAATCTAAGCCCAAGGCATTCAGTCAAAACTTGGACATACTTCTGATTGAGATGAAAATATTTTAAATCAGAACCGCCACGGTTGTTCCCCACTGCTCATCCAAAGAGTTTGGTGTTACATTATGGTGACATTTACAAACTCAGGCAATGGTTTCCATTCATTCATTTAACGTTATTTAAAAATACTAAGACATAATACCTCTGCATGTATTTTAACAGGGATAAATCATTCCACTAGATACAATTATATAATTGTGTCTTTGAAGTATACGCATGATAGTTTGCTCAGACTCAAAAGCCCTGCATTATATCTATTACTTTATGTTAAAGAATTACAACTTCTTTCATGGTTAAGTAGTTTTCCTTAACTAGCCTCTTCAGTCTGGCTATTTGCTAATCTCTCAGTGAGCCATGTGTGTGCTAGCACTTCCTATTCCAGAATGGCAATACATTACAACTGCAGATTGCATCATGGTCAGGATACAATGTAGAGACACTATAATTTTGTTTTTTAACATATACATTGATAAAATGCCCATTTCCAGATTTTTCATTTTATTTTATTTTATTTATTTCTTTGTCATTTAAAATTGCAGCAGACTGGACATTTTCTTCATTAGTATGGTTTTTAAAACCCCAAATAAGCAGTCATTAGTTGGTATGAGTAGATCACATGCCCTAAATCATTTGAGGGTACTTATGTCTGGTATTACCTGCCAGAGATAAAGATTTCTCTGGTGCACCCCAAAGCAAGCTGACAGCTTGCCTAGACATATAAAGAGGATAAGGAATAATGCATATGTAGGCATATACAGTATAGCCAGTGTCAGAGGCAATATTTCCACAGAAAAGGATTAGAGAAGCTACTCATAAGGTAAAGGTTCACCAAATATGTTTCTGTGTTACCACACAGCCAACAGGTAATATTCCTAATTTTTTTTCTTCTTCATTTTCGTGGTCATAGATAAGGCACTGCATTCACATAAGAAATTAATTATTCTTTTTAAATATATGGTGTGTTTGAAGTAATTAACGTGCACATCTGTGGTGTCCAAATACACAACAGCAGAAAATGTGGCTTTGATTCTAGTTACAGACACAGGATATAGTCTGTCTAGACCATCAAATAATGCACCTCTAAAGTGAGTTTTACATGTGAGATTGCATCTCTGAAATGAAAGCTGCTTCAAGAATATTGGCCAGAGAAAGGAAAAAATAGATTCCTCTACACTATTCTATTTTCTTTACCCACCTACTCTTCTAGCCATTCCATTGGAAACCTCATAGCTAGGATATTTGCAGTCTATTGGATATGGCAGTTTTTCATGTAACATATTTAGTGATCAGATGCCACCTGCTTTCCTCTAACACCTTTGAAAAAAGCATATTTTTTGTTTCATGACCAAATTCAAAGAAAACAACACAGAAAACAGAAAAAAAGAGTAATGATTCAATTCAAAGCTTTACAAAGTTATTAACTTTGTAATTAAGTTCATGTGAAATTTCAAATAATTTTTTTATGATTTTTCTGTTATCTCTGCATAATTTCAAAAATCAAGCATGCATTCAGATGAATCTTGGGCTGGGAGACATCAGAAATCTTATTAAAGTTCAAAGACTAATTTTGCTTTCTCCACTTGTACTGCCTTCTCATCCAATCTCTTTTAAATTCTGGTCTGCTTCCGCACTGGGTGCAGTTTCTGGTGCAGCCAGCGTCTCTTTTTTCCAGGAGAGAGACAGGCATTTTCATGATGTGGATAACAAGGCAACTCCCAGTAGGTATATTGGTCTACAGTTCTTTCCATTTTCTTTAGCAGCTCACCCAAATCCTTTTCAGACTCAGAGAGATTGATGTCTGCCCTCATCCCCACCGAAATTCTCAGGGAGAGAACATGCTCAGCACTGCCAGCCCACCTGGATCCCTCAATGACAGCAGGGCTCCTGGGTCATGTGGAAAACCTATCGTTCCCAACAGTGCAGCTGATGCCTAAAGGAAGCAAAATACACCAAAAGAACCAGAATTCAGAAAATAAAGGGAGAGGAACTCTTTTAAAACCCTATGTTCTCTTGAATATCCTTGTCTTTTTATTTCTGTATCAGGGAAATAACAGAGGACTCTCAGGAGACAGGTGGACTTGACAAAGTGTACATGAAACACTGAGTAAATTGTGCTCTCATTGATCCTGTGGCCTAGACATCAACCTATTCAGAGAGATCTCTATGGCTACAAGAATTTTCAGCAGGTTTCTGTCTGTAGAGCATATTAATATTGGTCTAACCATAAACATCCTCTTAATGCAAATATCAACTGGAGTCTGGCCTGCCAATGGCATAAAAATAAATCTGAAAGCTCTCTCAGAGGACATGTGATGCAAGGGCACTCAGTGCAGCAAAGAGGGGGGAAGTGAGGAAGGGAATCAGCAGTGATCTAGGGCCCTTTGCTGTGGTCTTTGCGGTACCCAAGCAGCAAGACTGCCTTTCTTTCTTCTCAGGGAAAAGGGAGGGCACCTGCCTGTCAGACTTGCATCTTGCCAGGAGAAAGGGGAAAAAGAGGAGCAAGTTTAAGGTAGGAATGCTGAAGAGGGGCTGTCTGGGAGAAGGAGACAGGCAGGGAGGGTGAGAGAGAAGCAACCAGGCAGAGAACACGTGTGTCGTGGCAGCAGAAACAAGACACTTCACAGAGAAAGCCAAGTTCAAGAGCTGCCAAAGATACTGGGAGATTTGTCCAGCTGACAGAGCTGTCAGTCAGAGCGTTCATTTAATTTGACAAAGCAAGAAAAATATTGAAACTAATCACTTAGAGGACTATTGTTTAAAATATAGAAAATGCAAAGCCTTTCAACCTCAAAAACCACTGACCTTTAATACCTTCAGAAGGGGCTAGTGAGATCTGGGGTCCTGCTTTTAGGATATCCACATGGAGTCAAAACAACTGATTTTCAGCAGCCTCTGTACCTCTAAATTTAAGACAATATGTATCCAGTGAAGGTGGTACTTTCGCATGATGCAAGACTTTCCAATTCAGATTTGGGAAGAAAAGTAGGATATAAATAAATCTCATGCTTCAGACTGCATAAAACTAAGCTTTTTTGTAAAAAAATTACTGAAAAATTTACATGTAAAAAATTAAGAAGTAGTTTTGACATAGCTGCCGGTTTTATTGTTCTTTAAACAGTAATAATTTAAAACTGTAATTTTTATTTTCGATCATTTTTCTACCTTATTTTTCTAACTCTGAAAATTCAGAGTTAGAAAATTCAATTGCTTCAGAACCATGCTTTGTCAGATTTTGTAATAAATCAAACAAAGCATGAGAAATTGAAAGAAATGGAAAATTATTAAACAAATACTAATATTTCATAAAGGGGAGAGGGAGAATTTTCCTTCACCTTTAAGTGATTTACAGAAACTGCTTTCTGGAAAGCCATTTTGGCTCGATTCCCCCGCTGGATATCATCACTGGTAACAGACTGGATGTCTACCATGGGTCTTCAGGAGCCCAGTGAACTTCCTGTTGAAAAATTGGAGTAAACACAAAAAAAGTATCTGAAGTAACAGTCCTTATTTTCTAGTTTTGATGCCTGGAAAAATTAGAGGCTCATACATCAATTCTAGCAAACAGCCGTTGATTTGTGTTCTCTAAAGCAGTGTTCCTTGCTGGGAGCACATGATCATTCACCACTTGGTTATGACCCTAATCACACTGTTGGATCAATGGCCAAATCCTTAGTCTCACCAAAGAGTCAAAATGTTTATTTTTCAGGAAACTGCAAATGGTCACTCAGAAGAATTGACAGATTAGGCCTTTGCCAGGTAGTTGACAGAACACTGCTGAAAAAGCAGTTTACACTGTGGAAAATAAAGTGATACCTCTCAACATTTCCCAAGTATTTGTTGAGAGGCCTATTAAAAAAAAAAAAAAAGATGTTCAATTATTCTGGAGAGTGTAACTGAAAACAATTGCTGCTCTGATCTTATGTTTATATTGAGGTGGTGTGTGTGTGTACACATGTAAATGTCATGTTTGCAGAACAGAAACTTGTTGAGGTATAGCAGGTCTGCTCTGGGGTTCTGCTTGTTACCCACCCATACGGGCCTTAACTGATGGGTCTAGCCCTGGTTTCGGGGGGTTGGCAGGTTCACACAGTCGTTCACAACCAAGAGACACTACTGCCAGTGTCTTTCTTTTCCCTCCTACCTTGTTTGAGCCTTGAAAAAGACAGCCTTGAAAAACTCAATAAGAGAGTTCTAACCAAACTATCCTGAGCAGAAGTCAAGTAGACAAGGCTGCATATGGTACCAATCACTATAGCTTGGTAGAAAATAGGACTACATTATTTTCACTAGTCAGGATCTAGCATAACTGAAACAGAGGGGCATTAAAACAAATGTTGCCTTGACATGTCGTGCTAATGTATGGGAAACAAAATTTGAGACTAAGGACAAACAAAGTGTGATGAAACGTGTATTTACCAGTACTCAAGGCTTGGACCACCTGTGTAAATGATTGGAAATATCTCATTCCCCATTATATTTGCTTTCTCTTTCCACACCAACTCCCTCTACATCAAGTGGTGACTAATGTTGACAGTCATTAACAGGTTTCTCTGTGGAAATAAACTTCACTTTGTATTTTAATTGTCCTAATTCCAAGTAAAGGAGAACACAGGATATTTGGCGGTGTTAAGTTATCCATTCTAGAAACATTCAGTAAAGCAAGTTCCTTGATATTTAATATATATTATTGATGTAGAAATTTGAAAGTTTTCAATGTGTGGATAGGCAGTATGATTTTTTTTCCCATTTCAATGAAGGAAAAACAATTCACATTGTTTCAGACTGTGAGGTAAGACACATTTTTAGACTTCATTCAGAGAAATGATTCTACAAGAAATTGCACAAGACCTGTTACCTTTTCAGGGACATGATTAAGTTTCCGAATGTTAATCCCACCATCTCCTTCAAAAGTGAAAAAAAGAGAAGGTTGTTAGGGCCTGCTCTGCGACTGAGGTCTGCTTTTCAGGTTCCTGCAGTGCTTTCTGTTCTCTTAGAGACTTACTCAAAGAAAATACAAGATTTCTTCCCCCCATCAAAGATCAGTTTCTGGTTTCTATTTTATTTTATGTTCACACTGCACTAGAAACATAAATAAATTAAGAGCTGAGATAATTAGAGGTTTCCCAGATAGTGACATTTTACTAGCAATCAGAGTGTGGTGGTGCCCTGGTTTCAGCCAGGACAGGGTTAATTTTTGCAGTAGCCAAGAAGGGGCATGGCCAGGACCCAGAGGTTATTCTATATCACCTCCCATCATTGCCAAGTCTCTTCCAGGGAAAAGGGGTCACCTGTGGTTCAGCATAGAGTGGTGGAGGGAGAGGTGGGGTATTGTCTGTTGTTGGGGGGTTTCTGTGTTAATGGTTCAAATTTTTCTTGTACCCTCTGTCATTAATATTGTTGCTGGTGCCGTTCATTTTCATATCTCACTCCTGTTTCCAGTACATTGTTCTTAACCCAGGATCTTTAAATTTTTGTCCTCCAGTTCTCCATTCCAGCCTACTGCAAGGAGGCAGTGGGAGTGAGTGAGCAACTCATGGTTTGGAGGGTCTCAGTGAGAGCACTAAATTTGGGAGTAGCATTCCTAAACCACCACAGCTGGCCATAGAGCACAGGGGATGAAGGGAGGTACATTGAGGGAATAAAACGCTGGAGAGGATTTCAGCAGCAAACTGAACCTGTTTGCACTATACTGGATGGAAATGGTTTAAAAGGCAAAATAAACCCATAAAACTGTTTAGTTAATCATAACAAGAGCCAAAAGCATTCTTATTCGTTTTACACTGATGACAGTGCAAGAAGGACACAGCAGAGCAATCACTACACTGCCCATGCTTGGCACAATTACAGCCTGGCACATCAGGACTATCTGTGTCTTTGAACCAACTGAAGCCAATCCTTGAAAAGTTCTATAACCTGGAAAACGCAGAAGGTGTCTGCTACTGGTTTTTAGTCATGCCAACAGAGAAAAGCTGCAATTTGTTTTAGAATTTATAACCTAACCATGTGGAAAATGTGTCAAGCTAAAGGCAGAGCCTCTATGCCTCACTTTTATTTCTACTATTATCCACAGAGGTTTTCAAGACTGCATTTACCATCGGCAAGAAGCAGACTTAAATGATATCTGTAAGCCAAAAGTTTAAAAAAAACCCTCACACTCTGAATTTCATGCCTGAAAGACACCTTTGAATATAGAAAAAGTAGGGAAAATTTGTCACCTTCAGGAAACCTTTGAAGGACAAAATTACTCACATGCTGTTTGGGGGCCTTAGTATGAAGAAAGGCTGAAATGGCTGTAAACTTCTACAAATCAAATAGGTCACACACAAAGACAGATGTTTGTGACTCATGCAGCCATGCTGTGTGCCCATTTCCTCTCTCTCAATAAAAGGCAAGACTAAATATATGCAAACAATTTATATAACCCTGGGAATGCAGTAGAACTTCCATTTTCGACAGGAATGGCATTTAAGATTTGAAAATAAGATAAATTAATTACAGTGCTGAGATTTTCTATTTCCTAAAACTTTTCTTGTACCAGCTAGAGGGGCATACTGGTACGCAATTAAAACATGGGTCAAGCATATGTCAGAAGAGGCAGTAAATATAGATGTTTCTATGGTCACTATCTTTCTACTTAGGTATTATCATAAAATCACAGAACAGTTTGGGTTAGAAGGCACCTTAAAGATCATCTAGGTCCAATTCCCCTGCCATGGGAGAGGCGCTTTCCACTAGGCCAGGTTGGTCCATCCAACCTGGTCTTAAACACTTCCAGGGATGGGGCATCCACCCCTTCTTTGGATAAGCTGTTCTTGTGCCTCACCACCCTCACTGTAAAGAATTTCTTTCTCATTTCTAATCTAAACGTACTCTTTTCCAGTTTGAAGACCTTTCCTCTTGTTCAGTGAACTCAGGAAGCCTGTGACAGACTCTGTTTCTGCTCTGGGATGTACCAAGATTTTCTCCAGTGTCTTGGTCCTCCAGTCTTGTAAAATCCACACACTCTAACAGTGGAGGAATGGGAGTTAGACACAGAGGCACATGCCAAGCACGGGAGTAAGAACTGGGTGAACACCTGGATTAGAGCAGCTGTCCTCATTTTCCTAAATATAGATGTTATCAGTGTCTGTATCTAATGGTGCTTTGTGGCCACTGATAATCTGGATCTGTACCTGTCCTGCCTGCTTGTACACACTGTTCCTTTCTAGGAACAAGCAGCCGCCATCAATTCCCTCACCTTTTATTCAGTGATTGCTCAAGTGGGAGCGTGGCAGAAGAGAGCAGTTCCACATAGTACCATTCCCCAGCAGATTACCTAATAAGACCACTGACAATCTGACTCACACCAAAACAAACCATAACCATATGAAAATACACTTCATGCACAACATGCTGTTTCTATACTGCTTTTCTCGCTACCACATATTCCAGTGTGATTTATCCTCAGTCAGGTGAAAGACTTCTCTGCTAATATGTACATTTGGGAGCAAGCCAAATTCAACATGATTCATGCCATCAAGAATCTCACTGACTTCACCTGACTTTTGGTGAGCATAAGCTCCTCTGTGTTTATCTTGTAATGTGGGTGCTATGAGACAATGGATCTATTTATATTGTTTATAATTAAGGTGCTTATCAAGATAAGGAGGGAGATGGTGAGTTGCTAAGGCAGACATTGGAAATGTCTCCACCCAGTAATCCCGAAAACCTTTTAAAGTTTCTTTTAGGAACAATTATCAATTATCTGCCACCAAGAATGCAGGAAAAAGTTGGGTGCCTTCTCATTGTCTGGAAAAAAAAGAAGTTTATGGCAACATATGCAATACTCCTATTTCTGTCTGGGCATTGTAGGGTGCCATAGATGGGCAGAAGAATGAGGTCAGTTGCTGAGATCTACTACAAATTTCTCTCTGTAAAACACACAGCAGCATTTAATAGAAACTGTCCCAGATTATTTTTAAGAACTCCATGGCAAAGACAGCAACTATGAATTTTCCCTGGCTCCCAGCTGAAAATAAAATCTACTTCCCTCATGTAAAATCAAGCTCCACGGTGTAAGGGTAATATTATATTAACCATGACTTAAAAATCCATATTCCCATTACTCTGTAGTTTTCCACAGGATTGAGCTAAATGTAGCACTTGTCAACTATTCAGCTACCATTTGGGGCTCTAATCCTGTCTTTCTTCCTCCTCAGACAATTTTCTAAGCCTACCCTTAAAAGATCTTTGAATAATGGGAGAAGGGCTTCCACTGGTTCACCTAACTATTGACTTCATGTATTCACCCTAAGATTAATTCCATGTATTTAAATTATTATTTACCTAAGAATGGCCAAAGCCAAATTCATGCATCTACACTTTAATCTTTTCCCTTTCAGATGAGGACAACAGTTCTGCTCAAGAATGGACATCAGTGTGGGAGACAGGCTAGCCATAGAAGCTGGATTCCCAAATAGGACAAATATTCAAAGAAAAAATACATACAACAAACCCCCAAATCCTCAAGAGCTGGGAACTCCCTGAATCTTTTATTAACCCAGTAAAACTCACAAAAATATAAGTTTCATACAGCTTCAGAGGTTATCCAAGGGTGCTGGTCCCAGGGCAGATATTAACACGCCACCCATGACCAAGGCCATGGAGCTCCTTGTGTCCCCAACTGCAGGGAGGACCTGCCAAACCCAGCCATGAGGCAACACTTCCTTTCTTCCTCAGTAAATTTCCAATGAGCAATAACAAGGGTACTTGCAAGAGCACGCCCCAGTCTTGGAAGACATACTCCCTTTTAAAGAGAGAAGTAATCAGTGC
>JAYRBT010000001.1:2040533-2067060 GCA_036023395.1 Myiotriccus ornatus
GCCACAAAGACTAACCGGAGCAGAGACTGTCTTTGCTGCACTAACATGCTATTAAGTTGTGAAACATTTCAAAATTGATGTTGCTGCATACTCAGGCTTGAAATCTTCTCTTTTTTTGCAACAATTTAAGCCTTTAAACATTTGTTTTAACAAACCAGATAACAAAATCAGATTTTAATGGTAGCTTTGGTGATTCAGACAAAATACGGTTATCTCACACAGTAAAATCCCATTGAATCTGCATTATGAAGTCTAACGGAAAACCCCATTGGATTACCATTTGACATCAAATTTGGCACAACACAACCTGGAGACATCTGACTCATAGTGCTAGTAGAGACTTGGAAACTTCCAAGGAATCTTTCCAGTATTTAAACCAATATAATTCCCTGGGAAAGAACAACTGGAAAACAAATTCGTCTGAAGAAATTTTCTAGTGATCCCATTTGGGAAGGGATTAGCCTTCTCTTAAGGGACTAGTTGGGAGTTCCCTTTGAGTTTTTATGAGGAATGAAAAGTTACATTTTGTTTTTTTCAGTAGCTCTAGTACGTAGCTTCCTATAAATGGGAACAAAAAATTTATGCTGAAGAACTTCCGTGATTACATGGGGCTTGTTTGTTTTGGTTTTTAAACAGAAAAAGGAAAAAACTTCGAGAATTCATTAATTTTCTGATATTTTGCTAGGGCACCAATTAGTGAATCTAATTTATAAGTATACACACACGCAAATGGTAGCTAGGTTTATCTGTAGATTTTTCAACATAAAAAACTATTTATGCCAAAAACATATTTCCTTTCATAAGCTTCCACATACCGATTCACAGTCTGTTTCATTGTAAGAAAATTCTGGCTGCAGTAGAAGAAATTATGGTCCTCAATTTTTAAAAGACTACAAATCTGCTTTAAAAAAAAAAAAATTCTGGTTCAGACTTTTCCATACACAAAAATTGCAGTATTACTTGTCTACCAGTAAAGATGCACGAGTGTGAAATGACTAATATAAGCAACACTAGCATATTGTCATTATCAGATTGGGCAATTTTTACACCTAAAGAAAGCACTACTTCAAGTTTAAATAATTATAAAAGAAATGTGACTTTCGAAGTCTAGTTTATTCCTTTGGCATAACAGAAAGCTTCTGCCAAAATGGGAAAATGGTATTTCAATATTGCAGTTTTGTTTTGGGGTTTTTTGTTCAACCTATTCCAGACAATAAATAAATGAGATGAAACAGAACCCAAAATTTTAATTGATGCATTTCACCAGTTTTCCTCCATCAAATCTTCAAGTTTAAATCCTTCAATGTCTTTTGACACAGCTGTTCATTTTGAAAAACCCATATATCTTACTTTAAAATCCAGTATCTCTGAAAATGCTTAGGTGTCATTTCGGTACAATATTTAACTTCAGTTTTGTCAATTTTCAAGTCACTAAGAAAAAGAAATAAACAGTCTTTGTTTTTTTTCCAGAGCTGTTGGTAACCTATGCAATGAACAGTTCGCATGAATCTGTAGCTAGCAAAAAATAGAGTTCAGAAGAAACACAGCACTAGAGCAGGCACAGTTTGCTTATACCCATAGCAGTCCTAGTCCTCATCTGACTCCATGTAGCACCTTTCTGAGTCAGACAAAAAATATCAGCAAGAGCTACAAAGCAGCTGAGAGAGCTAACAGCATAGATTAGGCCTATCTTCTCAAACACTGCAGCCTCTGCAATTTGTTACCCAAACATAGGTTGAAACACCTAAGAATGAGGACAAGGACTTTGAAAAATGGAAGTGATGACTCTGGGTGCCGCAAAAACAAATACCTCAGCTTCTACAAAAAGACTTTTTCTTCTTGTTTAGGATATGGCTTTTGTAAGGGCTGAGGACTGTTTCAGAGACTCGTTAACTTTTTAAAAATCTGAGTTTTCATTGGCTTCATGAATCAACTCTTCATACTCATACAATAACTTCATCTCACAACCAGATTTTTCTCAGTCAGAGGAGGACTGAGAAACCTGTTTGCATGACTTCAAAGCGCAAATGAATGCCTGTGACCAGTGCCAAGTCGTACCAAGTTGTCATCAATTCACCCTGTAAAATTTTTTCTTCCCTATTTTAAACATGGCAGTATGATATTCCACCTGAAATATTCAAAGCATTAAATTGTTACCATATCTCATAGTTTTTCGGATTTGTGTGTTTTTTTTAACATATTGATGATAGTTCAGTTATATTCTGTATCAAACTCTTCATTCTAATTAGAACATAAAAACTCATTAGACAGGATAAATTCTATGTATATTTGATTCACTGATGATAACAGTGACCATAGTTACATTGGTTTGTGCACTTTTGAGTAAAGGCACAAAATTTTTATTTAACTTCTGCATTAGTTTTAAAATTCAGCCTTCTGAAACTATTATAAAGTTCTCTAAGCTTTGACACAGATATGGTGTTTTCAAAAAGGTGAATCCTCCCATGACTCATGAAAAAAATATGTATATCCCACTGTGGAAAAAAATAGTGATGGACTAATTGAAAGCTGAAGCTGGAAGCGAATAAATCTTGTTTGGTATACATGACTTTTTCCTTACATCAGGAAAGGGATGCACACTTTCGTTCATACTTTATACAGTCAAGGTTTGATTGGCTAGCCAGTATTTGCCTAAATAAGGTGCTGTGAATACTCCAAGAAATTTTAGCAAGCCCCTTTTTGTTTCTCTACAGTGGTAACTGTCCTGGAAACTATTGTGTATTTCCACAAACAACATTTTTATTTGTCATCTTTGCAGAAGAAAAAGCACCATTTTAGCAGCAAACAATATTTCCTCCCATTTTATTTACTACTGAAACATAAAAACTACTTGACTTCCCTAAAGCCCATTGAAAGTTAAGGTTTTCTACGGTAGGCCCTTCCCCCCCTCCCCAAAAAAAAAAAAGACTGAATTATCCTCTTCATAGAATTATATCTCACCTTAAGAAAAAAGAAAACCAGCTTCTTTTCCTGACACCCTGAAAATGTGCAAAGGCATATGTTTAAATTCCTGGCCCTTTTATATTTGGCAGCCTTCTAGTCTCCCCTTGTTTTATAACAATATCTAAATTAAAATTAACTACTTGGCATCTTGATTCAACTTTCTATCCCTGGCACTACCACAGACACTTAGCTTAAAGCAAGCTTTGCTGAGTAGAATCATTGAAGTGCAGAACCACAGAATATACTGAGTTGGAAGGGACCCACAAGGGTCATTGTGTCCAACTCCTGGCGCTGCACAGGACCATTCCCAGGAGTCACATCGTGTACCTGAGATTATCACCCAAACACTTCTTGAACTCTGTCAGGCTTGGTGCTGTGACCACTTCCCTGTGGAGCCTGTTCCACCCTCACAGGACAGAATTCTTAATACCTAATCTAAACCTACTCTCAGTTTGAAGCCTTTCCCCCTTGTTCTGTCACTGCATGCCATTCATAATCAATAATAACCATCAATCCAGAGCTGAATGAAAGAAAAAGAAAGGTATGCTCAAGACAGACTGAATCCACAATATCTCTCACTGGGTCTTTAATACAAACAAGGTATGGCAGGAGAAGAGCAGGAACAAAAGCAAGGAAGACTGGAATTCAAGTACTAGAAAGCAAAAGGAATAAGAAGCACAAGGGTCAGAGGAGAAATCATAAATAAGACAGAATGACAGTGCTTCAGTCAGAAGGAACTTTTCAGTGGCATGATTAATAAAAGGAGTGAGGAAGCCAGGGAGAGACAAAAAAGGCACAAATAAATGGAATAAGGATTGTTTTGATACATTGAGAGAAGAGATTCACTCAGAATTAAAATTTTATAATAATGTCCAAAGGCAAATGTTTACAGCTAGGAATTTTTGGGCGAACAGGAATGTTTTCTGGTTTATCATTTGTAATTTTCAAAATTTCTAACAAATAGTAGGAAGTCAGTTTCTCAGAATGTCTGCTCCTGGGTGGCATGACTTCTGTCTGTCTAATACACTTCAGGGGTCAGATGTAGCCCAAGCAAGTCTGTCCCACCAAAGGTACCTCCAGCCCACACAAAGACAGACATGTTGGTTACCAAAAGTTTTCAGATGGAGATATGTAATCACCGACTAGAGGGGAAGCAGAGAGATCCTTCTACTCCAGTAGTGTTTCTACAAGACTAGGTAAGTCTCACAGTCTCCTATGCCGAACATTTTGCTATTCTAGGCTGAACTGTTGTGGAGACATAAATGGAACAAACTCCAGGTTTTATGTTACTTCATTCATGATGCTTGTATTTCACAACCATGTCTTGATTCAGTAAATCAGGAGATATTCTGCTGGAAAAACCCTGAGGATATAGGAAACTGAAATAGTCTTTCCTGCTCTGAATGAATAACTCTTCTTCCCAGTTCTCTTGAAAATGAAATTCTGTTATTTCCCAAATTACTCAGAGCAAGCCACATCCTCTCACCAACATGTAAGGATGTAATGCCACAAGACATGTTGTATTCCTAAAAACATGATGAAACTGCTTAGGGTAATTCAATTCCTTCTCCAAATGTAAGCTTTACCACCTCAAATACATTCAGACATGATAATGCAACTATGAAACCAGATAAAAGCCTGTATCCTGCCTGCCAATAAATTAGGTATTTGCCAGCAACAAATAGGTTTACTAAACACAATGTTTGATTACTATTTCTTCATATAGATGAAATAGAGCACCCTAAATATTTGAAAGTAAAAATCCTAATTGATAATCCAGTCTTGAAGAATATAAGCAAATATTATCCACATGAATGTCCACAGCTACAGCTGTCAGACTTAAATTAGCAGTCTGGGGATTCAATGCCACTGCCTGCATCTGGCCACAATGAAAAAAATGTCATAACTTATGCAAACTGTGTTATGAAACAGCCAGGAATATAACCTCTTCCGACTATTAAAACAATACCAAGAAATCATTACATGTAACATTTTCCATGTGTCAGAATTAACAAATTCATAAATGAAGTCCTCAGTTCATACCGTACCTGTTGAATGAGATTTCTATGACTGTTGAGGTTTAATATCACCAGCATGGGCAAAGAATGCAAATATGTTGTGAGAAAGAATTAAGGAGTGGGGATGAAGACCCAGGTGATATTTATATGTTGCCTTTTTAAAATTTTGAACAAAGAAGGCAAAATGAAGAGAAAAGAAAAAGCAGTACCTCTGGTTGCCCAAAGAAGTTTTGATTGCCCCGACACTGGAACTGTTTAAGCCAGTGTTGGATGGAGCTCTGAGTATGCACGGCAGGGTGGTTAAAACTAGATATTCATTGAGGTTTGTTCCAACCCAAACCATTCTGTGATTCTATGATTTAAGTTTTGTGTTTATTTTAACAGTGTCCCTGTTGCTCACTCCTTCCCAAACTAGATCACATTCTAGTAAGCTAACTTTCACTTTCTTTCTTGCTAAATGCACACCTACACAAACACTTCCCTACAGAAATGGATTTCCCCCTCTTTTGTAAATATGTGGTAAGTCATAGTCCATATAAAAGAACAGAAAAGGCACATTTTTAAAAAAGGTTTAATATCTCCACAAAATAAATGTTATTGATGTACCTCCATTATGCTTTCCAACCTCATATATGTGACTTACTGCTTCAAACCTACTTTGTTTCTTTGGTCTGGTGGCATGGCAGCATCATGGCCTTGCCTTGGTCATGAGCAGAGCACAAGGGCGACAGGGCTGACCTGGTGAGCTCTGCCAAGGCATGAGCCACTTGACAGTGCAGACAAGAACAGGGTGTGATAAGCCCTGGCACAGGCTGTACACCAGTGGTGGTCAAGACAGCGGTACCTGAAGGTGATGGACAGGTGAGCCGTGATACCACCATGGGCTGATCAGACTGGAAGGCAGTGCCAACATTCTGCCTGGTGGTGGAAGAGACCAAAGGGTGGTACGTGGGCCAGACACCGCAACTGCAGAGCTGAGCTGCTGCCCCAGCCCAACACTCAGAGTGGCAGGAGCGAGCACTGTGCTCCTGCTGGCCCCACGGTACTGTTCATGACATGAACCCACATGTGAAGGAGCAGAAGAATTGGTGACCCTCCCAGGCACTCTCTAGTTCTAGTGTTCAAAAACTGTGCCTGAAAGACTGCAATATAGAGATGATAATCCTTTTACTACCTACGACAATTAGGTGTTATTATATAATAGAGATGATAATACTTTTACTGCCTCTTCCCAAGCATAATAGTGAAATAACCTGGAAATATTGCCTACTACAAATTGTAGTCACTGGGGATAGTTGTACAAATAATTGATGAAAAGCCTTAGCACACATTTAGAAGTACACATTAGTGCATGTTTAATTCCACAAGTCAAAATGTATTTTTTTCATGAAGATATTTTTTCAGGCCACCGGCAAACTGTGAGAAAGCTTAGAAAACTCTGGCATAGCAGAATGTTCACTGGGACTAATCTCCTTTTAAAATCTTTACTAAGATTAGCAAAACAGAACACAAAGTTGCCTGAGTGTATCAAAGAATTTTTTTCCAGTGCAGGGAAAACCAAAAAAAGTCCCCAAACAAACCAAGAAACTAACCAACCAAAACAAAACAAAGAAAACCCAACAACAACAAAAAAAATCCCAAACAAAGCGAGGAGATGATGTGAATTGGATAAGAAAGACTGTAAATGATGAAGGATTTTGTGGCAATTAGGGGAAAAGCTGTCTCCTTTAACTTCTCATTTCCAGAAACGTATTTATATCTTTCTTAAAACAAGCCAGAGGTATAGCAGACCTCCCCAGCCTGGAAGTTTTGGGAAGGTTTTTTTCCAAAGATAAGGGGAAGGTGGTTGGGTAAGCTGCATGCCTTTGAAACATACTTCCACTCTATTGTTTGCAAGCTGAGAAGACATAAAAAAGGCAAACGTAGCTTTGACTTGTCAATCTATGTACCATACTGAAGGATAAAGTGTTTAATATAGCTTTTAAGGGAGTAGACAACCTTTGTGGGGATATTTTATAATGCAAGGGCTGGTAGCAAGGATCAATAGCATTTGTTTTATTTCAAACACAAAACGTGTTACTCAGGAAAGGTAACAGCACATTAAGCCCAGTCCCACCGGCTTTTAAGTGGCCCATCTCACCTGGATTGATGCAGCAAGGTGGGGTTTTTCCACGGTCCGTGGGTGCCACCTGGTGCCTATCTCCCTGCTGCTGAATTCGCTGAGTTGAATCCCTTCATTCCAGCGCCCTCTCTGAACGCTTTTCAGAACTGGAACTTCAGTAAATTTAACCAACACAGAGTACTAACTGGAAAGTACTCTGCTAATCAGTGCCAGGGGAGAAAACTTACTCCAGGGTTCAGTGTATCAGAATTACCATCTCATAAAAACAATGATCAAGATACTTCACATTTAGGGAATCTTTAGCTGCACAGGCAGTTTACCTCACTACCTGCTGTCCCAGAAACATAAGCAGGATGGCAGCTTTCATAGGTCAGATATCTTACAGTCTTCATGCAAGAAGAGACTCATCATGAAATTACAGAAGTGCTCTCAGAATAAGACAATAAAAATTCAAATGAGTCTGAAAGAATTGCAGGGCTCCTGACTCCTGTGATCCAAACCATATTTTCTATAAGTTTACCTGGAAAAATCTCTACCATCTATGCCAGTACTATCTTGCAGAGGCAGAAAAAATCTGTTAGTACTACTTCTGTTTACTGTCTGATTTAGATTATCATCAGAGTTACTGGGCTACACCAAATTTTGACTAACAGACTTAACACAGTCTTATGATTTCAGATACTGGCACTGCCACAGTGATTCTGCCCACTCTCTGAGGGCACCTTCCCTCTCGGGAGGGAGAGCAGCACTAGATGTTCACCACTAATGATTCCTCTTTCACAAGCGCCCATATTCCCCAGCCAGGGACTCCAGGCACAATTTATCAAGGAGACAAAGTGCCTTCAGCCACTACACTGCTCCCTCTTGCATCCCTCCTGCTGCCTCTTTTCGGATGCCAGCAGCAGCCCATGCTTCTGCTGCACGCACAGGGGAGCTGGGAGCAAGCAATGGCAAGGCAGGAGCGGGAGGTGGGGGCTAAAGACGCTGAGGACTGTGGGAACATGTGAGAAATAGTCAAATACACAATCTGCTTCCAGGAAGCACAACCGACAGGAAATACAGACTTAGCTGCCCTTGTGCTAAACCTTGGAGAAATTAAGGGTCGTGCGCTGTTCAGGTCCCTATTCAAATCATGGCCTTCGAGGAAGGTCAGATCAGAACTGGATTTATCAGCTGTGAAAGTCTTTAGAGCAAACCCATTTGTCATTAGCAGGTGTGGCATAACTAGTATAACGCAAATTAAACAAATGCTGTGAGCTTAACAGCATAACTACTAACAAGTAATATTGTCTTACAGTAGCCTAAGATTGAGCTTTACACAGGCATCTCAAGTTCAGATTTATAGGAATATTTAGTGCTGCTTTCCTTTTTCTGTTACATTGCTAACAGCACTCTCTGATCTATTTCAGGCTAGTAATATGGACAAAGTACATTAATAAATGGACAAAGCAGCTGAAAAGAAATCAAAAAGTAACTTTTCATTTGTCTGCACAGAAATTAATTTTTGTTTTGACAGTACATTAACATATCTACCTACAGACTAGTTTCAAAAAGTAAAAAGCATTTCATTCCTGTTTACAGCTCCCTTTTTTTATCATTTCTCTATGGACAAATATAATCCCTCTCCCTTTTTTGTTATTCAGCCTGGCCTCTAATACCTTTCCCAAGGCTCCTGCTGTAAAAGACACTACTGCATGAAGTCCATTAGGAAATGCATTTGCTATTTATTAAATATTTAGCAAAGAATTTGAAAGGAATATTTTTGCAGGGTACCCTGCATGGTGTCAGAATTCTGAAATCAAGAGCAGGACCTACAGAAAAAAAATTAAAATTAAATAAAGCTGCCTTCCTCTTTCTCCAGGAGCATTCAAAACAAGAGTGTTACTGTAGAGTTTTATTTCAGAATGTTACAGCATAAGCCTTTCTCATTTTTTTATCATGAGAGAGAAGGTAAGAAAGTGTTGGAACTATATGAACAGGAGAATAAAATTGTTATAAAATGGAATGAGGCAAAGAAAAGCAAGAAGTGAAGGAAGATCCCATTAAAGCAATGAGGAGAGGATAAACAGTGGCAATGACTCAAGTTTCCTTTAAACAAAACAAAACAAAAAAGAGAGAGAGAAATGGAACAGCTGAGAGCAGATACAATGAGAAGGCTGTTAGAAAAACTGTCACACCAAGCAAGGAACACTGTTCAAATCCCAGAAACCCTCCTTGTACATCACATTAGTAAATCTAGCTTTAAAAACTGTGCAGCTTAGAGAGGAGAGGGATACATTTTCATACAGTATGATTTAATGTAATTTGAGTTGACCTATTTCCTTCAGTTTCCCTTTTAAGGCAAGCTTGGATTCTGCAGAAAGCAAGAGGACTCAATTCCACATTCTGCCAGGAACCTGCTTTGTGTCTCTGATCATATATCTATTTCTCTTTTCTTCTGCTTACCTTTTCATTCATTTTCTTGGCTTTGGTCTGGGCCTCAAAGAGCTGGAAGAGTAATCAATGTCTTCAATACCAAACTGAGAAACTCAGGGAGGAGAGGAAAGGGGAAATTATTCTGGATTACGTGCAAATTTCTTATATTATTTATTTTATTACCTTTTTTTCCTAACCGATACAAAGAGCCAGGAAGAAAAATCATCTCATACAAAAAATCTGACTCAGCATAAGATATTTTGTTCAAGTTTTGTAAGAAAAACATAGGAAATGAGCAGCAGCCCTGCAGCTGACATTTTCCCCCACACCCACCTACTAGAACACTCACACAGCAGTACCAAACCCAAGCCCCTCTTCTGCCTGAGGGCACCAGTGACATCTCACACATGGCCATACCCCACTGAGCTCTTCTCTGCTTTTCACCAGAAAAGAATTATTTCATACACCTGGGATTGCTCCAGTTACAGGACTTTGGAAGCGAATACCTAGCCCCACCAGTTTCCAATCATCATGGGAAAAGTTTATACTGCTCTGAAGTCACTGCTCTGAATCTGAGGAGAGTAGAGTTACAGCTGGGTGTTCCACCTTGTAGATAAGCATCTTACCAAGGAGGTTTTCCAAGGAGACTGTGGCTGCCTCCACCGAGAAGAACCTCTTAAATGTCGCTTGGCCTGAAGGAAGGTGACTCCTCAGCTTAATGGTAAGGGCATCCAGCTTTCAGTCTCTGCTTTGGTATGTTTGTAAAATGGAAAGACAACTCTCATTGCAGTCATGCTACATAGCCTGGTAATCGGGGTGCTTCCCAAGACAGTGTGGGAGAAGACAGAATTCATCCTGATTTCACACCGTTCAGGTAAAGCACTTTCAAACAGAAAAGGTACAGTGGCACTGGGACACATCAGGTACTGAACTTCCTAAGTGCCCCCCCTCTATGTAAAGAATAAATATGGGAGTACAGGACAAGAATTAGCTCAAGCACTGATGATTTCAAGGAGGGTTGATTTAAGACTTACTGTTAAAATCCATGTTCATGATGCAACCTTTACATGCATCAACAAAACCAACCAGCTATAACAAAACAAAATGAAAATTCCCTGCACAAAAATCAAAATCACAACACTGAACTTGACAATTTGCACAAGACATGGGCAAAAGCATCCCACAACTCTGTTGTCTGACACTCCCCATTTTTAACTGTTTGGAAACAAATGTGTATCCATAACCAAGACCTTGCATGCTCACAAGCTCCTTTCCATCTCTGTGCTCCCCTTCCACTATGAGTGTTTTGTTGTACTAAGAAGCTCCTACCCCACAGTAAAGTATGTGGTAGAAAAAGTAACCATAAGTGAACAGGTAACAAGTGCAAAGGTACATTTACAGAACAATATTTCTGACTCAGTAACATAATTCAGAATTAGCTTCCAAGCCTGGCATAGCACCTCCTTAAAATGTGAGAAAAAGAAAACTGATTTTACATCTTTTGTGCAAGATATTCAACAACAGCCTTCACCAAATAACTTGTTTGGCTGACTCGATCAGACAAGGTAAGTAAGATAAAGGCCAGTTACCTGTAGTGATTTTCAGACATGTTCAAGACAAAACTGTTTCACACACTTCATGCAAAGCAGATCTTTCTTTATACTCTTACTGTCTGAGCAAGTAATGATGGTGACAATCCATGTATCTAAGAAGACACATTCATACATGGTGAGCTTAACTTCCTTAGTCTCCAGTTATAAATAACTTGCATGATTATCCTCTTTTGCAGCATTTTTTGCAGGTCTCTGTGGAAACAAAGGGAGAGGTAAAGCTTTTTTTATTTTGGATATTTTTTTTTCCCCAACATTTTTACTGCTCTAACATAGAAATCTCAGAAAAGCGAAGTCTGCACTCTATTCTTTGAGACTCAGCAGATGTCTTTAAAACACTTAGTCTATTAAAGCTTATAAAGCATGATTAATGACCTGAGAGCTGCTGATCTGAGGTGAAAGACTCAGCAGAATTTGCCCAATAGCTTTTGCAGATTTATGCACTCTACATTACAAACCAGAACCATCAGTGTAATTATTTCACTAAAGCTCAGATGTGATGCCCAAAAAACCTCTCCAAAATACTAAAAAGCAACTCAACAAGCAAAGGTGAAGTGATCTGCAGATCTAGAGTCAAAGGTTCTGTTTGTTTCTTCAATTTTGTTTCCATAGAAGTGCACCAAGAAATTTGCTTATTTGTTTATTTTCATAAAGTTGCATTACAATTTTACCCAATTTAAAGAACTTCTTATTCAGATCAAAAAGAAATGAATTTTCTACAGACTTTTCACTCTAACCAAGGGCATGAGATAGTGACTTTCATGATAGACATTACACATTTAAAAAAGAGCACCCTGCAGTGCTAATTTGTGTGATGAAAATATCACTTTGTTCATCTTATAAATAAAGGTCAGACCAAAAAATACATTCATTTTGTATTCGTTTTTGGATCTGTAAGTAAGGGGGGTGATTTAGAGATAAATATATGCTTCTCAGGGTGAATCTCAAGCTCAAAATAATATATATAGATGGAAATATGTAATGTTTTCCCCAGGGACCTTGACATTTATGACAGTAACTTCTCGGATGCAAACAAGTTATGCACAATCTCAGCACTATTGATACTTGATACTGCACTTGAACTTACAGTTGGTCTTTAGCTCCGTAGCTGAGAACACATGAGGACCTGTGCATGACTAGGCTGAGAAATTTGTTCTCTTAAAATCATTGCCATCCAGAAGATCAATATCTAGAAAAAGAAATACATGTAAAGGAGATGAAATAGGCTATCTGAGATTGATGGCACAGTCTACAACACTGATCCCTACTGCATTTTGTAGCCCAAATCTCCAACCTTCATAAGGATCTGTCAAGTGGTAAAAAAAGGAGTCAGCTCAATGAAAAATAAATAGTATGATAAAAGGTAAAAAAATACAGTAAGAAAAGGTAACCCAGAGGTCTTTAAGCCAAAATCATTCAGGTTCATTTCAGCTCAAGCCTACATCATTGTTGTCTTTTGATGGACTCTACAGACCTACTAGCTAGACTAAGTGGGACAGTATGAGAAGTATCCAATCTCTTATTAATATGAGCTGAACGCAGTAATCCCCAGGAACTTGTGTTTGGTTCATTGATGAGTTTCTCTCATCATTATATCTTTGAAAACATTGTTGCTTTTTTTGTTATTTATTTTTGCTTACCTGATGAGTGATAAAAGTACTCAGAACTTTCAATTAGAGCATTATCTTTTGTTTTCCAGTTCACAAAAAATATATATATGCAATAAGGGTTAACTCAGGTACAGGACAGAAAAAAAAATTTAAAAAAAATAGAAAGTGAGAGAGGACTCTTAAACCATCTAAAGCCTTACAGTAATCTAATGATAGTACCAATATCATAAGTTCATAAAATCATAGAACAATTTGGCTTTGAAGGGACATTTAAAGACCATCTAGTCTAGCTCAATGAGCAGGGACATCTTCCAATAAACCAGGGTGCTCCAAGCCCCATCCAACCTGACCTTGCTTGTTTCCAGAAATGGGACATCTGCAATTACTCTGGACAACTTGTTGCAGAGTCTCACTAGCCTCACAGAAAAGAAAATTTCTTTAGATCTACCCTCTTTCAGTTAAAAAATGTTTCCTCTTGTGCAGGCACTACAGATGACTACCAACATTGCTAAAACATCTTCATCTTTCTTACAAGACTGTTTTATATAATGAAAGGCCTCAGTAAGAACTTCTGGGAGCCTTTTTTTTCTCAAGACTGAACAACTTGAACTTTCTCAATCTTTCTTTATAGCAGAATTGTTCCAGCACTCTGATCTTTTTCACATTCACTCTCTGGACCTGCTCTCACAGACCCATGTTTTCCCTATGCTTGGGACGCCAGAGCTGAACACAGTTATTCCAGGTACCCATAATACTCCAGGAGTCCAATTTTTCATCCACCAATTTCTCCAAATCCTCCTCTGCAGGACTGCTTTTAATCTGTTCATCCCTTAGTCTATATTGATGGCCCTACTGCACTTCATGAGGTTCACACAGATTGTGATGATCCCTCTGGATGGCATCCCTTCCCTTTGGTGCATTAACCTCACCACTCAGTTTGGTGTCATCCTCAAACTTGCTAGGGTTGCACTTGATCCCAGTGTCTATAACACTGATGAAGACATTAAATAATACCGACCCCAGTGTGGACTCTCGAGAGACATCGTTTGTTACTGGCTTTCAGTTGGACATTGAGCTGGTGATTGTAGTTTCTTGAACGCAGTCATCCAGACAATTCCTTATCCGTCTAACAGACCATCCATCAAACCCATATCTTTACAATTTAGCATCAAGGAAGTTGTAGGTGACCTTACAGAAGTCCAGGTAGATGACAATACATATATTACTTAGGGGGCTGAAATGTCACTCGTTTCCGAATTGAACCATGGAGTTCCCACCAATTTTATTTACAAAGCAAGTTTTCCCAGGTACAGATTAGTCAATAAGTAAATTTCAAATAAGAATGGGGATAAAATGCAGAGAAAGGCTTTGTACTTCTCTTTTGTGGGAATCTACTCCTCAGAACCGTTTGGGTGCACTTCCAATTCTCTCACTAAGGTGTCTTTTGCCAGAAGCCACAGCTCCTGTGCTGACACCTTCAAGCCAGGAAAGCCAGGCATGCAACACACCCTGCAGAGAGATTTATTGATCCTGAGCCTTATGAAGTCTTTCATGAGGTCATGAAGTCTATATAGGAACACTTCCGAGTCAGCAAAACAGGAAAATAATTGAAATGGCGTAAGAAACAACCATGGGGTTTACCTCAGGATAAAGAGGAAAACAAGACACACGTACAATTATGAAACTTTCTTTGGGTTACCTAATCTTGTTCTGAACTGCATTTAAACTGTCTCCAGTACACCTGGTATAGGACTGGTGCCATATATCTAAATATGTAACAGCCAGTTACTTTTATATAAAGACATCACTTTGCATTGCCATTCAATATCCAAGATTCAAGTTCATACATATTCTTTGACAAATCCAACCAGCAATGTGAATTCTATTCAGCTGTCAAAAAATTACAAGTATTTATGGACAAACCTCATAAACTTTACTCCCTCAAGTCCTCTTCTTTTAATGGAATTTGTGGTTGAGTAAACATCCAGGTTATAAGTGGATGGGCAATATTGTCTTTACAAGTCAACTTGAAAGGAATTGGGAAATAGAAATACTCAGTACCCTTGAGTAGTTCTCATAGGCTTTTGTACTGCAGCAATTATGCAGCCAGTCTAATAATCACCCCGCCCCAGCCATGGGGCACATAGCTTGTCCTTCCTCCATAAAATACCCTTCTTGGCTGGTTTGAATAATGGCAGCAGATTGCTTGACAAACAGCACAAGGTAAGCCTGTGGTTTTGATTTCTGGCGCCTGAAAGTTTGGCACTACCAGATGCTGAAGGGGAAACAGACTTCAAGGTTTAGAAGCTAATGGTCATTTGCAGACATGGTTCTCTTCTACCTTGCTGAACAAGGCACCCTCTGTTAGCAGACACTTTAGAGAAATCATGGAAAGGCTGTCACATGAACATTACTCTCATGACAAAAGCAGTTTATGATTTTTCCTATCCCCTCCCCTCCAGAATCTACTTGTTTCTTTCCCCCTGAACTTTATCAGCCCCTCCTAACATACAAGGTCAGTGTCACACAGATTGCTGAAACAATTTGAATTTGAGGGGAAAGAAAGAACCCATACATGCATACACACCTGATTCACGATAAAAAAGTAATTGGGAAACAGGAAATGGGTTTCTTTCTTTTTTTCCAGTTCTGATTATTTCAGTGACTTTCTTTGCACTGCAGCCCCACAAACAAATATGTGTGGTAAACTGTGCTGCAGGATCTGACACAAGCAGCAAGGCAACTGGCAAAAGGTCCCTATAATCACACCCTATGCTTATTTCAGGGAAATAGGCACATTTCTGGGAATACCTGGGCCCAGAGATTTGGGCGTTTTGTGCTTACCTTCAGGGCTCTCAAAAAGGCATATGAAGCTGCTACAGGGACAATTCTGATATTTAGGATAACATCAGCAGAATATATCCGGCTTTTCAAATTAACAATGTCGAAATCATGATCAGGAATTAAGATGACAGTCTTGCATGTAAAAGTTATGACGTTATGAGATATAAACCATTCATATATGTGTGAAAAAATATGTCAGATACGCAAAATAAAATACCCCTTGGAGGATATTTTACAGATATTTACTACAGAGTCACAAAAAGAAAAATAATATTTTGTCAGAAATGTCAAAGTTTTCGAACTTCCATGTGGACGAGACATCTTGTTAACTTTTTTCATGGGTGTCTTACATGTCTGATTTTAACTACTTAACTTTTATTTCTTTATTACATCTCTCTGCTCATAATGTCTAAATCAGATCCAGACTTGTATGGATGTACCAGCATAAAAACAGCCAGGACAAGTTGCTCCCATGGCCAAGATAACAGCCTGGTGAGTATTGAGCTGTGAGGCCTTATGTTCAGGTCATACCACATTGGGTCTGTGAACTCTTTAAACGTCTATAATCTGGGTACATTGCAAAACCACCTCTTTCTTTGAGTCCTGAGGCACAGACTCTTGAGGGGCATTTTTCAGAAAGGGGATAACAGATCACTGCCAGCAAAATCCTGCTCAGCCACCCGAAGAGATTGCCTCTTTTTGCCAAGTTCCAGCCTTTTGGACACTCATCAAGAGCTCAGGACATGCATAAGCACATACAGTGAGTGTTACAGGAGGTTTTCTTAACCCAGGCACTCTTTAAGCTAAATAGCACTTGCAGAGGAGATGTAGGCAAAACATGATGAATCACCTGCAAGCTTTCCTTGCCCTACTTCTTTTGTCACTGCAGGATGTGCTTGAGATCAGCTGCCCTCAAGTCTGCCTTTGGCTGAGAGCCTCTCCCCTGCTGTTGTTTTCTTCCTCTCCGTCTAACAGGACTCCCTCAGCAAGGAAACCATGTCCCTGTGATTCTCTTTTGGGAGAGTTCCCATTCTCTGCTCTCCCCCCTGTGCAGAGGAGCCTGGTAAAACTAAATTTCCCTCCTAGGCACCCCATCAGCGTCCTGCTCTGTAAGCACCTACAGCACAGTTCAGGCAGAGTGGGCAGCACATGTGCCACCTGCTACGCAAAAACTACAGTGCAAATTACAATAATTAGAAGTCCAGGGTGTATACAGGCTGCCAGGGCTTTCACCAGGCTAAGTGTACACATGTCTGAAGGTATCACAGTAGGGCTCTGCAGGGTAATTCAGGGGAATATGTATCACTGAGGTAAGATGAAAACGTGGCAAACACGTATTGTCCTCATCCCCACAAAACCCAGCAACCTACTTTCAGCATGCCAGTTAGACTCCGACTCTCCTATGAAACAATTAAATGTCTTTTGAATCTAATCTTATGTTACACTTGGTGGCACATTTACTTCATAGGCTGTATCAGCTATCCTGCAAGGAACTAAGCATAACAGAGCATGAAAATTTGCCTCTAGTAAACATGATGGGACGTTAACATTACGATTCTAAAAAAGAATATTACAGAGTAAAAGATATGGGTAGGGAATTATGGTACAGAATTGATGTTTTCTATTCAATAACATTAAGAAGACAGATAAAGCTATCTGTGCTGTCTGAAACAGCTCTAAGATGGATAAGAGACTTCACAGCTCTGAGAGGGGAAAGGCAAGGATTAACACAGTCCTTTGTCATCCTAGATACCTACTTAGAGTAAGATACAGACCTGCAGCTGGGTCTTTCCCATTCTTACCATCTCTTCCTTCATGAAAATCTTCACAGATGCAAAGAGCTCTATCCAGCCCTTATAAAGACTTCTGTGTAATCAAATGCTGCACATTTCATACTCTAAAATTTTTTAAAAGTTTACAAAATTCCATTTTTTTCATTTTCTCTGGGGTTATTTCTTCAATATTTCTTCAATTTTCTCCTGAAAAGAGTTGTAGCAAAATGGGAGTCAGACTCTTCTCCCAGGCATAACAAGAGAACATAGCCTCAAACTGCATCAGGGGAGGTTCAGGTTGGACATCAGTAAGAATTTTTTCACTGAAAGGGTGGTCAGGCATGGGAATGGGTTGCCCAGGGAGGTGGTGGAGTCACCATCCCTGGAGGAGTTCAAGAAATGACTGGACATGGCATTCAGTGCTATAGTTTAGTTGATATGGTGATGTTCGATCAAAGGTAGGACTCAGTGATCTTGGAGGTCTTTTCCAACCTAAATGATTCTGTGATTCTGTCTGCCCAAGCTGTCTCCACCAGTATAACTTCCCTTGATGTCTACTTACCCTGGGCAATTATGGTCAAGATGTGCTCAGCATAGACCTGTGTATCCCTGAGTACCATTCCAATATTCCTAGTCTTATGTGCTCAAATCGTTGTCCCAGTGTGGAGCAACCTAAAGAGTAACTGTACATACAGCTAAGGAGCTATTGCCTGCTTTAGAGCACACTTAGTACATCTGCTGCACTGGCTGAAGCAAGAAAAAAAGACAAGGGAGCTTTTAAGTAGTTTGTGGATCCCTCCAGGCTGACAGGATCATTCCTTGGCTGCTCAGGGTGGTGTCAGGGCAGCTTTGTGGCACGGGAATGATATAAAATGTTCTAATGCTCCAGAGGGCCTGGCCCAATGCATTCAGCAGAAAAGTAGGTCAGAAAGGAAATCTTGCTACTACAAACATGACAGTGGCAGCAGTCCATTGTAACATGCACAAGGCTTATGTAAGGCAGTGGCTGGGGCTGCTTCACTCTGAGTTTCACAACCAGCACGAACCAGCTTGTGCATAAATGTAGAAGGGCAAACATATCACCAGCATCATAGTTCTGTGTTTGTGTTAATCTGTACATTTGAGTGCAAATAAAGAACATATAACCGGCCTTTTCTGTCCTTCATTCAAAAAGGTTACTCTAAAACAGAGGCAATATCTTTGAAGGCATGATTGAAAATCTGGTCAGTAGTTATTTTTGCGGCTTCCTGCTCTTTGGCTCTATTCCCAGTTATTCCAGCGTTTCTACATGCCATCCCATAAGACTAAAGAGACCTTAAAAGGGTGTAATCAGCTCCCTGACCCCTCTGAAAAAGACATAACTAATGGAAAGGGATGTCTCAGCAGTCTTCCCCAGTTCTCACAGGAAGAGTATATCAGCAGTGTAACCAGAGAAAGTTGTACTGTTCCCACATTTTTGGTCTCAAAGGCTAATGAGAAAGAGGGGCAGAAAGATACAGAAAGCATTAGGTATGTCACAGGAGGTCCCATTCTGGTGACAAACTGAGTCGAGACTGAGCCAGATCCCATTTACTCTCATCCTCTCCATCTCTGCATCAGGGTGCTGGGATGTTCTTCAGGCTTCAAGCTACTTCTGGACTTCCAATGATTAAATAAACAGATTGGATTTAGAGATATAGCCTTATTCAGGGAACCAAATAATAAAATGGACACTTGACTTCTCTACAGCGTGAATATTCACTCCTCAGTAATTCTGCTGCTGGCCTTGCTGACTGTGCTCTTTTCTGATCCTTGCTTTTGATATGCTCCAGCTTCTAGAGCCAGCACCTGAGCTGATCCCCAAAGGCAGCAGCACATGTTTGGCAGTAGCAGTACACAGACACTAAAACATATTTTGAAGTATCAGGACCTTCAGCATATTGGTAAGTAACCAGTTTGCTGGAAATCATTCTCTTATATTTAACAGGCTGCCTGGAAAGGGCTGATCAAACAAAAAATGTCTCTTTCTCTAGTAAACATACCAGGTAAAATGACACAGGGAAATATATTCAACTTTAGAAACCCTCTGGTGGATCATGTGCACATTTATTTTGACATGAAGAAAGAAGAATATTTCATTCTGAATGCTTTGGATTGTGCATAAACTTATCCTGGGCCAGGAAAAACAACAACAGCAGAAAAGGCAGCCTTGGCCTCCAGTCCCTAGAGCAGCCCATTCCCTGCCTTCAGAGTTTGCTTAGCAGAATGACACATTTTCTAACTCTCCTAGGCCTGACCTTTAACTTCTAACCCTCTGCTGACTGTAAATGCCTAGGCAGGCAGGCGGGAACACTAACTATAACACTTTAATATCCCTCATCTATCACAACGGACGATTAAAGCTGATGCCTATAAACACACAAACCATGGGGTTACTGGGTCCGTTCCACAGCCATATGCTGGAGTTAATGAATTCCTTGCTATACTATTAAAAGACAACTGCATTCCTTTAAATCTTTTTTAAGCCATGTTTCATTGCTTGAAAAGTCAAGACGATGGCCCCACAGAGCATTGCCGGAGCAGCAGAAGTAGACTTTTGGAAATGTGGTGTCCTGTAAGGGATTAAAACAAACATTTCAAACTCTTCATGCATGCATGCTTGAGATGGATATCAGAGATGGGAGTTGTAAGCAGTGTGGAAAAAAGGTTTAGAGAAAACAGTGAATCAAATAACTGTGTTGCTGCAAGTTAATTAAATGGTGTAATATTGGTGTCTGGTAAATTCTGACATCTCTTCAGATATTCGACTTCTGTAATTTCTTTTGATTTTTATTTCTAGGAGCTAAACAAAATCAAACACTACATCAGATCCCTTGTTAGGTCCTCTCTAAAATGGAAAAGGGCTTTCATAGACGCTTTGTCTTGGGTAGAGTTTCTCTGAGTGAGATTCTTAATGCTCTTGTACATAGTCTTCAGATGTTACAAAGTACTTAACAACTGGCATTATCATGGAGCTTTGCCAAATATTTATAACTTGGTTTTGTAAAAACATACATTTAAATATAGTGTTTAACAGCTTGGACCTCATTACATTCTGTGTGCAAAAGCTCTAACAGCAGAGTTAGGGTACCATTTTACACCTCTGATCAGTGCATATACCAGTCCAGTCATTATTTATCAAAATAGTTTTACACCCCTGAATCTAAGAAAAATTTTTCATAGCAAGTCTTTTCATACATCAAAATTCTTAGAATCAGTAACAAAATTACTGTCAAGAGATGATGTAATGTGAATTTTAGGAGCTTGCTACCATTGCTTATGATA
Organism: Myiotriccus ornatus; assembly: GCA_036023395.1. Taxonomy (NCBI): domain Eukaryota; kingdom Metazoa; phylum Chordata; class Aves; order Passeriformes; family Tyrannidae; genus Myiotriccus; species Myiotriccus ornatus. The sequence goes on from JAYRBT010000001.1 coordinate 2,061,192, forward strand.
TTCACCAAAGAGCATTGTAATCATGTTCACAGAAAATGCCTCAAATATCTCATTTGAAAAAAAAAAAAAGTCTCAATAAAGTAAGAACAAAAAGTTCTGTGCTAGCAATGTCACTGACAGGGCAGAGAGGATCAGCAAGCCTGGAAACAACTGATCTCTCCTTGGAGAGAGACTGGGAGAGGAATCCGCACCAAAATGTAAGGTCTAAGAAAATACATCATTTAATCAACCGAGTAGTTTTGGTATATTTTCACATAATTTCATCAAAGTACTAAAAAATCAGTCACCCCTTTTCAATGGAAATGTTTGGAGGCATTTGAGTTGGCCTGAGTCAGAAAAATCAGTGAAGAGGCAGGGGAGCTTAAAATACCTCTGTTAGCACTAGCATCACAGCGCTAACAGAGTTAGCAGTAGCAACGCAGACGTCGACTCTCTGAGCTCTAAAATTCCTCTCACACTCATCAGCAAAGGAGTATCTATGCCATTTTCTGTCTGAAAGTAACTTCTCCTGTGACTACTGCACTACAGCTCATGCAGTGCAGTCACTTCATCACATCACCAAAGGTGGCCGTTGGGGATCTCCACAGTGACAGCCCTTGCCTTACTGCTCCCTTTTGTTCCAGGGATCCAGAAAAGGAAATGAAAACTGCATCTCACCTCTGCTGAGGTACAGTTTATCAACTGGGTATAGCATAAGGATGGGTGGCAGGTTTCCACTCACAGAAAGTCAGCTTGCTTAATAGACCACTAGACTTTTTACAAAGTACCTGAAGGGAGCCTATGATAAAAATGGAGAGACTGCTTGCAGGAGCCTGTAGTGACAGAACATGAGGGAATGGCTTCAAACTGACAGAGAGTAGATTTAGATTAGATGATAGGAAAAAATGCTTTACTGTGAGGGTGTGAGACGTGCTGTTCTCTGGAACAGGTTACCCAGAGAATCTGTGGCTGCCCCATCCCTGGAAGTGTTCAAGGTGAGATTGGATGGGGCTCTGAGACACCTGGCCTAGTGGAAGGTGTCCCTGCCTTGGCAGAGGGTTGGAACCAGATGATCTTAAGGGTTCCTTCCAACGCAGGCCAATTCTGTGATGATTCTATTATGATGATTATAGGAAGTCAGGTAACAGCTCTCAAAGGGCTCCTTTCCTACATTTCATAACAGATCCCAGAGAACAGGCTCAATTTCTGCTCCTCTCTCCCTCCATAACACTTCACTTGTGGCACACTACAGAACACATTTCTGTCTCCCATTCTATTCGAATAAACCATTAAAGCTTCAGATTTCACGAGACTGCAATACAGTTTTAGAGATTTTGAAGTCATGGGGTCCTTGATTTAGCAAGCCCTTCTTGCAAAATGCAAACCACAGCAACTCAGCAATTTTAATACTGAGAGCATTGAACTAAGTGTCTCTTTTATGAAGTTGTTTTATTTAGGTAAGTCAAGATGGTACTCAACAGAAAAAAAAAAAAAAAAGGAAAAAAATAATTTTTTTCTTGGCTAAAATGTTGCACAGGCTGGAAAGAAAAGAAATTTCACCAAAGTTCACTTGACCTCAGAGGGATTAATCCAGATTTACAATGGTAGGAGAATAAAGTCTAGGAAGGAGCTCTCTGGGCATGTGTTTATGTACCACAGTTGCCCTTTAATGGCTGCGATACTGGTCTTGGTAGCAGACGCAAATGTAATTTGCCTATCTGAGCATGTAAAGGATGGTAAGCTATACTACAGTACTGTGCACTGGCATGAGATTCACTCAGACACACCTAGTGACCACAGATCAATTCCTGCAAAGTGCTTTCATTGTGGATTTTAGTGTCCTGCTGGTCTCTTGTTCTCTTTTTTTTTTTTTCCCCCCTATTAACATCATTACCCACCATAGCAAAACATTACCCTGGGATCTGTTCTTTTTTTCAGAACAGGTCTGGGTTTAATACAAGTTTTTCTTCAAGATACAGTGAAAATCCCTCTATGTTTTTATTTTTTCACTAGAAGGCTGTATTACAGAGAAAGAGCTACACAAATGCCTTAACATAATAATGTCTTGCTTTTGTAAGTTCTAAGTATGGTTTAAATAAAGGTGCACTTTCTCTGTTAGGTGTTTGAGGAAAACTGCAAATGAAAAATCCAGGTGAGATTCTGAGACTAGTTTTCCATTCTGTGAGTTATATCTGGAGCTTGCACAATCACACAACCAGCTAAGCACACACAGAACAAACAGATGAAACACAGGCACAGTTTTACGGAAAAAGTGACTTTTATTTTTCTACAATACCTAAGAGCTTCCTCAATCAGGATTCCCAGGAAGGGGTAATTCTTCTAGATCACTATCTAATAACATCTTTAATGGAAAGGGTTTTATAAATGAACTTTGTTGCTATGCTTTGGGTGGCAAGTGTATAGACAGCAGAGGCAGTACAAACTAGGGATTACTAAAATTTTTATTTATGTCAGCATCCCTCTATCTGTTTTACCCCCCTAAAAAATAGTTAGAATGCTGCTAAATGTAGTTAGTAGCACAGAGTGACCCTTATATTATAGCATCTGAGGGCACTGCACTGATTCATTTTATCCTCCCTAATGCCTTTGAAGTTGAGATAAAAGAGTTGTCTAAGGTCATATAAAAGGCTGTGGTTGATCTGGGAACAAAAGTCAGATTTTTGGTGTCTAGACCTCTGCTTTATCTCTGTAATAAACCTCAGTAGTAAGAGAAGACACGGGAAAAGCTGTTTGGAGGACAGTTGATTACATTCAGAGAGGGAAAGCCAAGAGAACAGAGAAAGTAAACTCCCCATGTGAGATGCTTTTTAGGCCAGTAGGTATGCATTTTATTGAGTTCCAATTACTCTCTGCTCTGGAAAACAAATAAAAAAATTATGCAGAGTTTTAAATTTTAGTATTTATTTTTAAAAATATGGTCAGTCCATTCTGTACGTTGATGATCAGATTTTCCTCACAGTTGTTTGGTTTTCTACAATGATATGACCCATCAATGACTTTGAAAAGAATGGAAGGAATCAGATTGTAACATAAGCAGAAAAAAATGAAAAGTTTTTAACTAAATTTCTGCGAACAGATCAATTTTTCTGAGAAGTAAAGTTTACACTGCTTTTCTTTTTGAATATGACACAAACTCTTGGGCTATACTGCTGTCAATTCCTCATTTTTTACTCTTATACATTTTCTGCAATTCCAATAACTGAAAAAAACATAAAATAACTCTTTCTTTTCAGAGAAAGATTGTAAAAAATAATAAAAATGGGTAATAAACCCCAAAATTAATACATCTAGACGCACAAATTATAGAAACACCTTATTACCCTTCACATACATTTGTATTTCCTTAATTTGGAAGGATAACATTTAAATTTTTAAGTCCTTACTAAAATATGTTGATGCAAGCCTGGACCCACCATCAGTGAAGGCAGAGTTGGTATGGGAACTATTGCCAGCTAATAGTTGGAGTGACCCCAAGAGTTGGTGTAAATGCGACCCCCACAAGTCGATGGGCCCTGGCAATACCCACCTGAGTGTGTTAGGAGAGCTGGATGGTGATGTTGTGAGACCACTCTCCTCACCTTCCATGACAAGGTAACCTGCTCAGTTCAGTGACGGATTTTTCCAAGGCTTTTGATAGGGTTTCTCCCTTCTAGAGAAACCAATGCATTGTGATCTAGAAAAGTGCTCAGAGCAAAGGGTGGGGAACTGGCTGACTAAACTATCTTTTCAGGCAGTTTCAATCTGTCACAAGTTGGGTCCTCCAGGGATCAATAGCAAGCCCAAGACAGTTTAATTAACCTTCATAAGAGATCTGAATGGTGGGATCAATTGTATCCTAAAGAATTTTGCTAATGATACCAAACTCAGTGGAGAATCGAACATTTCAGAGGGGAGAACTACCCTCCAGGAAGAGCTGCATAGGCTGAAAGAGCGGGCTGGACAAGAACCTTAGGAAGTTCAACAAGTGTGAGGTCTCGCACTTGGGAAAATATAGCCCAGGAGAGTAGCACAGGCTGGGATCTACCTGGGTTGGGTGCAGCCCTGTGGAAAGGGACCTGGGGGTTGTGGTGGACAAGTTCAATATGAGTGAACAGTCTGCAGCAGCAAAGAAAACCATCATCAGCAGAGATAAGTGCTCTACTCAGCACTTGACAGGCCAAACTTGGAATACAATGTTCAGTTTTATTCCCAGATATACAAAAAAATATGTGGACAGGCTGGAGAGGGTCCAGAGAAGGACCACAAAGTTGATCCAAAGACTGGGAAGACTGTCATATGAGAAGAGGTTGAGAGAGCTGGGTTTGTTCAGCCTTGAGAAAAGAAGACTTAGGGAAGACCTTATCACCATGTTCCAGTATTTAAAGGATGGCTACAAAGAAGGTGGAGACTTCTTTTTCAAAAGGAGTCATTTGGAAAAGATGAGGGGTGATGTGCACAAGTTTGTCTTGGGGAGATTCTGATTGGACACAAGAGGAAAATTTTGCACAATAAGAACAATGATATCCCCATGGGAAATGGATTGTCCAACACTGGACAATTTTATATTCAGTAGGACAGGGGGGTGGGTCATCTTGTCTAGAATGTGCTTTTGCCAAGAAAGGCTGGACCAGATGATCCTTGAGGTCTCTTCCAACCTGGTATTCTATGACTTATTTTCCCCTAGTTATTGAGATTTTAATCCAAAAGCTGATCAGACGTTAAGCAGAAATAGTTGTTTGGCTTTAGTGCATTTTATATCAGACACCAAATCTTCTATTACTTCTAGACATTATAAAATAAAATTTCTATGCAAGTAGTTCTATATAACACATACAATTGTATAAGTAGGCATCCTCAAATTGATATTAAATATGCTAATGGCTCCTGGAGATAAACAGAAGGAAAAAAAAAGTTTCAGAAAAAATTTCAGTGACTTCAATTACTGCTTCCTAAGAAAAGATTGCTCATTAAGTTGATATTAGCATGTGAATTATTCTCTCTTATCTGTAAAATTTGTTGACTTTATTTTGAAAATAAAAATTGTGTATCACTGAACTGAAACAAAAATTAAACACAAAGCAGCATTAACAATGCAGAACTTAAGATGTAAAACTGAAAACGAAGGTTTTACTCTATAGTCCATACGAGCACACCACAGTAGGGTTGAGGAAGATGTAGTCATCTCACTATTGACCCAGTAATATCAGATTCTTATTTCTATGTTTTCTTTTTGTTTATTGAAATATGTAATTATAGGCCACAATTCTGTAATCTTGTGTTTAGTCATGAACTTTACGTCTTTGAGTAAACTGGTGTTTAAGGTTTGAATTGACAAATAATCCACCCTATCAAATAAAGTGTCCACTTTCTAAAAATCCTAAGCAAGGCAAACTGTATTTTTGATGCACTACATAAATTAAATATTGAAACAGAATCTAGGTTATTAGTAAGTTTGTCATATCAAATATAACCTATTAATTCTAAATCACTAGTAAAATCTGAGACAAGTACCTGTGAAATTGGAGTTATAATTCTTAATTCTGATTTGCATGGCTGTATAATTATCATTTACTCTGTGGAGCTATGAGTTGTACAAGCATATTATGAAGTGAACTGGTTCCCATTTTAAAAACTTCCAGACTTGAAAAGAAATGATTTACTGTGTCCTCTACTTTTCTTCTGAAAAAGCTGTGAAATACCATTATAAGGAAACTCCCTGACCTAATTCAGAAATTTGCTTTTTTCTACAATCTCCAGCCAGGAAAATCCACATCAATCAGAGAGGATGAGCATAGCTCAGTTTAATTGTTTACAACACTGAGTAATTGCTCGACTTCTTGACTGCTTTAAACAAATATTGTCACTTTGATTGGCCTCTCTCTTCATCCAT
>JAYRBT010000001.1:2067160-2102054 GCA_036023395.1 Myiotriccus ornatus
AACACTGAGTAATTGCTCGACTTCTTGACTGCTTTAAACAAATATTGTCACTTTGATTGGCCTCTCTCTTCATCCATCTTTTCATCAGCAGAAACAATTGAGAGTAATCACTGAGCCAGACTTCTCTATTGTTTATCTCTACTTTGACCCTAGTTACCCAAATGAGATGTTATTTAGACACACCACACTATGTTTTACTACCTGGCATTTCTATGCTTCTCTTTTCTAAAGCCATTCAAACTAGATTACAAACCTGTAGGTAAGCCCCTTGCACTATTTCAGTCCTGACATGTCACTTCAGGTGCCATTTTCCGTAGCAAGTGATTCAGGTCTTTTTCAGTAGTTGTAGTCCCTTTGTCAGCAGCATGTTAAGAGCTGACATGAGTTCCTTTTGTGGGTTAACCCCAGCCAGTGGCCAGGCCCCTCACAGCCACTCACTCCATCCCCATCAGGGTCAGGGAGAGACTCGGAAGAGTAAAAGCTGGAAAACTTGTGGGTTGATATAAACACAGTTTAATAGAGAAAGCAAAAGTCATACACACAAGCAAAGCAAAACAAAGAATTAATTCACTGCTTCCCATGGGGAGGCAGGTGTGTAACTGTTAGTTGGGAAAACTCCATCAATCTAAATGTCACCCCCATTCCTTCATCTTCCCTCCACTTTATACACTGAGGATGATGTCATACGGTGTGGAATATCCCTTTGGTCAGTTTGGGTCACCTGTCCCAGCTGTGTCTCCTCCCAGCCTCCCACACACCCCCAACTTCCTCGCCAGTGCGGCAGTGTGAAAAGCAGAAAAGACCCTGGCTCTGTGCAAGCTCTGCTCAGCAATAACAAAAAACCTCTTTATATTATCAACCCTGTGTTTAGAACAAATCCAAAGCCTACTATCCACTGGGAAGAAAATTAAACACAAAAATGGCCAAAACAGTTAAGTCCTAAATACTGAATGATAAGCAGAAAGAATGCTTTAATTCACATCAATCATGTCAAAAGTAGAAATACAGAAAGAGGAAATTGCAATTAGTATGTTTTAATTCAAATATCAGAGCAGGTTTTCTGAGAATTTTAGCACAGATTCTCTTTCTTGAATATATCCATAGAAATGGAATTTATTTCAGACATAAGAAGAATGAGATTTATGAGATTTCCACATTAACTTATTTACCGTAAACTTCTCATTGCTATCTATTCTTTAAGATCCTCTCAGTAAACACTCTTCCTTTTTTTTTTCTTTCATCTATATGTCCTTTCAGGAAATTTAATCTGTGTTCTATGAGTGAGTTTTATTTCTTTAAATTTACAAAATGAAAATATTAATCATATTAATAGTGGGAGTAAAGTTTATGAGCTAATATGTTGGCCTGTAAAGTTTTTTTTAATTCAGATGTCATCTATGTACACCAGCATTTCTGCAGATGGAAAGAAAGGAAAAATTTTAAAAAGAGCATAGTAGAATACATAAGTAATAGCCTAAAATTTAGTCAAGGCAAGCACCTATGAGGCAGATCATTGGTCTTACATAGATGGCTTTTTTTGTCCTTCCTGATGAAATCCCAAAATAATCTAACACTTTACTTCAGTACTTCAAAAGATCATCAAATGCCATACAGTACTACTTCAGGGAAATGTGTATATGAAAACAAACAAAAATAGCAGTTTCAGTATAGCTTACAAAAATAAATCAGATCTTGTACTGAGATAAATGCAGTAAAAAAACTCAGTTGCAATAATGTGGAGAAATGTTTCAGGGACAATAGGTTATTGTATATTTTAGCTTTACTTCAAATTTTTTATTGGTTCCGGTTTTCAGCAGTTTAACAGTGCACTCCTATGGAACAGTGCTATAAAATTTCCCTTCCAACCCAAAAAATATATGATTCTGTGATGGTACCCAGTGCAAAAAAAATTAATTTTAATGCAGAAAATCTTCTTACAATTATACCAAATGTATCCTGGTGGAAATCAACTGGCCACAGCAGAGTAGCTGCATCACAGAGAACAGAATTTGGATGGCTTTGGATTTATTTTACTGCAAATTCTCTACAACAAAGCTGTACTTTCTTATGTATTTTGGATTGTGTCATCATTTGTTCTCCCTACTTAAGATTGTCATAGTAAAAGTTTAATTTGTATCAATGACTGTGGTCAATGGAATTAATCAGGTAATTAAATGTCTTGCAAGAAGGCAGCTGTCATGGTTTAAGCCCAAATGGTAACTAAGTACCTTTCAGTTGCTTCCTTACCCCCTCTCCCCAATGGTGGGATGGGGAGGAGAGTTAAGAAAAAAGGTAAAACCTGTGGGGTTAGTTAAGAACATTTTAATAATTGAAATTTAATAATAATAATAATAATAAAAACAATAATAACAATAATGACGTAATGAAAAGGGAGACTACAAAAACGTAAGGATAAACAAAGCCCAAGACAGGCAATTGATGCCCAGTACAGCCCATGTCCAGCAGAGCCGATTCCAGCCAGCTCCAAGATGAACCCACCGCTGGCCAAGGCTGAGCCCATGAGGGGTGGCAGTAACACCTCCGTGATAACATATTCAAGAAGGTGAAAAAATTATTGCGCTGGAGTAAACTGCAGCCAGAGAAGAGGGAAGTGAAAATATGTGAGAGAAACAGCCCTGCAGACACCAAGGTCAGTAGGAAGGAGGGGCAGGAGTAGCTGCAGGCACCTAAGCAGAGATTCCCTTGCAGCCTGCGATGAAGCCCATGGTGAGGCAGGTTGTCTCCATGCAGCCCGTGGAGGCCCATGAGGGACCAGACACACACCTGCAGCACATGGAGGACCCCACACTGGAACAGGGAGATGCCTACAGCAGTCTGTGATCCCATGGCAAGCCCGTAATGAAGCAGGCTCCTAGCAGGAACTGTGGAACTTGGAAAGAGGATCCCACACTGGAGCAGGTTTCCTGGTAGGACTTGTGACATGCAGGGGACCCACCCACTCTGTTCCTGAAGGACTGCACCCTGTGGAAGGGACCCACACTGGAGAAGTTTGTGGCAGACTAACCCCATGGGAAGGACCCCATGCTGGAGCCGGGTAAGAGGGTGATAAGTCCTCCTCCTGGGGAGGAAGGAGTGAGGAGGCAACATGTAATAAAGCAACTGCAACCCTCAGCAACCTGTACCACTCTGGGGAGGAGGTAGAGAAAATTTGGACTGCAGTTGAGCCAGGGAAGAAGGGAGGGGTGGGGGGAAGGTGTTTTTAATATTTTATTTTACTTCTCATTATCCTACTCTGATTTGATTGGTAATAAATTAAACCAGTTTCCCCAAGCCGAGTCTGCCCATATCGGTAACTGGTGAGCAATCTCTCCCTGTCCTTACCTTGCTCCAAGAGTCTTTCACTATATTTTCTTTCCCCCACCCACCTGAGCAGGGCAGTGACAGAGTGGCTTTGGTGAGCACCTGGCATCCAGGCAGGGTCAACCCACCACCCATGGCTCCAGCACTGTCAGAACTCACCCTTATTTTGCCAGAGTTTACAACACCATAAACATCTTTGACACTTGCACAGACCAACCTGAGCACCTTTTAAAATCTCACGCTTTTTCAGTATCATGACATTACTGAAACATTTTATGAAAAACATTTTAAAGATTTTAAATTAGAAATTTTAGGTATTTAGGTTTCACAAAGAACTAAGGAAATCTTTAATTTCAGTAGGTTTTTCTCTGTGACTTCAGAGGCAGACATTCTCATATGCTGCAGCATATGAGGAAGGGGAGCAACTTTCTAGAACTGTCAAATGTGATCACTAAGTGAAAGTAAGAAATAAAAACATGCTGTTACCACTGTAAGCAAAGGAGTCTATGAAACAACCTCCCTGTGCACATCTTGCAGCTATTATTGAAATAAAGCCTTTAATTTAATCTAGCTCTTAAAATGGTAACGACAAACACAATTCTAAGGACAGCAATAAAAAATATTTTCTTTCAGCTTTTTATTTTTCTCTATTGCTGTATATTCTTCATAGGGGAACTATTTCTCATAATATATCAAAATACATAAGCTTGTTTAGGAGGGACATTTAGAGAGAAAGTACCATGTGACAATGGAAAATATACCATATTTTAAATCAGGCTCAATGCAGTTTAGAAAAAAATACCATCAGCACTTCAGGCAAAGAACTAATACATACTCAATATGTATCTGAAACTAATTAAAAAAGAGATCAGAAAAGTGATTAAATATAACTTTCCTTGGAAGGAAGACTTCTGCTGAGACATAAAGGCCCTTTTTTACATGGGAACATTTTTAAAATTTATTTGCCATAGTTTTTATCTTTCTCTTATCTAGCATCAGTGAAGAGTGTTCTTTCAAGAGATAAAGGCAAATCCCAGCCCCAGGATCTCATATTAGCCAGCTCACCATCCTGCAGACATCCCAGCCTGGATGTCTCCATTGTTCTTTCACAGAGCTGGCAGCAGAAGCTGGCGCAGTGCAAGCTGACACCCTGGCAAAGGGAGCACATCCAGAGTGTGTCGCTCTCCAGTGACCCTCTGCTGGAGCATCCTTTATGGATGAGAGGGAATTTCCTTGCCTGGAAGGCTGTTTGAAAGGGACCCTCATGAAGAACCTGAGGGAACCTGAAAACCTTCAAGCACTGCCTTGAAGATTTTAATCACTGACACGCTCGGACAGTGCTTCACACAGCCTTTCAAATTATTTTCCTCCTCCAAACAGAGTTACTCTGTCTTGCCTTCCTCTCTTTTTCCCCTCCAACCCCCAGTACTCCTCATGCAGACACCAATCTCTTGCTTAAACAGTGTCCCTTGGTATCTATTACTCTATTTGGCTGGATTAGGATAGGTAGCAGGACATCAGCAGATGAGTCATGCTGGAAAGTCCTAATATCCCTTCAAATGAAATGAGAAGCAGCTCCAAGGGCAGCAGGTGAGCAAAGAGGAGCATCAATTTGTCAGAAGACTGCTAAGCCATTGCAGTACAGCCAAGAGCACTGGAGAGATGCCATGCTAGGACATCTTCAGCACTAGAGCTTCTGCCCACTCATTTGCAAGGAAAGAAAAACAGCAGATGATCATTACATGAAAGATTGTGAGGCACTCACAGCAGGTCTGCCCATACAAAACAGACAGTACACGTGGCTTCTTTGAAGTCAGTTGTGTTGCAGCTGCATAGAAAATAAGTACCGAGACAGGGCTGGACCCTCAGTCTGACCAGTGCATGTGGTGTTTTCTCTTTGCTGCAACAAGCACAAATCCCCACATTTGAGGCTGCCCTCTGGGGCTCAGATACCAGCCTTTAGATAATGTCTGGACATGGAAGCAGCTGACATGGTGATCAAGCTAGTGGGTGGCATAGCTTTGCACCAGCATCAGAACCCTACAGAGCTGAAATTGCCAATGAATTCAAATGAGGAGAGAAGATGATTCATGGCCCAGTGCTGACCTGGAGCTCAGAGAGAAAGATGGTTTAACAGCAGGATACTGGATCCCTCAGGCTTCTCTTCTCCAGTCAGTAAGCAATGGCACACTTCTAATGCAGGGAGTTTGAGCTGCGTAGCAGGTGATACATGAGCTGAAAATACTCCTTGCTTGAAAAAAAGCAGGCTTACAGTGCGGCCAATACCTCAGGAAATTCCCTCCTGACTGGAGCTAGTATAGTTCCTTTATATACTCTAACCTGCATTGGGACAGAGCATTGTGCAGACAAACAGCAGAACAGCTTCTCTGGGACTGGAAAAGGGAACAAGGGAAGACAGAGAAAATGTTGAGGAGTCATTTGACTTCATGGAAAGCATGTGTCAAAGCTATTTGACTTCTGATTTGGAGCTTCACACAAATTGTGCACACTGATCCTATTTTAAATACATGACATTTTTACTATTGCCCTCAGTCTCTTTCCTATTGTTTAACAGTTAGTTCTTTTTTTCCTGTCTTTAATTAAACTGTAAGTTGCTCAGGGCACCATCATGACTACTCCTATTTATACAATGCTTGGCACATGGATTTTGAGGCATTGCCAAATGTGGAGAGAAAAAAAAGAAACATAAGACAGCAAACTATTAGGAAGTAAGCTCTAACTTAGAAGTCTATTTTTCTAGACAATATAAACTTTGGGTATTCAGCTCTGGAAACACAAAATCAGAGAAGTTAGTAGAAAAACAATGCATAGAGAGAAAGATACAGCAACATATGCATATGCCCAGGGAAATGGAAATATATGCAGGCAAGAACAGCCACATTAGAGAGCCAAGCCTTGGACCAGTAAGGCAGCACAATATATGCAGGTGTCTTGTAACAGGAAGCCAAGCAATTACTATGCCTTAGAATAAAACAAAAATAAACAGTCCCTATGACTGTTCCCCTGAATTCTGTCAAGGAGGTTATTCTAGAGTTTAGGGAGTAGTCACTACCCTTCAGAGCATTTTGCATTTTCAGGTAAGGTATGGGATCTAGATCACAAACAGACTTCTCAGAGGAGATCACATCTGAAATCAGGATAAAATTACACAGATGAGTTCAGGATCAGCTCGTGATTTCCTATATTTTTGCTAGGCTGCTTCTTCAGTGGTATCATTCCAGTGTCATCTGTCCTCAAGCAGTGCTAATAAGAAAGCATCCTTTAGCACAAAAACAGGCTTCCATATAATTTTTCTTAACAGATTTTATTGAACTCTTTGAATTTTACTGAAGTAAATCAATTTATATAATGGTGGAACAGATGAGGAAAAAAAAACAGCAAACAAAACCAACTTTTATCTACCCGAGCCTTCATTGCAGACAAGGTTTTAATTTCAAACTCCTCTTAAATTCTTTGTATAACCAGATACCTCTGGTTATACAAATCTTGGTTCCACTCCAGCCCCATCCACATGGTGATCTGTAGATCTGACACAGTCTGTAATCAGTCTCTGCACAGTCAGTAATTTTTTTCTTTTTGCTGGTCTTGTAAGTATAGTACGTGAGGGTGTAACACCCCAGTCCCAAAGCCTCAAGCCTTACTGGGAGTATCACTTATATTTAAGGCTCTAAAATAATTTGCCACCTAATTATTTTGCAAAGCCTTTTAGTTCCCTAATACCTAGAGGTCATGTAAGGAGAAAGCGTATACAATTTCCCAATAGATTTCTTTTAATTTAGTGAGAAAATAGGCATTTTGGCAAAAGGTTCACAGGGGTAACATACAACCAAGGCAGAAGATTCCACAAAGCACCCAGCACACACTAACCCACAACTTAGTAAAATACAACCCATCAGTTTCAAGTTGCCCAAAAGAGATTAAGGAAGAATAAAGAAAGGAAGAGAGATTAAAAGAGTAGAGAAAGAAATAAGAAGAGAAAAGAAAGAGTAAAGAAAGACATTAGAATAAGAGAACTGCACAGCTTCTATCTAAGAGTCCTATGGAAGTCTGGGACTGCACATAGGCGATGGCAAGTCCTGAGAGAAAAGGGAAAGATGGAGCCCTGTGCTCCTGTATTTAAGTGCTTTGGCTACCACGTCCACCCCTCCCTGGTGGGACATCCAGCACTGACCACTCCTCATCTCCGGGCCAGAGTGAGAGGCAGTGCAGCCATTCAGAGGCTGGGTCAGGGGCTTCCTGGGGGCATGGTGTGGGTGGGCTACCAGGAAGGCCTGCCACAGAACACACATGGCCGGCAGCCCCCAGGCAGTATTGGAAGCCATGTGGCAAAGCTGTCAATCAAAAGGCCTTCCTTTTGAAGGAATCCAGGTGGATTCCAACCTGGCCCCTCCCTCAACACACACAAGTTGGTTGATTCAACCAAATAATTCCATAATCTAGTGACTCAGTGTCTCATACAGGGTACCTAAAAAAAAACCTGGTTATATCAGTAACTTCCCATGAAAGATCAAAAGGTTAAAAAAATACCTCTTTCTTGGGGAGGGAAAAAACCCCAACCAAATGAAAAACACCAACAGAATGGTCCTAACTGGGAACCAAACAAGCCATTGACATCAAAGGATAAAGATGTTACGCAGTATTCCTTTTCCTAAGATTAAGACCTTACAGCTACAGAACACCTTAGAAAATAATCAAAGACTAAAAGAAAAAAAAGAGCACCTCAAAACTCAACATCCACAAGTCTCAACACAGGCAGCTGTATGTGAACATTTTACACGTCTTAACTTCTGTGATTTGTTTTGGAATATGTTACTACCCTTTCCGCAGGGGTGACCTCATCACTCAGCCTTAGCAACTGCTGCTGTGCTGACCCAGGAACAGCATAGGGATTGCAGGGGGAATCTAAGCACTTGACTAGGAGAGTAGAGAAGGATGACACGCTCCAGAAAAGCTTTTTCCTGGAGCAGAAATGGATAGTTATGGCAAACAGATGGAAGGAATCAAATCCAAAACACAGTGTGTGACCTATCTCGGATAGAGTCTCCTTGCGTTTCACTTTGGCAAAGCTCAAGTATCCCTGATGCCAACAGAATGTTCCTGAGATGCAGATCTTGTCAGCAGGCTCCAAGCTGCAGTCCTCCTCCTATCAGGAGTTAATGGACAACATAGTCCAGCAGTAAATATTGACTTGAGAGATACTTACACAAAACATTACAGAAAAACAAAACAACACTATTTTTTCAAAGTCAAGGGAACCCATTTTTGCCTTCTGGCTACATGACAGGCTTGGTTTCACATTGGCCAGACCAGGCAACTGTCTCAAGACACTTAAAATCCACAGATAGGAAAGAAAATGAACTCTGAATAGCACTGTGCCCCTTTGTTAATCTCCCTAAATCAAAGTGTGGAAATAGGGCTTTCTTTCTCTGTTTGACAACAGTGTGACAACATCCTAAGTGTAAAACAGAAAGGCTTGGAGCCCCACAGAGATTTGCTGACAGAGACATGGGTCAGAAAAGCAGGAATCAAGACTACCAGCACAGCAGCTGGTATCTGAAGGACCAAGTCCTGCACTTGTGAAGCCTGTGGCTATTTAATACCTGTTCTCTAGAAAGGAATCATCGCCCTTTAAAGGCTGATAAAAATCAGTGATAAAAACGGTGAGAGAAAACAGAAGAAAGGGAAAGAGGGCTACAAAATATCAAAATCTCCAACTGAAGACATCCTGTGTGGCCTGTCTTCTTTTGTGTGAGTCAGGAAGAGAAACCATCACACAGAAAAATGTCATTGATATTAATAGTCAAGAGGAGACTAATACAAAACATTCCCAGTGAAGACATCTGAAATTTACAGTCTCTGAGTGTGCCAGAAGCTACCGCCCTTTTCGATCTGCTGTTTCTGCTGCTTTTGTGAGCTTCCCCCAAACTGTTTCAGCAAAAGCAAACTGGGCTGCCTTGGACGATCTGAGAAGAAGCTCTTTGCCAGCCCACCCTATTTTGAAAGAACTGAAACCTGTGGGGAGGAGAAGAAGTGATAACAAGCAGTTTGAGAAGGAATCCTCTTCAGCAAGGATGTGTACTGACTCACAGCACATGTGACTGCACCCAAAACCAGCAATGTTTTCCTTTCCAATTCTTTACTCCTGCACAGCTACTTTGCTCTCCCTTTTGGCTTCCCCTACCTGTGTCAGTTGTGAATGCTTGTCTGCCTTGGACATACAGGGAGGGTGTGAGGAACTTTATTTTTTGCTTCACTCTCAAAGCAGCACTCAGAGAAATCAAATCTTCTCTGGAGGTATTTACAGCTTTCTGTCATCTCCAGCCAGAGATCCCTCCTAGCCCAGAGGGTAGTGGCTGAAGCTGTAGTCTTTTTTCTCTGGTGTAGTTCTGATTTTGTCCAGCATTTGTCTTATGTCAAACACATTTTGCAGCCACTGACATAGGAAACAAATCCTACCTCTCCTTGCATCCACTTACTAGAACACCTGTCCTGAAGACAGATTTGTCCCTGGCTGCCATGAAGGGCTGTACCAGGCATAACTCCCAGGGCCTGACTGGGGATTACTTCCTGAGATGCCTGTTCTGCATTCAAGGGCCTCTAGTCTGGGGAGGCAAGTGCCACCAGACTCATCTACCTTCTGCAGCAACAAGTTGTCAGACCATGACTAACTTGAGAGTGGTGCTTAAGGTGCCCATTTCTGAATAACAAAAGAGCTTTATCTATCTTCCTCCTGCTTTTTCATTCAGGGGACTTCTGAGCCAGTAGAGGAGCATTTGGTTTATCCACCATTTACGGGGTGGTTTCTGTTTATTTTAGGTAACCCACTGTGACTTCTGTCTGGTCCCTGCCCTTTCAGGAGTAGAGTGGTGCTTGAAAATGCGGTGGTCTTAGTCATTCTCAGAGACTTGGACACTGAGGTCCTCCTAAATCCTCCTTTAGTCACTGTAAAATGCTATAAGTTTTTCTGTGCTGGGGACTATTTCTGACTATCTTTTTATACCATGAGAACAATGGGATTCAGATGTGGAAGAAGGCCTGTTGGGACTACTGTAATGTAAATAACACATTAGTACGACATGCTGCTTGAAGTGTGAAAACCATCGTACAAAATCGTAACAGCTGCATTCCTTTGCTGTTCTGGCAAGCAAAACTCAATTGCAAACACAGAAAATGAATGTATCTGCACCTGAAGCAAAACTGTCTTCCAGCCCAAGAGAGGTCTAGTGGAAAGTGCTGGGCGGCGTGTGCCAAGTCACCGTCCTGAGTGAGTGGTGAGCTGCCTTTCCCACATACCTCCCTCAGGCAACAAAAGAGTAGGATGCCAGGTTTTTTGCCAGCTTGACATTACACAAAAAGCTCATGGGGTGGGTACAATGGAATTTAGGCTGGGCACGGAGGCAGGACACAGCAGCATGAGTCTCCAGCAAACAATAGCAACAGCAGGATCAAAACAGCAGGCAGAAAGCATATGCACAATTACCGAAACAAAATAACTGAAGCTACAAAGACATTGCATCCCCAGCCGTGTCTCTTAGCAGGATCCCACTGTTGTAAACGTAACCAGGCATGTATTTCACATGATGCAAAGCATATTATCCAAAAAGGAAAGTGAAAAGCAGAGGGATTAACCTAAGGCAATAAATTCCAGTCAATTTCTCCAGGTTAACACTGTAGTGGAAACGCCAGTGTCAAGACTTCGTCACATAACAGATGAAGTATCAGGACCGAAACTCAGAACAGTTGACAGAAGCAGAATCTGCTACAGAAGAGAGTAGGGAAAAAACACAATCATATTTGAAACATAAGTACATAAGTGCTCAAATGAAGAAGAAAAGTCCTCTAATTTGGTAAGGAAACCTGCCAAATTAATACTCCCTTTTAGTGGGGAGGAGGAGGGGATAAAAATGGTTTCTGCTTTTTGTCTTGGTAGACCATAAACATAATAGTTGAAAAACAGCTAATTTGTTTTGGGACACTTTCAGGAAGAAAAAAAATCTATTGAAAAATGTTCAGTTCAAAATATAAACACCCTCTCTTCTCAGTGTTCATAAGAAAAGCATTTCCAGGTTTAAAGCTTCTGAGGCACCTGCTCTGTATGGGGTCTGATTTCTGCCTCACCTTTTTTCATATTGGCATTGAGGATACAGGAAGAGATAAGGATCAAAATGAAAATATGGCAAGTGAAAATGAGAGGGTTTGGTTTGTCTTTTTGTTGGTTTTTTTTTGATTTTTTTTTCTCAAAACTGTGAATAATTTTGTTGGGAAAAAAATGAAGATAAGGGGCATACTGTGCTGGAGGGGAAAGCTCTGACCTGTAACGTTGATTATGTCTCTATCAGTGACTCAGGGGCATCTTCATATGGTCATCAGAATTCAGTACACACAGGTAGCAGCCCGCAGAACTGACTGTATTCTTGGTGATTTAACTTTGTTGGTGTTCTACAACAAGAAGACAAAAAAAAAGACCTAGAAAATTTGTCACATTTTTGTAACTAGGCAAAATATTGTGCTATAATCCTTTCTTAGCATGATTCTTTGGCTCCGGGTTTTGTGCCACAGAAAGAAAGAACAATTTTTATGCTGTTGATACCTTGCCATATTTGGCATAGATTTTGGAGTTACACCTCTCCTTGTTGCCTTCTCAGGACGTTTTCTTGCATGTGACACATATGCTCCCTAAGTTAGAAAACAGCTAAAACCCCAACCTGAATAAATGGATTCTGTCCATACTGTGTGAACGCCCAGTAATTTGTCTTCAAGTACTACATGGGAGCTTGAATAGGGAATTAAATGATATTTAATTTTGGGGAGGCCTTGCAAATACAAAGGCCTTCAGTGTATACAAAAAATAAAACATGCAGCTACTTAAAAATATTTCTCCCTCTTCACAGTAGAGCAGTTCAGGGCTGCCAGCATGGCACTTCCCAGCTTAACAAGTGATAGACACTGAATAGCTTTCAGTCGACTCACAGAAGAAAATTGTCAAGGCCAAGGACAGAATGTGCTATACATCTCAGCTGCCTGGTTTAATTTTGGGTTTGGGTATCTAGAGGAGATTTCTAAACCCACCCCCGTCACTATTAAGCAACAATCTTTCGATGGAAATGGAAAGAGAATTTTACAATCTCTTTGCAAATACACCTTTATGATTCCTAGATGTTAATCTCTCATTATAACTGCAGAGACCAGGATCCTTAAGTACAACAGCCATTACTTTCCACAGTTTTACTTGGCTTACAAAGAGATAAAATACCCATATCTAAAATAACATGGAACCTCCTGACAGGAGTCAGTCAGTGAATACCAACTTCTGATTTCAGTGCAGCAAACCAGAGTCAGTGCATCAGTGTTCATCCTCTTGTGTTTGAACATTTGGCCCTCCTGTGATACCAACTTTCAGAAGGGTCTGGTATAAAAATGACAGATTTAGCAGCAGCTTGGGGCAATTATATTGACCAAGGCTCTTTCCTATAGGGTTAGGAGGCACAATAGCAGAGTAACAGTTGCTGATAAAAACTAATAAGCAGCTCCTTAAGGCCTACCTGGAACTTCCTTCCTAAAATGGCCTACAAGTCTCATCTTGTCAAATATTTTTTAAAGTGTTTCAGCACCTGCAGCCAAAAAAAAAGTAAGAAAATAAAAATAAAACCCGAAGTAGCCAGGAATCCCAATTTGTCTTGGATGGGGGGTGGGGAGGGGAGGGCGGGGTGCTGGTTTTTTTTTTGTTTTGATATAGAAAAAAAAATCAAAAAAAATTTTATTAACAGTTCCTATGATATTCCAGATGTCAGCAACTAATGCTCCAAAATCTGCTGAAATAGTAAAACTTCCTTTTTACTAAAGGAGGTCAGCACTGAACTTGTTCATACAGCCTCAAACAACTCGTGAAAAAAGTTCTTACTCAGATCTGATCTGCCATGTGACTCATCTACTCTTGACATTTTCCCATCAGCTGAAATGAAATGTGAAGCAAAGCCTCGTTCTTCAAGAGAGAAACTCAGCACATCGTTCTGTGCGGGCAGATGGCAGGTTCTTTCCAATGATTTTTGTGCTGATGTTGTGCTCAGGTTTATGAGCACAAGCCCAGAGGGAGGGGCGGGTGGGAGAGGGGGAGAGGAGCTGCTCCCGGTTACAGAGTAAACAGAGGGTAAGCAGAGGCTTGACCACTTTGCCTCTCAGCTGGAGCCAGGCTGGTTGCTGAAACCATTAGAGTAGCAGCGCTGGCAGCAAGCGGCCCTTCAGACTCCAGGCCACCATAAAACAGGAGCTCCTTTTTTTCCACAAGAAGAAAAGGCCAGTGTCTCTAAAGCAAGAGCTTTACCACATGGACCTTTTGGTGGAGAGAGAAAGCCTGACACCGTACCTCAGAAAGTAGGGGGGAAGAAGAGAAAAACCTGCTCTTTTGCAGTGCTCCTGTACAGCCTTCTTATTTGTAGGGAAGAAAGCTCAGACAATGCAAACACATCAGACAAATATTTTTAACTTTCATACAGTTGCTTTTCTAAGTTCTTTGTCACTGGTTTTCTGCAGAGCTCCCCCATCAAACCTGTTTAAGGACTCCAGAGCATTATAATGCTACCTTTTCCATCTTCAGGGCTCAAGGTATCTAATACAGACACCCTCAAGGTATCCCTTGGGGATGGGTGGGCTCTGGTTTCCACCATGCAACATCCTGGCCACCCCAGCCTGCACTGCAACCTCCAGACTGTCCTTTGTTAATGTGCTGCTAATGATAAACACTAACTGTTCTACCAACAGGGAAAGGGAGTCAGGAAAAGCTGGGTAGTCAATCTAAACACAGAAATTAACATTGCCCTGATCTCCCAAGATTTATTTGTGAGTGTGTGGTGCCTCTTACTCTGGAGGCCTTACTGAAACCATGCAGATACATCAAGACATCTAAACAGAATAACCTGTTATTATGTACTGCCATCATGCAGCAATTACCACCTTTGTTTACACAATTAGGTTTGTGTGACAACAAGGTTCACAACTGGGATCGCAGCTAACGCAGCTACTCATTTTTTCTTTTGTTTTAATGTAAGATTCCAATGTCATTGGTAGACTTTTACTAAAAAATGGCACAGGATCTGCACTTAAGAGCTAGGCATTTCAGAGTAACTCTAAAGAACTAGAATCCTGTTCCTCTATTTTCAAACTTTGAACATGCTCTGATTCTAGCAGAAGTGTTGCAATGTTGCTGTGATTCTCAATCATATTTCACTGACATAACTGGAAATATTGTAGCAGCAAACCACCTGACCATTAAGTGTCTGCCAATGAACTCTGCGTCCCTGCACTCCTCAATCTTGCAAACTCTGCATATGAAATCTTTAATAATTTTTCACTGATTTAATAAAACTACTTCTTTTTTTTTTTTTTTCTATATAGATCAACATCTACCTACATGCTCACAAGCTGACTTCATTAGCTTTAAACATGTTGTCTGGGACCTGCATATGCCCCTGCTTGAAGTAAAGGTTTAGCTCAGTACCTTGAGCAAGGAGAAAACTTGTATATCAATAAATGATCACATCTCAAAAGCCAAGTGACCATAAAACGAGTTAGGCAGATCTGAGCTTGAGGTCTGCCTCCATATGTTGTGTTTCCTCCTCCCAGGATCTAAGAGAGCTGATGTCAGAGAAGTCAGCTAAGAACACCTTTTCTGGGGCCCTAACATAAGGAGCTGGAAACACTACCACCAACAGTGCAGCTGTAGCCAGAAGACCCGGCAGGTATGCACAGAACAGCCTAACAGCTGAGGAACCTCCTTTCCCACTGTTCATTCATGGTTTTAATTAACAACAGTATTTACCTCCTTTCTGCCAGTTTAATTCTCATATGCCAAGGAGGTTTGAAAAACCCAGTGTTCCTATCTGCAATGGAGGCATGGCAAGGGAAATAATTTCTTAAAGCTCACCCACAGGGTTTGTAGTAGAACTGGGAACCCACTTTGCGTCTCCCAAGTAAACGATGAGTGCTTTCACTCTAGTCCAAACTTGTACTGTATTTAACCAGCTCAGTCACATGTGGTCTGGCTCTCTGCTGCAGACACAGCTTAAAATATACACCAAAAGAAGTGATAGAATTTTGAAATGGAGTTTGCAAAAGACTTATCTGGGAGAA
Organism: Myiotriccus ornatus; assembly: GCA_036023395.1. Classification (NCBI taxonomy): domain Eukaryota; kingdom Metazoa; phylum Chordata; class Aves; order Passeriformes; family Tyrannidae; genus Myiotriccus; species Myiotriccus ornatus. Next base: position 2,082,629 of record JAYRBT010000001.1, read on the forward strand.
ATATATTGAAATTCAGGTCTTTGTTCAGACTCTTCAGTTGTGTTCAGTAATTTTGCAGTGGAGCCAGACAGGGTTTCAAGTCAAAGTAGCCAAAGCAGAGACATTTGGAGAATGTTTTCATCAGCATTTTGAACAGGTTTTGTTAGATGTTATCTCCCTCATGCTGGTTGATTGCTTTCTCTAACCCTCCCACACATCTCTCAGTTTCTTTATTCCCTCCCCAGGAAAGACTAAAATAAAATTGCTATTGTTGTGCCTGCATGTCATCTTTCTTCTCCTTGCTTTTTGTCCCAACTATTTAAAATCGTAATCTATCCAAGACAGAGGCTGTCAGATTTTCTGTTTTGGTAAATTATGTGACATGTGATACCCAAACTGAAGATGGGCCCTCAGGCACTAGCAAATGAACTTTGGCACTTCTTGATGAAGTGATTGATGCATCTATCTCACATTTCGCCCAGAGGTCACTATCATTCTGGAGCAAATGGAGATATACACTTGCTCTCCAGCCATCTCACTTCATGCTCAGGGTAATAACATGAGCAGCTTTCAACTGTCTTTACAAGTTACTGTGCCAGGCTGCACATTGCAAGAACCAAGGCAAAACAATCAAAATGTTTATCCATACCTTCCAAACTATTTTCCTCAACTGCAGATCTCCGTTTCTTAGAATGAAAATATTATTTCAGTACCAGCACGTTTAACACTTCAGAAGAAGAATTTACACAGTATAGATTGATTGTACAACTCCTTAGTAAACAGTTTCCATCCTTTTTCTGCATCGGTTTAAAGGGAGGTGCTATAGGAACCATAGAAATTTCTCTGTAGCAACAAGAGGGCTTGTGTTGTAACCCTGGTTCTACCATCTCAAAGACCAGGATAATTTACCAATTAAATATTTAGAGGGATTTGGTCAGTGGCCTGAAGCACAACTAGGCAAACTCATCTCCTGCTGAGTTTGAGAGCTGGGTTTCCAATTGCCCCTATGATACGAACAACTCTCACTCCAAAATATAACAAATACAACTTGTACTGGATAAATAGGTAATAGCACCATCATTTACATTCATATAGAGTTAAACAGTTACATATTTCACAGCAGATCAGAAATAGAACTTAAGACACTTTGTGTGGTTTCTTGGTTTCCCTTCCCTGGCTGCCACAGGTACTGCCACAGCCCCTGTGCCTAACATATCCCAGTGAGATCAAGGATGCTGGGCATGACTCTTGCCCATGTACCCACACTGTCCCAGGGACTGGACAAGAGAAAGGCAGCCCTGTCTACCACTTCCCTCATTTGGAGATAGTTTCCAAGGTTTTTGTCTCTGCATCCACCACACTAAACTGCCCAGTCCAAGAGGAGGAGCTGTTTTTTGCCATGGGGACAAAAAGGCTGTCCAGAGCACAAGTGAGGTGGAAGGGTGATGTCCACACACCTAACATACCTCCCTGAGCAAGAGCTGTAGTGTTGTCCTAGTGTTGCTGCAGGCTGGGGAATAGAGACAAACCCAGAGAGGAGATTGAAACCACCAAAGGCTCATGCTTTCTCCTCAGGAAGCCCACTGTGGAAAAAAGAAGAAAGCAGAGGGCAGAAAAAGAGATGTTTTGGGATTCAACCATAAAGCAAACACTGTCATTTCTTGTTTCCTTCTCTCCCAAAGGCATGTTAGTCAGGCAGAGCTGCACTGCTCACGGATCAGGTAAAAGGAGATTAGTAGGGAAGTCCTGTGGTAGCAACTAGCAAAGAAAAGGAGTTCGGGGGGCAACTGATTCTGATCTTCAAACCCATTTCTTTCTACAGCACCAAATTCTTTCTACTAGGTTTACCAAGAGTTATCCTCCCTTCCTAACCTTACCCTTACTTCACCAGTCTCTAACCAGCTACGAGGGTGATTCAAAGCCAACCAATGCGTTTGTATCCTGGTAGGCCACTTTTATCCACCATGAGTGTTTGTTACATGCACTGCCCACTTCACCTCTCAGGTCAAGTCTACACACACTCCTACACAGGTTCTGCAGTCCTCCTCTCCTCCTGAGGCCAGAAGGGTTTTATGAGTTTCACTAGGTATTAGTGGTTAGTTCCAGCCTGTGGACTACAAGCTGGACAGCCCTGGATTTTGCTGTCATGAAGGACTGATACAGAAAGTCACTCTTAAACACTTCTTCATTTCTCTTTTTGTTATGGTTCAAGATATACCTTTATAAATTGTTGTGCAAGGGCATGGATCGTCAGTACACATGGTTCCAAGATTATGTAAGAACACGTCTTTTATCACTGAAAGTATGGAAGGATAGACTTATCTATTCCATATTCTTAATTTGTTTTGGGAAAGAGATTCATTTAATCAACCCAGAACTTTCTGCTTGCCTAATCTTTCTCTGTCAGAGTTTCCCAATCCACATTCTTCTGAAAGTAGAAAGGGCCCTAAGCAATGACATGGTTGAAGTTTACCTGGCAAGGAAGGAAATCTTGGACTGAAATGTCTGTCCACAGATAAGGTGGGAAATGAACACTTTCATATGTTACGAAATTTACAATTTTTACTACTGGACAACTAGACTGCATTATTTCAAATATTGGCTGAACACTATTTACTGATTACTCTTAGATACAGCAAAAAAAATATGTCGTGGTTTGGAGTTGCTTTTATTTGCTTTATATCTTCTTCAACAAAAGAGTGCAGAATGCCTTCCTTTTTCTGCTATAAAGTAGAAAGACTTGAAAAGCAGATTATGAAGAACTCTAAAAACAAAGGCAGACTTAAAAAATAGGATTTTTTACTTTGTGTAACACAAATTAGTTTTGGTTACTTCAACCAATCCTTAAATCATGTATTAAGTGCTCATTATATTGGAGAAATAATGGATTTATATCTCCTTGGAGAAACTTACAGATGAACTCCAAAGGTAGTAGACATATTTTGATCTGATGCACATTTAAGAAAAAAAAATTACACTTGTTATCATTTACAACTAGCATAAAGTTTACTAAACATTTTAAAGGGTTAATAAAAAATAAAAAAATTTAAAAAAGCTTATTAAAAAAATGTTGAAGAAAGCTGAAGTTCACTAAAAGCTTCTAAGCACTTTGTATTTCTTTGTGAAAGTCCGTATAATAATACTTCTTCTTTCAGACTCTAAGCTATCTTCAGTTTATGGTTTCATCCTATCTCACCAGACCCTTCCTGTCTCACTTTCTGGTTCAGGATGCTCCACTCCCTTTTGTTCGAGTAGTAGGAAATTCACAGTTCTAACAGGAAGACTTTACATGCAATGTGTAATTGAAGGCAATTTCAGGTTTTTATGTACTTAATTGTCAGCTTGATACCTGCTGGCTGAAAACTGGTGGACATATGGAACTTCAGTCAGTTGACTACACTTAGACATATAGATACAGAGCTTATCTTTCTAGATTAAGTCAGGAGGCTACAGGTAAAACACAGAAGCTCTGTTCCTTCTGGAGTAACATTTGAAGGCCAGGAAGAACATCACAGAGTAGTTAAAAAAGACATGCAGTGCTTAACATTAGGCAATTAAATTGAGTGTATTGGGTCTAAATTAATACACAAATTATGCAAACTATAACGTTGTTCATACTTGGTGAGTCCTGTGTTAAAATCTCATGCCATTTCCATGACCTGGGACCATAAAAATTTACTCTGTTCACCCTTCTATTAAAGAATTCACCTAGCAACAGAAATTAACATGATTCAATTAAAAGAGTTTGGGTTATAAGAAAGAAAATGGAAACTACCTAAGAGTCTAATTCAATTTGGGAACCTAAATCCTGTTATGATTGCAGGTTGCTAGACATTCAACAGAAAATGATACAGACTTTTGAGTCTGAAGTATTGCAGCAAAAGCAGGAAATAGTTGACAGCTCTTTATAGCTTTTCCTGTGATACCTGAGATGAGCAGAGATCCTCAGGGATCAAAACCCAGGTAAAATGATGTGTGAGAGAAAAGAAATACTAAAAATAGTATTGAAAAGTAAAAGAAGCTTTATGCTAACTTCTGGAAGACTTAGCATAATTTTAGAGTTTTAATGGTAGTAGTGGATTATGGCTGATCAACTCATGTCTGCTGCAGCATAAATTTCATTGTGTTAGAAGTGTAAGTGATTTGCGATTATAAATTGTACTTAGGCACATCAAGGAAATCTTTAATTGGAAAGAAGTCCAAGAGGGCCACTGGTTATCTCAAGGATCCTTCCTTGGCAGGAGTGATGTTCATCCCTAATCCTCCATGCATCACAAAAGTCTCATGCCAGCTTTTTAGATGGCTCAGCCGTGCTTCCACTTGCCTTGGCTCATCTTCTCAGTGTCCTGCCAGGGACTTCTGGCACTTCTACTTATCCTGCCAGGGAAATTCCAGCTTCAGATGTTGAAGTAGGTGGCTGTGTCCCAAAAAGTCATGAAGCTCAGGTTTATTGGTCTCACTTGAAATAGGAGCTTTTTCCCTGTGCTTTCACAAGTTATGCAGCTGTCTGCCAATGTAGAGGGTCTCTTTTCCATATTTGTCTGGATGGTGAGGAGGACATTGGCTGTGGTGAAGGGAAGGGTAAAGCCTACTGCCCTGGGCTACTCAGTGATAAAAAGCACTTTTCCTGTTCCATCCTCAGACCTGGAGATTATTTTGGCATTTCCTGTTTCAGTGGCCAGGACAGTAGTAAGGGAAAGGCATGGGGAGTTTTTGGCAGGAATCACTTGGCTCTTTTCCTCTCCTGCAGTACCCACTGAAGCAGTAGGGAATGGGCAGGACAGAGATGCAGGAGGAGGAGGCAACTCCCTTTCCTCCTCCAGCATGTTGTCTGCCTGGCAGGGAGGGCATAAACATTTGTTTAGCCAAGTCACATATCTGCTAGTCTTCATGAGTCAACAGCACAGTATCCCTATATATCCTTGCCAGTGATGAGTGAGAGAAGGAGAAAGATACCTACTTTTCCCCTATTTGTTCCAGATAGGAGAGGAACATGGGAAAATGTGGAAAGAGGCAAGATGCGGTCTGGAGTTACATCCTAGGGTCTCTGTCAGAGATCTGTCTTTTCATCGCGGTCACTCCCCCCTCAGGATGACCCTAGGATACTTGGGTACTTGGCCACTCCTCCCTCAGGATATTCTATAACTGAGTAGCTTGGTATTCTCAGTGATGCTTAAAGAGGAATAGGTGCTGCTTGGCACTGTAACCTCCGTCAGGGGTGGGACAACCATCCCAGCATGTGCAGAAGACCAAGAATGCTCCCATGACAAGGCTAGGAATGAGGGCAGTCTTGCTCTGAAGATCAGATGGTATTTACAGACGTTGAGGGTGAAGCTGTGCAATGTGGGCAGAGAAGTCCCTCCCAGGGCTGCGATGAATGTTCTTCATAAGCTCCTGCCAGTGCAGCCCAATGGGCAGGACTCCAGCTTGCAAGCGGCAAGGCACAGGGACTGAGTGGTGTAATAGGATCTGATGTGGATGGAGGTGTTGGTTAACAGAGAGCAGGACAACTCCAGTGTCTGGGAGATTGCTCTGGCAGCTGGGAAGAGTTGTGGTGATGGTTACTTGGGAAGCATCATAAGACAATTTTTCTCCATCTTGCGCAGGCAATGGAATGCATGTGAGTAAAGACTGGAGATGAAGAGAAGGAGGAGAGACATCCACAGACTGTTCTCTGGATTTGGAGTGGTGCTGGCAGCCCTGATTATCCTTATTTTAAATTCACAGCTTTGCAGCAGAAGTGGGAGAGTGAGGTCAAGAGCCAGGGAAGAGGCAGAACAGCCTCATCGGTTTCCTTGCCCAGGCTGGTTCAGGAAAGACTGTCATAGAAGACTTGGGTAGCACAGGAGCAGCCAAGAGCTACAGGGTATTGCTAAGTGCCTGGGGGTTCCAGCTGGATGCATGGCTGGGAGTTGTGTTGGTAACACAAGGTGACCTGAAGTGGCTTAGATAGCTGACAAGCTCTTCAGAAACTGGTATCTTGTGAGGAACAGGGATGGCTTAGAAGTCTGTACTCATCAAGGTGTGGGAAAGAATTGGTATCTTCAGAAAGAAATCTGCATTAAGTCAGTATCAATAATTTGACCTTGGAGTCATTCCTAAGCATGAGGTCTCTACCAGTAAGACTAACATACTGTAACATATTGCTATCCCCAGCTATTCGGCTATAGAAATTAATCAATAGCAGTGGTAGCCCTTTCATTGCTAAACTGAAATCCTCTGGAGTTCTCTCCTAAATTAAATGAGTCAATGACTCTATGATCTTTATTTTCAGATATGTTTAGTTTCAAAAAGCTGTCTTATTTCATTGTGATGTCTGTGAGACATATGAAACTTAAATCTTATACATTCTCTCAAAACATTTTTATGGAATCCTAAACTTGAATTTACATCAGTGTTTTAACACTCCTGGACCACCACTACTCAACCTTTGCCTGGCAGGGTGTGCAATGACATAAATTCATGGCACTTGGATTTACTTTTCAGTTGTTCATTCTCTAGCAATGAACCCTTTCTGCTCACAATCTGTACACTTGCCTGTCTCATGCATACGCATCCATTGCCATGTAATCTCAGTCAGCATCCTATTATCCTACAGAGATCTCACTGGAGCTGGAAGGAGGAATTCTCCATGTGGTAAACTAATCCAGTGACATTTTCAGTGTGACAAGAAACAGGGCGTGCTGTAATTCTAACCAGACAGTCTGTTATTGAAAGATACATGGTCCAATTTCTTGTCTAAAATGCAGCTTTTAATAGGGACCAGAAGTTTGGTGTGCTAATCTAGGCCAAATTAAACTTTGTGTACTATGTTGTGTACTTCAATATTGTGTGACTCTTTCACTACCTCTTGTTTGCGATCTAATGTCTTTTTTTTTTTTTTTCTTTAATGAAAACCAATGCAAAAGCTGGGAAAAAAAGAGAAGCAGCTCTGAATGTTAGACATCAGTTACACTTTAATATATTTAAATTAAATAGTTTATTATTCTTAAAGAGTTGATTCAGGAAAAGAAAATGTCTTCTGCCTGAGTCTGTAGAAGGAGAGGAAAACTTCATATGGGAAATTCAAGGGAAACAGGAGGCCATCGAAGGAGCACAGTGCTGGTGTCTGAAGATACAGTCAACTAGCTAACAGTCTTAATTTGCAGTGTTCTCTGGAAACTTTGAAAACATTTCTGTTAAAAATAGTATATTCCATTTTGAAGTTAGAAGTTATGGTCAATAGAAATACAATTTTGTTAAAGGCATGATTGACCAATCTGTGTTCTGTATGTTCAGACAGAGTTCCTTAAACTATGGGAAAAAAAAAAAAAAGAAAAAAAAAAGAGGAAATCTGTGCTGGTCTCCCTGAAAAGTTGCCATTGATCTGCATATATTATGCAGACCAAAGTCTCAGTAGTGCTGTTTTCTAACTATCTCCATCTGGATCACTGAGTTCTGAACTAAGAAACCTCTTCCCATTTGGATCATAATTTTGACCAGAGCATTATATATACCAGAACCTCTGGGCCAAGGGAATTTGCGTCATTAAAATGTCCCAAGAATTGTATTACTGAAGGTGTAAATCATAGGTTGTTGTTTACCAAGAAATGCTATGGGTTACACTGGCTAATACCAAGTCAAAATGAGGAAATACAAATGCGTTTGTACATTCTACATCCTGAATTGATCATGTATAGCAGCATTGTTTGTGGAATAGATTTTCCTTCTGGGAACATCTGAAAAAGTTACAAGTCCTTTTAAGATGATCTCAGTACTTGTAACACTTTACATCCCCTAAACACAAAAAGCCAAAAGCAAACTTGTTCCAGTGCTCCAAGTTTCTTTCACTGAGTCCCACAGCTCTGACAGGACCCTGACTGCCTCCAAGCACCCAGGGTTTGGCTTCCTGAGCTGAGGGTCAACCTAGAAGCAGTGCAGCTGGTGGCCTTGAAATAAAGAGCCAGGAGCAAGGGGCTTCCCCTTTCTTCACTCAGGGCTCCCAGTCCCTGCCCATGCTGCAGCTGCAGTCACTCTGCAAGCTGTCCTGTCCCTCATCCAGACCAGGACCTTGCTGACTTCCATGACTTTCTTGGTGAGTCTGGGTGATGTTGGTGACCATCTGTAGGAATGAGACCTAAAGCCATGAGATGTGACGTGAGACATGTGGTGAAGGGTTTTCCATGAGTTATGCCATGAGATGTGTGGCCAAGGGATTACCATGGCCATGATGGCATGCTGAGAGGGTGGTAGGTGGAGGCTAGATGACTCCTATTGCTGCCTCAGCGAGATAGAAGAGGGAGCAATAAAGTCTCATGATTCTGTTATATCTCTGTTATGTACAAGACCCACACTCTTTGTAATCTCTCTCTTTGTATCTCTAGATATCCCTAATTTGCATATAAATTGGCTGCTCCCCCACCCATGACATCATTAACAGGATATTTGACTACAGTCTCATTTCCACTTCCACTTCTCTCAAAAGTATAATTTGGCATTTGAAATCCTCATTGGCAGAGGATGATAATGCAACCATCTTCAGACAAACTGACAGGCTTGCTCGTCTCTCCTCCACAAAGCAGGGACACCTCTTTGGTAAGATTTGTGCCTCCAACCTCATTGGAGTATACCCAGGAACACTTGTGCATAGTGCTATATACTTATATTTTGTGAATCTAGTGCAGTTGTCACTGGCAGTCTAACAGGAATCTAAAACCCGTTGCTTCAATAAATCTCACTGTTGGTGAATCTGCTTAGTAAGTTCTTATTGAACTTGATCAGACTTAAGAGTGTTAAGCTGGTAAACCACACTGCTGGTGAAACTGTGATCACGCATGAGACCAGACTTAGAATGTAACCCACACTATTGGTGCCTCTGGGATGTTATTGCATGTGACCAGACTTAATTTCTGATAATAGCCAGCACAATATTTTAAGCCCAGCTGCACTCAGCCCCTCTGATTTCTGGGGACCAGCTGGAAAGTAAGGGGATTTATTTTCTGCCAAATTTATGTACTTTTAATGAAACAGTGTCTCTGCACCTGACCCTGCTCTTCCCCTGGGTGCTGCCTTCCTCACCAGGCCTGGAGGCTGTGGTGCTGCTTTGCAAAGGTCAGGCTGTGATTGACTCTTGTCACTGTCCTAGTCCCATTTTAGCCTGCATTGCAGGGCACAGTTTTGCTGGCCTCTGTCCAGGTCTCAGTCCATGACAATCCTTTTATCTGGGCATTTAACAGATAAATTAAAAGGCATTGAATAAAATAGTATTGATTTAATCTCTCCTTTAAACAGTGACATCTAATACTGAGTGGCATTTAACTCTACCTCTGGGTTCCAAGAATGCTGATTGCAAAGATGTGCTCAGATGAGAAACCCCTGTCAGCCATGGTAAAGGTGCAAGCTGATAGGGATGATTAATATTTTCCATCTGAATGCGAGAACAATGGTGGAATGTGAAAGGGTTTATGAGAAGTACCAGGCTGGCCCTGCTGGAAGCTCCATTCTTCAGTTTTTCCACAGACTCAGTACAACGCGGACGGTGGCAATAAAGTGGTGTTCTCACTGCCCGCTCTACTAAAAAGTGTGTTCTAAGCAATTGCTACATGGGGTGGAAAGTTTAGCTCTGTCTCAGTGCCCATTCTATGTTTGTCCTTTTGGCTGAGACTGCTGAGGAGCGGGTTGTGTGAGGTTACTTTACACTATATGTACGGTTTAGTGTCCCCCGGCTGCTGGCATCTGACTGCCCAGGCCTATCCCATATGCCTGCATGCCCTCCAAGCCCTCAAACACATACATAGCAGCCAGTCCTGACTTGCAATCACCACCAGCTTGGTTTGGGTTTGAATAAATGACTTTAGCCAGTAGAAATCCCCAAGTCACCCTGTTACACAATACAAAAAAGTTCCAAGACGGAGGTCCTTTATGTTTGTCCATATATTGAAGACCTGGACCTATGGATAACGAATTAAACAAATAGAATATTTTATATGTCACACTGTTAATTTAATCCACGCATGCTACGTAATGAATTTCCCCTTTGCTCCTGCAGGTGTCAAGTAATTTCAAACTGACTTTATCTGCATGTCTGACGTACATCTACATTCACAATTTTAGCTAAATTTCTCTTCATCAACATAAAAATCTTTCTAAAGGGTCTAAAGTTTTAAACTATATTAATATTCTTATCTTCATAACATAAACACCTCCATTTTAAATGTCACTTTATTTGTGTTTATTCAGCAGATTGCTGAATCTTACATATAATGATTTCCAAGAAACACAATAGCTTTGTTTTGTAAACTAAGAGAAAAATATGACAGATATAGTACTAGCAGAAAAAACAAAACTTCCTGTTTAAATAAGCTATTATACAGACATAAATAATCCCAAAGTAAGATTTTTATATTTATATCATATGCTGTGATTTCTTATAATCTCTTTAAACAGGTTCACAATCTTTTTTTCATTTTTTCATTGTCTGTTTGGCACCTAAGCACAAAATGCACAGATGATATACAAACTGACCACAGTTCTCACTGGTTTCAGACAAGGACTTTAGGACAGTGCTGCATAATGTATATTTAATTCTTATTAAACCATCTCTTTTAATTTTCTTGCTGTTTGAGAATCTAAGACGTGTGTGCTCAGAACAACACTGACATTAATAAAAAGGTCAAATAAAAGTGCTTATAATGAGCCAACAAAGCTGGGATCTGAGCCAGGCGTTTATGGACTAGCTTTGGCATAAAAGTAGACTTTCCACTCTCCTGAAAGCCAGATGTACTCAGTTGCTGTCCTCACCACTGCAATCAGAATTCTTTGATGATTCTGGAACTTGTAAATTACTGTTTAACCAATTATTCAGTTCCTCCCTTGCATCTATACCAGAAATTGGAGTACTGTCCTCTTCTGTCCTAGGATTTTTCTCAGATTTGAATAAGCAACCTTCTCTGCTACCTCTGGAAAATGAATAAATGAAGGGACAATTGCATACAAAGGCCTCCAACCTCTGAACAGGAGCAGATGAGAAAATAACTAGCAACTCCCATTGGTCTGACACTCTGTTTGTTGGGGCAAGTAAAGTCTAGGAGAGAATGAGAGCAAATGCTAAGTATACAGTGGAATTGGCAAATTTACCACAACATTAATGGAAATACTGTTGCATTAATTCTTCCTCTGTGGTTTAGACATTTTCTTGGACAAACTCTGGTATTAAGCTCTCTAAGTATTTTTTCCTCCATAGCTAGTGTATTTTAGTGAAAGACTACCTTTGGAGTAAGGTATTACGCAGACCAAGTAACTACTTTGAATCTGTTTGGGAGGAGCTGAACCTGTACTGAGCAATGATACAGGAGAGAAGACATATCAGTACCGTGACATCCAGAAGAGGATGAAGAATGAAACTTCAAGTCTTCATTCTAGTGCCAAGATTCAGGGGCATACTAATGAGGTGCTTAGCTCCCTATGGATACTTCTGATAATAAAATCTAAAAGAATATTTTTGAGTCCTCTTATCCTCCACATAAATTCACACTCGTGTTGATATTGGAATACACTCTCTCTTTCTGAAAGATTTTCCAGGACAAAGTAATGTGGTCCATAACTCAGGTTTTAGAGGACCAAACTACTGTATGCATAAAAGAGCTGGAGCTGTGTCAATTCCATCCTCACAGCTTACTCTCCAGAGCCGAGCTGGCAACCTGAGTGGAAGGAGGTGTCAGAGGCGTTTGCTGCCTTTGGGACAAAACCTGTGATTCTAACAATGTGGTATTTTTCTGGGTTTTCAGTCTTCCCAAGAGACAAGAAAACAGCAATCATTTCACATTTGGGGCCTGCTGGCCATAGAAATTAGACACTATAGATAAAGGTAATATCTAAATGTAATGTGAAAAAATGCACCTGTTTTACTTGCAAGACATCAGAACTATAATGGCAAAAATACCCATTCCTTGTGCTTTTTGTTTTCCCCCTGTGGATTAGAGAATTTGTCAATGCACATTAAAATTATAATAGTAATAATAATAGTAAAATCCAGCCTTAAGTTTATATGACTACAAAAGTGAAGCTACTATATTATAGTCAGAGGAGCTGTATAGTGTGGCTAATATATAAAGTGGCCAATCTGCTTTAGAGATTATTTGAAATGAACTTTCATTATCTTAGGATATTAAATTTAAAGTGAAGGTGGAAAAACTGTTTCATGTAAGTATTTCTTAAAAAAAAAAAAACAACAAAATTTTTCCAAAAATGAAATATTACCACTATCCTAATATTACTACTCAGACTTAATGAAATTTGCCAGAGCAAATATTTCCATCACCATCCATACCATTTCTTGCAGTCTTATCCAGTATTGATTGGGCTATAGGGGATTTTCCCTTTAGTTTGTAGAAATGGGATATATTCTTAGAAATTACTTTGGGAACTTTTAGAAGAACACATTTTCTCTAGAATTTGTATTTGAATCACCCAGGGAGAAAAATTCCCCTATGAGCTCAGAAGAATTTGGAGGTTTAGGCTTTGTACCTTGGAGACCAACACTTGAGAACCTACTCAGAAGCTGATATTTTCCCAACACTCCCAAGTCTGTGTTTCAGATGATAGGTCTCCCAGTCTGTAGCTCCAGAGCTCCTACCTCCACTTGACTTTAGGAACTTCTAGGTTCTGGTGTCCCTGTCATACAGACTGAAGAGGAGCTGGAAGCAACCAAGCTCAAACATCTAGGTTTGTATTGTACCAAACAAAATGTTTCCATTTTCAAAAAAAATTAATTCTCCAGATTTACCTGTTTGACAGATTATGCTCAAGACATGTTCTGAGAGAGAGCAAGATCCATTTTTGCAGCCTGTCAGATTTCTCAAACAGCAGAAATACTCAAATGTCCAACAAAAAAAAGAGCCACATTTGTTAACCCCTTTACTGCCAGTAATCAGCTGTAAAGCTGGTCAAGGGAAAAACCTTCAAAATCTTCATCAGAAACTAAAATCCAAGGGCACAAGAGGATCCACAGCTCAATCTGTATAATACAACTATACTTTTGAAAAGCCCATGAATGTAACTTTTCCATCCTGTCTGTATTTAGGTCTGCACTAACAGATTTCAGAGATTAAATCCCTTTTTTAAAAAACTCTTGCTTTGCAAATTCACAGGACAGATCTCCCTTGGGATTCATTTTAAACCTGAAGTGATACCTAGGGTATGATGCCTTAAAGTTGTCAGAACCAAAGAAAACCTTCTCATTACACTGATATGATAAAGAGTTTAAGTTCAGCCTAATGGTCAGTGACTCTTTATATATGACCTACAAAACCTAGAAAAATAAAATGGAAATGCCAAGAGAACAGTATTTTAACATAACTACTTTTTTTTTTTTTTTGGCAATTTAGCATCTTTATAAAAATCGGGGGTTGTGTGTTTTTTCTGAAGTCACACAAATTCTTTAAATGTCAGCCTGCAATTTTCTCCTTGCCATTTATTTTTCTGGTGTGAAATGCAGTTCTTTTTATGGTAATTTTTTTCCAGAAAAAAAATTTTTTTTCACTGAATAGAATAACAAGACTTTTACAGTAATACTATGTCTATGTTTTATACTCATGGACACGTATTTGAAGCTTAGGTATCTTGGACACAAACTGCTGGAACCGTATTTACTGGTGTGAGTTCTTCTCTGCAAATGTGTCCATATTCACTTACATCTAATGAAACAAGAATTAATATGTAATTAAGCATATTAACCATGGTATATTAACAGTTGCAGAAATACCATATCCTCAGCACTTCTTTGAAATTATTGTTTTAGTTATAATACACACTGAAGAAAGGGACTGCAGAACAGTTACTCTGAAGAGCTGAGTTACCATTATGTCTGATCTCAGATAAGAGGCTGGAAAAAATTCGATTTCTTCTATCTAGCTGATTACATCAAATTTTTACAGAACCACAGGTTGATAGCATAATAAAGTCCAATACAGAATCTTGCCAGTGAACTACTTAAGGACAGAGGACCACTGAATCAAGGAATATAGACTAGTAACTCCAGAGACTAACCAACAGATAAAAAAAAAAGAGCAAGAAAACTCTATTTAAAAGAAAATTAGATTAGTTTCAAATTCTTTACATATTGTGAGACTTCAAAGAGAAGAGATGCTTTATGAAGTACCCCGTTCTCTTAAAGAAATGCAGTCATCAGAAGTTGGAGTAGTAGGATCATTCCTGAGGATTGCAATGGATGGTCACTAACGGCTGAATTTTTTGGCACAGTCCTGCCGGTATTTGTTGTAAACATCTGCAATTTTTTTTTTTTTTTGCTTTCTGGGGAATTAAGGATAATTGCTATTTTTATTTTACTTGCTTTTACTCAAGTATTATTTTAAGCTACCTGAATAACAGCAAGTTGTTATATAGCTTGGATATGAAAAGCAAAAAGCCCCATCCCAATCAGAATAATGAAGCAATGACAGAATCGTAGAACAGCCTGAATTAGAAGTGACCTTGGTTGCTCAGAGCCCCATCCAGCCTGATCTTAAACACTTTCAAGAATGGGGCAGCCACAGTTTCTCTGGGCAACCTGTTCCAGTGCCTCACTACCCTCATAGTGAAGGATTTCTTTCTAATATCTAATCTAAATGTACTCTCTTTCAGTCTGAAGCCATTACCCCTTGTCCTGTCACTACATGTAAATTGTAAATAGTTTCTCTCCATCTTTCTTGTAGGCTCCCTTTAGGTACTGGAAGGCCCAGGTCACCCCAAAGCCTTCTCTTTTCCAGTTTGAACAAACCAAATTCTTTCAGGCTTTCCTCATAGCAGACATGCTCCACCCCTCCAGTCATCCTTTTGTTCCTCCTCTGGACTTGCTCCAGAGTGGGCACAGGTTGCCCATAATGGTGTCCTTGAAGTTTTTCAAGACCTAATTAAAGCAAACCCGAAAAAGTCTTGTTTACTATCTGATCCCAGAGTTGGCTTTTATTTGAGTAGCAGGTTAGACTAGAGTCTTCCTGGGGGCTTTTCACACCTGGGCAACTTTATGATTCTCTTCCTAATCATGGGGTTGTAGTGAAACTATAAACAAGAGTTTGTCATTGCTCTCTAGCATCCCCTTTCACTGTTTCCCAAGCATAATGGCACAGTTCTCATTTCAGCTGCCCATGACATATAGTGAATTTATGGTCCAGATATAAAAAGAGCACAGCTTGCAACATATACCAGTATCTGTGCAACCTCTTCTAGCACATGGCAAATGATTGGCTCTCATTACTGAACCCTACAAACTATAGGGAGTGTTCCACAGCCTGGCACACACATAAAGCTTAAAGCTAAACACCTATCTCTCGAGAAAATCCATGTATTTATGTTCTGCCCTGAAATGGGGATCCTTTTAGAGTGTGACTGCCAACGCATGAAACTGCTGAAGGTGAAGCTATCATTTGATAAAAAGCTACAGGAAAGCTGGAAAAGATATTTTCTGTTACAAAACCACTTTTAGTGGCTTGTTGTTTGGTTGGGTTTTTTTCTCTTAAAAACACAAAGCATTTTTTGAATGTGTCTCAGTTTGAGACAATTTGGAGGACAGAGAGCTCATATGGAAGTCTCCTTCCGCAATTCAATACCCCTGGTTCTCTCCAATACAGAGAGAGACAGACAGAAAAACAGACTATACATGCCCAGATGTAAGTGAAAAAATAACTCTTTATCGAGAAGAATTCTAAACAATACTGATAAAACTGGGTTGAGCTAACCAGAAAAATTCCCAGGCTCCTGCCCACTGGACCAAAACAAGATGGCAGTCAGCCTTAACCCACCTGTTAAAACCTGGCAGGAATGGTTTGGAGAGTCGGTGCTGGAGTGAGGCTGCAGTGCTGGCACAGGCAGTTGGATCAGGGCTGAGACTGGAAGGACTCACAAAACACCCACTGGTCACTGCAACAGTAGTTGTAGTCCTGATCCACCATGGTGATAATCCCATGAAACAAAGAAAGGAGACCATCAACTTCCCTAGTGAAGTCCACCTGTGGTCTTTTATTGGGCTCAGGTAGGTGGGAATGCCTCTGGTACCTCCCCTGGGGCAGAGTTCTTCACTGGATGATTAACACTGGATCAGGAGACATTTCAAAAGTCTCTGACACCTTCTAAGCACAGGTGGATCCATTATGGCCATCAGCAGAGATGAATATCTTCAGGCCATGTGAGTAAACTGTCCTGATGCCTCCCTGAGGGGAGTTATCACAGATGAGTCATTTGTGTAAGGACAAAGAAACATCACCCAGCTGGTAGCCTGAGGTGGCAGGTGTGCACCTCCTTGCAGTCACCAGCCTGACAGTCTCCTCACACTGGTGGAGACATTCTTCTCCTAGGAGAGTATCATCCTTATCTTAATTCCCTCCCCACAGTCTAAATTAGTAGGCATATTTGGAGAAAAGAGGAAAAAAAGAGATGGATACCAGAGTCTTTGTGTAACCCAGGACAGTATGTTTTGATCCTTATTTAGTATACATTTTATTCAATTATATAAAGCAACTTCATGATTAAAACAATGTTGGGTTTTGACCTCATTCTTCTGGGTCACTCACTGCCCGTGTGGGAGATGTTAATTCATAATGTAACCCCTGGTTTAAGAGCTGGGAAATACTAGATGCATCATCTCTTTCTTCTTAACAATATGGTAGTCTGGGTTTTTTATCTTTCTACGCTTGGGGATTTAAAAATCAGTGCAAAATTCTCAAAATCCTCAAAGCTACTAGAAATAAGTGATCAAGCAGAATCAACTAAGTGAGCTCAGCAGTCTACAAGAAAGCCTTGTTGTGGGGCTTCATCATTTTCTGTAAAAGGCACCTTGATTTTGAATAGAAGAGATTGATTGGACGTCTTCAGAAACAAGTAAGAGTTTAGTAAAACAAAAACCACAGTTTCTGCATCCTTCAGCTGTATATCTACACAAGGTTTCACCCAAGCTGTTCCTTTTGAAAAGGTCTTCTGGATCAACCAATGTAGCATGTGAGGACATTGATATTCCAGGCTTTGAAAAGGACACTGGAATAGAGTATCTTGTAATATCTAATGATTAAATTAGCTTAGTGAGGACCAGACAGATCCACTCAGAGTGTAAATAAATCCTTCACATGCTAAAAGTGTACAGTTAAGACATAGAGCATTATCACAGACATAAAACATAAGTAAAAATAAATCTTGGTACATTTTGCTTTTGCAAAATAAATTGTAATTGTCTTTCACTTTGACTTCAAAGGCATAAATCATAATTTTAAATAATCATATTGCCTTTTGAAGTCCTTATTAAAATCAGGCATTGTCCCAGTGTGCATATCCTACTTCCGTAAGGAAATATTTTTTTTTTTTGCTTGTAGCTATAAAAAGAATTCTTTCTACTTTTGAGATAAAATTCTTCTTCTTAAAGTTGACAGGTTAAAGGAGTTGGACATCAAAAGACAATAGATGCTTTATTTCTAACTTATTCCTTATTTGAAGACTGAGGGTTTCCTGGGCTTTCTGTATACTGTCACAGGCCTGATAGAGGTCAACCAGAAAGCAAAATAGTCAGAAAATTGAACAAATATATTAAAGAGGTAAAGATAAATACAAAATGATACAGTAAGTAACAAGAAAAAAATCACCTAGTAAAAGAAGGTCTATAAATGCAAAATTTGAGAATAAAAAACGAAAGGAAAAAAAAAAAAAAGAGATTAGTAAAAGAGGAAGTATGCAAAAGAATTTCCCGGAATCTTTTACATAAACTGTCTTAACATCTCCTTAAAAAACTGCTTTTGTGGTTGTCAGTTCTCTGCTTTTTCTGGCTTTCTGTGCTCCCAGCCATCTTGGAAGAAATAGAGTATTTATGTGCAGCACACAATGGTTGCCTGAGTTCAGCAAGGTGAGCAGGAGATCTGACCGTGAGGCAGAAGCTCTAAAATTCTTCAGGATTCCTACTTCCACAAATCCCAAACAAATCATAAGTTTGGCAATAGGACTGGAATGGCAATGAAATAATTTGGAGACAGGTAAAAATGTGGAGCATATCAGTACTCATCAAGAATGAAATCTCTCACCAGAGGAAAACCAATACTGGGTGAGAGGAGAACTACGAGTGCTCCACATTAGATCTTCTTTGGAACGAGTCACACAGAAAACAGCACTTGTTACAGAAGTTTAAAGTGACATCTGATATGACAACTGAAAGTTGCATCTGGTGATGGTCCTCCTATCAGGCAGGCCAAAAAACAGAGGTATGATAATTCTCTGCTGACGTCAATGGGAGTCCTGCCACTGTCTGAGACCAGGGCCAGGAGTTCACTCCAGGATTTTTTCCTCAGGTGATTTATCATAATTTTTTTTATTTGGCATTTTCATAGCTGAGAACCTATTTTGTCTTTTTAATATATTGCATTAAAATATATTCTTGTTGTTTGTAAATGGTTTTCTACTAGCTGAAACATATGTTAAAGAAAGACATTAAACACAAAGATGGGTGTTGAAATCACGCTACTATGTGCTCTCTTATATGTGTTATTTACCCTTCTAATTGTGGTTGCTTCTGTTTGCATTAGAGGGTGTCCTGCGGATTTGCTGGAGATTTGTTTCTTCCTTTTGTGGTTCCTGCTTATTATCACTCTAGACACAGTAAAATGCAAACAGTAACAAGGTTAACGTGAACTTCTAGGTGTCCTACCTAAATACCATGAAACAAAAATACTCTCTCTTTGTCTTTATTAAGTATGCAGTCAAATAACTCTTATAAATTCTCTGCAGAAAAGAATCAAAATACAAATAAAATAGTTTGAGGTTCTCTGGTAAGAACACAGCCTTTCTGTTAGTCTTACCACATTAATGCCTATTAATTTATAGATAGTTCATTGAAATATTATAGTGCATAAATATTTTCAGACACTTGAATGATTGTTCTGGTAGAGTCTTTACCTTATAGACTATCAAACAGATGATGTTTTACTTGTGATTGCATAATAGCATGCAGTACAGGAATACTTTTGTTTCAGTGATGTGTTCTAGCTCTTGGACTTCAAAAGTTCCATTTTTCTTCAAGTTTTGCTTTCAATTGAAATAGAAAAATTGTGCAAACCAATTTAAGATGAAGGATGCTGAACTTAAAATCCTCTTAGAACATCTATACTGTTTTTCCTCTTCATAGAAGAGCAAAAATGCACCACTTGCCATGTCCCATATATATTCCATATACATAATAAGAAAATTCAAATAGCAATCAGGTAATTTTTAAAAAATACTGATTTGGATATTAAGAAGTAATATTCCAACCTAATTGGTTAAAAAAGGGAATAAAGCAGACCGAGCATGACTTACTATGTAAAGTTTCTTTCCAACCAGAAAGTGAAGGGCTAGGAAAGGCTAACAGAATATGAAAACCATGTTTTTTTCTGTGGGGTTAACATTGTCTTCACAAACCCCGGGCACTTGTCATTATGCTCAACTTCAGGTAGTTTTATCA
>JAYRBT010000001.1:2108793-2139749 GCA_036023395.1 Myiotriccus ornatus
AGCCCAGGACACGGTGGGTTTCTGGGCTCCCAGTGCACATGGCTGGGGCATGTCCAGCCTCTCACCCACCAGCACCCCCAAGTCCTTCTCGACAGGGTTGCTCTTGATCTGTTCACCCCCAGCCTGGATTGATACTGGGGTTTGCCCTGACCCAAGTGCAGTACCAGCACTTGGTGTAGTTAACCCTCAAGAAATTCCCTTGGGCCCACACACAAGCTTGTCCAGGTCCCTGTCAGTCTGAAAACTGTCAATCACTGAGCTTCGTATCACAAACTTGCTGAGAGTGCACTCAATCCCTTCGTCTATGTCATTAATGAAGATATCACATTTAATATCTTATGATCCCTGTCCACACCCCTGAGGGACATCACTTGTCACTGTTTCCATATGGACATTGAGACTTTGACTACTAACCCCTGAATGGGATCATCCAACCAATTCCTCATCCAGTCCACTCATCAGATCCATTTCTTCTAATTTAGAGAGAAGGATGTTGCTGGGGACCATGTCAAAAGCCTTACGGAAATCCAGAGAAATGGCATCTGTGTCTCTTCCCTTGTCCACAAACAAAGTCACTCCATTCTCCCCTCTACCTTTAAAGGACCCCAGGTTGGTCAGGCAGGACGTGCCCTTGGTGAAACCATGCTGGCTGTCTCAAATCACTTCCCTGTCCTCTCTGTGCCCTAACATAGCTTCTGGAGGAATCTGTTCCATGATATTACCATGCACAGAGGAGAAGCTGACAGGTTGACAGTTCTAATTCCCAGAAGAAAAATTTTTTTTTTCATTTTTAAAAATGGGTGCAATGTTTCTCTTTTACAGGTCACCAGGGACTTCACCTGACTGCCATGACTTTTCAAATATCTGTTTCAAATATATGGAGAGTGGCTTGGCAACTACATCAGTCAATATCCTCAAATGGTCATGAACCTGACATTTTCTTACCGTGATCAGGAGCAGGTGCTAAGGCCAAGTGTGTAAGCAGAGTCCCACCTGGGTAAGACCTCCCTTATTATGGAAGGGTGTGTCTCTGTTCACAGGAGCCCCAGAGTAGTTTACTTCCTTTGTGAACTGCTCTTTACATCCATCACTTTCAACATCCAGAGCCAGCGACTTCTGTAGATAAATTACAGGCTGTGTAAAAGAGTAATTCTTTCACTTGTTTTAATATTTCTGTGTTATTCCTGATATACCCCCTCAATATATTTGGTTCCTTATACTTTTACATGTTCTCCTCAGTCATGTTTTCCCTGGGTGGAAGAACTTCAATCAATTGCCCCTTTCTCTGACAGAAACTATTACACAATATTTTCATTCTTGTTCAAATCTCCAGGTTCCAAGTTTAGTGCCCAGCCTCGAATATCCACTGCTTCTAATTTATATTAACAAACTAATTAGTGCATATGTACTTTCCTTTGAGGTGAAACCTATCTTTCTTGTTTTAATAGGTAGGATTCAAGAAGGTGAATTTACAGGGACTCAGGAATTTATTTCTTTTTTACTGTAATAATAGGTAGGCTATATCTCTGTCCAGTGTTAGGCCTGTAAGTATTTGGCTAGCACACAACTTTGCTTTAACCTCACTGATGACCGAGGAGTTTGGTCAGAAATATGTAGGATCCTATGTATGACAAAGGACAGAATTTAATACTGACATGACACCTTGATTAATTTGTTAGTGGCAATCACCTGACAAAATTGTTGCAACCCCCATCAAACAATAAATTAAAATATTGGGTTTGGGGTGTTTTGTTTGCTTGGTTTTCCCCTTTCTTATTAAATCTGTATGGTCCATTTACTACCAATTTGTTTTACAAGTGAACATTTGAAATAAATTATGAAGCTGAAAATCTAGGAATAAGCAAGTGATGAATGCATTTTTATAAAACCAAAATATTTCTGAAAATTCAATAGGTGTTCTTCCACTTTGGGGCTGAACAAGGTTATCCCTCTCAGAAGATCAGTGGTTTCCCACTAGTTATCAGATGTGTAAGCTTTTTGTACTCCGTAATAGTTTTTGGTCTGTAAAGATGACATTACTTGTGGATGTACCTATTATGTGGCAACCCAAATTAATGTTTAATGTTAATTTTTATTCTGTTTTCTTTAGCATGTTTGTAGCCATGTCAGAGTTCACAAACAGAAGAGAGCTCCTCTAAATTCACATCCTTAGCCATCTCAATGGCTTCTTTCAATTCCTTCAGTCCCATGAGAATATTCCAAGTATATATTTTTTCTTTTTTTTTCTTTAATTTCCTCCCTCTTGTCTTCTACTTACATATAAGACTATTTTTTTTCACTGAAAATGTCAGCATTTATTGTTTTGTTGGGCCACCCCTGAAGAAAAAAAAATTGACCCAAAGTGTCAAGTCTGCCCTCTTCCTTTTCCTGCTCTCCCTCCCTCTCCCATAAATTAAAGCAAGGTTAAATAAATACTTTGCTGTGAGTCTTAGAACAGGTAGATCTCTGTCAACATTTTCTTATGCCTTCTCATACATGGTTTAAATACATACTGGAAAAGTCTATCAAAAATTTCTCTGTCAATAATTAACATTCAGTGTCATTATTAATTATTTTAATATATCTTAACAAGAGTTCTCATGATAAAAATCATATTTTTATTTTTCTACCCAGTCTCTCAAACCACTCAGCTAGTGAACTTATCTGGTGTTCAAGTCTTCCAAGATTGAATACAGAAATCTATATCAAGTCCTCTTGTAGACATGCAAGAAGGACGCCATTCTCTCCAACTGATCCAAGACACGACACAATAACAACTCAGTGTTCTTTCTTTTGAAGATCTTCATCAACTAAATCCCTAATGATAGGATACTAAGCACAAAGACAATAAAATGCTGCCTAGGCAAATAGGGATTTTATTCACACACACATATATATATATGTATATAGTCTTCATCTGGGAGAAGATAAAAAAAATTTCATGAAAATAAGTCAAAAAGAAAAGAGCACTTGTTAAGGTTCAATTTATGAAGACCCAACTAATCTGTCTGATGAGTTTTCAATGTTTATTTGACTGTGTTGATTAAATAGGTGAATAGTCTGTCTCTACACAGTAGTGATCTTCTAGCTTCTTCACACCTCTGTTGCTTCAGTCTAGAGTACTTGACAGACAAGTCCATTTTAGGTTCTGGGGATTCCCAGAGAAATTCTGAAACGTGGAGGTTGTTCCCATATTTCAGGGAGCATTGTGGGTTTTGTCATTGTTTTTTTGCTTTATTGTTTGCTTTTCACAAATGGTGGATTTTAGTTTATCACATTTTTTTTAGACAAGTTGTGTGCAATATAATGGTACCATTTTATTCAAAAGCTGAAAGTTTGTTTGTTTAATAGCATTTGCATAACACCTTAGGAAGTGGCTGCCTCATTTAAAGGTACTGCTGGTAGCATAAAGGTCCTTTCATAGCAATACCATTAGAATTTGAGTGTTCCCGTAAAATGGGAAGACTGTGGTGAACCTCAAGCTTGAAGCTGCTGGAGAAGTACTTTGGTAACCAAAACACCCTTTTGTTCCCATCATTAGCTGACTGTGGTGATTGGTTATATTTACATAGCTCACTAAAGGACAGTGAGAGCTAATAGGAGTATTATAATTTGGGATAAAGTTGTTAGGGCGTTGCCTTCATAAAAAACAGCTGAATTATTTTCCAGATTATTCCATAGCTGCTTAAAAATCAAATAAAGAAAAAGTCTTACTGCATACCAAGTCTCAACTGTGAATTCTTAGATTTTTTTTTTTTTTTAATAGAAAGTGTTTGGCACAAACACAAATATTTTTTAATCAAATTAAGAGGATCAGTGAGAGGAATCAAAGACCTTAGTGGATTTGGAGACATTATTGATGCTAATTAGAACTATGATCTCTCAGTATCCTGAAGGATTAGGCCCAAAAGAAATATATTGTCCTAGCATTTCACATTGGAAGTGAGCAAAACAAAATTGAAAAGCATTTATAAATATGAAGAAAGCTGTGATACTAAAAGAAATGTTAAAGAATGATAGAATGATAGAATCATAGAATGGCCTGAGTTGAAAAGCACCTTAAAGATCATGTAGTTCCAACCTCTGCTGCCATGGGCAGGGACATCTTTCACTAAACCAGGTTGCTCAAAGCCCCATCCAACCTGGCCTTGGACACTTCCCGGGATGGGGCAGCCACAGCTTTTTTTAGCAACATGTTCCTGTGTCCAACCATTCCCACATTTTTCCTGATATTTTTCCTGAGATTCCTAATTTTCCTAATAGTCCATATTTTTCCCAATATCTAATTTAAACCTACCATCCATCAGTGTGAAGTCATTCCCCCCTGTCCTGTCACTACACACCCTCGCAAATAGTCTCTCTCCATCTTTCTTGTAGGCTCCCTTCAGATACTAAGGTTGTATAATAGTGATTAGTCAATTACATTTATCAAGGCAGTGTTCCTTTAGCAGCCAGAACATTAATGTGGAAAAGAACTCAGAAATCAGCAAAGCAAGGAGTCATATTTGGCTTGGAAAAGACCAGTAGGATCGTTGATTTCAAGCATTAACGCCGAGCTCACCACTAACCCATGTCCCTCAGTAAGTCGGGTCAACCGCAGACAGAAGTGCACTCCTGCCTTTTTTCATTAGCCACATTTGTCACTTCATCACCACCTGGACCACGAAGGCTGGGCTGGTGTGCTCTATACATGGCTTCTGAGCTCAGCCCCTGCCCAAGGCTGGGGACATCACGAAGCCCGGATGAAACAGTTTCATTCAGAACTGCCTGCGCTGCTGAGATGGTGCAAGGGAAGAAGCACAAGGGTGGCTTGCATTTTTCATGGCCTGACACGTTTGAGTGCATTTCCATATCAACATTAATCAGCTTTAAGGCACAAAACAAGTAATTTTCCTTGATTCTCTTCCCACTCTTACCAATTTTGAGCAGAAGTGATCACAGAGCTGGGGGTTAAGTATGTAAATATGCTTTTCTAGGATGGAGATTTGAACTGAAGGCAGACAAAGATTAATAAAACTAGTCACATAGGATCATTTGAACTTCTTCACACCAGGGACTGATTTACAGTGCGTGTTTGTGCCCAGAACAACCAGGCCATGATTTTCACTAGTGTCATCACCTAACCTTAATATAAATAACCACTACGTTATGTTCAATACTATTTGGTAATAAACACTAGCGGACAGTAAATTGACCTTTCTTTCTCTGATATTTAGTCTTTATTTTAAAAAGAAAATAGGTCTGCATGGAATTGGATTTCAGGTACTGGCAGTGGATACAGGTCCATTCTCACAGAAGCTGTTTTTCTGACTCAGTGCCTGTCAGAACCTGTATTGCATAGAACAAGTGCAACCCAGTTACTCTGGTGAAATAATTCTGAATAACATCTCTGTAACAACCACCATGATCACGTGGTAAATTAGATGAAATACCCTAGTTTTCTGGGGAAAGGTTTTCTCACAAAGAGACAAAAACCACAAAACAAAATAAAACCAAAAACAAACCAGTAAAACACTAACCCCAAAGTCCCCCTCCCCCGCCCCGCCAAAAAAAAAGCCCAGAAAAGAATTGAACAAGTTAAGGAAAGAAAATTTGATAAAGGAATTGCTAAGAAGGTCATAAGAATTATCGTGCACTGACAGTCTTTAAGAAAATGAATTGCAAAATAAGGATATTAACTGCTTAAAATGCTTGCAAGTAGCAATTATTTTGATTACAGTTTTAAAGGCTATTCTTTCCATTGGTTGGTACATAGAGAAAAGCAAAGCAAAACAACCTGGGCAGAGGCCTTGGGTTTTTTCTTTGTTTAAATAGAAAATATAATTATATTACTAGCAAGAGTTTGTTTATTTCTGTCAAGAAATAGACATACAAGCATTCTGAGCTTTTAAATGACTACTTAAACTTACTCTGTTATAATGTTTCTAACTGCATTTTACAAGATGCACAACTGTGGATAAAGACAAAATGAGAGGTACTAGAAATATAATCTAGACTTAGAGAAAAGAATGTAAATATATTCAAACTGAAAGCCTCGGTTTTAAAAATGTGTCTTTCTACAAACATTTAGACACAAAGAATTTTAAGAAGAAATTAACAAGTTTAGTAACACTACCAGGAGCAATGATGAACTGATATGAATTTACTTTGCTCTTACCAAATTCAAGGAATTTAGCACATGGTTTGCTGATTCACATCAGTTCTAAGTCAGATTGCAGACTCATGCCTTAACAAATCTTATTCCACACATACCTTCCATCAAGGGAGCCCAAGCAAAGATTTCTTGTGATACATCAGGAACTTGTGGCCAAAGTGATTAAATTTCTATCCACTACAATCAAAAGGTACAGTGAACAAACTCTACTGTAGTCAAAATGAGATGCCAGCCCCTTTAAGTACAAAAGCAGGTAACAACTATGTGTGTGCAGTACTGTTGACGTTAAAATTCCAAATTAGAATAGAAGATTAAATCTGCTGTAATAACATTGGAAAACACTGAAATGCTGGAGAAACGTACTTCCCGTCTGTAAAAACTGAAGAAGAAAAGAAGTGCTTTTTTGGAATTACATATTCTAGGACACCAATATTAAAATCTACAAACAATTATGGAAAATTTAAAGCGTCCTTCCATATCTCAGGGATGACAAAAGTAGAGATCAGTTTACATAGCTATTATAGATATTACATGCTTGATTTTGCTTTTCTTCTACAACCTCCACCTGTATTGATATCTCTGTCATAATAAAATCCAAGTAGTAAGGATATGAACACAAGAGGTTTTGATTGTATTAGTAACTGGATAAAAATAGAAGAGCTAGGATTTATTTCCTAATATTAAGCAGATACGTACTTTTTTTCTCTTTAGATCAGACTTTTTATCATCTTCTATATTGTAATACCAAGAACACTACAATATCTTTTGTTATAATTACAAACTACAAATGCCTCTGTCATACATACAAGGAATTTAATCAGTGAAAGTCAAGTAATTATCTGAAGTCGTAAGACTGTGGTAAAGGAGCATTTTCAACCTTTATCAGGTGCTGCTTCTCTCAACAAGTCTGTGGCCATACTAGCTTTTTCACAATGCATGGACAAACAGTACCACTCAAAAAGTAACCTGCTGTATGTAGCATTTCACTGCGTGCTTTGATATGCATCTTCTGCACTCATCAGCAGGCTTATGTCTGGAAAAGCCATTCACCAAGAGAGAGAGAATGTTCTTTACAGCTGCACACTGCAAAGCACACAAGCTGTTTCATTCTGAAAATAGTTAAGTTCTTAATTTCTGTACTCCTTTACATTATTAGTTCAGGCAGCAAAGTGATTTGTGTGCCATCTCCCCAGTTCAGGTGCCAGGAGCAGTCAGGTATTTAGCGAGGATTCCCAGCAGAGATCCGTAAAACTGACTAGCATGCTGCCTCTCCATAATATCTTCTTTTCATAGCACTTGGGAAGGCTTCCTCACTATTCATCAAAGGCATGTGAGTGTTTACACTGGCAGCCCTCTCTGGGACGAAGACCTGCTGGCTGTTTGAGCACGGTGCGTAATGTGCTAGGAAAAGGTTGTTCAGAGCACGAGGCCCCAGTGTGCTCTGTAGGCCAGTATTTCAGCCATAACTGATGGAAAACCAAGACTGTCAGTCAGGCCTGGGCTGTGATGTCAGAGATATATCAGCCTCAGTGAATCATTTTATCTCAAGCAGAGCCTGCCACGGTCTCATGGAAGCTCCTCTCTTAGCATAGTGCTAAGATTTACTGGATCGTGCAGCATCAGGAGTGATGTGCCCAGAGCAAATGTCACAGCAGGGCCTATCCATACACCTCTTCAAGGAAGCTGAGACTCAGAAAAGTTCCTTGTTTGAAAGCCTGAAAAACACAGTTCTCTGACCTTAAATTTTTGGCGTGTGCCGGAGATTCAGCTGGTAGCCTAATCTTGTCTTCTTGCCATTTCATTTCAACACCAAGAAACCAAACATAGTTGTTGAGAAGAGAAATCCACTCATTGTCATTAAATTGATCACCTTTTCTAACTGGAACCAAGAAAAACACTGAAAAATACTTGTATTTTCAACTCTGTTTCAAGTTGCTCTATTATTTACAGTCATCTATTCATAAATTTTTTGAAATAGAGGAACGGTTCTATTGTGATTTGGCAATTTATCATATATATTTCATTTTCTTTTATTTATCTCAAAATTTCTGCCACCGTGTCTCCACCATACTGTATGTTCACTATAAATTCTTTTTCACATTGTCCATTTCAAAATATCCTTGAAGTTCTATTCCCATGCATTGCCAGACCTTCAAGAGGAGATCTGAAATTATTTAACAGTTGAAAACGTTGTTGAAATTTCAATCTCTCTAAACTGTTGCAAAGAAATACTTTTTCAACTAGATTTTCTAGACTTGAGAGCTTGTGTGTCTTTCTCTTTTCCTTTCTCCTTTTGTTATTTCATAGTGACAAAGAAAAGGGAAGGGGGGGATAAAAAGGAAAAATTAGATAGAAATTGGAAAGGAGAAATAACTAAGACATGGAAATAGTAACTAATTTTTATTAGAAGTTAAAAAAACCCAAATGAGTTAGTTGTTTCTTTTAATCAGTTTCATGGATATGTCATACAACATAAGTCTTGGACTCAACTCTTTTCATTATGGAAAACTTGAGAAGATTTACTACAGCTGCCTCATGGAGTGTTTGTACCAAGTGTAGAACGGAGAAGAGAAAAAAGGAAACGATTAATGTGACTTGCTATCTCTTACCTACTATCTCAATACATTGGGATCTTCTATGATATTTTCTCAGTTTTGGTTTGGTTTGTTTTTTTTTTAATAAAAAATCATAAGTTCTTCATTTAAATTTGAGATCTGGGTTGAATAAGTCCCAAAACTCCCAGTGAAGCGTAGCAAGGACTGCCAAAATTTACTGCAGCTGTAAATCAAGGCAACTAAGGATTCCTGCTATCACCACTTAAAACAATAGATTGGCCAGGTTCTCTTAAAAAGTGACCAGTGTGTCTCAAAATTAAATGTGTACAGTCGGCCCAAGCAGAAAATTAGTAATACTCTAAAATTAAATAGAGTTTTGTCTAGACTTATTTTACAGTTCTGATAAATGAAAGTAACTGCATAACAGGAAACTAAGCAGTGATGGTTTGTTGCCTAGTCAGTATATTTTGCCCATTTTAAAAAAAATCTATAGTTTATCTTTACATTGTTTTATAAAATATTTTTATAACTGAATTAGACTATGATAATCAACAGAAATTAGACGTTTTCAAAACCAGCATGGGTTCCACATCTATTTATCCAGTCTGAAGCTATTAGGTTGAACTCAAGTGAAGAAGGACACTGTTCATCTCTGACAGTTCACTCTGCTTTCCCAATAGTGCATTTACCAACAGCAAGTCAAGTCATGGTGATGGACTTTTGGTATTCAGATCCACGACTCTGAGGATTTTTGCTGAATGGACAGATGAACTGTTTTCGACTACAGTTCTTAGAAGTTCATTCAGCATGCCTGTAGTTTTTGGGTTGCTTTTTTTGTTTTTTTGTAAGTAATTGTTTGCTGCTTGAGTTTTTTGCTTGTTTCTTCCAAATAAGAGAGAAGTGCCTCCAAAGTGTTATTTAATGCATTTTCTCACAGCATTGTTTAGGAAGTAGCTGTTTAAGTCAGGTGTAGACTTCATTCTCAGACTGAGTTCTAGCTGTTTTCTAATCTCACCTACAGAAGGGAGCTAAATAATACAGAGCAATAAATAATTCTACAAAACTCTACACTGATTAGACAGGGGGAAGAGTTTCATTGTATGCTTAGTACTGGTCTGTATTAACAGCTGGGTGATCACTATAGACTACAACCTTAGTGAACAGGAGACATATCCAAAATGTGGTTTAGGCACTTGGAGGGGACATGAATTTAAATCTAAAGGTGAATTAGTTAGTTTAGCTACTACCTTACTTGGAAAGCAGATTCCCAAGGCACCTTAGCTGGCACCTTTAAAATGCTCGAGCCACAGGAACATCCTGCTGTTGGTTCACCATCTCAGCTGCCAAGCTTTTTTTGAACAATCCAGGGCATAGATGGTATCTAGGTGTGAACAGGCTACAGAGAATGGGTATTTCTCTTTAAAGGCTTCAGCCCTGTAGGTATTCTTAGGACATGTCTAAGTCATGCCAGCAGGATTCAGGACAAAATTCATTTGTAGTTGCTTCTCTTTAAAAACAGAAGGCAGTTGAAGGAACTGCTGTTACTGTGAAGTAATTGATTCTGAAGGAATGGAAAAATGCTCCCATTTGACCTGGAACAGAGAGTTCTTAGAGAGCACTGTCAGGGACCAAGTCTCTCTCCTTACAAAATACAGATTCACAAACCATTTTAAGCCACCTCTTAAACCTTAAATCTTTAGGGAAGAATTAATTGCTAGAAAACACAAAAATGCAGAGCAAGCCAGCTGCTGTGCCATTTGCTACCTGTAGACTAAGTGGTATAACCACAGTGGAAAAATGAGTTTTCACTGTATGCTCAAGGGGGAACGAGAACTGTGGATCACTGGGGAGGAGTTTTACTGTGGAGGGAAGTAATAAGAAATTTACCAACATCTATGGAAGTCCTGGACTGACTATGATGACTGAGGACTAGGGTTTTCCACATACCCTCAGAAATGCTTGATAAGACTCAATAATCCTTTTTAACAAGTGCAGTGGTATTTGTAGTGCCTCTAGTGCTTGATCAACACTGCTTTGTTTTCAAACTGAGTAGCTGACATTATGTTGCATTCACATCATCATTTTATCATGTCCTCCTGGTAGACTGTGACTGTGGTCCTTCCTGATTCTCCCATGAAGCTGAGATTTTTTGAATTAACAATATTAGCTTTCTACTCTTAACTGATTACTGATAGTTCTCAATGATTTAGAAAAGACTTTTATAAATCACTGGTGTCTCTCCTACTGCCTCCTCTTCAAAAGTGTACAAACCGTGTTGTTAATAAGACCCAAAAAACTGGGGTTTGGGGTTCTATTCGGGTGTTGTAGACTAATTTAATTTTGTGAGCTTGTTACATGTCTACTTTCTTAATAAGCATGTAGAATTTTCATTTGCACAGAGGAGGCTGAATAAAGTTTTATTTAGACAAAATGAGAATTCGAGTATTCTGCAAATGTATGGAAAATATGTCTATTTAAACCCAAGGAAACTTAAGTCCAAATTTCAAAGGAATTTACGACTGTTTGTGTAGTAGCTTTCAAAATTCAAATTGTAAATAAATAATGATCATTGAACCAAAAATTATCTTAAGATCCCACACAGGTTGCTTTTGTTACTTCTGTATTAAATTTTTATTATGATTTAGAAAAAATCCTAAAATTATTAGAAAAAAATTATTCAGAGGCAGAATTATTGGATAAGGGTTCATTAATGAAAACAAAGGAATTCAAGAACAAGAGATCTAAGTTGCCAGATAAACTGGACTTTTTTAATACAGTCACATGTGAGGGTTTAGGTGAGAATTTAGAAAAAATTAAGACACCAAATATAGGAAGCTATAGATACAAAATTAAGATTCCTAAGTACAAATAAAACCAGTTTTAACTTGCACAGTTTATGATTCCAGAGAGTACTGAACACACTCAATGGGAACTTCAAGTGAGAGCACCACATCCCTTACCTATTGAAACCAGTCCAAGAACAAAAAAAAAAGAACAAAAAAAAAAAAAACCCCACACAAAGAAAACAAAACAAACAAACAAAAAAACTCAACAAAACCCCAAAACCTACAGCTTATTGAATCTTCCTAATATGACGTCTACTTTGTTCTAAAAAAGTAAGAGAAAAGTTACCCTGATTTTTGTCACAATCCTGATTATTGCCTATAACCTTTAGAATACATTATAATACATAATAATACAGCACATATTCTTCCACCCATAAACCTGCTTTTCACCCAGTAAGTGTACTGGGAAGAAAGCAAACTAATACTTTTATTAGCAGCTTGGCACGCATCTGACACCTTTGTTTTTAAAGTTAATTAATAGTTTAAGAATGCTGCAACCTCACAGAAGGAATGAAGAAATGGAATACCACTGTAGAAGGAAAATGGCTTGCTTCTTGGATTTTTGCCATCTTAAGATATTTAAGCCAAATAGAACACGATATTGGTGTCTGTATATATAATAAACTTTACATGTATATAAAAATAAAGTACGTAAAAATAAGAACTCATTTGTGATCTGAACCTTTATGATATAAAGAGCTATTTTTCCAGGTTGTATGTCAGTACCTTTATGTAATTCCTAGCACTTGCCTAACAACCTCAGTTCTCCAATCAAATTAACATACATGTAACAATATACTCGTAGATTTTTACATTATTTTGTTCTCTCTAGATAAGTAGAACAAGAATTGTAAACAGACTTAAATGTGTGGTGTTCATTTCTGTCTTGATAAAACTAATGCATTTCACTCTGGTTTGTGCAAACTGAAAACTAGCACTCCATTAACATTTCATTAGCACACTGAGAGAGAAATTGCATTATTGTCATCTCTGGAAGGTGAAGATTCTACACACTGGCAACATGAGAGGTACTTTGGACATAAAAGGCATGCCAGAAACTGTAGTCAAGGCAGAAAAGGCCATGAAAAAAATTTAACAACAACACAGTTGCTGGTTTGGAGGGGTTTTTTTGAGATTCAGTATAAAGCCAAGTTTCAAACTCCAGTTAACAAAGAAAACATTGTCTCACAGTGCCAGCCTATAATAAAGTACCTAATATTTGGTGACGAATGCAGTCTGCTGTGAGTAACAAATACGAGGGTGGTGAGTCAACACCTGCTTTCAAGATGCTTAGACAGTAGCTGAGGGTAAAAATAAGGTTTCCCAGACAGCAGCAAAGCATGGCAAATCACTGCCCTCAGTTGTTGCTTTCTTTAACCTTTTTTCCTTTGGAATTTAATATTCTCGGTTCCCACGGAAAACAAGACTTTTTTTTGTCCTAACTACCTTGGAAAGAGAGGGATAGTTAATCAATTAATATCTTTAAAAGTATACAAAACACTTCTCACTTTTGAAGCAAAGAACTGCAAGTCAGTGAAGTATAATTTGTAGATGCTGTTGGAAATAATATTGTTTTAAAAATGATTCCTTGGGTGTTGTTTGTTTGTTTTTTAACTGTTGATATTTAAACTTTATGTTGCAAGTGCTAAGTCCTCTTAGTTTTGGTAGTTTATATTGACTTTAAAGAGTAGCTAGAACTGAAGACGTTTCCTGTGGTCACTGATTTTATCTTATCTGCATATTGTTCTCTGAGCAAAAAAGAAACATTTTTAATGCATTTTTGCCCACTTTATTATTATAATTAAATTATCTAATTAAAAATATTAATTCCCTTTCCATCCGTGTCACATTTAACTGAAATATAGTCCAAATACTGTTATGCAGACCCATGCAGTAAAAACAACACCAAATGATGTATTAAGAATTAATTAATGCATCATTAATTAATGATGTATTAAGAATTAATTATTGATGGTAACCAATTAATTAATTAATTAAATGCTTTCTTTTTGGTAAGTCTTGTGTTTCTCCCCATAAGT
Source organism: Myiotriccus ornatus (assembly GCA_036023395.1). Lineage (NCBI taxonomy): Eukaryota > Metazoa > Chordata > Aves > Passeriformes > Tyrannidae > Myiotriccus > Myiotriccus ornatus. The sequence continues at coordinate 2,122,388 of JAYRBT010000001.1, forward strand.
AACCATCATCCCTCTCAAATTCCAGGACAGCTGGAGGTCTTTTAAATCATGGTTCTCACAAACAGGGGTCCCAGTGAGAATGTGAGAAACCAAAGAGTTGAGCCACAGAATGACAAGAATATTCTCAACTATTTTAAATATTTCAATAATTTTTATAAACATACAGAAAATCTTTAACTGCAATTATAACTTACACTTCAAAAAATTAGTTTGTTCAGTTCAGGGGATTAGCTTTCCTAAGAATAAAAGTCATGCCAGAGCCAAGCTAGTAAGGTCTCCCCTGAAACATTCCTGTTTTAAGTTTTTGTTGGTTGCTAATATAACATATTTTGGTCTGTAGTCCATGAAAAAAGAATCTATACATTATTGAAGAGAATAAAAAGACAAGGTCAGGTGCACCCTCTGTGTATGCATTTCATTTTTTCACGGCAATTATGGGAATACAGGTCCTGGTCTCACTAGGATTTGTGTCATAGTATGGGCAGAGTTTATTATTCTGCTAATCATTAGATTCACGTTTTATTGGAAATTCACAGTAATAAAAAGTTGATCTGCAGTGTTGAGGCCTGGACTCACCTCAAGGATTTTATCAAACCCAAACTGTTGATGTAAAAAAAGAGTAACCCTTCATTCTTTCAGCTTAAATTATGAACATTTGAAAATATAAAGAAAGTTTCATACTATTGTTTTCTTTTCTTTTTGTGGGAGAAATGATTTGGCACTTTCTGCAGGTTTGTTTGTTTTTCTTTTCTTGTTTTTTTGGGAGGTAGAAGAACCATTTTATGAATTATTTATAGTCAATTTTGGAACACTAGTTTTTCAGAAAGGTAATAGGAAATTGATTTTTTTTTTTTAACGAAGAGGAAAATAATCTGAAAATTTACATAGTCTGAAAATAAAAAATTTTGTCAGCATAACAAAACAAAAACAGGAGTCTAAAATTTGGGACATAAACTGGGACTATACAATCTCTGTAGGTATATTTTCTGTATTATACACAAGTCATCACTATTCTACATACTTCAAAAACTCTGACTCAAATTGACCAAAAGCTTAGAGGCACAATGGGTTATTCTAAAGAATTTATTTATTATTTTATTATTATTTTGAAGTCATCTTGGATTTGCATAGGAACCAAAATCCATATTTGTACTTTGCAGTGAGGGCCATTTTTCACTTTTATGTACACACATTTTTCCTCCCACTCCATCTGAACATAAACATGGGACAGTTCATCTTCTCAAAAAGGCTGTTATAGGCAAGAGCCCTTTGTTCTGCTCAGTAGAGGTTGTCTAGACCAGACTACTCACTCCATTAATATCTTCTCAGTACAGGACTCAGAATACTTTTCCACACCAGATAATACACTTAAGACCAGAAGATCAACAGCCACCAGAGTCACATGTCACGGGAATGAGCGCAGAGGATCAAAAGCATCGCCAGCACTGCAGTCCCTTGGGGTAGAAAAGGATTTAGAGGTAAATTCCTAGATAATTCCATTACACATTCACCTTCTCCAAGCTCTGGTTGCTTGCTAAAGAAGGTTGTTATTAAGCTGAGGAATGAGATCTGTAGGTTCTGGTTTTTATTATCTGAGCTCCAGTTTGCTGGGTCTTCCTGCACACCATTGCATCTGTGCCTTTCCACATCTGTGAAATAAGTGGAGCTGCACAGGCTGAAGCTCAAACTTGAAAGAAGTTACAAACAGCCTTGCTTTGCTGCAGACATCACAAACATTGTGATTTTCTCGCATTTGCTATGTCCATAAATTTACTAAAGCTGAGATTGATTTGATTTACCTAGTAATATTGTCATAAGAATCCATCCCCATCAGTGCTTCTGCTGCATGGAAAATTAGTAACCACATTTAAGAAATCAATAGGGATAAGAGGTGTATAAACCTCACAACTGGTGTAATATTGCAGTATCATTTTCCCATTCTGCCCTAGACAGTTATGGGATATGGGCTAAAATCCTGCCTCCATTAAAGTCAGTTCCAGAGCTGCAACTGTTTGTTATTCCTGTGATGTCGAGAGTTATATCAGATATATGAGGGACCCACAGAGATCATTGAAGTCCAATTCCTGGCCCCACACAGGACCATCTCCAAAAATCATACCACGTGCCTGAGAGCATTGTCCAAACACTCCTTGAACTCTGGCATTTTGGGGCCATGACCACTTTCCTGGGGAACCTGTTCCAATGCCACCTCTTATCTCTAAGTACTTCACATAGAGTCATGGAGCTCTGCACAGGGAACCAAATATCCTCTGAAACAAAGCCTCTCATTGAAGGATGATAGAAGGTTACTCACAACTTCAAAAAATTTTCCTTATCTGATGCCTGGAATCTCACTGATTGCCAAAGCTGCTCACCATCAGGATGGTCATTCTTCTACTCCCTGAAATAGGTGAGTAAAAAAGAAGTGGCCAGTATTTCCTTAGTTCACACTAACTATGCACAGAAAGGAATAAGATTGGCCAGAGTAGGCAGAAAACTCTCTTTCTGTTAATGTTTTGTTCAGAATAGTTAGATTGGTATATGCAGTCCTCAAAACAGACAGCAGTTAAGTAAATCTGATCACTGTCTTAGCTGACAAGCAAGGACAGAGTGATGTGTTCCAAACCTATCAACAGGAGCAACTTAAGATAAAAAGCAAGTTTCTCTCTGACAGATCTCATTACCTTTGGATCAGCAGTGCAAGTTACTCAAGAGTCTTGAAAGTTACTTGAAGACAGTTTAAAGCACTCAGCTCAGGGGCACTGTGTGTTAAAAGCTCTCTAATTTGAGTAGAAGTATCAAGAAAGGAGAAACATGAGTTTAGCAAGTCCTACACATAGATGAAAACAGTCTGAGCGCTCAAATATGGCTTTGAGGAGGGCTGTGGTGTGATGAGAGACAGAGAAGGGCTTGGAAGAAAGTCCACTTCTTGAAATGATGGAATAGACCATAAGATCTAGAATAAGTTATACAAAATATATAAAAAAAATAACTTTTACAGATGGTAAACAAATTAGAGTATATTCAGACATAAATATAACAGTTGAATCCATGGTGTTAGTAAAACTGAGTAAAATGCACTTAGAGAAAATCACAAAGACCAACTCAGTCTCACAGCATTGATATAGGATTCTTCTGTAATGCAGAGAACAGTCCCAATCCAAAAGACATAATATAAAATATTAACACTTTAGATAGAAATGCAATTATACTACTAATCATTACTGTTTCATTTCATTTTTAAATTTTGTTACATTAAGGGATATCTTTGTGTTTCAGTAAGGATACCGGGACAGTAATGGTGTTCCCAGGAGTTTTAAATCCTCATTTTTATCTTTTTGTCTTTAACCATCTTTTAAAATCAACAAAAAGGATTCCAACTATTGTTATAACAGAAAGCATTAAAAAATATGTATCAGTGTATATTCATATCATATAAATTTAACTTTTTTTCTAATTGCCTGCCAAGATCATAAAATCATAGAATCACAAAATAATTCAAGTTGGAAAAGATGCATAAGATCATCAAGTCCAGCCATTAATCCACCACTACAAAGACACTCCATGTGATCCCTAAGTACCCTCAAGGGGATCTCATTCAGCCCCACAGATTTGTTTGTGTTTATAGGTGCAGCAAGTTTCTGACCATTTCTGTTTGAATTATGGGGCCTTCATTCTGCTCCCCATCGCTCTGTTCCAGCTCAGGGCACTGGGTACCTGGGGAACAGCTGTTCTTACTATTAAAGGCTGAGGTAAAGAAGACATTAAGTACCTCAGCCTTTGTCACTGTGTTCCCACCCCCCCCATCCAATAAAGGATGGAGATTCTGCATAGCTGACCTTTTTTTGCTAATATATTTATAGAAGCATTTTTTTTATTCTCTTTTATGACCGTAGCCAGATAAAATTCTAATTAGGCTCTGGCCCTTCTAATTTTCTCCCTGCATAACCCCATAACATCATTGCAGTCCTACTGAGTTGCCTGCCCCTTCTTCCAAAGGTCATAAACTCTTTCTTGCCTAATTTCCTGCCAAAGATCTCTATTTATCCTGGCCAATCTTCTTCCCTACCAGCTCATCCTTCAGCACATGGGAATGGGCTGCTCCAGTGCCTTCAAGATTTCCTTCCTGAATATTGTCCAGCCTTCCTGGACTCCTTTGCCCTTTAGGACAGCCTCTCAATGAAATCTGTTAACCAGGCTCCTAACAGACCAAAGTCTGCCCTCTGGAAGGCCAAGGCAGCAGTTCTGCTGAGTCTACTGCTCAGTTCTTCAAGAATCAAAAACTTTCATTTTGTGATTGCTGTGCCCAAGACATCCTCCAACCATCACATCATCTGCCAGTCCTTTTGTACTCACAAACATCATGCCTAGCAGGGAACCTTCTCTAGCTGGCTCACTCATCGCCTGTGTCAGGAAGTTCTCTTCCACGTGCTCCAGGAACCTCCTAGACTGCCTCCTCTCTACTGGGTTGTATTTCCAGCAGACATCTGGTAAACTGAAATCCCCCATGGCAACAAGGGCTAGAGACAGTGGCACTACCACCAGCTGCTTATGGAATATTTTATCTTTGTCTTCATCCTGATTGAGGGAGGTCTACAACAGACTCCCACTAGGATAACTGCCTTGTTGGCCTTCCCCCTGATTCTTACCTATAAACAGTCAAACCTATCGTAACCATCATTAAGTTCTAGACAACCAGAACACTCCCTGAAGTCCCTCTGGATTGTCCTTGGACTTCTAATTGCAAATTGATTTCCTTAGTTGCCTTAGGTACCTTAGGAAATGTATATTGATAAAGCAGATTACCTTGACCCTAGTTCTGTCTCAACTACATATTCCTCAGCCCTGCCTTGAACTTAATTTTTAATTATGATTAATATATATGGACAGGACCTGAGGGAATGACCTGAAGTTGTGTCAGGGGAGGGTTAGGTTGGAAGGCTCTTCCCTCAGAGGGTAGTCGGGCACTGGAACAGGCTGCCCAGGGAAGTGGTAACAGCACCAAGCCTGACAGAGTTCAAGAAGTTTTTGGACAGTGCTCTCAGGCACATGGTGGGATTGCTGGGGATGGTCCTGTGTGGGGTGAAGGGCTGGACTTTAGTGACCTCTGTGGGTCCCTTCCAACTCAGCCTATTCTATGATTCTGTGATTACAATTACGCCTTCCAATGCAAGTGTAGGCCTCCCATGGAGTTCTGTGGGAGCTGTGTTCATGCGTCAGAGGACAGAAATTGGCTCAATATGTTTAGTAAAAATCATTTCTTTTGCCCTCTGCCACCAGGCAGATTCCCATTTGTAACTCTAGTATCATTCATGATTAATAATGCACATGTGTTAGAAATGAAAACTCCCTTTCTCCCTATCATGTCTCTGCATCCATTAATAAATATGTTTGTAATTAAAATCTTGTCCCCTGGCCTTCTTCTTGCCAATAGCAGATTCTCAACACAGATCCCACTCTTATGAGTTATGATAAATATATCTGAAGTCAAAATCATCCTTCTCCAGCTCTGGAAGTCCTTTGCCATCCGGTTTTCATCTTGAACTCTTGCAAATATTTTGGCAGTAGATATGACTCCACGATGCATCTGTTAATCTGATTACCACTTGTTTGAGCTGATTTTAACAGGCTTCTTTAAAGCAGAAACAAACCAGACTTTTCAGGAGGTCAAGAGTCCCGCTTCCATGTGCATCTTGAACCCTCAGACTGAACAAACAATGCAAGAGCAAAGTAACCAGGCTAAGAGGAAAATTGGCAAAAAAGTGGGTAGGACCATCCACCAGGTGGATTTCATGCCACCCTATGTATTTATAATTGAAAACTGATCTCATGAACTCATGGCTTTTCAGCTGAACAATACCTTAACAGGTTTCCTTCTTCTAGGCCATTTGTAACAGGTGAAATGTTGTCGGTGATAGTGTTTTTTGCAGTCACCACTGATAGCCCAAACAGTAAACTAGAATCCTTGAATTTGTAAAAGTTACTCCTAAAGGCATGTATTGAAAAATAAAGACAGATGGCTACCATTATCAGAATACAGAAAATGCAACTATTTGGCTTTGTCAAGTGACCTGATTACCCAAACACAAGTGACAGTTGTACTTTGGCCTTCATTATGGAGAGAATCACAAACCATGATGGTTTTATGATTCTCCTGAGGCCTCCTGAGGTGCACAAAGTTCAAACAAGGGCTTTGTAGACGCGGGGCCCTCCATGGGTGTGAGAAGGAGGAATGCTGATTAACGGAACCCAGGGACCAATAAACAACTATTAAGTTTAACACAGCCAAATAAATGAAGATAGGACATATAAATCAATAACAATATTTCCATTTCATCTCACTGCAGAAATGCTCAACAGCCATTTTTTCATCAGTGAATAAAAAAGGAGGTGGGAGGGGACTCTAGTACATTAGAAAGGTCTAATGTTATTCAATTGCAGAAGTCCTCAAAAGCATATTCCACAGCATTTAAAAGAAAAAAAGCCTTGCATCAACACTCAGATTGTGATGATACTCAGCCACGCTGCTATTTAGTTACAACAGAAGTTACTAAGACCTCATGTTTGTCTCTACAGTGAGTGCTCTGACTGTAGATCACAACAGAGTTGCTTGGACTAGTTTGAAATTAGACATCACAGATGCTACAACAGGGATGGTATTTATAGATGGAAATACTCATAAAAGGAAACATTTGTAAAGGTTAAAAAATTACAGTACTGTCTTACTATGCCATGGAAAAAATAAACCAAACCAAAATCCACAAACCAAACCCAAATACAAACCCAACACACACACAGGCACTCATGAAGAAATAAAAAAAGAAGAAAGATGGTCCCCGAAGAAGATAGCCAGCTGTACTTGAAAGACAGTGAACAGATCCATGAGCCCCGGGAACCAGGTATCTCAGTTTCAAAGACAGGAGTCTGTTCTCCAGGCTCTGGTTTTGCAGAACAATAATGACCTGTTAAAAGTTTTTTAAAAACTGAAGAGAATAATTCTTGAAAAGCCGTCTAAGGAAGATTGTGAAAAGTATGAGATGCATTTGTTTTGGAAGAGCAGGCTGTCTCTGTAGGCCTACTCAGATCCAGGAAGGATAGGCTTTGCAGAAGTCAGGTTTTCTATTTACTGTTTTTCTCACACCACTTTTTTAGTAAGTTATGGAATCATAGAACCATTTAGCATGGAAAAGACCTCTAAGACCATCAAGTCCAACCATATGCTTTGTAGCATTTTGACCTTTGTTCTCACCAGTCTTCCACTCTGTTGGAGAAGAGAGCTGTAGGATGTGAGCACATGTCATGGGAAACTGGACTGGAAGTTAAGACCCACCTCAAAAACTGGAGAATTACCAGGATCAGGTAACCATTTCTGGCCAGGGACTTGATAATGAGGACATAATCAAGAACATAGAACTTCAAATGTGCATTCTGCCTAAAGAAAAATGGCCCAAATATACCTCCTTGTGAAAAAAACATGTGTAGAAGCTACAAAGGATTGATCACACTTTTAGGGCATTTCAAGTCTAATTATAAATTTTATGCATAATTCTATACAAGCTTTTCTTTTGTAGGAGGTCTTAGAAAATATACAGATTTTCTGAACTCTTATTATGTAGGATTCTGCAAACCCATCTGCCACCCTTACTGTCCAATGCACCAGAGTGGACTTGAAAAAGAAATGTTAAGAACCTAGCTCAGAAAAACAGCATTCATGGGCCTTTTGGATGTCTCAAAGGAATTTACTGGAGTTCAGAATCTGGCACAGTATACTAAGGACAGCATGTTTGGAAGAGTTCCTGCTGGCTGTCACATATCATGAAGCTGTTCTAAGCTGAAAGCTGCAACCATTAAAATGCATTTTTGGTGCTTGAACTTTTGAAAATTGACAATATTAAAAATAATAATAATGCAAAGTAACAAGTAAAAAGAAAATTAACTTCTAAAAAATGGAAACCTGTTATATAACCTAGTACAATTTTTTTGCTTGTTTGCCTGAGAATAAAGTTAAGTTTATGTTCTATTTAGTAACAATATTAAGCATTCCAGTCATGTTTAGTGCAGAAAATGAAGATGACAACTCATACTTACTGTGCAATCAGCACAATCTCCAAGGAAAAGGGTCTTCTCATACTGAATGCAACATTTGGCTCCAGTTCCAGGAAGCTGAAATTTTATTATTGCATTCTTTAAAAACAACATGAGCCTTGTAGCAATTATAAATGATTATCATCAAGGTTAAGATAGGTGACATTTCCCATGACCTCCCCTGAAGTCTTTGGATGTCCTTTGTCTTACACTGTTTTTCTTCCATATGCTTGTCCTGGACTCTGCATTGGTCAGACCAGGCTTCATGTTTTCATGGTTAAGGGTTTTTTTGGAGAGGTTTGTGAGTTCATAAGTTTGTTTGCTTGTTTTTTAATGGGACGCTTTGCCATTGTACCCTCTTAGGGAAAGTGAATCATCCTAAGGTGTTGTGGAAAATACATACCCATCATAAGTGGCACGTTATCAAACAAATATTTTACAAAATTATATTATCTGTAATATGTCAAAGCCAGTCTGTTGGTTAGGTCTCAAACCACCAGTAGTTAACAGTATTAGTTGGGCAATGTAGTTGTAGAAAAGGAGTTCCTGACAAGAAGCCTCTACTTTTAAATAAAATTGTAAATGCACATTTAAAGGATATTTTAAGCTTCAGGAATGTCCATTTAATTTTAAAAGCCCTGGGGGTGCATTTTCAAACTCACTATTTCCACACTGTCTTTTAAGAGTCCCTCACCATTACCTGAAGGGGACACCTGCTGGAAATAAAAATCAAGGACAAAAAATAACCACCAGTGGTTTCTGCTAAATTGTTGGTTGCAACTGCAGGAATCCAACGCATGGGATCATTTAATTCCTTCAGCACATGCTCTTTATATTCAACACTGATGTCTGCAACATTATTCATCTTGTTCTACTGCAAAGTGCTCTGATTTGGATTCTTTTTATTTGGAAACTTCTCAGTGCATTAGCTAAAGGGTTCTTGTTTAAAGACCCAATAAAAGGCACACTTCCTAAGTACCACACTCATCTGTTTTCTGTAAGACTAACACCTAAAATCTTGGTTGAGCATTTAGTTCTATTTCTAGATACAAGCAGAAAGTGAAGCAATTTCAGTGAACCAATTACTTATATAGTGGAAAATAAATTTTGGAAAAAAAAAAACCAACCAACCAGAGGGAGATATGAAGGCTGAAGAAGAACAGTTTCAAGGTGCATGCAGATCCAAGGGGAAACAATTTCCAACATTTTGTCACTAGTTCTTAAATAATAAAAAGACAAATAAAAGTTACACTGTCAAAACCAATAATACATTAGCAATAATGTTACAAGCAAACTATGTTCTTTTGTTGTTGATTAAACTATTTCATAAACAGTCCACACATCCTAATTCTCTGTAAGCAGATTCTTAATGCTCAGTCCGCATTGCTGTTGGTGCATTTTAGGATAATGACATAATAAAATGCTTCTCATTCAAGCTTCAATTTAGTAAATACATACTTTTCACAGTAATTCAGATCTGAGCTCAAGCTTAAGCACCACTACAAGTTAACCTTTATCAGAAAAGAAACAGAACACAGAAGGAGAAAAATAAATAACAACACACAGAAATTAAAAAGTGTTCAGAGTTTTTTTGCACACTTCATACAAAGCATTTACGAATCTGAGAGCTCTTGATTTCCTTGGTTCTTCAGTAATCCTTTCATGATCAGGTACAAATTAAGAAGTGAAAAGTGGAAGTGGAAATTAGTGATTGGATGTAATTCCATTAAAGATAACATTTTCTCAGCTTATTGAAGTTCAGTGCAGTGTGTCCTGAGTTAATGGAGTTCACAGAAATGGCCAGAAAGAAAATAATAGGATTTATGGGTACTGACTGTCTTATAAAGGACAGGAAGCTAAATCTAAAATATAATTAAGCACATATCATGCATCTTTTTTGTGTTTCAGGAATGGTACTGCCCAATTTAGTGCTCCAGCAGAGACTCTCCAAACTATGGAGCTCAATCGCTGCCCCCTGTCCCCCCACCCTCCCCACTGCAGTGGGATGGAGAGGAGAATTGGAGTCACAAACCATAAAGACCACAGGTTGAGATAAGAAGGCAGGGATGCCTTGCAGAGAGACTTCAACAAATTAGAGGGCTGGGAAATCACCAGCAACACGAAGTTTAACAAAGGGAAATGACAGATTCTGCACCTGGGATGAGGAAACCTCAGACGTACGCATGGACTGGGGAATGAGGTGCTGTAACGCAGTGCCATGGAAAGGCACCTGGGGGTCCTGGTCAGTGGCAAGTTGCATGTGAGTCAGCAGTGCCCTGGCACCCAGGGGAGCCAAACCATGTCCAGGTGGGGAAGCCACTGATGTCTTCTCTTTGGTGACCAGTGACAGCACCCGAGGGAATGGCCTGAAGTTGTGTCGCGGGAGGTTTAGGTTGGATATCAGGAAAAGGTTCTTCCCCCAGAGGGTGGTTGGGCACTGGAACAGGCTCCCCAGGGAAGTGGTCACAGCACCAATCCTAACAGAGTTCAAGAAGAGTTGGGACAACGGTCTCAGGTACATGATGTGACACTTGGGCGTGGTCCTGGGCAGGGCCAGCAGCTGGACTTTGACGATCCTTGTGGGTCCCTTTCAACTTGGCTGATTCTGTGATTCTGTGATTCTGTGACGAACAATTTACTGGCAACAGCAATGAGATAAGAAGACAAATAGTAATAAGAGCAACAGTGTTGACAGAGGGTAGGAGACAAGAAACATTATTGCTCACCCCACGGAAACCCCCGACAGTAAATACCCCACCACTCCCTCAGCTACACTATCCCCACTGCTCCCCCCAGCTTGGAACCGGCATCACCCAAACACTCCCTCTGGCTCAGAACTGTGGCCACCCCACCACTTCCTGTGCCACCCTTACTGAACCAGAAGGAACCCCTTCTCTCCCGAGGAGATTTCCTTACCCCCTACCCCTGGCAATGATGTAAGGTGTTACCGAAGAGTCCTCCCAGACAAAAGGTGCCAGGACAGAGAGGTCTTGCTGGTTTTGGAGTGCTCTGAGTGGCCCACCATCTGCAACTGAGACCCTGAGGCTCCAGGCTTTTTTTGCTGGGGAAAGTGCTGCCATTCCTTCGCAGAAGTCCAGCCCTGAAATTGCTGGTTTGCAATTTATTACAGACAAAGACTCCTCCCACACAAAAGGTGCAAGGACAGAAAGGTCTTGCTGCCTGTGGACTCCACTGGATGGCCCACATCATGAATCTAGGCAAGGCAGCTTTAAGACTTGACTCCTGTAGGTGAACAACAGCAGAAAAGAAATCCTGCAGCCTCAGGGTCTCAGGCGCAGCTTACAGACGACCCAAAGCACTCTACCTGCAGCAAGACCTTTCTGTCCTGGCACCTTTTGTGTGGGAGAAATCTTCTACTGTGTTCAACTTAGAGACTAGGCCTGGCAACTTCAGCACTGGGCTCCTGTAAGCAAATGACAGCACTTTCTCTAGGAAAGAAAGCCTGTAGCCTCAGGGTCTCAGGTGCCTCTGGGTCTGAGCCATGGCTACTGCAAAAATTAACCCTGTCCTGGCCAGAATCCGGACAATCCTGAATAGAATTGAGATGCTGGTGTCCAGAATTCACATCTGGACAATATGCTCCACTGCCCCTCACCAATCCAGATGTGTTTGGCCTCCACAGAACTGAGCCCATTGTCACCTGCTTATGTATGTTCTTAACCAGACCCCAGCAAGGCACTTCTCCAGCTGAGAGGATTAACCATGTGAGTACCTTCCAAACACTCTTAACACATGTTCCCTCCCAGAGCAGGTCTCTCTGTGCATCCATCTGCTTCTCGTAATTAAGGTTAGCAGAAAATATAGTAGCATCAGGGTGACCTGCCTTTTGTGTACAGCAAATAAAGCTGAACCCCCAAAGTGACACATCAGACCTGACTTCTCCCTCTTCAAGGAGAATTTCAGCCTTTAGCACCTGCTCTCCCAGCCAACACCATAGCAGAGGACTCTGGGTTGCAGGGAGAGATTCAACGTGCTGGCCCCAGCTCCAGGAGCTCGTATATTTGGCACAGTCATGGTTGTTTCATAGATTATTTTAGTGGGGGATGTATTCATATATTTATATATTTATGTATCTATAAATACATATGTGCAAGACTTGTTACATGTGGGGGGAGAATAGAAAAGGCTGACAAGTGGCCTTTTGATCAGTGAACAGGGTTAAAAGACATTTGGAAAAAAATAAAGGTTAAGGGTTTCTTCCACCACTGTAAACAATACTTATACGTTTACTCTGGAGATGTCGTTCTCATTAGTTTCAGAAAAACATAAGACAAAAAAAGCAAGAAAAAAATATAACATAAAGCAGAGTTGTGATTTTAACCAGTGACACCAAGTATGCACTGAGTCAGTACAATCCTAACCTTAATGAAAATGTGTCAAGTGGCTGCTGTAGATACTAAATTTTCATGCTGCTGGTGGCTTCTCTATGCATACCTAAAGATGCAATGGTTTTTCAAGTGCAAAACACATTAAACTACTTTTACACAGCCACAATTATATTAAAATCTCTGAGGGTGCCTAAAAAGTTGCATCCCAAAACCTTTTTTCCAGTTAATTTTGTGCCTGTTAAGCATGTCTCAATTTAAAAACTGGAAGGGAACAGTTTCTCTATACTCAGGAGGTTTCCATTTACTCTTATCCAGAGAGTATACACCTGGAACATATCACTCACTCTTTTCTGTTGCTGTGCTGCATTGCAGGGCTGAACAGCTGACACTTAGATAACACAAGCCACAGTGGGAGAACCAGCTAAGGTATAAACTCCAATGCAAATTCTAATTCAGCTTTGAAAACAAATCATTGCTGGGAAGCATTAAAACTCTAAGAGAACCAAAATTAAAAAAGAAGTTCAATACTACATATACAGTATGGATTTTTTCCCAACAGTTCTTCAGTAGAGTCCTCCGAATAATTTTCTTGATATTTTTAGAAGATGTGTGGCACAGTGGTACTACACAGTGAGAGAAGAATTATAGTTACTCTTTCAGATGAGGTATACTGAAAGACCAGGGACGTGAGTTTGAAGTTTGAGGCACTGGAGTTTTCCTTCTCATTACTAACATCTATGCCAACTTCAGTATCCATATACGAAGAGGAAAAAGCAGGAGTGCTTTCTTGTGTACGTGATCCCATTTACGTGCAGCCCTTCAATATCTGCAGCAGAGACTGGAAGTGTGCTCAATCTCCGCTAAACATAGCGAGAGATTCCAGTGGCTAGATAGCAGTCCTGTTTATCAGCTTGTAAACAAAATTCAGTGATAAAACTGTGCTTTTCTTCTTTTCTGTATATCTTTCCTCTGGATTTCTTTTTTCCTAACAACTGTCATGATACTGATGAAGAACAATCTCTTTGCCTTTTTGAACCTGATATCTCTTACGACAGCAATCCTTTACAAAACCTAAAAAAGCAGCTGAGCAGTGTTTTAAGGGGGTGGCTTGGTGGGTTTTATTAAAAAACAGTAATTCCAGCAGAAATAAGTGAAGAAAAACTGTTGCACGTAATATCTGAAACAGCTGGTTTATAAACAGTCTTGGAAGCAGCCTGAATTATTTCAGGGAAGTTAAGTGGACTGTAACCAACTGCAAGTTTAATATCCAAAAGTATACTGCTGATATTGGATTTTTAGGTTCCCTTACTTAATATGTAAGAAGATGACATCAGCTGAAGGCTTACTGGGACTACTGGATGTTGAAGGATAGATTATCTACACCTTTCAAACTAGACTGAAGCTGAGAATATTTAAGTGGGTACAGCATAAGGCATGACTAACCATGTCCAGCTTGCTGATGCTGGAAATGTGATTTTTTTTCTTCACATTTAAAAATTTGGTTCCAGACCCCCCCAGTTTCATTTTGCATAAAATCCACTTTTGACAGAACAGATAATAGTCAAGGAAACGCAAAGCCAATATGGAAATATGAGGGCTGCATGTCACATTCATACTTCTTTCTTCTTTTTTTTTTTCTGTTACAGTATTACCTGTCCTTTCTGCCTCTCCCATTACATTCTGCTATAAGCAATCCTCAAAAAAGGACTGATTTAATGCTTCTTTAACATAGTGAAATAGGGAAATACAAGCATCCCTAGGGAGCTACTCAGTGAATACTGAAATGGACTGGAGGAGGGTGGGAGGGAGGATTATTTTTTTTGAATTCCATCCCCAGCTAGCAGAGAGAATATAATGAGTTCACAACAGGCATCCTTCCATTGCAGAGTAACCTCCCATTATTGGAACACAGTCCATAATGGGTCATAATTGTTGCCCATCACATCCAAATGTTGCCATCATCCAAATGATTTTTCCAATATCAAACCTTTGTGGATGACTCACAGAAGGGGAGGAAAAGTGGTCAATCATAGATATATCTCAGAACAGTACCAGAGAGAACTCAGTGGCATGTTGGTAAGTATATGTTATGCACCAGCCCAAAGTTTCCTGTAAAAGCCATTCTCTGTCTTGGAACAGTATGCAATAGGACTGTTTGACTGCTCAAGTGTTCTTATTATCAGTATTCGTCATTATATGTAACATCAGTGTAGTAACTATCTTAGAAAACAGTCTACACATGCAAAGACCCTTGTTTTTTACGGGTAAACTTGATGATCCTTCCTTTACTCCTTTTCCTACTTTTCCCAGAATACATTTGCCTATCTACATTTTTTAATCTCATGTCCCAGTGATCAAACTGCATTACTAACAGCAAAACAGAATGTTGAGTGATCACAGAAATCTATTTTGAATTGCACAACCAGATACAGTTCCGTTTGAAACATCGGATCTGTGTATTATACAAGATACGGCCTAAAGTTTGAAGAAGGAAAAAATATTAAAAATAAATACTACAAAGCTCATGATGAAGCAAAGAAAGAAATGAAAGATTATTCTTTGTTTAGATAATTATAAAGAAAGTTATTCTATCATCAAAAATATTAAAAACTAGTGCAAGGCATAAAAAAATATACATTTTGTAGAAAAAATATTAAGGAGACCTAAGTCTAGTTATTAGGTTGAGAGTTATCTCACTCCAGAAATTCCTCACAAAAAAATGTTAAATAGTTCTTAAAAAGTGCACAAGCCTTATATCAGCGCTCAGAACAGTTGTAAATTTCATCAACTTAAAGGTGTGAATCTCATTCAAGAGAATGTCCATTTATCACAATTTTTGTCAGGCTTTTCCTTTCTACAACAGAGAAAATTTTGTTTTCTGTATTTGTACTATGAGGGAGGGGGAACCACATCCATACAGAGAAGTAATGAACAGATAGCAAAATAAAATATGTTCATAATTGTGCACTATTTTATTTTCCATTATCCTCTTTTTACAAGCATTCTCCTGTACAGAAAATACAGAATACTAAGAAATTCTAGGAAAGATTATGCCTTGACATGTAACAGCTTGGAAACAACCACACTGCTCCAGCTGCTACTAAATGTAATGAGGGATAGTCATGGGACTCTCTTTCTACTCAGTTTCTGAGTCCTCTAAAAATTTTTCATTCCTAATTTCATCTGTGTTTTTTTATACTGTTATTGTGGTTTCAGATTCCTCAGTACCGGAAACACACAAAAAACATTCCAGTCTCTCACAACTTTAGAGACAGTCCCTATTTTCTCCCCAGAGTGGGTAGTTTGATGCTGTCAGCATCCCTGCCCAGCAGAATTAGCTGAATGATACACAGGAGAAGGAATTAGGGACCATGAGATGAGTAGGTGGCAAAATGTGTTGTCCTGTTACTTCCCAAACAAGCAACCCCACTGAATACATGCTGAAAATAAACATCTAATGATGGGCTACGTAGGTATATAAATGCCAATATGCTTTTTCTCAGCCGCAGACTCCTACTCACCTGTAGATAAATCACAGGGCATTTGTTTATGCTAATAACTATTCCATCCTACATTTCTTCCATCATACATGTAGGAAAGAAGTGGTTCACGGAAAGGTAATTAAAGTGCATGTTTTCCCAGCCTAAGTATACAGAAATCTAATTTGCTATCCTAGATTGCCTTGTATGAATATATTAAAATTAATATATCAATTTTACTTCTCAAAAGTAGAAATCTTCATATACCTTAGAAATAACAGTACCTGGGCTGGTATATGAACATGCACCTATGAATACAGGTAGTATGCATAGGTACTCATAGTCTGGCTTCAGAAGCAGGTGCTGATTCTCCCTGAAAACCAACATTATAAGGAATAATTCACCATTTTAATCATACATTATTCAAGAAATGTCTAGAAGTTTGCAAATGGAAAAACAAATCCTTATTTATCTTCGTTATAAAAAAAAATTAAAGAAAAAAGAGACAACTAACACATATTTGTACCGTTGGAAATGGTTGAAGTTGACAGGCTGCAGATCAGAGGCCCTTTTATTTTAACCTCTAAAGCATGTGAAAAACACTAGGAACTGATCATTTAGATGTTTTAATCACCTGATGAATGAAGTCTATAGGGCAGTTCAGTGATGTCAAAAATCAATTAGTATACTCAAGAAAGATTTGTAATAAGCTATGATCACATAAGATATCTCTCCTAGGTAACGTCTGTTTAATCTTTATGTCTTTTTAATTTTCTTTTTGTTTATAAGATGAAAACACAGTAAAATACTCCCTAAGTTTTCTTCTGCCTTTTTCCTTTGTTTGATAAGTCATTCTCTCTTCAGGCAAAGTCCACACCTGGATAACTCTCAAATATACAAATATGTGGTCCAGGTAGTCATTTTGCTTTCCAATGTGTTCAGCCATTTTCTAAGAAAAATTAAGTTTGTGAATTAGTCATAAATGTGATGTAATTCATCTAATTTATACAGACATCCACTAGCCCAATTTATACTTTTCTAAAATCTATAACTCAAAAATATCCTTCAGTTAATGTGACAGATTTCCAGTAACTCAAAAAATACTGAAACAAGGTTTGCTACTTAAGTACACTTTACAAATACCCGAGAAACTGTTATTTTGCTGCCTGCAGCACTGTTTTCCATTTTGGTGCTGCTGAAATGAGAAAGAAGTAATTGGACTGCCTAGACCCATTCAGTATTTTAAATTGTACATCAGGCAGGAAATGCAAGAGTCTGAAGTGAAACTAATTTGTTTCTTTCTCTCTGCGTTCTTTTGCAGGACTAACATTGGTTTTAATGGGTGCCAATTGGACTGAAGTACCCTAACAAAGATTTGACCCAAAGTTCAGCTCACAAAGAACATTAAAGCAGTCATAAACCAGAACAGAATCATAGAATCATAGAATC
>JAYRBT010000001.1:2139849-2159646 GCA_036023395.1 Myiotriccus ornatus
GATTTGACCCAAAGTTCAGCTCACAAAGAACATTAAAGCAGTCATAAACCAGAACAGAATCATAGAATCATAGAATCATAGAATCCACTTTAAAAGGCTCATGTAATTTAGAAGGATTTTTTTTTTCTTTTGTCTCTTCTGACTGATTTGTAATTTAAATAGAGAGGAACAGAAGCCTGGAGCATGCAGATTTTTTCTGATGTAAAACAAAGCCTACTTGTATTTCAAGTTAACTGCTATGCTATAAGGCACAGTCAACTGCTGCGCTGCGAGTTCAGCCCTCAACAGTGTTCGTAAAGATCCATAAATACCATCAATTAATTTATTAAGATAGATAAAGTAGTACTTTTTAATTAGGAAATGTGTCATAGATTTTAGAAAGCTTGAAAGTAAGAAAAACTCGTCTTTGGCTTGAAAGAGTTAATGGCGTTCTCTAGCCCATCAGTGCAAAAAATGTATTCTTGTCAAGGAAATCAGAGGTGGAGTGCTCATGCCTTTGCATATCACACAGTGATTACACTTCAGGAAGCATTATCTCGGCTGCTTTGGGCCATCCCACTTCCGATTGGTGCTTCCTCTGTAACCTCCCATCCTTTCCCGCTTGTTTTATGTGGAACTCATCAGCTCTGACACTTTCTTTATTTAATTCTCCCTAGGGGCATCAGCAGTGATTGAAGTAAACAGTGTGCTCTTGTTTCCAGTGTACATGCAAGCCAGAGAAAAGGCTTAAATCTTGGCATCCCTCATGGAGACTAGTCTGTGCCAAGCTGTGAGTACAAAGACACTCCAACAAAGATGGCTTTGGTAGTGCCTGAAATTTCCCTCATTTTGAGGGAGTCTCTGGCTATTAGAACACTGCTACCCTGGACAAATAAGCATCTTTCCAGCTTTAGCCCTGGAGAATAAAGCTGGTTTGCAAGCTGGTTTTAAGGCACCACTAAGGGAAAAAAAGTGTACCACAAGTGCTGTTCTAGAGATTCAGCTCTTCAAATGGCTGAAAGGAGGGTTCTTGCAGCTGGATGTAAGCTGAAGCAGGCCTGAGCCTATACCAAAGTATGCTGGGGTACAGTATGCCAGGATGTTGAATATAGTGTTCAGTCAGTTTTGTCTTCCCATCTCACATTTTGTACCACGTGGAATTTGGCTGGAGCTACCCAAACAGTTTTGTTGCAGTCCACTTCTTCTCAGAAGAATTCCAACAAACCTTAATTCTTGGGTCTATACCAACACTGCCACTCCTTGCTTCACTTGTAATATGGCACAAACACCAACTACAAATCTAAACATCAACAGAGATATTTCACAGATTTGGGTTTTTTTTTATTTGGGTCATACCCTTCTAAAAGTGCCCTCTAGGATGAAGATGTAGTTTTAAGAAGAATAGTCTGTGTGTGTTATGGAATGCACTTAAATACAGCAACAAATACTATTTTTTTGGTGTGCAGTGCCTGCTGGCATTGCTATGATGCTTCTTGTTGCTTGGGTTACATCCACTGAAACACTGTGAAAATACAATAATTTCTGAAGATAATGTAGTTTGCTGCAGCAATAAGGTCATTGTTTTCATGCTGAACTCACAGATCATTCCCTTACACACTCCATGTTTCAAAGTGACATTTAGCATATGCAAATGTGTTGTGGTGTGCTATTTTTGTATTATGCTTCTGTGTCCTCTGTTTTTAGAGCTTTTATTTATATGTGCTGAGCTATCTCAGACTACGCACATTATGTGAGCAAATATCTCAAAGTTTTGAAAGTTTTCCAAACAGATCCTTAGTCTTGAGAAAATTAATGGGCATCTAGTCTGAATAGGATTAATTTAGTCTTGTTCAGCTTTGAATAGTTCATGGGAAAACACAGAATCAAGTCTGCTTCATGATCCTAAGCATAAGCCAAATACATCAACAGTCCTTTCACTAAAACTGCTGCCACATGACATTAGTCTCTGAGTTGGTAGATTCTTCAGTTTGCCAAAAGTCTTCTTTAGAACGGACAACGATGGTCTCAGTGCTGTTTTTATGTCTATACAAACATCTCCTTTCTTCCCAAGTCCGGCTAAAATTCTTAAGAAACATAAAGTTATGTCTGCTTATATCTAATTGTACACTAAGGATTTTCAGTAATTGATTTTCCCAGTTGGGCCTGTAGGGCAACTGTAACCAAAAATGATGGCTTCAACTCTAGGTCCAGGATCAGGGGGAAGAAGACTTGTACTTATTCCAAGTTGCATCTTCCAAGTCTTTGGCACATGTGCACACACCAAATGTTAAAAAAAATATCTTGCTTTTCCACTGTGGTCTACGCTATCATGGAAAACTTTACATACATTTAGAGATGTGAAAAACAACATTTCTTCAGTAATAATGCTGCTCTGATGGCATGTGCAGCAAACTGAACATATCATGCCAAAGATGACAAAAAACATAGGGATTTGGATTTAAGTTTAGCACTTCTTATTTAGGCACAAAGGCTTGCATTGTTTCAAGGAACTGAATTTACCTTACTTCTGGCTTAATTTATCTAGGTTTGAAATGTTATCAGAGAACATCTGTGTAAAAAAAAAAAAAAAAAAGTGTTCACACAGTGCTGCACCCTTCCAAACAGGGTTTCTAAAAAGAAAGGAAATTTATCTGAAAATGGATAGAGAGGAAGGGAGGGGGAAGGCATTTTTTTTTTGAATCAGAGTGCACTTGCCTGTTTTAAAGAGCTTAACTGTGATCCAAGATCCAACCTTCAAAACCTCAGTGCGTTTGCTTTTACAGTGTCTCTATTCCTCATCTCCAATTCTATTTTGCAGTCAGGGCACCCTGCCAATGAGAGTTCAAGGGCTCAGCACACAGTTTCAGTGTTTGGACATGAGAATTCAGACCTTCATCTCTCAGACTTTGACCTACTGAAAAAAAGTCTACTGAGTTTTGAGCTGATCATTTGTAACAGAACCAGAAAAACAAACAGACAACCAGATACCAGGAGGAGGAGACTCTTCTCTGCATAAAGGAAACAGCACTACTACACAGGAATTTGATCGCACAAGATATGAGAAATTAATGAGCCAGGAAAAACACTACACAGTTACACTCCTTAGACTTGCTACTGTGAGGAAGAAGCTGCTGTCTTGATGCAGGCTTGAGGAATATTTTACAAAACATGAATAATTTTATACTTGCAGTAAGTTTATACTGCCCAAAATTTCCTCACTGTGCATTTGGAAACTGGACTTCTGTGTTTAAAATGTATATTTAGAAACTGGGAAACCTTGTACATTTCCTGGCACCAATGTCATCCTTTGTCTTGTTCATGAATATACTCCTCCATATCTGGACATTGCGACTTTAAAACCCAGTGTGATGATTTAATATTAGTGCCAGGAAAGATGATCATGTCAGAGAATTCCTGTTTGTCAGTTTGTTTGTTTTTGCTAGAGTGCTGGATTATCAGCCCAGCTTCAAAGCCCCCACAGATAAACACAGAAATCACTACTCTGTGTAAATAATTTGTCCTCAGTTTTTCTTACAGATTGCCAGTTATCAACATGTGGGGTTTTAGTCAGTTGAAAATTAAAATGAACTCTTCCTTTTTTTTTTCTTTTGGTCTTCTTAAATCTGAGCAATGCTTTGTCTGACCTTTCCTAGTTTGTGACACTAGTATTGCCTTGCTGCAGCTGTGTGTATAAAATGCACATATATGATCTTTTAATTAGTATTGCTAACTATGGCTTTGCTCTGTCATACAGTTGAGTAAAAATTAGAAAGGAAATTGTGAATTTTATATACACAACAGTAATCTAAATATGCATCATCTTTACAGTTTATTCAAGCGGCAATAAGGAGCTCCATATCTGCTATCTCATGCAGTACCAGAAAACTCTCTCAACAAGCTTAAATAATTTAATCAGCTGTTCTTTAACCTATATTACTTAGCAACTAATTACATGTATAATCTAGAAGTGGTCTGTAATTTACTGACATTCAGGAGACATGTTAGGGCAAATCAAACTGCCTGCTTAGTCCAATTTACAGAAGGTTACTGTATTAGGCACTGAATCAAACCCTTACAAAGTGCACTGCCACATAACATGCTGAAACAAGCAATCATAGATCCCATAATACCTCTAACATTTTTATTTCTGTGTATCCTAGTGTTTTAGAGGGAATTTAATATGTGCTTTTCCTCAGTGTTAGGGCCCTCTATTTATTTGCAGAATGAAAAGTTTTCTAAGCTTTTAATGTAGGTCAGATTAAACTCTTAACAGTGTATTCAACCAAGATGCAGTTTTTAAGGTTCCCTTTAAAACATTCTCATTTCCTAAGTCAAGAGCCCTGGCTCAGTGCTGTAATTATAAACTTCAAGTTCCAAAATTAGTAAGTGGTAAAGGTGAAAAAGGATAGAAGCACAACACACCCATGATTCATTATTCATTGAATTACATCCAATATTCGATGGGAAAAGTAACAAGCACTTTATACTTAGAGCTGACTTGACTGTTTCTGCAAAATGCATAGAAAGGTCAATTTTCATTTGATGAACAGCAAGCATAGCTCCCAATCCACAGTCAAGATGCTCCCTCTTGCATTCATGTGGAACGCTGGTGGCTTCAGCTGATCAGGGACCTATATCAGATAGATCTCTGAAAGGAGAGATGACGAGGGACACACTGCAAGTGCAGGCATCAAATGTTCAGATAACGTGAGTTAGCTTTGATCAGGTGTCTGGCAGAGACCAAAGCAACTATTTCACAGTAACAGTAAAACTTCTGTAACTTTGAAATGGAAATATTTTAATATTTTTTCACTTAAGATAGCAGGTCTTTAGTAGGAAATGAGAAGTATTCAAGTATTTAGGCAAAAGGAAAATAACAGGTTTTCATTTATATAATACAATATATTCTGGGAAAAGTTGGTGGATGTAATGAAGGCCTTTTCCTAATACAGAGATGAAATTTCCTAATCTGAAGACCTTTCTTCTTGCATAGTAAACAGTCTCTATTAAAACAACAAGGGAAATCCATTCATTTCATGTTTTCCTTACCTGCTGCTTGAC
This sequence comes from Myiotriccus ornatus, assembly GCA_036023395.1. Taxonomy (NCBI): domain Eukaryota; kingdom Metazoa; phylum Chordata; class Aves; order Passeriformes; family Tyrannidae; genus Myiotriccus; species Myiotriccus ornatus. Next base: position 2,144,890 of record JAYRBT010000001.1, read on the forward strand.
TGCATTCCTTTGCTTTTATCATGAGCAGTAATTCCCCCTCACATAACCCTCCCCTTCAGCCACTGAGTTTCCACATTACTATAGTAGGACTAGAGCGCTGTTTAGCATGGACCTAGTATCAGATTACCCAGCTTAAAATAATATTTTTCTAGAGTTCAATAATTGTAGTCAAAGGATGCTTTATTTGTATTTCAGGTAGTAAAGTACTAATTTTTCCTCTTTGTATTTGAAGGGAATTTTAAAAACTTAGGCTGAGAACAAGCAAAGCCTTTGTGTTGCTCAGAAGATCTGAAGTCTGCTTGAGAAAAACCCAACCCAACATTCAAAATCTTCAAGACTCCAAGTCATACCTGTACTGTCAGAGCTTAGTACAGAGCAGAGAGCAGGAGACAGCCCATAAAGGAGCCATTGTATTGGAAGCAGCAGTATACAATTATGCATTTATGAAGGATTGACTGTTCTCCCAATTTCTTAGTCAAGATTTGTGTCAAAGAACTATGGTCAAATATCCAAGCGGCACCTTTCCTTTCAAGTGCATCCTTCACTTGATTCTCAGCATAATACATCCTGCTTTATAGACAGTCCATGCTTTGTTTTTTAATGAGATCACCTTCTCTTATTTCCCCTCACCACCCTCATTACCTTGAGCTGGGCTGCTCTTTTAAGCTCCCAAACTGATTTTTAGTGCCCTTTTTATAATAAGTTTTCTCTTTCTCAGCATAAGCACTACTAACTAAATAGACCTACATTTAAAAAAGTTATATTTTTTGTGTCTTGCCAAATTATTAGCCTTTTTGGAGGTATCTTGGAATTTAAAATAATAGAAAGGAAAAGGGACGTGCAATTGCTGTTTTGTATCTCTCCAAGCATTTTATTTTCGTGAGGCAAATTTGGTAGAAAAAAATGTGATGAGAAAGATGTCCCTTCCACGGGTGCCGAGGGCCAAGGTAGTCATTACCACAGCTTTTTAAATTGTTTTGTTTGAAACTGATTTTCAGTCTCTTTACAAATATTCTGTGAATCATGGGCAACTTTTCTATATATCGCCTAATTACACCACCTCTCCACCTGTATTCCTTTGAAACCACCAATTTCCACAAAGAACAAACAGTACCACTTCAGTTAACGCAGTTCTGCTTGTTTTGTTTTTAACTATAGACAGAGCAAGGAAAGCAGAATTTCAGTCATCACTTTTTTAAAGGATAGTGTCATGGTTTAGGAACAGTATTCTCCAATTTAGTGCTCCCACTAGAACCACTTCTCCCAGTTCCCTTTCCCCTTGTAGCATGATGGAGAGAAGACTTTGAGGCAAACAACGCAAAGATCATGGGTTGTGATAAGAACAATTTACTGGAAACAGCAGTGAGATAAAAAAAAAACCAGTAACAGCAACATCAACAATATTAATAAAAAAAGTGTACAAAAGAGAGAGATTCACGTGCAAAAAATGCTTACCATGGAGTCCCTATTCCTGATGTGACTGCAGCTGCACCACCCAGAGCACTCTCTCCAGCTTGGAACCACAGTTACCCCACCTCTCCCTCCACCCCACTTACTCCATCAGAAGGAACTCCTTCTCCCTGGAAGAGGGGCCCTTATCCCTGACCCTGGCAATGATGTGAGGTGGTACAGAACAACCTTTGGGTCCTGGCCTTTCCTCCTCCTGGCTACCACAAAAATTGACCATGTCCTGGCCAGAACCAGGACAGATAGCCTTTAGAAGTGCCAAAAAACAGGGTCTAATAAAGCCCAGGTTATTGACTGTCATCAGCCAAGTCAAAACACTCCATTAATCATTATTCATTTTTATTGTTTTCAACTTTTATTTAAACTATGTTAAGCATTATGTGTTTAGTTTCAGCATCAAGAAACCTTAATTTTAAAAATACTTTAAATTATATTAGGAAGATATACAAAGACCAGTGACAGGACCCACGGGAACGGCCTGAAGTTGTGTCAGAGGAGGTTTTGGTTGGATATTAGAAAAGGTTCTTCACCAAGACAGTCGTTGGGTACTGGAGCAGGATCCCCTGGAACAGGGCAGTGATCACAGCACCAATCCTGACAGGTTCAAGAAGCGTTTGAACAATGCTCCCAGGCACATGGTGTGATTCCTGGGGATGGTCCTGTGCAGCTTTCTTAACATAGCTCAGTTAACACAGCTTTGTTTAAAAACCTTCCCTTGGTACCCCCTATGAACTGCAGAAAGATGATGTTTTGACCCTGTTTCATTTAAGCATATGCTTAATTTCCTCACAGTCAGCAAAATACTTAGGCACATGCTGTACTTTATCTTTTATTTTCTTTCTAAAGTGGCCCCTTTCACATAAACTTTCTGTTGGTCTTTAACTTCTTTTTTAGAAAGCAGAGAGATTTACAAGTGGTTTTATATCCCTCAGAGTTCAGTTGAAACAGAAACAAGGTTATTACTTGTGTGAATATATCCTGCAAGAGAAAAAACATCCCTGAAACAAACAACATACATGCACTATTTTTTACAAGGAGAAAGATCTGCAGGAGATAATGTTTTTTTCTAGACCAGCCAGCACAGGAGGAGAAAAAGACACGGACAAACTTTTCATCATGGAAGCCATTCTTCAATTCTGAGACAGGAGTCTTGAAAAGTAGAAGGAGTTTTTCAACTGAGTTTTATTAAGTCAAGTATTTAGACAGTCTGGCAGATCGTGTAATACTTTGGGAGCCCTAGGGTGTTCTATGGACTTGCCGGTTTTGTGTGTGCAGCAGCAGCTGCTGCAGTTCACCTCTCCCACATTACTGGAGCAGGTTCTGAAGTCCTTTTTTCATTTTGTTTTCTGTATTTATTTTTTTCATCTCCCTCCTACTGGAAAGATAGCTCTTATGCCTTACTTTGAATATTTTATAGTAATTTTATAAAGCTGTACCTTGGGCCAGACTGTGTTCACTCATAACTCATTCCTTCTTACCCCTCTTGAAAAAAATGAGTCTTCAGGGGACCATTGTTTCCCTGAGAGAGGCAAGCCATTCATGTGAACAAAAATTTTAGGGACTTTTTTGCTAATTTCCCATGTCTTAAAATGCAACCCTTATCTGATTCAGCTAAAGTAAATAAAGGAACAGGACTAACTTGGAGTATGTTTGTCCCTGAATAAAGCAAAGACAGCTATTTACTGAGCCCTGCTCACTTGGATGATTCAAACGAAGCACCAGACATTCAGGCCTTGATGCTCATATCTCAGTTACAGAAACAGAGGCAGAAACTCAGCTGAGAGCTTGCGTGCAGTGCTCCTTCTGTCACTTGAAAGTATGCATTGCTGGTAGCTTTTCTACTTGTAAGGCGAGAGAAATAGCTCAAAGACAGGATTTCAAAGACACGAATAGAAGTTGTGAATCCCTTTTTTTTTCTGTTTACAGGAGGGGAAACAGGGACAAGAAACTAGAAGCCTGGGATAAGGAACAGAGAGAAGAGGTTGGAATAAGGCAGCAATGAGAGCAGGAAACTGAATGAGGGGTTGTTCAGAGGCAAAAGAATTTGTAACTCAAAAGCACACATTCTTCAGAGCTGAAATAAGATGCAGGACTCCTGAAACTCAGAATGCCTTTACTATCAGCTTATATTTATGCAACTCAGTGAGAAAAGGCACAGTTCATTTCTCTTTAAGATATGTGCTCATATCTGTGCTGAACAGTAAAGATAAAACAAAGTTTCTTACTCTAGATCTGGAGCTTCTAAATAATTTAAAAACTCTTATTAGCAACCATGCCTTCAAGAAGCTTATCAAAAGCTATAGAAAGAACCTTACTTATACTTCATCTGACTGTAGCAATGTTTATTTAAATAGATATTATTATTCAGGAATTTTTTTTCAGTGTATGTTAGATACATAACCAGGCACACTGTACAATGATATATTCTGTTTACATATTCTCCCAGTTGCTACATGATCTGCTGTTCAAAATGCCCCAAATATCAAAAAGGCTACATGCTCTAGATCTCTAAGACAACTCTTTGTGATAAAGTTTTGAAATATTAAATATTTTTAAATGTATAATCTGCTCTTTTTAGTTTTTATTTTTGCATTCATAGATTATAAATAATAAGGAACACTTGATACTTTTACTTGTTTCTGCCACAGTTTCTGCGTGTGAGTTTGACATTTCAGGTCAGATCATATGTGAAGAAAAGGACATGCAATCCCTTCTCTTAGAACAGAGAGATCTTCTCAGGGAATGTCACTTCTCAGGGATATAGGAGCTATTTTCATTCTAGAAATGATTGACTTATCCACTTCAAGTGGCATATATCAACTGGAAACAATTACCTTTTGAAAGAGGAAGTTTTCAATTTTAGTATGAGTGAGCACCATCTATAATTTAGTGCCTTCAGGCTGCCTTAACTAAAAAGTTCAATAAGTTAAAGCCAGGAAAAGGGAAGAAGGACAAAAAGAAAAGAAAAACCAGAAAAAAAAAAACAACCCCAAGACTTTCATTGTTTTGTTTGCACACAGATGCTTAAGCTAGTGGGATGGCTGTAAGTTGTGCTGGTTTTTTACCATCTTCTGAGTTTGTTTGAAGTGTCAGTGCTACAGCATTGTGAGGATGAAGTCCAGATGTCATCATTTTGAAGTTCAGGACAGATGATGGATTATCCTCAACACTGTTTATTAACAGTCTGCAAACACAGAGCCCACAGAACAGCCCAGCTTGTCTTTAATTTTAGAAATATTACAAAATATAATAGATATTGTTTCATTCAGAAGGGAGTTATAGAAATTCCATTTTAAAACAAATATCATTTTACATAAGAAAAAAGCCCCAAACATTCACACAGAAAGATTTCATTCCCACACAAAAGAAATGTTTCATGTTTGATCTTCATACAAAGAGTTTCAGCAACAGGCAAATTGCAAAACATGTCACTTCTGTTAGAAATAATATCTAAAAATGTGTTCTTATCTGAATCTTATCCTAACTGCAGCATATAAACATATTGTTGGGCTGCAAAGAGGGTCTGGCAATATTATGAAAACAGACTTTCTGAGATTGTTTTCAATCCTACTGTTTAGGGCAGGACTGGAATTACCATTTTCATACACGTAGCATGTTTTTGAAGTATTTTAACAATTTAAATCCCCTCCAAAGCCACCAGAGTTAGACTATTATGTTTTGTAATAGAAGCAAAAAATGCAATTGAATTGCATGCAATATGGTAAAGGAACTTTGTAATTATTTTATGTTATAATATGTTATATTATGTTATTAATTTATGTCTTATAATTGCTAATCTTATTCAGGCATCAGTGGTATTTTTTCCCCATCCATTGTCTATTGTTTGCTTTTCCCAAGAATTACTTAAACTTCTGGATGTCCTGTAAACCATCTTGCCCTCTGCTTTCTCCAAAATCAGTGTGTACCTTAGCTAAGAAATTGCACGGAGTTGGTTAACATCAAGGTTTTAATGTTACGTGCAGGCATTCTTTATCTGATAATGCATGACATTCAGCTGGTTTTTGTTGTTGATTGTGGTGCTGTTCTTCATGAATTGATCACAATATCTCAATTCTGAAGGGTTTTTAGCACAGCCACAAAGAGGGGTTCTCAGCATTCACAAATTCCAGGGTGGGGAGTGTGGAACAACAAGAGGCAAACACAGAAGTGGTGTGACCAAGGGCTGCACAGCTCCATTTTTTTTTGCTGGGGACCAGGAAGATCTTGTCTGCAACTGGGAACTACAGAGATCTTGTAACTTGGGAAAGAAAACAATGACACAAAAGGTAAAGAACTAGGCTCTCAGAGGGGCAGGTACAGGATTTCTCTGTTTCTTTTTTTTTCATACCATTGTGTGGCCTGTTGTATTGAATTTTCTGGCAGTTTTCCCTGTTCTTTGTCATCATCTTATTATTATGCTTGAACTTAAGGGTGTTCATCCCATAACAACAGTGTCTGAAAAGGAACATACCTACACATTAAGACACTACTTGGTTTATTGCTGAGACTTTATGAACACCAGTGTTCTCCCTAACATCTCTAAACATGAGTCCTCTTTCAGAGGAGCAGCAAATGCGACAAGATAGGCTCAGGATTCAGTGCATAATTCAGCCAGGTTCATCCATAGCTCTGGCAAGAAGACAACTGTGCTTCAGTCATCTCTACAAAAGACCCAGGGTGATAGTGCACAGGAGAACCTGAGTGAGAGCACTGCTTTCAGCAAAAGCACCACAGAAGGTCCCTTGATACAGAGCTGCACAAGTCCCATGCTAGTCTGCAACCAGCACTTAGGAGTGGAATGCTGCAAAACAGGAGTCCATCAGCCTTGTCAGTGCCAAAACAACTTTTGGCCTGGAGATGGCTTGCTTTCTCAGGTGGGCTGCTTCCAGGTTAATGCTTCTTAAGGGAGCTAGGAAGAAGCATTAGCTTCTTAAACTACATATGGAAAGATTAATGTGTATGAATGAAAGGAAATAAATTCCAGAAGCGTAGTTTACATTTTGAAGCATTTTGCTTGTATAGTAGCTTTCTTGTCATTAGAATCAAGCAAGAAAGGCATCAAAATAGTTTTTAAGTTATATCCCACTGGCTTTCAGCGAGAGGTAATTTCTAAAGTTGCAAGTCAGCTGTGAAAGAATATAATATTACCGTCTGCCTAATGCTTTGCAGGGCCAAAAATGAGCCCTCACAAAATTTCTTACCTTGATGGAGATACTTCCTTGGAGCACATGAAAGATGAAAATGAGAGTACAGTACAAAACTTTGCATCAGGAGTTTGTTGAAACTTTGGAACAACTTTTATTTCCTATGCAGTTTGCAGTGGCATCACTACTAACAGAAATCATTTTCAGTTTCCCAAACAGGCTTTGTACTTCAGCTGATAAATAGAAAGAAACAAAAACTAGTTCTCTGATCGAATCCCCTGAAACAAACAAACAATAAAGAAGCCTGCAACCAGCCCACCTTCTTTCATTTGTATCACCAAGTACTAACATCCTGTAGCATATCTAAAAAGCCAAACTTAAAAAAAACATAGCCTGATGAAGAAAGCCCTGTGTCGTGGTTTAGGAATGATATTCCCCAATTTAGTGTTCCCACTTAAACCACACCAAAACAAGCATCACTCTCTCAGTCCCCCCTCCCCTTTCCCTTGCAGCAGGCTGGAGAGGAGAACTGGAGGCACGAAAGGTAAAGCTTATGGGTTGAGATAAGAAAACAAACGGTAACAGTAACAATATTAATAACAAAAGTGGACAAGAGAAATGAGTGATTCCCGTGAGAATGCTCACCACTGTACCCCGCAGGGCCTGACTGTACCTGAGTGCTGCCACACTGCCCCAACCTGGAAGGGACCCTGTAAATATAGAAGAATATTTTGGTAAGAATTATTCAAGGAGAAGAGAATTTATGTTGCTCAGGGAAGCTTTGCTGCCTAGGAAAAAATATCGTCCCATGAATAGTTTGGTGTTTTTTCCTCCCTCTCACCTTACAGGCAGGTTAACTCCCTGAAAAGATAAAGTTCTTACAGACAACCTTGGAGGCCCCACAGTGGGGGCCAAGTAAGCCATTAAAAAGACCCTGAGAGAAAAAAGCATCCCATTTTCCCATGCCCAGTGCTTAGTGCTGTAAAGTTAGCGTTGTTGGCTTTCAGAAATAAATTTTCCTAAATGCTTCTGCTGCCTTGTATCTGGGGTACCTCCATGCAATTTTTCAACACAGACTGTCTCCCCCATTCCCAGAAAATGATGTCATGTGGTATAGAATGATCTCCAGGTCCTGGCCATGCTCCTTCCTGGATACTGCAAAAATTAACCATGTCCTGGCTGGAACCAGGACACCCCGTCTTATTTGTACACCATCAAAAGAAGGGTTTGGAATGTAGAAGGGACCAGTCCTTCCAGACTGTGTGCGTCCCTCTGACTGCTGTCACTGGTAAAGGTTGTGGTGGGTTGACTTTCTCTGGCTGCCAACCACTCTCTCACTTCCACTTTCCTCACCCGTAGTAGGGGGAGAAAATAAGATGAAAAAGCTCTTAGGTCAAGATTAGGACAGGGAGGTTACCAGTTACCATCACAGGCAAAACAACTTGGAAAAAAAATTAAATTTATTGCCAAATAAAATTGATTTTGACAGTGAGAAAACAAGTGAATCTGAAATACCAAATTCCACCCACTCCACTCCTGCAGTTCCTTCAGGGCTTATTCAGCTGCTCCACCACAGTCTTCCATGAGCTGCAGGTGAATCTCAGTTATAGCATCTCCAGTATCTGGAGCACCTCCTCCTCCTCCTCCTTTACCCCTCTCCCCTCAGGGCCCTCAGGACTGTCTCTCACACTGTTCCCCTCGCTCCTCACAGTTGTGCCCTCCCCTGTCCCACTGTCCCTCAGGCACCACCATCGTGGCTGTGGGGTTCAGCCATGCCCAGTGGTGGGTCTGCTGGAGCTGGTGGAACTGGCAGTGACCAGCACAGGGCAGCCCTGGCTGATCCTCATGGGGGCCCTCCCGGCAGCCCCTGCCAGGACCTGGGCACTCACACCCCACACACCGCACTATTCAGTGTTTGTGTTGTGATGTAAAACTAGAAGGCAACTATGCTGATATTTCTATGCTTGATTCTGATCAAATATTGAATTACTGCATTGGACTGGGCAGCCTGCTGTAAGCTGGAGTAGCTCCACTAAAGCCTTAACCCCCACTGAAGGGTTTGTAAATGTAGTGGTACTTTGCTTCATGCTGTTTCTGTCTGAAGCCAGGTAAAGATAAGGTGATTGTCGGTACGTACATCCACACCGTTAGGCAACATTTTCACACAGGTCAGACTATCACATGTGCGACTGTCATCCCCACCATCCTACATTCTGCCAGCAGAGAAATCTGCTCATGTGTTCAGGTAACTGAGATAAAGCTTTTAGCGTATGAAAGCAATGCCTGAGTCTGACAGTGTATTCTAATCCTTTTATCAGAATCCTCTGAGAACAGACTGCAGGATGAATATAGCCGCGTTAACACCATTCTTCTCACCTCCCAGTCAAAGTGGAAGGAGAAGAATAAAAACAGGAACTTCACCTACAAATCACTAGCAGAAAGTTTTCAAAGGCATTTTGATTCCAAAAAAGAGTTAAATATATATGTACTATTTGTTACATTAATTGTCTTTTTTACACCTCATCAAGAGTGAAACAGTCACTACTAATGCTCTAAAGTGCACACATTTTATGTCTCAAGGCTGAGGCATTCTTTTTAATGCCTTTTTTAATAATTTTTACTATTTGCACCCAGCTCTACTCTTCCTCCATGTCAGTCCTGGATCATGTGCATAGACTGCAAGAGAGTCTATAGGGACAGAAGTCCATAGGACAGCCTGGTACTTGATATGCAGCTATTCAAAGTGATTTAATGGAATAAAGTGTTCATTAGCCTATCATAAGACTATTGCAAAGTTTTTCTTATTTACTTAAGTCCTCTCAATTCTTTACTGCAAATAAATACTTTCAAATTAAAGTGCTAAGTCATATGTCTGATATATCTCATAGCATTCATTGGCACTATTTTTAGGGCTGCAAGTCTTTTTCCTGAAATAGAATAATTCAGAATTTTTACTGTTTGATGTCAAGACCAATGAAAACATTTTCAAATAACTGAATAAATTACACCTTCCTTAGATGATTTATATGCATTTTGAAATTTAAAAATAAAAGCACCTATGGAATGTTGCAGATTTTCATATATGAAATACCAGGAGAAAAGTGTGAGACAGAAACCTTTAGTCCAGCACCTTGAAAAACACACACACAGAACCTGTATTTTTCCAAAATAATAAGAGAGAGCTAAAGTAACAATCAGTTTTAAATTAAAACTTTGACATCTCCAGGAAAACTAAATGGTGTTATACTGAAATGTAGCATCATCAGTGCCTTACAAATAACTAGGGTCTCTGTAAATTGGGTAAAACCAAAATCTCTCTATCTGTAATGCTGGATTTATGTCTCAAAATTTTGTTAAAACTTTTGAAGCAGGCAAGCAGCCCAGGCTTACACAGCTGATGGCAGACCCTGAATTGTTAAGGAGTTTCTACTATGGAGTCTTTAGAAATGCTTTGCATGAATCGTCTTTCACACAAGCACAGAACTAGTTTGGGGAATTCATGGCCTTCATAAGATGCCGTGGCAAGCACTACAAAAAGATTCACACATTTAGGCTGGTAGAGGATGAATCCATCAGTAGCTACTGAGTATTTTGATCCAAATACAACCTCTCATTCATAAAGATCTTACACTATTAGGTATTTAAAGCTGCGAAAACAAATCTTTAAATTAAATACTCTCAAGATGTCTAATTTATATGAATACTTTATTAAGACTTGAGTGCTACCCAACATAGAAGACATGACACTGAAACAGGTAGACCTTTAGTCTGACCCAGTACTGAGTTCTTATGTAAGTTTTCATCTTTGTTTACATGACTTTCTTTTCTCCACCCTCTTCTCCTCTGCATCATTTGTTCACATCCTTTTATAATTCTGTTTGTTTTAAAGTTATATAAAATTTTTTTCACCACTCATTTCTGTTAGTTATCATTTGAATGCACAATCCTGTTCCAGGCCACAAAGTCTTCAGAGAACACAGACTCTCCAAGAGCAATGCTATTTCCTTGATGTCACGGCACTGGGGAGAAGAAAGTGGCCAAGATATCCATTTAAGCTATCTCCTACAATCAGGATGCTTTGCCTCCAAGTGTTTCTATTTGCTCTGTGCAGCTGACTCGCAAGAACATGAAGCAGTTCTGAAGTCCTGAGTATTTTCTTTTCAAGTACACCATGCCTATTCAAATCAGCCAAACGTATTTCTCCAATTGATAAGTACTGGAGTAATTAGAAAATTTGCTATATATAAGACCACTTTTAACAGGCTGCAGATAATCAAACTTCCAATTATATTTTTAGTAGGAAAAATGACATTAATAACTCTCTCACAGAATTTTAAAGTCAGTGGATTCATTGCATTTCCTGAGTAGCTAAGATTTCCAGAAGGCCCAGGTTAAGCTTACAATAGGAACATAAGTTGCAAGTAGAGTAAAGGTAAAAATGTTAGACTGAGTTCAAAAATGTATTCTCTATGTTTTTCTTTTTAAAGGAATAATCTGACAAGATCAGCCTTAACACAACTGTCTTAAAGACTATGTTACAGATCATGAGCCTTAGAATCTCCTCACAGAAGTTAATCTGGGGATATTACTCAGGAGTAGAAAACATCTTTTACACAACTTCTTTTATCTGTGACTGTTGCTAAAGTACAATCTGATATTTTTGCACCAACATATTCCAAAATATTAAAAAAAAATTAAAATAAGAAAATAATTTTTTTTATATTTAAGAAAAAAACACGTACCTGTTTGTGACTTTAAAACTATCTCGCTCTGCCTTACTATATTCAGTTGCAGTTCATGGTTTCTGGGTTTTGTTAGTCATAACAAAACAGCCTATGTCTCAAACTACAGGTTTTATACTATTTTGGAAGATACGCTGTCCTTCAGTCAGCTTTTCCTTCTGCCTAAAATGTGATCAGTTTCAGCTTTCTATAACACTAAAAAAACTCTGTCTCTAAAAAGCTCAGCCAGTTTATCTTGTTAGATTAATCTTTTCTTTTTCTAAGGGATGGATTAAAGAGATTAAAGTTATGACTTCATTAAATTTTTTTTTTATGTCTATGGAAATAGGAACTAGAGGGAATTACTAGATTCTCTTGGTCTCATTCTAACTTCTGTCACAGTATCACTGAGATGAGCCTCATTACTCACACAGTTTAGGGGTAATCTGATTTACCACTCTATAAAAAGCTGATTAATCAGCCACGTTTTAATCAGAAGACAGTTTTGAGAAACTTTATTGCAACTAGAAACAGTAGCCCAGCCACCAGGCTTGAGCATCACTTCCCACCTCAGTTTCCCTGGTTTGGGCCCGTACTCACAGTTACTGAGATAAAAAACGCTTTTATGTTGACTTTTTGAAATGCTTAAACCTTAAAAAAAGACTTTCTGTTGTTTGGGGTTTTTTTGCATATGAGAAAGGCTTGAAAATTATAGTCTGTCTTACGCCCTCCTAAGATTTGTTGATATTATAAGGCATGACTGCCTCCTCAAGATTTGTCAGACATGTAAAGAACCAGTCAGGGATGTGCCACTCCAGCCCTGCCCATCCTGGCAGAAGACACTTTGCTGCCCATGTGTCCAGCTGGGCAGGAACAAGTGTTTTCCCAGTTCACGTTGGTCTCTCACCTGGACACCAGTTCTAATCCAGCCAAATCAAGTGAGGGTGCAGCTTCCCACTACATTTTACCATTTATCTGACCAGTCACAACAGTCTCCATGTAAGAAGTGACAGAATAGACAAGTTTCTGCATTTTGACCTTTGCAATTCACAATTAGATAGTTCAGCAGAACTCATCCTCATTCGTGATGCAAATGATATGTTTTGTGGTTTTGATTGCAGCCTCTACAGTGGGGGGAATAAACCTTTAGCAAAGGAGTGTAGGGGCCAGAAATTACTTAAATAGGCACACTGAGAGTTATGTGGAGTAACAACTTCAAGAGGAGTGAACTATGCAATTACAGGAGAGGAGAGGTTACTAGATTGGGAAGAGTTGCTGACTCCCTCTGAGGCAGAGAGACCTCAACAAGTTAGAGGCCTGGGCAGTCAGCAACCAAAGGCAAATGAGAGATTTTGCATCTGGGATGGCGCAACCCTTGGGTGTACGTACAGACAGCGAAACAAGATGCTGGAGAGTAGATCCACTAAAGGGTCCTGGTCCACAGCAAGTTGAAAATGAGTCAGCAGTGCCATGGCAGCAAGGAGGGCCAACTGTGTCCTGGGGGTCATCAGGCAAAGCATCACCAGCTGGTCGAGGGATTGTCATGCTGTGCTCTGCACTGGTCACCTTGAATGTTGTGGCAGTTTTGGGTACCAAAATATCAGAAGGATATAAAGCTGTTGGAGAGCATCCAAAGGAGAGCTATGAAGATGGTAAAGGGCCTTGAGGGGAAGCCATATGAGGAGCAGCTGAGGGCACTCAAACTGTTCAGCCTGGAGAAAAGACCGAGGGGCAGAGGAGAACACGGAGCAGTCTACAACTTCCTTATGAGGGAAAGAGGAGGGGCAGGCACTGGTCTCTTTTCTGTGGTGACCAGTGACAGGACCCAAGGGAATGGCATGAAGCTGTGGGATATTAAGAAAAGTTTCTTCCACCCGAGGGTGGTTGGGCACTGGAACAGGCTCCCCAGGGAAGTGGTCACAGCATCAAGCCTGTCAGAGCTCAAAAAGTGTTTGGACAGCAGTCTCAGGCACATGGTGGGATTCTTGGAGTTGTCCTGTGCAGGGCCAGGAGTTGGACTTCGGTGATCCTTGTGGGTCCCTTCCAACTCAGGATATTCTATAACTCAGTATATAATTTGATGATTCTCAGTTTTAGTAGTAGCCTTCCTGAAACTGAATCGGGACAAGTTCTTGTGGCTATATAGCATTTTGCAATATGAGATTAATGTGTTTAAATGCTTGTATATATGCTTATAAAAAACACAGGTCACTGCCCTGACCACCATGACCATGGTTTGTGTCGATACTGTTTTGACTGAAGCAGCATGTGCATACCTCTTGCATGTTTCTAGGATCAGCTTCCATCTGGCACAAGAGCAGAATATTTAAGCTGTAATCTTGCTTCATCCACAAACTTGATATGTTGACAGGAATTATCTTGTTAGAGGAGTAGGCAACAAAATCATAAATCTTGCCGTGCAGAGAAAACTACATGCCTGAGGAAGACTATGTGACCTCTCTTCCTGCCATGAGGTATCCCATGTTTGGTCAAAACATCTACTTTGAATGGATGCCTGAGTCTAATAGTTTTTTTTCCCCACCCTGTTTCTTGAACATTTTGACAGGCTACTGTTTTTCTTCTCATCCCATAAAATTTTAGGGTGGGAGGGGGGCAGAGGTGATTATGTGATTTTGTTTGAAATTTCAGACCAGCTTTGATCCTGATGAATTTGACAGGAAAACTGCGTGACAGCAAATATAACACATAGCATTTTTTCTGCTCGTTTTATATGAATTAACGTAATGCACACTTCTGAGCCTGCTAATCCATCTTTGACTGCCATATCCAGGTCTGAACAACTATATTACTGTGGAATTCAAAAGCGTTTGATGTTTATAAGCAACTGGCTTTTTTACTGTAATTTTTCACAAGAAGAAAATTACATTTTTTCTCTACTCATAAAGATGTTTCTGCAAACACTGAACTATTTGACAGACCTTACATTTCCAGCCTTTTAATCCATTAAAACCCAGTAGCAGTCCGTTACCATGAAGTTATGTATGCACATCTGTTATTGTAAATAATAGTATTTATTAACACTAAATGCTTCCCTCTTCTCCCTCAAGTTTGAAGGGTGAGCACAGAAAAGCCAGTGGTCATTGCACACACAAGTAGATCAAGCTGCCTGATAAACCTGGAAATTGCAGAAAAGGTATGACTTCAGTTTCTGCTGCTGCTTTTGCTCTTTGTGATCAGAAAACCATATTACATTGTCAAGGTGCTATGACAATATATTGCAGATGCTACAAACACATCTTTAAGGAAAATAATCACCTCCCAAATGGTGATATTTATTTGTTCATTTACAATGAGCATTGGCATAGTTTACACACAAACGTAACACATGTATGCACAATGTTTAGTTGTGAAGACTTTATTGGTTAAAACTATTTCTGTTGTTTTACTGCAGTATGAGTTTCATT
>JAYRBT010000001.1:2159746-2173781 GCA_036023395.1 Myiotriccus ornatus
ATTATATAAAATGTGAGAAACAAAAAATACCATGAGAATGAATACTGGTGCTTACTTTGCTTACAGAGATCCTTGAGAACTTATCTTCTTGACTAGTCATGGATGCTGCCTTCTATTCCATAATTGGACATAGTGACTGCAAATTCTGATGGTAGTACACTGAAGGGGATCAAGAAAACCCAACATGTTTGAAACAGCTTTGCTCTGACTCACACATACAGACACAATACCTTTCCTCCATCCACTCATTGGTGATCACTGCCTTTTAACCTCTTGGCATTCAATCAAAGAAGGTCCACAATAGCCCATTTTTAATAACTTAGTATTTACCCCTGAAAGTTTTCTTTGTTTTTTTTTCAGAATAATCATGTATAAGAATGAGTCATAATTAATTTATAGAGAGAGATATATTATGGGTGGTATAAGTAGGAGTTTCTATACCTGAAATTGTACTTGTAAGGATCTTAATCCTACTGCTGAATCCTACCACTTACCATTGAGTAAGAAGCTTGGTTTGGAAGTAGAATCACAGAATCATAGAACCATAGAATCATACAAGTTTTTGGGTTGGGAGCAGCCTCAAAGACCACCTTGTTCCAATCCTCCTGCCATGAGCAGGGACACTTTCCACCAGAGAAGGTTGCTCAATGCCCCATCAAACCTGGCATTGAAGTTTGGCAAATGTTTGAAGACAAAATGTTTTCATTCTTTCTTTCCAGGAAACAAGAAAGAAAAACAAAAAAACAACCCCCCCAACTAAACAAACAAAACCCCCAAAACCAAAACCAAAACACAAACAAACAAAAAAATAACCAAAAAAAAAACACAAAGAACAAAATCTGTACATTACTGGTAATCAAAACAGAACATAATGCTTATGCATAAAGAGGACAAATTCATCTTTCTTGAGCAAATTTGCCTACAGCATTTATCCACTTCTGAGGGTCTGATTGTGCTACTGCTGTTACATTTGTCTAAGACATAACCAAAAATTCTTACGAGAATACATTTTTGAGTTATAATTTTTATCAAGTCAACATTACAGAACTTACCTAAACAAAGCAAGCTGGAGTTCTTTAAGTTTTGTTCAAATAGAAGATACCAAATTATCCAGGTGTAAAGGACTAGAAGTACCAAGCAGTGTGGATGGAGTAACCTATTACATCACGGTATCAGGCTCACCACAAAGATAAAGCTGCTGGTAGGATGGATGAGACAAAATAAATGTCCATAGAAAGCAGATATAATCCTTTACCTATGACTGTGATGGCAATAATACTGGCCATAAATCACACATATGAGATATATTAATAAGGGAAATTCTTTTTTGATGATTTGAGCAAACAGATCAATTAGGAGCAAACCAATGACAGAGTAACCATGTGAGTTTTTACTCCTTTCTGTAATAATAAAGAGCAGCTGATCCTGCCAAGGAACAAAAAAAGAGATTTGCTATAATTTTAAACAGTATCAAAACATAGTTGCAATTCATAGTAAGATGGATGGAAGGTGCTCAAAATGTAGAAAGCTCGCACAAAGATGGAAGTTACATAGCATTCTTTGCTCATAGAAGAAACAGAGGGAAAATTATATGATACAACATAAGATGCTAGAACTTTATTTTGTGTAGCACCTTTCAGAATCTCAGAACAACAAAATTAATATTGTGTATAAGGTTTCTTATGGCTATATAGCACTGAAAAACTCACAGACATATCCCTTCTACCTATCCACACGTAGATCAAAGTATAAAACCATTACTTAATGGATTCTATGTTCTCCACACAGTGATGGTGGTGTAAAGAAATACAGATAGAACAGACAGGTTAAGTGACTGAGCCTGGAGGAGACTGTCCTCATCACAGTCTGCTGCTGCCTCACGAGGGCAAGTGGAGGTGCAGGCACTGATCTCTGCTCTCTGGTGACCACTGACAGAACCCAGGGGAGGTTTAGATTAGATATTAGGAAAATGTTCTTCCCCCAGAGGGTGGTTGGGCACTGGGACAGGCTGCACAGGAAAGTGGTCACAGCCCCCAGATTGAGAGAGTTCAAGAAGTGTTTGAACAATGATTTCTGGCACATGGCATGATTCTTGGGGATGGTCCTGTACAGGGCCAGGAGCTGGACTTTGATGATTCTTGCTGATCCCTTCCAAATCAGGACATTCTATGATTTTGTGATTCTATAACTCATGTAACAGAAGGTGTCTGTGCTGATGGCAGGACCTAATGTTTTCAGGAGTCCATTTCGGAAGAGGAAGAAGTGTACCTTTAACCCCTTATGGTGTGCTGTGGACAGTTTGCCCAGCAGAGTGCACTAGCCCAGGCAGTGGTCTGGCTGGGGACCTCAGCAAGAGTGTGACATAACCTGCAGTCCACACATGCACCACAGGCATCCCCACCCACTTGCAGCTCAGTGACTGCTCACATCAGACGCACTCCACGGCCCCACCAGAGGTGTACGTGCTCACTCCCAGCACCACCATTCAGCTTCTGCCAAGTGTCTGCTGCACAGAGAGATCAACTGCCCCTTTGCTGGTGCTGATGTGGTTACGGACATGGATGAGGCTTCCACCTCAGAGCTGTTTCATCCTGTGAGTTACCCTAGATATTATCCTCATGGGAGGTGGTGTACTGTTCAATAATAAAAAAAGAAAAATTAGTTCCATGATTTCTTACTTGATAAAGTCCACAAGAGCTAGCTCTATTGCTGATACTTTTATTGCTGTTCTCACGTTCCCTCTCTCTTTAAGTTAAAAGATAACGATCATAAGGGCTGTATATAGCTCTCAGTTATACTGTGATAAGTCTTCAGGAATTCATCTAATTTGCACTACCACTGTTAATTATACAAATTGGATCTAATATTTTAAAACGTGTTAGGAATCCTTGGATCAGCGCTGTTGCCCCAGGCTGGCCCTTCTAGTCTTATCTGTATATATACACCCAACAATGCAAGGATGTTAGGTTGCTAGTTAAACCTTTCATCCAGTTTCAGTTCATTATATTTCTGTTGGGGGAAAAAAAAAAAAAAAAAAAAAAAAGCAGGTATTCATGGAGTCTTATCGTGGCCAACAAAAATAACAGCAGCTTTCTGCAAAGGAAAGGGTAATGAAGGTTTGCATTAATGGAGTGAGTTCCTCCCTATGTAGACCCATTATCAGGAAATTGTTCTTGGAAGGCTGGAAATGGCATAGAAATAGATGTTAATTTAACTGATAATTGTGAGCCCTAGCACAGAAGATTTTAAGGAGCTTATTCTCTGCCCACCACCAAAAAACCCACAAGAACAAAAATGTTTCAGCTTTGACCATATATCTGAATCTATATCCACATGCACATACATTTGCCTTATTTTATGTCTATACACTCCAAGTTAAAAATACCAAATGACTGGTTCATTTCTTCACTAGCAAAACCAGGATTGTTGTATGAAGTGTCCACACTTCTGGACCCCTCTGCCAAGAGGCCTTGGGTCTGTCGCTTTAGCACAAATTTAGGCTGTCTCCACTGACTGTCTGGAGGTTCTGAGAGTTACACAACAACAGGTGACAATAGCCAGTGTCCTATATCCCCTCATCAACTTGCTCCATTTGTACACTTTGTAGTTTTGCTTGTAAAGGTCAGTGTTTTCAGGAAACAAGCAAAAGTCAGTGGGAACCTGTCTATAAAAGTATTGCTACTAGTCCTTTAGATCAATGTAATAAATAATTTCTTGGTAACTGTTTATTAGATAACGAAAAAGAGGTATAAGACTTTCCTTTAGATAAAGGAGAGACATGTATTTTAGATATAAAGCACATAGGGATGTTCCAATCCCCTCAGTTTTGATGTCTAAGCTGAAACCTCCTTATTTACAATATCATCTTTATGATTCAGGGAGATAAGTGCTGGAGAAAGCACAAGGCATGCTGAAGCCTGACTTAAGGGTGGCACCCCCTGAGATAGGAAATTATGTGCCTATTGTATTTTCCAGGCTAAACATTTTTCAAAACTAGATGAAAAATCTACTTTAACCTCTTTCTTCAAAATGTCATGTTCGTAGGTAAAATCTACTCATTTTCATTTCTGTCTCTCTTAAAAGAACTTGAATTCTGCCATCTTTGCTTAGGATGAAGTGCAGTTTACTTCATTAATAGTGCCAGTTAGTTTCCCTAGAGTGAAACACAAGTAAGACAGATTATATTGCCTGTCCTCAGCTGCACTTTGTACTGTAGCTTTTTTTCCTCTTTTGAAATGCAAGGTGTGAATGCAAAACAATTGCTGAATGGGCTATTTTGTATCCTAACAAAATACAGCTAGTGACAGTGAAGTTTTATGGTATAAAAGGAAAATAAATAAAAGAAGCACGCAGAACTTGAAATGGAAGGAGCTATAGAGAGACCCAGAAAGGAAATTATCCTTTAGGAGTCTACCAAGTGGACTGTTATGCTATAAGTATTTAATAATATTTCTGGGGAGAAAGAAAATTACATTTTTCCAGTCATTTTACTGGCATCTAATCTTTCCAATTAAATTTTAATAACAAATGTAGTTCCTTCAGTATGCTTCAGTCAATTCCATGGGCACATCTTTTCTTTTTTAAATTCAATGTCCTCTAGCAGGATTTTTAATATATCTATTTATGGGAAACTGAGACGAACAACAGTCCAGATCATAAATTTGAGTTATTTTCTCATAATCAATTCAGATGCAGTGACAACAATTGACATCACTGGTAGTTGTGTTCATGTTATTCATTATTCCACTCTATGTGGTTGGGAAAAGGGGATATTTCCCAATTGACTAATGTTTTTAGTAGCCTCCCTTGTATATATTTTTTCCAAGGTTTCCAGAAGTCTTCAGGTTCAGCTGCCAAAAACTGAAACCAAGCTGAGATTACAATCATCTGTCATTCCAGGTCTAGCTCCATTTCAATATCTTCTTAGGAAAAGATAAATAAAACAGCTGAAAACAGAGCTGAAGCGACTAAGATGAAGGACCAGAAGCTAGAGTGCCAGCTGTGGATACCCACTGCAAAAACATTTGGGCAAAAACTAGAGACCAGCTCTCACTTCTCTCCACCTGTTTAAAAGGTGCTCAGGGCTTTCTGAAATGAAGATCTGATTCTGTGATAAAACAGTTCCATGTACTCTAGTGATAATGTAGAAGGTAGAAATTGAGAAATATTACCAATATATTAACACTTTTGAAATATTTTAGTAGTTCATCGTACTTTCATATTGGTTAGACAATCTTACTTTTGCCACTAACATTTCAGACAGTTCTACAAAGTGTTGCCATTTTGATTTCCACTGTGTCATTTCTACAGCTGAATATTCAATCATATCAAATATTTAATCAGTCAATGTTCATATTGAGGTGAACAAATTCAAACACATACTCCTCTCTCTTCAAACATGTTCTCTTAGAATTTTGGCATTTGGAGATCTTTTTACTTCTAAACAGCAAGATGGAAGCTTCTCCAGCCTTGATTTGTTAAAAAATATAATGGCTACAGACAAATTAAAATACTCTTAGTCAGGAAACAATTTGAAATATGGTACAGGATATAAAAAAATATTCCTGTATTAACCCAAAATTCTATGTCCCATTAGAATTAAAAGTTCAGTCATGTAACCATTATTTGCTCAGTAAAAACTATACTCTGAGAACACTAAACATCAAGAATATTTATAATCGATGTCTCACCATCTTGTCCAGTAAAGGTACATGGGCTAAGTGAGTGTAATTGGTGAGTTTATTCAGTAAAATTCCTTAATAATATTTAGCAACAAGAACAGATGTGTATGTCTCTAATACTAACTGCTAGATATCTAAAATAGATATCTATAGTCTTTTGCATAGCCAGACCCCTATGTATTCACTCCCTGCTTTCTGCAGGCTCTGAGTTAGTTTCCAAACTATTTTGCCTGTTTCTTAGTAGTTTTCGTAGAACTATAGAATACAGTGAGTTGCAAGGGACCCGTCAGGATTATTAAGTCTGAGTCCTGGCCCTGTGCAGGACACCCCAAGAATAATGGAAAGGACACCATGCACCTGGAAGTGTTTTCCAAATGCTTCTTGAACTCGGTGGGTGCTGTAACCACTTCCCTGGGGAACCTGTTCCAGCGCAGAGTTTCGTTCAGAGTTACAAAGAGATGTTATGGTCTCTATTTTGAACCTTTACAATGAAGTAGAAGTGTCAAAGGGAAATAAAGAAGTATTAAAAGAGAAATATATCAGTAAAGGGATCTCTGTTGCACAGCTTACTTCTTTTTAATACAGTTAAAATGAGAATTCAGTTTCTATTTCTGGCCAAATTTCTGTCATCAGTAATGCTATTGAGAAAGGCTGCTGAAGGCAACAGAGATATTAAGTATCTGGAATTTTGATTATATAGACATTTCCTCTTGAGGCAGTTCAAAACATTTGTAGCCATGGGGTGGAATCTTGTTACAGATTAAAAGCTGATTAAGTCATATGAACAACAGAGTACAAATAAATAGCCGGTAGTTTTCAAAATGGAAAGATGTTAGAATGGAGGTGTCCCAAGCTCTAGTACAGGCACAAATGTCATTTCATATGGTAACACAGATTTAAAAGCTGTGATCACCATCATGGCAGTATCTACCAGCAAAACCGTGCAGGCTGACATAAGGATGAATAACAAATACCAACAAGCACAACACTTTGGGTTATGGTGAGTCATGAGTGTTGTAAATACTTCTGAAAAGCTTAATTTTTTTTCAATATTAATAAAACATATTTAAGGTTTCACGAAGAAAATAATCTGAAACACCAGCAGGTACCTATGTAAAACAGCTTATTCTCCATCAGAATCAGAAGAACATGCAAGAGATTAATTTGTGTGTGGAAAAAAAATTAAAAGTGAATTATGCAATTGAGTGCCGAGAGTTTTTCTTTAATTTCCTTAAATTAATTCCTCCAGTGAACATTATAGGAATAAGAAAGGATACAGAAAGATAACTATTGTGTGTTTTCAAATAATCCCTGTGCTGGAGTGCAGCAAAATGTTCTCTCCTCTGGAACACAGTTTAAAGGTGTTAAGGTTCCTTATCAGAATTTTTAAGAGTATATTTTGTACAACATTTTGGAACATGGAAATAGCTATGACAAATATAAAATTTAGCAAATCTCATGAGTCTATGATTATTTGTTAAAAAAAGAAAAAAGGAAGTAAAAAGAGATACAATAAAAGAAAGACAGAAAAATTTTTAAAACCCAAAAATAAAAGCCAAATAGGTGTTCCCTTCTGACCTCTGCTATAACAAAAGATAGAGTTTATAATGAATGTAACCTTCTCTGTAGCTGAGAATTCTTTGGTTATAAGAATATTTCCAACAGCACTGAAGGACAATACCAGCTGAAAAATTGGCCAGTAAATATACTCTAAGTATCAACTGGCAGTGCACTAAGTATTAGATATCACTCTCATAACAATATCATAACAGATTACACGGATATCTTCCTATAGCAGAAAACACAAATTCAATGCAGAGATGAACTACAGTTACTAACTGACAGCAACCTTCTAAAAAATCAGGCAAAATTTTTAGTTAAATACCAGAAGAAATGTTGAACTGTAGATAAATAGTCTCTTCTTAGTCTCTAAATAGTCTCTTCTTAGTCAATTCCAAATTTGGGTATTTGCAATTTGATACCGAAACAAAAAAAAGGGTTGTATTGTTTAAATTTCAATTATTAGTAGCGTGGACAGGAGATGTTCTGAATAATCAAAATGTGACAAAACTAGGCACCTGCTTAGACTTCTAGTATCTGTAGCCAATAAATATATTTCATCTCTATGGTTGCAAAAACAAATACTGACTAGCAAAATGTGGTTAACCAAAATAAAATTATTGAGAAATAGATGGCACACTGTCTGAATTGGATTAGCCACTAAAGTGTTTGAGCAAAAGTGGATTTAACTGGATGAACTGGTGGAGTTACTGTCTTAACTGTTACAGCAAGATATATTTTCTTATTAATCTAAATTGCAGGACCTGGGAGCAATTCCTACTTCCTTGATCAGGAATTTCAGTCCTGCCACATCCTTACTGCCACATCAGAACAAGATCCAGTTATGAATCATCACCCTAGTGTAACTTCATTTCCATCGACAGGAAACCTAGGCATGTGGGCATGAAGTAAACTGCAGCTTTATGGTATTCATCTGTTCTTCATTCTCCTATTCCTCTTAATTTTCTTTCAGTAAGTCCCTTAACACTTACAGAAAATAACATAACCAACCGTAAGTTACTCTATAACTAAAACTGACAACCAGAAAGGCAACTTGTTTAGATACTGCATGTTTGGACACAGTGGAGTGTTGTCAAACCTTTTTTTTGATTTGTAGATACCGTAAATTTTTCCATTGATGGAAAGGACACTGTGTAATAAACTCAATCTACTGACAATAGACTCTTGTCACCTATTCAGTGGTGGGCCACAGGTGGAAAACTACTGGAACAGAATCTTATTTTTGCATAGCAGGTTACAGTGTAATTTACAATTAATCTGAGGAGCACATTGGACCTCAAATACTTGATGGGAATTTCGCCATTGACTCAGTTTTATGGAGAGTCAGATGTTTTCTTTTGGGGGCAAGTCATTCAGTAGGAGTCAAGGAAAGTTAAGTTTGAATAAGATGTATGTCTTGAGTCTGATCCAAAGCACACTGATTGTCAGAGGGAGAATTTACCCACATATTCCTCTACTACCAAAGATAACTTTTATAAGAAGCAATCATTTTAATGACTCAGAATATAAATGGGTAATATGAGGTCATAAAGGTATTTCCTTTCCCTCCCCTGCAAAACTATCTCTCTTGCATCTCACAGCACCACATATTTAGAACCAGACAGACTGCTCAGAGAGGTGCACTGCTATCCACTGTAACCTACAAGGGCAGAATTCAGTTTTATATGGGCAGTTATTATAATTATGACTCCATATCATTTTTCTGTAAATATTTATGCATGCAACACCAGAGGCAATAGGCAAGTTTATATGGATCACTGAGTTATTCTGGCATGTGCATTCTTACGCTATAATCCTATTTACAGTTACCAGTCGAGAAAAGCATCACTGAGTCATGCATAATTTACAGTGGATATTCGCACATGATTTTTCATGAGTCAGTTTCTAGGCACCTTTCATATCACTTAGCATATTATTCTCAACTAAACTCTGATTAGCTGTTTTCTGAATAACAGATTGTTATCCTGTTGAGTTTATTCTAGGTGAGGGAACATACTTACTTTTATCAGGTAACTCATACCATCATTCATGACTCAGGTGCTGCCCTAATGAAGTCACTGCTTGCTTCGTCTCTCCCTGTCCCCTTAGTATATCCGAGGATATCCTTGTTTTGTCTACATGTTGTCTCCATATGTAGTCAGCCTTTAGCCAGGGCAGGTGGCTGGGTCTCAGTGACTAGGAATCGATGCTGGGTTCCTCTGGGTGCAGATGACAGAATCATAGAATGGCCTGAATTGGAAGGGACCGTAAAAGACCATCTAGTTCCAATTACCCTGTCATGGTCAGGGTCACCTTCCACTAGACCAGGCTGATCAGAGCCCCATCCAACCTGGCCTTGAATATTCCAGCGATAGGGCAGGTTTGATGGGGCTCTGAGCAATCTGGTCTAGTGAAGGTGTCAGATATCAGTCATATAAAAGGATATAAAAATCTAATAGATGGCCAAAGAAACTCACAGTTTCCTCTTTGCAGGTGTTTAATCACTCCGTGTTTTCAGCTAAGAAAGCATAGGAAATGTCTGGATAAATTGTACTCAGTTAAACATGTCTTTTGAGTGTTCCTGGAGCACTGTCTTGACAAAAACACTTCTTTTCACTCTCCATCTGGAGACATGATCTGCTCAGGAATTCATTTTTCAACTACACTGATCACTTACCTACCGCAGCTAGGCCGTCACTGTCAAGGTCTTACTGGACATGCAATCAACACACCAAAAACTTCAGCTCTGATCAGTGCACCTTTCCTCATGCTCTGCCCATACGTGCAAGGGAACTTCTGCAACTGGAAGGAAGTGTTGCCTTTTTGCACAGCATGAGAGTCTCAAAACCATAGGGAAGCACAGGAATCTTAGCAACTTTATTTATTTTGAGTTTAATGAGCTCCTCTCATTGACCACGTAAGCCTGTCAAGACCACATGAGCTTCCTGAGTGTAAGTGGTTTCAATCACGTCTCAGTATTGCCTGTTTTGTTCAGAAGATTTCTTCTTAATTAACAAATAAAATTTAAGTTTCACCAGAACACGTGAAAGTAGTTAATGACACTTTCTACAGACTGATAATCTGATCCAGAATCAGTCTATCAAAAGCTGAAAATGCAACTTATCACAGTCTACCATTGAGCGCAGGCACCTCATACAGTCTGGTAGCACCAAACCTGCTGCACAGCCTGGAGAGATAATAAAAGGATTCTCAAGTACCGAAGTGAATTATGACTTTGAGAACATAATGGCTACATAGCATACAGTATATGCATGCCTGTGTAATACAAACAGAGGTTTGTACTTTTCCTTGAGTTTCTGCACATTAATGCAAAGTGTAATTAAAATTGCCTAAGACTCTTTAAATGAAAGGGAAAGAGAATAGTAATAAACCAGATTATATTATTTTATTTGCTTCACATAGACATCAGTGTTCCAAGATACACAAAATAAATAGCTTTAATGGAAGGAATTCGGAGGAGAACTGGAAAGATATGTTCTATACTACTTTTCAGAATAGGACATCACTTCTCCCTCCACAGATTTATTTGTATTCCAGTAACAAAAGGCTGATGATTAAAACAAAACACAGATCAGTGCATCATCACTGGTAAAATGTATCCTTTGAGGATTTTTTCAAGTGGCATCATTTGAAACACTATTCTTTCTAAAAAACACCTAATATTTCCCAGTATTTGCTCATTGCAAATAGGAAGAAGTTTTAAACAGTATTTACAGTAAGCTCCATTATCAGCAAAAGGGCTAAAAGGTCAAATCTTCACTAAGAATTAAGCAAGATATCAAAATATCAACACTTCCATATCACAGGAGATGGAATAGCAACATCAAGACATAGGTAATATTCCATTCATAATAATCTGTGCAATCACGTTTTTTATACACCAGTAGATAAGTTTAAGATCAGAAAGCTCAAAGAATCAAAACTTCAGGGAATTAGGAACCTTATGTAATTTCAAAGGCAGTTCCCAGCTGAAACCAGGAATCCTAATGATATCGATATATGCAGGGTTTTTTTGGAAAAAAACCATTTCTTTATAAGCAAGGTGCTGCCAGATCACAGGGCACCACATGAGGTGTAAGAAAAATAAAAAAAATACAAAATTTATTCAATAAACACTTGGAATATTGCTTTAATTTAGAAATCATTAACATATAAAAGAAGATTAATGAACAAAAATATTTCTGTGTGGCTATATATTATATTCAGACAACCAACATAAGCTTAAAGTAATTGTAAAAACCCTATAATATTGATTAATATGATATATTTATATATAATTATTGATCAATAACAATTGAATAAGTATTGAATAGTAATAATTATTCTTCAATAGCTATTATTGAACAACCATACTGCAGGCCAGGTTTGAATGCAGAGTTAATCCATACAGGATTTCAGAGAAAATATGCAGGTCTGTGCTTAGCTTCAAATATATATAATCTACTGACACCTTTTAAAAATTGTTGTAAGTGTACTTTGTTGTTTTTCTGGATCTGTGCCTGAATCAGGAGCTTTTCCTTCAGAATTCTTGTTTCAAAATAAATCGTATCTGTGTATATTTTTATATATATATTCTAACTCATAATCTTTGCATGTTTGCTTGCTTTTCGAAATCAGTCTTCCTCTCCAAAACCTCTGTCTTGAGAAACCTTGTTTGATAAATCCAAAAAAGGCTACAGAAAAGAAATGAAACAGAGCAAGTGAGGAGACTGAAATTTCTTCTGAAAGGACATAAATGCAGGTAGGGACAGGGACAGACAAATCACAATGGGGGGTGCCAAAAATTTCAAGACTGCACATGTGTCCAGTTATTATATCCATTTAATTTTATGGATACCAAGCTTGTAAAAGACAATATGAAGTAGACCCTCCATGTGGTCACAGAAGCCTGAAGTGTAGGAAATAGCCCAGAAAGTGTGGAAAAATCAATCAACGGGCCATTAGCTGTGAATGGGTTTCTCTCCTGCCTGAAAAATGAGGAAACTGCCAGTGGAGTAATCTGCCAATCTTGGCCACTGACGGAGTTGTGGCTTCAAGAAAATGTGTTTTAAGGACAAAGCAGGATGAGAGTGATAAACTCTTTGTTTGCCCATCTGTGTGGAAGAGCTGTGGTTTCCTGCCACTACAAGACAAAGAGGCACAGCCAGTGAAGACAATCTTTGGCAGCATGAGGAGAAGAAATAGAAAAGAAAGATTAATTTGCCTAAGCATACAGTCATGGTTAGAAAAATTCTGCTGTTTTTTGTCCATATGTAAAAAAATATGTTGAATAACAGTTTTAGCTAAAAAACAAACCAAAAATACCCCACCAAAACCACAACTCTAAAAATGAGCCCAAAACCCACAGAAGGAAGTTGAAGGTTGGAGAAGACGCCTTTGAATGAAAAAGTGAGAAGTTCAATTGCTATTTTATAAAAAGGAAGGTGACTTGCAATGCACTAGTATCTGCAGAAATTACTAAATGTACTGAAAAGCTCTGTAACCCAGTGAGAAAAGGTCTATTTAAAACCAGAGGATGTGCTCTGAATACAGCATGAAACTGAGGACAGGAAACATCTTAGCAGGGAGAAAACTTCACAAGAGAGGTGATGTGTTCTCTGTCTTTTAGTGACGTCATACCATGACTGGATTAAGGTGCATTTAAGTCACAGGCAGTATTTAATTGTTGTATAAAAACACACTTCTGATCCCACAATCTATGATTTAAAATATAGAGATCTTTTTGGAAAGAAACCCTGAGTTTCTGCTTTGTGTAAAATGGTATTTCAACCCTGGGGGAATTAATTTCTTTAATTAAATCAAAGAAAGAATGGAGTATACCATCAAAAAAATATTTCCTTTTGGCCCTCTGTGTCTAGTATTGTCTCTAGTATTAGAGAATGAGAGAAGGAAAAGTTATGTAATTCTTTATGACACATAACTGAGTCTTTCCCTGCATAATGGTACCTGGATGCTGTGAATCTCAACTTCCTCAGATTATGTCAATGTTTCAACCAAATTCCATTGCCATGTAGTAATGAATGGACAGGTTTTTAGCCTGTAGTATGAGATCACAGATTTCTCCTAAATTTAAAATTGCTATAAACTACCCACAAGCACCAAGACTGTTTGTTTTTTCAGTAAATGTGTTCATCCTTAAAGAATGTCTAAGAGCTATAAATAACACTTTACCACTTTATGATTGAACTGCTGAAATAAAAGCCAGGAGTCAGAAGCCAAATACTTTCATACATATACACCATAAGCATTCCTTTCGATAAAATAAACTTCGCATACTTCAAGACTTAAGGCACAGAGACTCGAAGACATACCAGTAAAAATCCAGTGTGAGGACAGCCTGCTTTGGTAGATCATCAGTTTTTGGAAAAATGCAGGATGAATTTCACAGTGTTTAAATGGGCACAAGTGTATTGACTTCCACAGACATTTTGTATCAGCAGAGAAGATGGTCATAGGGTGTCATAGGAATCTTGACTTGGATACAATACGGGAGATGGAGCCGCTGTCTTTTTTGGCCTTTGCTGTTCCTCTGGAAGATGGGAGCAATCCCAGCACTCCCAGAGCTCACTGGAGTAGCAGATTATGACAGCAGCTACTGAACAAGTTTCAGTTGATAGCTAAGATTGGAAGGCCACGTATCTCATCTGTTTACAATCAAAGGAAGGGAGCCCCTGGTGGTCTAGTGGTTAAGACGCAGCGCTGTCACCGCCGAGACCCAGGTTCGATTCCTGGTCAGGGCCACTCCCCGGGCAGATGGAGCCCGTTAGCCCTAT
>JAYRBT010000001.1:2173881-2191790 GCA_036023395.1 Myiotriccus ornatus
AAAAATCCAATGCGCAGGCTGGAAGGTGTAAAGACCTTCCCCGGTTCTTCGTTCGCGAAGACTGGCCATTACTTACAATCAAAGGAGTTGATTTTGACTGAGAAGGGTTAGACAGCTCACACTTTAGTTTATCTGGCCTTTTCAAAGGGCCAGTAAACGCAAGGAACAGATTTCAATTGTGACAAATGCATGGAACAAACAGAAGTCCTGCTCATAAACTCAGAGTTTAGGGACATAGATAAAACAAACCCAGATATGATGATAAAATTTGTGTCTTTCATGATGTTGTATCTGGGACATATATATTAGAAACTGAATGACTCTGAGGTCCCAGATTAAAGCCTTAGTCCCATTTATCATTAAATTACAGGAGTGCCAAGAACCTGGGTTTGAATGTGATTCTTTTGATTAGGAGCTCTGACAACATCTAGAAAGCAAACAGGCTCTGCACTGAGGAGTTTATACTCTGAATTAAAA
Organism: Myiotriccus ornatus; assembly: GCA_036023395.1. NCBI lineage: Eukaryota > Metazoa > Chordata > Aves > Passeriformes > Tyrannidae > Myiotriccus > Myiotriccus ornatus. The sequence continues at coordinate 2,174,359 of JAYRBT010000001.1, forward strand.
CAGCTAAACAACAGAGGCAGCCAGGAAAACCAAGGAAGGGAATATATAAATTATTTACATAAATCAGCTCTAGAAGGAATTATCAAATATCGAAAAGCAGAAACACTCACGAAAGTAGCAGGAAAAGCCAGGTCCATAGCAAAGCAGAATACACTTATGTTCAGCATTTTGAGACCTAAATGTGAGATCTAGATCTAGAATATGAGATGTGGTTTTTCCCTGGAAGAAATGAGAATCAACATCCAAAATCAATATAAAAAATCCATCACTACAATTCTCCAGGAAAACCAAAACATCACCACACCCACAGCTCCCCCGAAAAGGGTCTTTTTCTGGGAAGACAGACAAATGTTACATTTATTACCCTACCTGTTATTACCTTTAAAAGTAATGGAAAAATATAGTTTATTCTTATCTAACTGCATCACAAATATCAGATGTCCAGTACAGCATCCCTTGTGTTCAGCTGAGTCTCACTATGTGCATAGCTTTGGACCGCAGCAGACCTCTGAAAAACGGGCATCCCTCCAGCAGAGCTCTGCTGGTATTTGACACTTGCTAAAAGATGGAATTTGACAGTTGCTATTAGCAAGTTACTTTTTTAGGGTAAGTGAATATAGAACAATGTTCGATTTTATTGTTTCATAGCTCCTGAGTATAACCTGTTAGGTAGAATAACTTTAACTGGTTTATAACTGCATATTTTTGTTGCCTAATTTTATATTTCTTTGAGGGGGAATCTCATAAATATGATTCTTTTCCTGAAAATAAAAAAAAGTCCTTTGGGAAAAGATGCATGGCAGTGTCACAGATCCTACATTCACAGCTTGTATTGAAGATATATGCCATAACCTATAAAATTATGGATTTAAACATTTCTTACAACACTAGGAAACTCAGAAAATATAAATATAAATCAAAAACATTCTAGGAAGAATTTTTAATTTCTTACAGGTGTTTGTCCCTGCGGCTCTAAAAACCAAAAGTCTGAAAATTTTTATCAGCTAGGTAATTTTTCTTATAGACCAAAAACTCAATGTAAGCTGGCAGTGCGCGCTTGCAGCCCAGAGACCAACCATGTCCTGGGCTGTATCAAAAGGAGTGTGAGCAGCAAGTGAGGAGAAGACTGTCCCCACCTATACTGCTCTTGTGAGACCCCTCTTGGAGTGCTGCGTACAGTTCTGGTGGCTACAAAATAAGAGGGATGTGGACCTATTGGAACCAGTCCAAAGGAGACCATGAAATTGCTATGGGACTGGAGCTGCTCCCCTCTGAAGACAGGCTGAGAAAACTGGGGCTGTTCAGCCTGGAGAAGAGACGGTGGTATGGAGACCTCAGAACAAACTTCCAGTCTGTGAAGGGACCACAAGGAAAACCAGAGAGGAACTCTTCATCAGGAACTGTAGTGATTGGACAAGGGGAATGGCTTCAGAATGAAAGAGAGGGAGCATAAGTTAGATATATGAAAGAAATTCTTCCCTGTGAGGGTGAAAAGGCACTGCACAGGTTGCCCAAGAATCTGTGTCTGCCCCAACCAGTGGTGTTCCAGGCCAGGCCAGATGGGGCTTGGAGCAACCTGGCCTGGTGGAAGGTGCCCCTGCCTACCGCAGAGGAGTGGAACAAGATGAGCTTTAAGGTGCCTTCCAATCCAAACCATTCTATGATTCATTCTGTGATTCTATAAAGCAACCTTAACTACAGCACAGTGACCATTTGGTCATAATTCAAGCATTTGCGCACATCATGTGAAGGTTTACATATGCATAGACAAACAGAGAACACACATATAAAACAAAATTTACATAGGCTGAAGTTTTTCATGGAAATATACCAGTACCAAGATAAGCCAAGAGTTCTGTTTTCTTGTGAAAAAAATGTTGGAAACAGCTTTTTTGACTAACCGTTATGGAAAAAGGTCCAACTGAGGTGTTGCAGTTTGAATTTTGTAGTATTTCTTTTTTTGGCTTTCTGAAGTGAGGGAACAGGTTTAAATAAACATTTTGATTTGGGTTCTGCAAGGTCTTAGAAAGTGGTACTGTATGAACACTGATGTATTTGGACTTTACGTAAAGATATTTTGCCATTTTTGAAGCTAGATCTAACCTTTGTATCAACAAATCATACACAAAAACTTCAGTCTAAGCCTCAAGGTAAGAAAACATATACTTAAAAGGATTCTTTGTATTTGATTTTTAAAATACTCTCATTTACAAGCAGATTTTGAATGTCTGCCACAAACTTTGAAAATAACCTTTCCATTTATTTTGAATTTTCTTAAAGATGGGTCTCTTCTACCAATCTATAATAATCATATAGCACATAAAATAACTTACAATCACATATATTATAGGGTCTGAGTAAAATCCACAAAAGGATTTAGATTTAAGCATGGATTTAATCTCCTTCTGAAAGGCTTCAGGGCATTTAGACTGTATTTTACATAAAAGTCAATTTTGTAGCTCACACAAATGAGCTAAGCAAGAAATAGGATGTAATTTAGACACCTAAATATTCAGTCACATGAGTTTACTTCAAGCTGATGTTTCGTGGTGCATATCAAGTGATTGACATGGAAGGATTGATAGGGCAGTGATTGTCCCCCTGTACTTGGCACTGGTGAGGCTGCACTTCAAGTGCTGTGTCCAGTTCTGTGCCCCTCACTGCAGGAAGGACATTGGGGTGCTGGAATAAGTCCAGAGAAGGGCAACAGAGCTGGGGAAGCATCTAGAGTTTAAGTCCTATGAGAAGTAGCTGAGGGAGCTGGGGGTGTTTAGCCTGGAGGAAAGGAGGCTCAGGGGAGACGTCATTGCTGTCTACAACTGCCTGAAAGGAGGGTGCAGCCAAATGGGAGCTGATCCCTTCTCCCAGGCAACCAGCAACGAGCCAAGAGGAGACATCATCAAGCTTCACTGGGGGGGTTTCAGGTTGGACATCAGGAAGAATTTCTTCTTGGAAGGGATTGTTAAGCATCAGAATGGGCTGCCCAAGGAGGAAGTGGAGGCATGGTCCCCGGAGGTGTTTCAAGAAATGAGTGGATTTGGCACTGAGCACTCTTGTCTAGTTGACCAGGTAGTGATCAGTCAAAGGTTGGACTTGATGATCTTGGAGGTCTTTTCCAACCTAAATGATTCTGCGATATCTTCTTACAGGCATTTAAGAAGATTAATGTTTCATGCTTTAAGTCTCTTAAATTCCATGGAAACTGAGTAAGATCAGGTGTCCCAGAGAATCACAAGTTTGTCAGTATCATAGTACTTGGCTTGCACTCTTATGATGATAAAATGGCAGTTTTCACATCCCTTCTGTTGGTACACCATCCAGTGACTTTATGTGGACTTTAGTTACCCCGTTTCTCCTCTCAATCTTCACGGTTGCTTCAAAGCCTATTGCCCCTTTGTTTGTGTGACACCTAAGTACCACAACTTTGTAAGATCATTGTACTTAGCAGAGGAATTTCTGCCCATCTTTCTTGCTCTACATAGAATTTCAGATCATTTAATCAAAATGGGTACATAACTACTTATGGAGAAAAAAAAAGGTAAAAAAAAAAAGTGACAAGTTATAAATCAAACCCTGTCTTTTTTTTTGTGAAGAACATCTTCATTTCATTTTTTGTAAACTTTATATTCTCAAGAAACAAAATCATCTACAGGAAATCATTATGGAAATTAGAAGTTTCTACAACATTCATATTGATTCTGTGTATTTTTCAACATTTTTTTACCTATTGAATGATGAAATACACATCTGTGTGCAATGGCAGCGCCATTTAATAAAACCCACCTCCTTTGACTTGCTGCAGAGCAGAGGCTCTCAAGAAATGAAAGGCATAAATGAAAATAAAATCCACAAATTCTATTTCATGCCTATAATACAACACTTGCCGTGTGTGGCTGTGCAACCAGAGAAGTTAAAACTGATGTGTAGTAAATGCCTTTTAACTCTGACAAGGACTTTTTTACTTTCCCTGGGGAGAAGTTCTAGTTCTATAAATACATTCCGGGAATATGAGCAACCCTTTTAAGATCAAAGTAACTGAGCACAGATAACAGATCTGGTCCATCAAATCCAATGCAAAAGTGTATCCATAATATTTTGTTGGGTTTTTTTCAAATTTTCATACATCTGTATTATAATCTTTGCCTGAATTCCTGTGTATAAAAGTGGGGACCCTGATCCCACATGAAAGATTGATCACTATAAACACTATATGTAACTATATGATGGTCTCAGGACCTCTTTTGTCAGGTTGTACAAATATGTTGCTATATGTAGACATGTGAACTTTCTGGGTAAATCTCTTCATAATGACGAGCATTTTCAGAAGATAAAAGTAGCAATCCAACAAAAAAGTAACGAATTCCGGAAAAGCACGTGTCACAGAAAAGATGACTCAAAATCAGAGGTTGATGAATGAAGTCCTGTTAACAACAGAACATCTATATTCTGCCTCTGAGATCACTGAATTTAAAAGAGGCGCATGAAATCAGCCAGGGCTTGTTGCCTGGCTGCATGAACGACCACTGGCATATTTTCATCAGCTTTTCTCACCTGTGCAGGACACTGCTTCACCTGGAAAAGCTGGATTTGGAAAAAGCTGCCAGAAAGGCAAGGAAAAAGAACACACATCTGAAGAGAAAGCCCTATAGTTGGAAACATATGTACATTAATATTCCGTTTGTCTAGCATAAGATGTGGTTTCATGGCTTCAGTTCTGGATCGCATTTGTGTGTGGAAAAAATGGATGATTTCATTATTCCTGGATTTATATAGATTCTATCACTTCAAGGCAGTGCTAGCAGCAATGTGGCAAGCCTGCATTTGAGACTCTTGTCATCGACTATCAATTATTCTATAATTTATTAGATGGTTTTCTGTGGATAGTCATACAAAACCTAGAAAAGTCTGTGGACAAAAAATTCCATTCAAATTTAAAAGCTTCTTTTGATTGGACTCTAGTACAGCATGTTCTGTAATAAGAAGTGGACAAAAACACCACATTTGATGAAAAGGAAGTTGTAGTCTTCAAGTCTGCCCATGACCCTTGGCAAAAGAGAGATTTATCACTGTGTCTGATGAGGTGGAATTACCTTCTGAGAGGGAAAGCAAATGCAGCTTATTGAAAAGGGGACACCAATCTGGGTTTTATATGAACACTGCAACTGTGAATGCAAAACACCCATATTTCTCTGAGAAAAAAAAAAAAAACACAACAAATTGCATGTTGTGGTTGAACAAAAGTGGTCTAGATTCTGTAAACTTGAGATCTGAAACAGAAATTGTGTGGAATCTGTAATATGCATGAATGAAACAGAATATATCACAATGCAGTTGAATAGGTGGTTTGGGGGACAAACTCTCCATGCTAAGTACTGTCTCCAGCTCCGGGGTCCCCAGCACAGGAAGGACATGGAGCTGTTGGAGCAAGTCCAGAGGAGGCCACCACGAAGATCAGAGGAATGGAGCACATCTCCTGTGAGGAAGGCTTCAGCCTGGACAAGAGAAGGCTTTGGGGTGACCTAACTGTGGCCCTACATGAAGGGAGTCTACAGGAAAGATTGAGAGTGACTATTTACAAGGGCCTTTACTGACAGGACAATGGAGAATGGCTTCAAACCGACAAAGAATGGGTTTAGACTGGATCTTAGGAAAAAATTATGCCTTGTGAGGGTGGTGATGTTGCCCAGAGAAGTTTTGGATGCCCCATTCCTGGAAGTGTTCAAGACCTGGTTGGATGGAGCTCTGAGCAACCTTGTCTAGTGGAAGGTGTCCCTGCCCATGGCAGTGGTGTTGGAACTGCATGATCTTTAAGGTCTCTTGCAACTCAGACCATTCTATGATTCTAAGATTCTGTGATCCTCTGATTCTATGAAATTTTACAAAGGTGAGGAGAATAAGAGCAAATCAAGAGAGATTTCACAGGCACAAAAAATCAAAATCTTTACTATTGTCACTATTGTCAGATGAAGATATATATATATGTATATATTTTATTTTATTTTTTAGAATTAATAAATGTTTTCCGAATCAATGGAAAAGAATCTGTAATGATCTCTCTATCCATGGAAGTTGGAAAGCTTAGAAGTTATGCTTTAAAGTTATGCTGGGCCAAATAAGTGATTTCATGAAATCTGAAAGCATGGAAATATATACTGTTTTGTCTGAGTGTTACAGATGAATATAAAATATAGAAAATTCATTTCATTATTAAAACAAAATTTTTTAGTGAGCTTTTCTGTGTTGAAAAAAAAAGCCTGAGTTTTTCAAAAAGACAGTCTTTTCCATCAGAAAGTCTTTTCCAACAGAAAGTCTTTTCCACCAAAGTCTTGACTGACCAAAATTTTCCTGAGAACAACTAACCCTGGGAAAAACCTGAGACTACATCAGTTGGTTAGGGCTCAGTGCTAAAAACACCAAGATCATGGGTTCAATCCCCATGTGGACCATTCACTTAAGAATTGCATTCAGTGATCCTTGTGGGTCCCTTCTAACTGAGAATATTCTGTGAAATCTATGAAAAATGTATTGAGAAAAAAAGCCTGACTTCTCTAAGAAAAAATGAAGTTTCACAGTAAACCCTGAACACATCAGAGCAAGAGCAAAGATTTGTTTGGTGCAAAATACTATTAAGTGCCTCACATAGTCCAGAGTGGGTTCCTCATGCCTTCTTGGCCTTGGGATAGGTATTCTGAATCCTTAGAAGACAATTCCTAAAATGGGGTGACTTAAAAGAAAGTGTCATGCAGCCATTTAAAAGAATCACAAGAAACTTTAATTTCTGGAATACTTAAAAAAATAGCAATATGCACACAAGGATTATATTTATTTAACAAATTTGCATTTTCAGTGAGCAGCATGTCTAAAATGCTTTAGAAAACATTTTCATTCAAAATCTTAGATTGGACTCAAACTTTTAGCTTCCAAGCAAAACTTCCATTGATTTCAACATATTAGCAGATGAGGAATGTCCACATTCTCTCTGACTTTCTTGGTTATATGCAAAAATCTTCACACAGACAGCAGTCACCAGACATGTACCACCTAATTTAAAGAGCCAGGGAAGGCTTCTCTCTGGGAATGGTCCATAGTTTAGCTATTTTAACTTTTCAGTCTTATGGCAATCTCATGTTCACCATTCTGCCATGTCCAGAAATTATGTTCACATTTTAATGCCAATGAAGACAAGACCTGAGCATGCACCACCACAACTCGAGGCCTCTCCCTTTTTCCTTCCTTCCTTCCTTGCTTCTTTCTTCGCTTTTTGCATTCTCCCTGTTTCTTTCCCTCCTTTTCAGAGCAGGAAGACAGGTATTTAAGGAGTCATTTGTTTTGTGTTATGAGAACAATGAGGGAACCAGGTCTGTGGGTCACACTGTCATATGCACACAGCTCTCAGTACAGGAGGAACATTAGTGAAGTTTCCAGAGAAAGGATCTGGGATTACTCAGAAGCACATGCATCAGACTGGCTATAGAGATCTCTTCCTAGCTGAATCTAGTTGATCATGAAGATGAGTCAGTCTTGAAGGGGAAGGAGGAAAACCCAGTGGCTATAGTTTATTAGTCTGGGTCTTCAAATACAAAGGTACTCTGCTATAATAAAAACTTTGAGTTTTACAATAACCTGCGAGAGTTCCTATAGAAAGGAACATGATTCATCTCACCTGATTAACTGTTTAAAATTGGTCAGGTGAATCCTCTAAAAATGCCTCCTTCACTAGACTGACAATAAAGGCTTAGTCTGATTATCTGCAATGTGAACATGTCCTGTTCCTTAATAGCCTGCTTGGGGCTTGCAGTGCAAAGAGCTTTCTGCTGTATTTTGTATCACATTTCCACTGAACACATACCTGTGGAAAAGAGTCTGGCTGTATGGCCCTTACACAAACCTCAGGTGCTCACTCTTCTCACGTTTTGACAGATAACACTGCTACATGCTTATTCCACAAGTTTCATCAGGAGATAAGCATCTACACACTACATCTGAAAACTTGAAATAATCGTTAACATGGTGATTTTTGAACTTCGTACAGGCCATATAAAGGTTAAAAATCATAAATAAAGAACAAACACTCTCAAAATAAATGCTCTGTAAAAGAAGATTTTATACTCTTCTCAGTTGGACATGGCACTCAGTGCTGTGGTCTAGTTGACAAGATGGTGATATGTCAAAGGTTGAACTTGATGATCTTAGAGACCATTTCCAACTTAAATGATTCTTTGATTCTATAATTCTGTGATATGATCATGTATAACAAACACCAAAAGTAGTGATAGTCATTGAATAGTGACTGTGGACTTCTGTAATCCATAACTTTAGGGTTAAACTTGTGCAACAATTAACTTTTTTTTCTTGTATTTTATAAAGTAAACAGTTGAATCTCACTCTGTCTTAATGGTTGATACCACAGCTACTGAAGATGACGTAAATCTTAATGAACTTTTGTGGATATTGGTTCAAATGTGCTTCCCAGATTAATTTTTTCTAGCCTTAATCCCCCCTACTATACAGTGTAAACAACTTAATCTATACTACCTATCTATATTTCATAGATATTTCTAAAACCGTTGGGAACATTAATGCTTTGAGAACTTATATTTTCTTTATGTTTTAATCTGAATTTGGCAGTAATTTCTGAACTGTGTGTGAGAGCACTCTGATCTTATAAGAGCTCAGTATGTCCAACGGGCTGGATAGTCTATGGTTTTAGTGCTGTATTCCAAATAAGCCAAATCCTCAATTTATCGTAAGATTCTATTAAGGGTCAAATTTCTAAATACAGATGAAGGCAATTTTCACCTTGTGCTCTACTCACCACAATATTTGATAGCTTCAGAGGTACTTAGGTGATAGGACAATTTGAAGAGTGACTAAATTAATACCATTTTATACAGGCAAGTCTTAACATATATTCTGAGTTTGGATCTAGTCTCTCTCTACTGTTTTGCACAGTGACAGGTCACCTAAATTGCTTTTGTCATAAAAACTACCAGGTATCTCAAGGCAGTTTTCTGGCAATTATCCTGTTACTAGTGCAACAAAAAAAACCCAAAACATACCACTGTTTTTTAGTCAATCTTATCAGCACTTCTCTTCTGTCCTCACACAACAGTTTGTAATATGTATTTTTTTAACAAAGTGTTTTAATAAGTTTGAGGCTTCAACTGAGTGTGATGGTACTCACCTGAATGTTTAGAAAAGTGAGCCCAGTGCTGGCAACATACAGCAGTGTCCTCTAATGGTGCTTCCCCATCGTGAGTTGTGTTTTCATCATGCAGCTAAGAAGTCTCTACATTAATGAATGGGGATTTAATTCTATCAGTAATGCCTTCCTCCTCAGAATGACAGCAGATCTGCAAAGTTCAGTGCAACCATGCAGAGTATATATAATTAGAAAAACAGAACAAAATGAGGCTTGTTTGAGTGAGGTTATCACTCACCACTACAAGACATTGCCTGCTTCCACAGGGAAATATTTCAGTAACTACAGTGCAGTTCAGTTTAAATCTCCCTCATAACAATAACTTAACGGATGAATAAAATGAGAACATAATACACTTCTTTTCTCAAGAGAGCAAAATCATGCTTTTACATAAACTTTTCTGTTCAGGAGAAAGTCTTTATCACTTTTCTGTGGCACACCTTACCTGTGCACCCTAAGGGTGGTTTCCCACCCTTGTTTTTCCAAGCTGTATTGAGCTTGCCTACCGTAAATCCAAACCCATCCTGTTCTCTAACAATTTACAGTAAATCTTTGCATAACATGACATTTCTCCAGCAAACCTGATGACAAACACAGTATTATTTACACCCTGATCATTTTGGACAGTGTTTCTTTAGACAGAGATCATTTTCTTCCAGAAGTGACTATGTCACTGCATGAAACCACAGTAATATCAATCATTTGCATGGCAAAGGATGTGGACAGGTCAGAGCATTCCAAGATCTCTCAAAAAAAGTGGAGTTTCTTCTCATTTCTCCTTCAAGAAGCTCTATTGTATGGCATACAGCACCACATAAAAAAAAAAAAAAAAAAAAAAAGCCTAAAAAGGAAAAGAAAATCACTATCAATTTACAAAATGAGACCTGAAGTTTTCTCATATGATTACGACTTCTGTTTTTGGCAACCATCCTGTTAGTGGTTAATAAAAAGCAGTTCTTTTTTTTTTTGGCAGTCTCATTTATTGCTCTGTTTATGCCCTGATATGTCAGTTCATAGTGTATAAGTTAACAAAATATATTTTAAATGCAGCTGTGGATTTCCTCAATATTCCACCTTTCAGCAGAGCAGGCATTCAGGCCTTTAGCAGACATAAACAGCAGCAAGACTTAACTGCTTTAGTGACTGCACAAATTTCTGACTGTCATGTCTCTGTCATCTCTTCATGATACTCTGAAGACCAGAACCTCATCTAGGGCCTCCTTTTGGCATCTGAGACAATCCCTGTGCTCACACATTTCACTCTGAGCTCAGAACACAGCAACCCACAAAGAGGAAAAAATGGACACAAGAATTGAAAATGGAGTACAATTTTTAAGGAAACCAGCCAGGAAAATTCCATCTTCTAATTCATTATTCTTTTATCACTCAGTAGGATGATATTTCAAAGGTAAGCAAAAGGCACCCAGTGAAGATACATCACAGACATACACACATACATATGTATACTTCATACTTCAACCTCAGATGAACACACTGCACACAGCCTGTGACCATCTGTCACGACTCAGTATTCATTGATGTTTTTGAGCTTTTCAGGCAGGGTTTGTAATAGCAAGCAGAAGCAGTGAACTTGTTCAGGGTGCTCTGTTCTATCTCTGAGGAAGGCAAAAATTCATTGAAAATATGTAATCTGTCATTGTCAAAGAAAATATGCTGTGAGAGGATATCAGTAAGAAATGTCCAGTTGCTTGGCATCTCTTTTCTTTTATAGGTTTGCTTTGGCAGGGGAGGATGGCACTCAAGGAACTTTAAGCCCTTTTAAGAAAAATGTATTTTTAGAATAAACAGAGCTGGGTGCAGTACTTGCCCAGATGAGTTTACAAGGTTAAGACTGCTCCACACATGTTTAAAGTTTCATATTTCCAGACTATAAAGCAGTATGGGACCATGACTAAATGGTATCACCCTATTTTACCAAACAAAATATAGCCCCATAGTTATTACTGAGCACAAAGCTAATAAAACCTCTTTAGCAATCTACTTTCTTTTCATGAGAAAGTGTGTGATGATCAAAAAATGCTGAAATATTAATGAAGAAAGGTGAAGGAAAGATGCACAAGCTGGTGCTGGCTGCATTAGTTCTGAAATCTTCCATGGGATGACTGCGTAGGGGCAGAAATCCACCCACATTTCCTGAGAGGGAAGGTTTGCATTCCCTCACTGAATCTTCGGTTTGATTCTTGACCTCAGGCCTGCGTGAGCAGCTCTGCACAGCACAAGAGTGTGCTGTATAGATAACCTGGCTCACGCTGCCTAAAGGTTAATTGTCTCTCTGCTCGTTCCCCTGTAGCATTACCTTGCTCTGCCACCATGGTTGCAGATGGAGCATGAGAAAGCCTCGATCCTAGAGCCTGAGGGGTACCAAGCAGCACATGGCACGTGAGACAGAAGCAGGAGCAAAGAGCTTCGTCAGTGCATTCCAGCCGTGCCAGAATCAACATCTCTTAGCTGGGTTCCAGCCACTGAGGAAGAAGCAAAACATGTTGAAGGTGCCTCCCAGCAGAGAAGCCGCTTTCACTTTTTAACAAAGAGCCACCTCAGTTTTCCATAAATGATAAAGGGGTCACCCCCTGAAACTCCTTTAGCTTTGTTTGATACATGTGAATTTACTGCCAGGCGAAAAGAGTATCTCTTTTCAGTCAGTATAATTTCTATGTGGCATGCCAAATGTCGCTGAGTAAAGGGACTTCTTCCCCTCTTCTGTCACTGCACAGTCTGCATGGCCTCTGCCCAAAAGGTCTTAGCAAATATTTGTGCAGTCTTAAAGGAAGAGAACAACTGTTGCACAGATGTTGGTAGGACACAGCTAATTTCAGGATAGCTTATGGATTGAACCCAAGCTGGGAACCACCACTCCCAAGACCAGCATCCACTGTCACGCTTGCTCTCAAATGGAAAAACTTCACTTTGGAATACATTTTGTAAGTGTATTTACTGGGATTTTAGACAAATATTTGTGTTATTATTATAATTCTGGATTACACATACTGATCAGCATTTTCTTATTATGAAATAAACTGTATTGGAGGGCACCCCTCTATGACGTGGGTTGGCATCTACAGTGTAGGACAGGACTTCAGCTGCAATTCTGTGAGACAACTGCTGACTTTTTCCGGGGAAGGGAGCTATTCTCAACCTTAAACACTCCCTACCTTCTTCCTAACACTGATTTTAGTGAGTGTTAGCCACAATGAAATAGGGAACAAGCCTGACTTAGGGATGCTCTATTAGTTTATTTCACCAATTAGTAGTTTCCATATCTTGATGGAAAATTCTAGAACAAGTCTATTTCTTCTGGCTCCATCTTTACTGTGGGAAAGGTGGAGGAAACTTGACACAGCAGCTACTTTGTTTATTGACTTAATGGCAATTTTTTTAATGAATTGTCACAAGGAAGTCGTGAGTTTAAACTGATTAATCTTATTTTAATTGAAAGGAAGAAAGAGGACTCAGGTTTACTGGCTTAAAGGGAGTGAGTCCTGTGGACTCTCAGCAGAAAGTAGAACAATAACTAGGGCATACTTAAAATACTGTAGGTTTTTGTGCTTTTGAAAGAAGAAAGAACACATGCAATCAGCTGTTCAGTCCACAGTCTTTTGTTTCCTGATGTCACTGTTTTAAATTCAAACACTATTCAAATAAATTTAAATTTATTTTAAAATGAAGCAAGTTAATTTCTAAGCTCTGCTGGAAAGGACACTTCAAATGAGATAATACGGATTGCTTTTAACCTGGGAACATGCCAACATTGTCTTACTCAGTCTTCAAATGAACATGAATGACTGTCCCAAGGGGTTAATATAAAAGACAAGGATTAAAAATGGTGTCAGATAAAGTGTGAATTTAAAGTATTTTGTGAAACGCCTCACAGCTCAGTAGCTTTGGCTATCATCTCACCTTCTTGTTTTATTATTTTGCAGCCTGAAAAGTTGATCCATAAGTGCACTCTAAGAAAAAACATCTTTCGACAGGACATCATTAGTTTAAGCTTTTCTGATAGGTTCTATGTAGCTTCCACATAATTCTGAGAACATCTGCTCTGCAATGTGCTCAGTTACACTGAGCTGAGACTAGACTAATAATATTGCTAGTGGTTTGTTTATTTGTCTGGTTTTCTCCCATAAAAGAGCATTTTCAGAAAATTAACATGCTCTAATATTTTATCCTGGAAAGTGACAGAATTACTCAGAATGAAGTGTCACTAATGAACACCTGAAGTCACTCTGGTGTTCAGGTACCTGAATGCCACCCATGTTGTCACAGAGGATTTAGTTGGTCAGCTTACCATGAAACCTACACAAGCAGCCTTAAAGAATGGATAGAGTTGCATGAGTAAGATAAATCAAGGAAATAAGTGGGTTTAGAATCTTAATGCCAAAGACTGAAATGAGTGCTTCAATTGCCTGCCACTGTGCGGGTTACTATTGATACGTTAAGTTTAACTAACGTGACTAGGTTTCCTATCCAGCAGCTCGAGAAATTCGGTGAAAGCACTTCCCATTGTATCTACACCTGCAAGACTGACAAAAGAGTACAGTTGACCACTATATCCCTTCAAATCTGTGTAAACTACCTCATCAGAGAGAAGCAGCAGCCCCATTGTTTGTAATAAGGCTATGGAAACAGTTCCGATGGACAACTAGCCCAATTTCATGACAAGATTAAATTTACCAAATCAGATGTGAAGGCTTTAAACACACATTACCCATATTACATACAACCTGACCTGGGAAACTTGCAGGCATAACATTCTTTTTCAAGGAACAATCATGTAACCTATAATGAAAGGACCATTCTCTAGCTGTAAAAAAGTCCCACTATTCTGCAAAGAAAAGAATAAGAGGATTATAAAAGTAAAAGAAAGCCCAAGAAAATAACCCTTCTGTATGCAACTGATTGACTGGGTGTTGTATCTGCAGTTCATTCAGAGGATTTGCCCTCAGAGGCAAGCCTGTATTACTAAGCAAATATTCATTTTAAAAGGGTGTTATTCCTGCTGCAATAAATAATTACATACATTGGCAACAAATTAGCTTCAATTGCACCCTTAAAATGCAGAAGTATTATTCCAGCAGGTTATACTGAGATACAAATATTACTTTGGATTTTCTTCTTGGCACATGTAATAGCAATCTTCAGTGCAAAATTCAGGGTAAAGATCACTTGCTAAAAGACAGCTCTTCCTTCTCCAAGCCTACAAGATTACTTCTTTATCCTTACTCCCTCCTCAACTGCAATTAGAGAAGCAGGACTTTCATACCATAGTGGTCGAACTAAACTAACACTAATCTTTTAATTGAAAGTAAATGATGGAGAGATAGAAAATAAGCAAGTGAAACTGGAAAACACAGCTTCCTTATGTTCTTACACAGTACCTATCAATCCACACCTCGTCGGTAAATATAGAAGTATTAACTGTGTACCTAATCTTTTCTATTTAGGTAGAATATTGAACCCTTGAAGAGAGGTTTGAAAGCTTGACTTGCATTACTGTCAAAAACTTTCTTCACTTAAAGAGTTAGAAAGGTTGATAAATGTCTCAGAAAGCCCTTGAGTACTCCTGAGGGGTAGAGAGAACCTCAGGCAGCCAGAAAGCAATGTCACTTGTCAGTGCCATTTCTTGTCCTACACCGGCGAAGGATCTGCTTCCAATCCAAGCCTCGTTGGCAGTTTCTGGCTAAAACCCTCCTGGTAGGGAACTGCTTTTGAAAAGCAGTCGTGGCAGGGTGAAATGCTCTTAGGGGCAATGGGGCTCTGTCAGAGCCCCAGTTAAAGGAGAGAGCCACGTCTCTCCATGAAGAGCTTCTGCAAATTTATGAATGGGACCCAATGGTCAGGATGCTGCACCACATGCTCTGATTACACCCAGCCCTTCCCAGCGGAGGTTTAGTTTTTCAAGATCAGCAATGGAAGACCAGCCTCCCCACTATCCATTTTACAATCACGCTATCCATTTTACAATCTGTTAGTAGACGAGAGGCAGATGATGGATTCATGTCATCCTGGAGAGGTATTGCCTTCTCTTGTGACAGGGGTTATTGCCCTCTCTTGTGTCAGGGGTTGGGCCATCAAACTCGAAAGACAGTCCAGCTTTATAAAACTTACATTTATACATAGGTAGTTCATACTTTTATTTTTTTTAGCACAAATATTAGGTTTATCTTGGAAATTATCAGATTGATTCCTAGGAGATAGACTTACTTTGTTCTAAGGTGATTCTTCATGTGATTCATATTTTAATTTATATTAAACTGCATTTCAATTACTAGTACTTCTATTAAAAAACAAATACTATTTGAAGCAGGCTGCAGCCTGTGCCACATTTTAGTATTCTCCAAATTTGATAGCACAATTTAAAATTTTAATTACTTTTACATAGAAAAGCTGTAGGTAGCTGTTCTGTTGTTTTGTTTAACATGCACTTCTAATACTTACACAGTTTTTTAGCCTTCACTAACATTATGTTATGAAGTTAGCTGGCTATGTTTCTGATCTTTTAAATAATTTTTATGTTTGTTCTTATTCCCTTTTAGCATCACTGATCCTTTAGATTTAATTAAAAGGTTTTTTTATTTAGTCTCAAAGTAGCCAAAGGCATTAGTTGTTTCTATGGTGTTTGCTTTTGGGAAACATGACATGTGCCACCACCACAAAAGGTTTAGTTTTATGAAAGAAAACACTGAAAATGCAAATAGTCAACATTTTAAATTTTTGCTGAAGCAAATACATGCATGCATATACATTCATAAATCATAAGGCCAGGAGTGACCACTGTAGTTATTGAGATTGATCTCCTGTACAGCACAGGTCATAGGACATTCTCAAATTAATTCTTGTTGGAATAAGTTCATGTCTTCTATGAAAACATTATATTTTGATAGAAAACGCTAGTGATGAAAAATCCACTACAATTCATGTCAGGATAGTCCAGTGATTAATTGCCTTCATTGTGAAAAACGATGACTCATTGCTAGACTAATTTTTTGCTATGGTTGACCTCAGTTTAAAATGTAAACTAAAAGCCTTCATTCCTGGAGCTCTAAAATAGCTTGAGGTGATTCTTTCTCTGGAAACAATCAGTTATTCCTGAAAAATGAGATACAATTTAACAGTATTCAACTGAAATGAGTAAAACCCTCTGAATTCAGAAAGGCAAAGCTCTTAGTTTGGACATGCTGCTTTGCATGTGGTCAACAGCTTTGCCACAGATTTTTGCTTTAGACAACATACTTTTTGCTCAGGAGTCCACAGGTCTCCTCCTTTGGATTGATATCTGTTATTAAAAATTGATAAATTAGGACAGAATTTTAAGCATGTACCTGTACCATTTCACAAGTGAGATACCTATTAAATTTCCCAATAAATATAATTCTGACACTCTTGACCCTTCACTTATTTCACTTGGGTGGAAGCTCATCTCTGAAGCCATTGTAGAGGTAATATGGTGAGGCAATGCATGCAAATAATAAATTATGACATTCTTATTGAGCAACTTTGAAATTAATCATATTTTACATATATGAAGAGAGATTAACTTTAGGTATCTATTTAAAAAAAAAAAAAAAGATTTCTGGTCTGCAAATTTAATACACGCATGCTTGCCAGAGTGCTGGTACTCTCCTACTGTACAAATCTAATTTGTGATATGGTCTGTTGAGGCCTAATAAAATCAGTTTTGTAAAAGCACAGTGGCTCCAGCTTATCTGTAATCCTTAATGTTGAAAGACATTATGTTTATAGACTTATCTGAACTATTTGAGAGCATGTTACACACACAATACTCTCAGTACGATACCCTGCTAAAACAGAAAAGTATTGTGTTCTAACTGCTATAAGTGACAGAAAAACAGGAAAAAATCTTTTGTTTCATTGCCATTATTTTGGAATTTTTTGTTTAAAATCATAAAAAAAACAGTTTAGTTAGCACACTAGTCAGAACAGCATGATTTTTCAAGCATCACTATTTACATGTCACCAGTCACAGCCAGCATGGCTTCATGAGAGAAAAGTCCTGCTTATCCAACCTCATTTCCTTTTATGACAAGGTAACTCACCTAGCTGATCAAGGGAAGCCATGTAATCTTTTTGGAAAGCTTTTGATGCTATTTCTCACAGGATCCTTCTGGACAAAATGTCCAGCCCACAGCTGGATAAACACTTCATGTGGTGGGTGAGCAATTGGCTCACAGATCGAGCACAGAGGGTGACA
>JAYRBT010000001.1:2191890-2211255 GCA_036023395.1 Myiotriccus ornatus
GTGACAGTGACGGGTGACATCAGACACCTGTCACTAGGGGGGTTCCACAGGGCTCCATCTTGAGCCCTGGGCTCTTCAACATCTTCATAAAAGACATGGACGCAGGACTGGAAGGGATACAAGTTTACAGATGACACAAAACTGGGAGGAGCTGTCGATTCCTTTGAAGGCAAGGAGGCCCTGCAGAGAGACCTCAACAAATTAGAGAGCTGGGCAATCGCCAACTGTATGAAGTTGAAGAAGGGGAAGTGCCAGATGCTGCAGCTGGGATGGGGCAACTCTGGATGCACGTACAGACTAGGAATGAGATGCTGGAAAGCAGTGCCATGGAAAGGGACCTGGGGCATCCTGGTTGACAGCAAGTTGAACGTGAGTCAGCAGTGCCCTGGCAGCCAGGAGGGGCAACTGTGTCCTGGGGGGCATCAGGCAAAGCATCACCAGGCAGATGAGGACGGAAATTGTCCCACTCTGCTGTGCACTGGGGAAGCCTCACCTTGAATATTGTGTGCAGTTTTGGACACTGCAATATAAGAAAGATATTAAGCTGTTAGAGAGGTTTCAAAGGAGAGCAACGAAGATGGTGAAGGGTCCTTGAGGGGAAGCCGTATGAGGAGCAGCTGAGGACACTTGGTCTGTTCAGGCTGGAGAAGGGGAGACTGAGGGGAAACCTCATTGCAGTCACAGCTTCCTTTTGAGGGGAAGAGAAGGGAAAGCCACCGATCTCTTCTCTGCAGTGATCAGTGACAGGACCTGAGGGAATGGCCTGAAGTTGTGTCGTGGGAGGTTTAGTTTGCATATTAGAAGGAGGTTCTTCCCCCAGAGGGTGGTTGGGCACTGGAACAGGCTCCTCAGCAAAGTGGTCACAGCACCAATCCTGGCAGGTTCAAGAAACATTTGGACAATGCTCTCATGAACGTGGTGTGACTTCTGGGGCTGATTCTGTGCCCGGCAGGGAGTTGGAGTCAATGATCCTTGTAGTTCCCTACCAATTCAGGATATTCTGTGATTCTGGGATTCTGGGAAACTCTTATAATTGATGTATATAGTTTGGTACTCTAGAACACCTTACAAGGTACAGGTTGAGCACTTCAACTTTAGAGTAAAGCAAAAATGTTCTTTTTTATTTGATTGACAATATATGCAAAATAACACTAATTCTTCATTTTCAGTGCCTAGAAACTTTGACCTACAGACCTGTTGTTACATTAGTGAAAATAACAGAAATTTTGCAACTCTTCTCCATGTGCACAAAGAAGGGGCAGCAGCTGTGATGTGTCTACAGCACATCCCACTAGAGCAAAAGGGCCTCTACAGTACCCAGATCTGTATCAGGGCAGGGAAAAAATGGGAAATTCAGCAGTGCTCAGCAATTCGTTTTCCCTCATTTAGAGACATGGTTTGTGTATATCTGCATCCGACAAAATTAAGATGGGTTTTACACTAGACGCAGTTTAGATAAATCCTTGATCATAGGACAGCTCTCCCACACCACAGTTATGTAGCATGTGAGATCTCAAACATCTGTACCTTTTGATATCCACTAGAGAAAAAATACCTGGAAGGGCAACTCAGTGAAATTCTATTTTGTAGTATGAAAAAGAAAACTTTTTGCATGAATCTGGTTTTGTTCTTTTGCAGTTATATTCCGAGCAGAAGTCCAACATAACTTTATTTGGATGGGCTAAGAATTTGCTGCAGATTTTTTTCCTAAGGATGACCATCAAAATAGATTTATTATTAAATATTGACATACTTTAATTTTTCTAAATTATCTTAAAGTGTGAGTAGAGCAAAGAGAGCAGTACTCTCCTGAATGTGTCAGCATTTACGGCACAGCAAATTGGAGTAATTTGACTATTTAACCTATTTCAGTGGTCACAGAACTCTGAAGCATAAAGAGGGAGGACCAAACAGACTGAAACTCTCGTTATTTGACAGTAAGTCATTTTTGCATCAGTATAAAATTAGAGTGTTTATTACATAACTCCAAATGTTTGTGACACCTGCCCACCTCCCAAGGGCCACTTGTTTCCTGTCAAGTTTCCAAAACTCTGAAGGTTTCTTCCAACAGCCTGTGCAATGGTGTTACACCTTCAGCATATTGAAAATGGAAATAAAATTCAATATAAAATAAACATGTTATGTAGATACAGGTGCTATTATGTGGATACATATAACTACCCCTTCCATTCAATTAGACTCTTTTTCAGCTCTCACTGCCTTTACAGCTCATGTCTCATCTTATATGGGATATTCATATCTTTTCTGTCCAGTCTGCCAAAGAATCTAGAGCAGAATTTTGTCCTCTTGGTGGAAGCAGGAAGAGCCTTGAAAATATATTTGATGCTAAGGTGTGGAGCCCCCTCAATTCTCATACATTCGTAAGAGCATTTTGCTACAGAACACTTTGCATGAGGGCAGCACCTTTCAGGACTGGCACCTCCAGTAACACACTGACCAATGCACAAGAAATATGAATACAGTAAAATATAACAGCTCCATACCTCATGATGTTGGAAATAATGTTTTTACTGGAAAAAGGGAAAAACTGTTTTTCTATCATTTATTTACTACCCTGATAGTATGAATTAATTCAAATAGAATAATGAAGTGATTCAGGAAAAACTTACTGATCTGAGCTGATTTTCCTAATTATTATATATTCCCCGTGTATGTGTCAGTTAGTTTTCACTAAATTGCCTTGGCCACCTTAACTAAAGAACACCCACAGAGCCTGAGACTAAATAATGGATATTTCATTGCAGAAAATTTCTTCTCAGTCTTTCAGTGACACCCAGTGGTCAAACAGAGAGATTTTTGTGTGAGACAGAAGGAAATCTTCAGCAGCCAACAGCTGAAGACATCTCGGTGGAAAGCATTTACCCCACAGTAGAAATAGTTCTTTGCTTAACTGGATAAAAGCACATATGAAACTTAAACTTAGACTTGCAAAATCAGCAGTCAATAGGAATCACAACCAAAAGAAGTCCTAGAAGAGGATGTGGGTTTTTTTCAGGCTTCTTCCTTTTTTCTTGGCCCATGTACCAGACATTAACAACCCCTCCACTGAAAAAGATACCAAAAAACCCAAACAAAAACAAAACAAAGAAACAACTTACAGTGTGATTATTTTTTGAGATTTCTGACTAACCTTTGTTTATACATTGCAGAACCATGCTTCCATTAAAAAAAAAAAAGCCTCTGCTGGCCTTGTCATGCATGGTAAACTGAGATAGCTGATCAGCTAAGATTCTGACTTGTGCAAGAATTACAGCTGTCTTTGATATTAAACAGAGCAGACACACAGACAAATCTGACTTATTCTGATTTCCAGCTCATTTCCAAGCCTCTGATAAACAAGCAGCTTAGAAATTTCCTCTGCACTCTGTTCCTTAACAGTGGTCAGGCACAGGCAGCATTTGCTTTTCTTCTTAGCGGAGGCACCAGTCAGGGAGGACTGTCCAACTCCAGCTGGTAACAGGTAACCAGCCAGATGGGGGAAGAAAGGAGAGGGAGAAAAAGCAATGCATCTCTTCCTCCCTGAAATCTCTGCTGTCTGCAGTAAGGTACCACAACACAAGATACAGAGCTCCCCTGGGAAGACGCAGGGAAGACACAACAATTATGTGTTCTGCACAAGATGATGACACCAGTGATGTCATGTCTGCCATTCACAGCTCTGCCAGACACACAAAAAAGTGTGATGTGGAGCATCAGGATTTCGTGCCAAAATCTCTGAAACATCTCTATCTGCAGTGATGCAGTCTGACAAAAGGATAACTGAGAAAGCCTCCTGGCAGTACAGAGGACCCTATTGAATGATGGGTGTGGACACAGTATGTTGTTGAGAAAGAGTACAGATAAATAATTTTTAAAAAATCAAACAGAAAATCCCAAGGAACAGTCCCTCTTTACCGTAAAAGCAGAGCAGTAGTCCAACCATAGTTCAACTCTCTTTGCCTCACTTCAGTGGGAAATTGCAAAAGCAGCTGGATAATCCCTTAGCACACTTTGCAAGGGACTGTGGATGTCCACCCCTCTCTGATGTGGCTCATCTTCATTATCACCACTAAATGTTGTTTCCCATCACTGGGAGGGGGTAGGGAAGGTAGGAAACTACATGGGGAGTGTGTACCTCAGTGAGGTGGGGGAAAGGCCACAAAACTTTTAACCTGCATTGCCTATGCTGACTCCTGGGAAGCAAGCTGTCTACTATTCCCACTGCTCAGGGCAGTCAAAAATAAGTCATTTTTAGGGAGCAAGATCAACTCCATTTAGGAGCAGTGACTGCTGTGACAGTCCTCACACTTCACCTGAAGCACGACCTGCAAGCCTGATTCTCAGGTCTCATTTTCTACCTCCTTTTCCATGCTTAGCTCACCTGTTTCTCCAACACCACATTACAGGAGAAGCCTGGCTCTTTATCTTTGGGCACCCACAGGTTTATGCCTCTGTTACTGATAAGCCTGCCACATCACCCCAGGGAGGGAGGTGGGGGCAGCAGGAGACCGCAGAGAGTAGCAACGTCTGCAGATGTGCAGCTGGCAATTCCTGTCAAGCTACTTGAAAACTGAGAACCAGCACACAGCTAGAGCAGCAGATGAACCAAGTAATGGCAAATTCTCTTTTTTTTCATTTCAGTGAACTTGAAGACCAGCAAAACTGCCTTTGCATTTGCTGTACTGTGCCTGAGGCACAGTAATATACAAATGTTGTCTGTATAGTGCACCCAACATACTGAAGTAACAAGAACACAAACTTATAATGCAAATAGTGCAACTGCTTTTCTCCCTTGCTAATGTATTATGTTACATAATGCTTTCTCTGTCTTTCTAGAATAAAGATCACAAAAATCAGTTTTCCTTAAATTCCAAATGGGGAATGCTGTAGATTCTGAAAACCTACTATTGCATCAGAAATAGAAATAACAGTACTCCTAATGAGGTCAAACACTAATTCCTAAGGAAAACCTGTGCTGAGATGTCTCTTCCTGCCTTTCTTGCCAAACTACAATATACAGATGAGTGGAAAGGCTGGGAGAACTGGGATTGTTCATCCTGGAAAAGAGAAGGCTTCGGGGTGTCCTCGAATAGCCTTCCAGTATCTGAAGGGAACCTGCAAGGATGCTGGAGAGGGACTCTTCATCAGGAACTGTAGTGACAGGAAAAGGCATAATGGCTTCAAACTGAAAGACAGTAAGTCTAGATTATATATTAGAAAGAAAATCTTCCCTATGAGGGTGGTGAGGCAGTGGTACAGGTTGGCCAGGGAAACTGTGGATGCCACATCCCTGGAAGTGTTCAAGTCTGGGTTGGATGGGGTTTGAGAAACCTGGTCTAGTGAAAAGTGTCCCTGCCCATGGCAGGGGATTGGAACTAGGTGATCTTTAAGGTCTCTCCCAACCCAACCCATTCTGTGATTCTATAATTCTATGAAAAGACTGAACAAAAAACCAATAGAATAATTTTTGAAAATTTGATGTAATTTGATTTACCATTTATGCTTCTTCTTCAACATTTGATATATTTTAGGACTCTGCTCATCTTACAGTAAGGAATATAAAATATTTTTTCTTGTGTTTCGTAGACTAATTTAAAATTCTGTTTTTCCAACTCTATCTCAGAGCACAGAGATAGCCTTTTTCCACTTGTTAAATGGAGCCCTTCTTACTTCAGTGTTGCTTGCTTGTTTGTCTTGCCCTTTATAAAGGACTAATGAGATAACTGAGTGATGTAGTTTGGCTGCTGTTCAGCTGAACTCAGGGACAGAGATTGAGAGAGAGTGCAAGTGTTCCCAAACGAAAGGAAGAGAAAGTACTTTTAGATAACACAAATAATCATCATTAGTTGTGTTTCCTCTCAGCTGCTGAATCCACAGGATTCTTTACACAAGAAGATGAATGAAAGTGTGAAAGAGTAAGCCACTATGGCACTTATGAGAACCTAAATTTAATCTAAATAATTTTATTCTCATCTTCAAGAAAATGAGGCCCTCGACATGCTGTTGTCCTGTAGAATGTCACAACACCCTCTATTTCTGTCTGTAACAGTTCAAGAAAAATCTTCTTCTGCAGTCTCAGAAATGTCACCAAGAATCTGAGAAGCAATCAAAATCTTCTGCTATGCATTTGAAGAAGAGCTACTGGTTTGATTGGCGGGCCTTCCATTTTTCTCACATACTTGTAAGGTTTGCATTCATGACTGCAGCCCACTATAAAACCTACAAGGGCAAAATCACTGAGGAGGGACTCCATACAAAGACATTGTGTTGTAAGAGCAAAGCACAGACACATTTTAGCAAGCCAAGTAGGCCACTTTCAGGAAAATTATTTTGAATATTTACAAAGGGCAAGTAGATATAAGCTAATGACCCCCAAATTCTGAAGAAAAGCAAAACTGACCACATGAATTTGGAATATGGCCAAAACCCTAAATGTCATGTTGCTCTCATGAGTCTGTAACCATCTGACCTTTATGAATGCTGGGGCAGTGTAACCCTACCAAGTTAATGGAGCTCTGCTAGTTCCTAACAGATCCGGCCCTTCGAATACATTTATTTTCTCACAGCCATTGCAATATTCAAGAACTACTCCAGGCATTTGGATAAGGGGGAGGGGGAGGGTGATGGGGGTGGAATCAGTATATAAATGGTTAGTGCATCAAATCACAGTGTGAGCTTTCCAGAGTGAAATTCAACAAAATGTGCAATGACCAAATTTCAGCTATGCATGAGGTCACAATGAGGCAACACTGTAAAGACTCGCAATACAATTTTTTGTCCAAACTTTCTTAAAAAAAAAAGCTAAAAAAGAATAATTCACAGGTTCCTGGGAATATTCTTGTGAATTCCAGTCCATCCGTTTTCTTTGCCAGTGGGATGTTTACCTCATCCTGGCAATATGGGACAGTAACATCAGGGGGCAGAGAACATGATTAGTGTTTGCCTTACACCATGTACAGATGAGTGGTAAGATAACATTAGTAAGTCTCGGCATTGCTTTTCCCACTTAGACTGTGCTAAGAACTTGAGGGTGCCTGGGGGGAAAACATGCCCCTCTGCCATGCACCCTGATTTGAACAGGAAGAGGAAACCACTGAGAGACAGTGCTGCAGCAAACAAGGTTTTAAACTTGATAGTTAATTCCCTCTCACTTTACTGGTAGCTTGGTCTATGATAACCAAGGAACTTAAAATAGTAGTATCTATCTCGTGCTACTCTGCCTCCTAATGTAAAGATGTGGGGCTGAAAAGGGAAGCATGAAGATCAGCTCTTTAGGGGCAAAGTTTTGTCTCTGAGCTGTCTTGTTACTCCGAATACATGGGAGCAGTTTGCCAAATCAGACTCAACTCTAGTCCTATTTTATATTGCACTGCGGACTGTGCAGTTACACAAAGCTGCAAAATAGGCTTCTAAATCCCAGTGTAGGTTTTACGTATAATGATAATGTTGTGGAGTTAATTTCTGTTTACATAACATTTCAAGAAATCTACATAAACATTTGTAAATTTTATGGGGGAATGTAGTGTGGTGCACACTCTTCAAGTATCCAGCAGATGAAATGCTACAAAAGAATTCTGGGCCACATGCTGCCAAAATCAGAAGACTAGCAATAATCAGTGAGATCAATAGTTTGTTTCTGAGGGCTTTTATTATTTCAATGTAGAGTGTTAAGAGAGTGTTAGATACTTTAATTGCCACCCCAGAACTTTCAGAATGAAACAGTGAACTCCTGACTCAATTTAATTCAGCAATTTAAAATTTAAACATGCTGATGGAAGAAGCTGGAAGGGAAGATATTCCCTTCCAGGGGAGCACTTGAGACACAATTCCTTCTGCATTGCCCATTATTGCACAATCTGAGATAACTGTAGTTCATAGTCTACAGGGTTGAAAATCTCAGCATTTTCTTCCAATTAAGAATAATAGAGCAAAAACTCAGTCATATGAGAAAAGCCATGTTATAAACCATAGATGCTCAGGAAGTTACCAAGCAAATTCTGCTCTGAGTTATATCCTTACAAATCTAGGAAAATCTTGGAAAATCCTGTAAGTTTTAACAGACTTACGTAGGTCTCAACATCTGGGATAAGTTGGGAGTATTTCTCCATGAAATGTGTTTGTTATGTATTATTATAAATATCATATTTGGCACAAAGCCAAAGTGCAGAATATATACAACCTAATGAAACAAGGCCAACAGATGATGTGAGGGTCTTCTACTGATCCTTCAGACAAGTTGATTTATAGTATGCACACAGCTCTGGTGAAAAGTTTTGTAAGCAAAAGAGACTACATATTGTACTGAATTGTAGACAGGTTTTCACAGTGCCCTAAAAAATTCAATTTACAGCTGTTTTTCATTTAACAAAACAAGAATCAGAGTATCAGTTTGTTCACATGATGGCACCAGCGAATTTAAGTTCATTTCCACCGCTGTACTTGAAGTGGTTTCCCACAACCCCAGTGTATCCAAGTTAACATGTTATAGATTAGATGGATGACTTCTAGATGGGTGAAAAAATGGTTGATGTGATAGGCTTAAAGGATTAGGCCTGAAGGCCAGGCCACCCTGATTGAAGGCCAGTTGCCAGTGGAGTGCCTGCAGAACCTTGTCCTTGGATCTGTCCTGTTCAATACAGAATCGTAGATTCACAGAATCATCAAGGTTGGAAGAGATCTACAAGATCATCCAGTCTAACCATCCACCCAGCACTACCACTGTAACCCCCAACCCACTAAACCACATCACCCAGCACCAGAACCAGACGCCTCTTAAACAAGTCCAGGGATGGGCATGGTGTCTCCACCACCTCGCTGGGCAACCTACTCCAATACCTGACCACCTTAACAGAGAAAAAATTATTTTCTAATATCTCATCTGAATCTCCCCTGTCTCAGTTTAAGGCCATTTCATCTGGTCCTCTCACTTAAGGCATGGCAGAAGACACTGGCCCCCACCTCAGTACAGCCTCCTTTCAGGTAGTTGTAGAGAGCAATGGCATCCCCCAGAACCTCTTCCTCCCCAGATTAAATAAATAGAGCTCCCTCAGCCCTTCCTCATAAGACATGTTTGCTAGACCCTTTGCAAGCCTTGTTGCCCTTCTCTGGATGTGCCCAGCACCTTAATGTTTTCTTTAAAGTAAGGAGCCCAGAACTGAATGCAGTACTCAAGGTGCAGCCTCACCAGCATCGAATACAGGGAAACAATCACTGCCCTAGTCCTGCTGGCTGAACTATTCTTGATACAGGCCAAGATGGCCATTGGCCTTCTTGGCCACCTGGGAAGACTACTGGCTCATACCCAGGTGGCTGTCAACCAGCACCCCCGAGTTCCTTTCTGTGGAGCAGCTCTCAAGCCACTCCTCACTCAGACTGTAGCATTGTATGGGGTTGCCATGAGCCAAGTTCAGAACCCGGCACTAGGCCTTGTTGAACCTCATGTTGTTGTCCTTAGCTCAAAATCTCTACTGGTGATCTGGAGGAGGAGAGAGAGTGCACCTCACCAAGTCTGAGGACACTTACAAAACCAGAGAACGTAACTGATACACTTAATGAAACAGATTCTACTCAGGAGCATCTAAACAAGCTACAGGAATGGGTCACTATGAGCCTTATGGTGTTCAGCAACTGCAAATGTGGAGTCTTGCATCTGGGGTGGGTTGTTGATTTGTATCAGTACAGCCTGGGGATTTGCCTGAAGGAAGCCTTGAGCAGTCTGGCCTGCTCAGGACAGGGAGTTGGACCAGAGACCTCCTGGAGCCCCCTCCCTATTGAGTAACTGTGGTTCTGTGACCAGGTTGCTTTGAACAAAACACTTACAAGACATATATCAGTGTATTAATATTGCCTTTTAAACTGGAAATCTTATCCCAATCTTTTAAAAGGGTTAGAGCTCAGCCAACACAGTTTAATTTATTTTTCCTAAATATTCAACTATAAATTATATTTGTGAACCAAATATATTATCATATCCAGTCATACCAAGAGTTCTATAGACAAAAAAAATTTCTTGACACACATACAATTAAAAATCAAAAAGTGGATCTGAACAGTCATGCCCTTGGCTGCAAAACCTTTAAAATCACTATGTTAATGAATTCATGTGCTTGTTTAAAGAACAGTTTGCTCACCCCAAATCAAAAATATATATGACTCTTCTATTATAACTCAAAAAGTAAACCCACAAACTCTTCAAGTATTCAGATACTTTAGCATGAATTAAAGAAAAGTCCCTCTAAACCCAAAGTAATTATTTATGTGTGTCATTACTGCTGTGTATGCAGCACTTGAAGAACTAGAGCTTAATCAGCTATCAATACTTTCCTTTTAACTGCAAAAATATAAACACTTCAAAGGGAGTGATTAATCACTGCTATGGGAGGAAAACTTAGGAGGTATGATCAGACATTTCCTGCATTAGATTGAATGAAAAAAAATAGTGTGATTCTCTTTGTATGAAACAAACATGGCAGGCCTCCACAGAAAACATCTTATGTGAAAGGACTAATTTAACGTGCTTGCCGATAGGTCTGTTTCTCTAAAGAAAGGAAAAAATATCTACTTTTTTTCAACCCACGTACTTTCTCTTTCAATACACCAAAGAGAAGTCAGACATGGGCTTAGAGGAATAATCTTTTGTCTGCTGAGACTTCTATAACAATGGTTAGAGGTTTGGTGGTACTGTAGGTTTTTTAGTAGCCCAACTCAAATAAATGTTTCAAGACAACAGAAGAATCACAGATGACCTGGAACCAAACACAAATTCCACAGGACTTAGATACTCTCTAGTAGAAAGCTATATTACTTTATTTTCATCAATTGACTGAGATGAAGAAATGGAATAAGCACAACCACTCTGTGCAGTAACACTGCATGAGATAGGGCTTAAACTCGGTGGAACTAAGCATGAACTTCTGTGTGGATCCAGAGGTGTGGACTACAGCTTTAACTAAGGACATTTTAGCTGATAAAAGGTGTCTACAGTAGGTACCCAATAATGGTCAAAACAAAAGACCATGACTCCCATGTCCCCAGACTTTCTAGCTCGCCCCCTGATGGGATGGGGGAGACAGGGTTTGTCTCATAGGATTCCTCCCACAGAAAGCATAGGAGAGGCAAAAAGGCCTGGAGATCTTCTGCACAGCTGACCAAGCTCCTGCAATACCTCCTACAGTTTTAAACAGGAGAAATATCCCCTGAAAAAATAAGGCTCTTCTGTTTCTTTATAATCGCCTACAACCTTTTCTTTTCATTGATTATTTGACCATAACTAGCAGATGATCACACACTTTTCTCTGATGACGTTATCATTAAGTCACTCTGACAAAACATATTTCCAAAACCTACTCAAAACAGTGCCCATGGTAGAGGATGTAATCCAGCAAACCGTTATCAGTAGCTTTTTTCCACCACCTCTTAGAGTGACACTACAGTATGAAGATAAACTTAAGCAGAGGATTCAGAGCCTCTTACAGTCAGAAAAGAATTGGTATTTCTGAAAGGATGTCAAATTTAAAGGGAAAGGCAGAACTGCTTGGCACAGTAAAGTAGGATAGCAGTTAAGGTATGTCAGCCTTTCCAGGTTTCTGTTAACAGAAGTAACTTAGAACAAAACTTTAATCTGATTCTGTATGAAATTAATGCAATTAAGGTCGGTGCGTGTTCATATATGTAGGAACCTTCCCCTCAACCACAGTTTTCTGATGTCAATCAAGTGTGAAGGGTCTTAAGAAGAGGTCAGATAAAATACTGAGTTCCTACCAGATTAGGAAAACAGGACAGCGAATAGGAAAGAGTTTACTAATGCCACCTCCAAGGCAAATGCTAACTAACTTATCATTTATGAAAGAAAATTGTGGGGTAAAATCCTACATGGAAATAGTACTTCCTGCTATTCCTTAAGCTTTCTGTTTGAAAGCGAAAAGAGTGCCGTAGTTCTTCACACCAATATTCTCTGCCTTTTGTATTTTTCTATTTGAAACACATAAAATTGATATGGAAATCTTTTAAAAGCATTACTTTACTACTTATTATCTAGCTACCTGACTCTTTCTTAAATCTGTTTTCAAATTTGTACTCACATTTGTTCTGTTTTTATAAAACAGAGCACATGGTATTCTGCTTACCAAGCAATTTTCAGAAGTTAACAGTTATGAACATATTTGTCATTACACTATGAAAATACACATGAACACAGTTCAGATGCCTATACATATGTTGTTCTTAAAACCAAAATATTATTTTCCATTTTAAATTATGTTAATGTAAGATTATGCTTTATTGAGAAACTAAGAAATTTATCAAGTGTCACATAAATCTGAAGTGAGAATCAACAAAACAGAAGACCTAACACAAGGTTGCAGTTAATTTAAGATTGCTCTTTGTTGCCAATTTTCCCCATTTATTGTGCTTTCTCTTCCAAATGTTCTCTGTTTTTTTCCCAGTAGAGTAATTTCTGTATTCATCTTTGCCAGAACACTAGCAATTCTGTCTACAGGCCAATATTTTTTATTCCTCTGGGTCTCTCCTTCTTTGGTTTGAGGCTTCTTTCGTTGTCTTTGTCTATATTAGCACTAATATAAGAGCTGCAGTGCCATTCTGTAAGAAACCCCCAAATTGCCTCCACTTACCACAATGCTGGTTTGGCTCACAGAGTGGTTTTGGTGCATGTCATTTCTTCCAGAGAAGATTAAAGGGTACATCTACATCAGCATTTCAGCTGGACCAGAGGCACCACCTGAAACCATCTCCTAAATACTATGAGTTGGCCTGCTTTGGTTCATTTTGCAGAGGGCTGTATTCCTTTCAGATGAAAAGACACGAGAAGATGAGCTCCAAGAACATGTCCATACACTTACCTACCAACCAGCATTTAGTTCTCGGAGCCAGACAGGAGTTAAGACTAATAATGGCCACATAAGACAGATCTAGTACAGGTTTAATCCAGCTGTTAGCTCTGTGGATGTGCTCCTATAGGACCACAATCACAAAATCACAGAATGGATCAGGTTAGAAGGGACCACAGTGGCTCATCTGATCCAACCTCCCTACAGGACAGAGGTTGACAGTCATGGTGACTACATACTACTACTCCAGGTTGGCTCTACCTCCAGCAGCAGATTTACCTCCAGTGGCATCCTGTCCTGGTCTGCAGAATCAATATTTTTGCTACAGAAATTTATCATGCTAACAAAGTCAATAGTTTTGTTGGGAGAAACTTGACAGTGATTTTCATGTGGATATTTTGGTTCATATTAATAATGCTTTGATTAATTTAATAGCAATTCAACTAAGCAAGGTCAATGTTTGTGTTAGCAATAAACCACATTCAGTCAGGGACTGAGCATCACCCTACTAGCCAAAACCCAGGTCCTTGGTCAACCATATGACAGAGAGCTTCCATACAAAAATCATCAAGCTCCCATATAAATTGCCAAATACTGAGCACCTGCAGCCTGAGGTAGGGGGGCTGACATAACAGGGCAGGTCCCATTATTTAGGGCGCAGACAGGATCTCACTGGAAAAACAAACAAACAAACAAACAAAAGCTCTTGCAGGCTCCCAAAGACTGAAGTGGTACACAGCTACTGCACTGCTAGCAAATCCTGAACCAAGCAGTTACCACTTCTCCTTAATGAGATACAGATAATGAGGCTCTCTAGCACTTCTTGATGTAGTTCTAGCTAAACCTATCTTATACTTGACCTGATAATCATCATTTCCACCCCCTTCCCTGTCCCTTCTCAAAAAATAAAAATCATTTCTTTTTGGCCTCATTTTCCTGATCTGCATCCCACCAGCCCCCACAATCTCTTTCTTGTCATGTTTTGTGCTTGAGCTGTGAGTATGATCAGACGCAAGCATCTGTGTTCTCCAGCACCAAAACTGAACTCAGATTTTAAAGGTTGAATGAAAGTCTCCTGAACCTCTTCTGTTAGATAAGAAGGTCAATATCTCAGCTAATATGAAAGGGGAAAACTGACAAAAAAGTTAGAGGAGGTAAAAAAAAAAAAAACACATTCTTTCCAGTGAATTTATAGTTGATTGCTGAAGTTTAGTCTAATTTATGCTACGTCTCCATTTTCAGGCTCATCAAGTCACAGTGACTCTAAACCACACAGCTTTGAACATGACCCATATGCACAAACATGTCAGCACATAACTGTGGAAAAAACAGTCCTTTCCCATCATTCAAAGGCTCTGTAGCCTGCTTTTGCACTAATTTGCTCTACACCATCCTCTCTACTTTTTGCCCTAAACCACCAGTGATTCACTGGAAAGGGACAAGCCAACCCCTTACTCCAAGTGGAGGAGGAATTCCAGACTCAGGGCACAGAGCAGGCACCACTCCAGCACCCGGTGCAGGGATCAAGATAACTGTTTCCTCTAGGAAGACAATGAAATTTTGGGGCTTATATGGGTTCTTGGTGAAAGCATCATATCAAGGTCACTCCATCCAAATCACGTGCCCATTTGTGAAAAGCCTGCACGCCCATGGTCTGAAAAACCACATGGATGCACCAAGACCCCACAGGGTCAACCTAATTGCAGGTACTAAAATCTACAAGTTCAACTTTATGGATAACTTACAAGAAGTAAAGTGAAAATAAAACCTGAGTGTACAGTCGAGACCTTGCTCATAGCAAAGTATAAAAGAAATAATCTCAACTTCACACGTGTATTACTGACTGCAGTAGAAATGGAGAGAGTATTGTCTATTTCTTATCATCTGTTATAAACATTTCAACTGTTTCCAAACAGTTTTCATTGCATAACAAGTGATGTTAATGTAAAAGTTTCCAAAGGAAAAAAGTTCATAAGTAGTTTTCAGGAACTTTAGTTAAAGCTGCCCACTTCCACTATCCTAGGAATATCTGAAGAGCCAATAAGAGGGTGCATTTCAGGAAAGGTACACATGTTCTCCAGAGTACTGAAACATTTACAGTGTGTTGGAAATTCCCATGACAGATAATAGATTTCAACTCATTTGTAGAGAGACTTTGGAAAAAAACAAAATAGAGTTATTAAAGGAAGGCAAGTACTCTTTCACACCTCTTTCAGCACAGTGCCTCGGACAATGCAGGTATTTAGACAAAAAAGTCTTCTATTTTCTTGTCTAGTGTTTGTTTCATTTGATCACTAGTGGATCAGGTGCAATGAACATCTCATTTTACACATGTATTGCATAGAAACGTTGGCCTTTGAACACCTGTTAGAGCAGTTTAAAGAACTTTCTCCTGGACACAAACTCTCTCAGCTGCTAGTAATTAGAAAAAAACAAAGCAGAACTACCACATGGACTCAGGCCATGAGAGAGGGGAAGGCCAAAGAAAGCAGCACAAATTTTACAAGGATGCATGTCATATTTTTTTCCCTTGGCAGTACAACCTCAGAACACCAGGCTGGATGCCAGCTACTCCAATTGTCAAGCAAACAACAAAATCTGCTACAGGTCTTCTAAGCTTTGATCAGAAAGGGGAACACCTAGAGACAAGCCATATTTCTGTAAAATAACTGAGTTTCTAAATATGGATAGAGAGAAATTCTGTAGAAAAAGATGTGTTAAAAATTTTGTCTGAGTGGAAGTTTGGAAGAGGCTTGTTTTAAAAGCTTTTTTTGCAATTGCAAACTTGCATTAGCATTTATTTATTTATCATTGCCCTTGTAAGCTGTGTCATCTAGCTGCTCTTTGTTTGTTGCTGTTAAATACTTTAGAAAGCATTTTAAGATTATGAAATTAATGCATCTGTAGAGGATTAGCTATTTCAATAATGTCATCTGTGTGCAACCACAAAAATTAATGACCAGAGTACATTTTCTCTGGCAACATATAAATAATTTGGCTTTTATCATTAAGATTCAATCCAATTACAAATATTTTAATGGAAAACTATGATCATAACAGGAAAAGAGACAATTGTCCTAGGTATTCTGTGCTGAACAACATAAATTTAATGAGATTAGTAATGTAGCGTATTATATATAAAAATATTTAGAAGTCAAAGATATAATATCTTAGGTAAGTTACTTGCAGCGTTTGTAAATGTCTCCTACAGAACTTCACATTTGGTCTCACCTCGTGTGCTGTGTGCAGTTTTGGACGTCTCGGTATAAGATACAAAACTATTAGAGAGTGGCCAAAGGAAGGCAATGGGAATGGTGAAGGATCTTGAGGGGAAGCTGCATAAGGAGCAGCTGAGGTCAATTGGTTTGTTCAGTGTGGAGAAGAAGGGACAGAGGGCAAACCTCATAGCAGTCTACAGTTTCCTCAGAGGAAGCAGAGGGGCACACCCTTATCTCTGTTCTTGGGGGACCAGTGACAAGACCCAAGGGAATGCATGAAGCTATGTCAGGGGAGATTTAGGTCGGATATCAGGAAAAGATTCTTCACCCAGAGGATGGCTGGGCACTGGAACAGGCTCTCCAGTGAAGTGGTCATCAGCCCCAAGCCTCCCAGAGTTTGCATGATGCTCTTAGGCACATGGGGTGACTCTCGGGGTGTCCCGCACAGGGCCAGGAGCTGGACCTTGGTGATCCTTGTGGGTCCCTTCCAACTCAGGATATTCTAGTCTATGATTCACAGGAGGATGTAATACCAGCAGAGCGCTCAAGGAGTCCTTAAATAGCATACACTATTTTGCTTTAGTGCACACTTGGCCCCACTAGTCCTCAGTCTCAATCTGTTTGCAGGATAAATATCTTCACATGCATCAACCCAGTCAGCCAGCTGCTCTGTCAATTCAAAAACATATCATGGTAGAAAACAAATGGAAGAAATGAGTAATGATACTGTTTTATAATGATAAAGCCAATATTTTAAATAACTAGTTATAAACCCAATACAGGTAAAGACTGGATATTTGTGGTAAGACAAGAAATCCTGTCCCTTAACAAAAAGGGATGACAAAACTATACAAAATACATATAGCATTATAGTGCTGAAGTGTATCTGAAACCAGATCTGTCTGTGAGTGAAGAAAGAGATGTGAGTGGAATCAGTGCCTTTAGAAGATGCTCAGCACCTGGCAAAACATGATTTCCTCTGGAAGGACCAGCTGTCAAGCCTCACAGGACACGGTGTCATGATCTTTTGGTACCAGCTTTTTTTAAGATCCTATTTGCTTCACCTCTCCAATCACATCTATGCTGTGGCAGCAGGAGAAGGAGGCAGCAGAAGACATGTGAGGAAAGCATTGAAGAGATGCTGCTTAAACCACCCATTCCGTTGTATGGGGGTGCTTTCATACTAGAGATCATTTGTAAAGATTTCAAGAACTCTTTGTTTTGGCTGCTCTCACAGAGGAGGAAAAGAGGACTGAAAAAGCACTAAAGGAAACTTGATTTAACAAAGTGAAAGTGACCAATTGCATGCAGAAGGACTCTGAGTCTGATAACCTTATCATTGCTGCAGCAAGTCCTACGCTATTCACAGTCACACTGAATCCCTTTCTGAAACAAGCACTGGAAAAAGATGAAAGAGCTGATATATCTCTAAAAATTTAGCAGGTCCAGAGACAGAAAGCAGCCTCCTATGTGAGAGTAACCTAAACAAAGGAGATTATCTGTTTACAGTACTTCTTTGAGGAAAACCAACAATTCCACCTGGTTGGTACTACATTAAAATGAATTTAATCATCCTAATGGAGGAGATGGATACTTTGTGAAAGAAAAATTCCATAGTGATACCTTTAGGATGGGACTTATTCTTCCTTTCTTAAATAAAAGGCTCTGTTTAATTTTATTTTTTAAGCACCTGAAAAAGGAAAAAGTAGTCTGATATAGAATGGGGACTATGAATAATTCCAAGCTATTGAAAGAAGGGATGCAGAAGAAAAGTAGACAGATTTCTGCTTCTGTCCAGTCTGAGGTTTTATTGTGTGAGGTTTTGGTTTGGTGTGGGAATTTTTTTTTTTAATTAAAAGTCAAGGAGCATTTTGTTTGATTTTCACTTATCAGCAACTAGGAGAGTATTTTATGAAAACTCCATCCCAAATATTTTCTTCCAGGATACACATTATGAATTTAAGGGGCAAATGGCATTGCCTTTGCTAGTTGCTATGTTTTTGCTGGGTGAAAAAAAATAAAGGTCCAGTCAGATTATTCATAATGGTTTCATAGCAGAAGACTGTGTGAAATATCACCATTTCTTGTGGCTTTTTGGTACTAGGTAGAGACAGAGTAGATAAGGACAGAAGAGAGATCTCAGTGATGGACCTGACCTTTTGTGTCCTGTGGATGGAGAGGAATTGAAGGCTCAGCACCTGCCGTCAGAATTGAGTAATAGGTGTGATTTCCACAGCTTTCTTCAAAGATGCAGCAGTATTGTGCATTTCAAAGCCACAATAAAAGCAAAACCAGAAGAGACCTATCTTGCTGGTTTGCTCAGCAGTGTGCTGCTTCTTTCCACAGCCCCCTCTCCTATCGCCTTTGAGAAACTGTTTTTCCTCTTTGCCTTCTCCTGGCTGAAGGCAAACTTGAAGGCCCCCAGACTCAACAACTGGGTCCCTTCAACTCTAGGGCAATTTCTAATATTGCCTAGCTTGCTCTTTTCAGCAAAACAGAAATACTTAGACCAACAAGACTGTGGACCACCCTGCCTGAGATCTATTCCTGCATATGTTTATTTTTCAATTTCCTTTTTACTTTAGTGTAATCTTAAATTCAGAAGCTTCTGCCTTTGGAAGAGATAGATATTGAGTCAAAGTCCAGAAACTTCAAATGGTTCATTGAACCAAAGCCATTCCACAATCACTTGGACTTTTAAAACCAGCTTATCACATTCATAATAAATCTTTGTTATTACTGCATATTAGCTTGGAATCTTGTTGCACAAAATAATAAATAAAAACATCTGAGGAGCAGATGATTCCCTTCAGACCTGGTGTATAAAGCAAGGACTCAATACTGGCAATTGCATAGACCTGAACTTTGCCCCTCTTCACTTAGGTTTTGCAAATCATAAAGAAATCAAAACCTGCCAAATAGTTCTGAACTTCATGTTTTTGCAAGACATACAGCAGACTATACTGTATCAGCTGATATTGCTCTAGATTCCCACTCAGAGCCCAGTATGGCCTATAGTGACCCAGATAAGAGATATAAGCATGGAACCTGGGAGGTTGCTAATAATAGTACCCTCACTCAGCTGCACAAAGTGCCCTCTCTTTGGACTCTGTAGGTGTTTGAGTGAACCCCTA
Organism: Myiotriccus ornatus; assembly: GCA_036023395.1. Classification (NCBI taxonomy): domain Eukaryota; kingdom Metazoa; phylum Chordata; class Aves; order Passeriformes; family Tyrannidae; genus Myiotriccus; species Myiotriccus ornatus. Next base: position 2,211,088 of record JAYRBT010000001.1, read on the forward strand.
CATTTGGGAGGATTGATTGGTTTATTTGCTTTCTTTTAAAACTGCAAAAACTTTAACACTTATCTAGGATTTTGAAAGGTGGTTTTATCAGCCATTTCAGTTAATAGCTCCTAATTTCTATGGAATAACTGGATTCTCAGAAATAAAAGACACAATAAGATTCAGGCA
>JAYRBT010000001.1:2211355-2231514 GCA_036023395.1 Myiotriccus ornatus
ACATACAGCAGACTATACTGTATCAGCTGATATTGCTCTAGATTCCCACTCAGAGCCCAGTATGGCCTATAGTGACCTAGATAAGAGATATAAGCATGGAACCTGGGAGGTTGCTAATAATAGTACCCTCACTCACCTGCACAAAGTGCCCTCTCTTTGGACTCTGCAGGTGTTTGAGTGAACCCCTACATTTGGGAGGATTGATTGGTTTATTTGCTTTCTTTTAAAATTGCAAAAACTTTAACACTTATCTAGGATTTTGAAAGGTGGTTTTATCAACCATTTCAGTTAATAGCTCCTAATTTCTATGGAATAACTGGATTCTCAGAAATAAAAGACACAATAAGATTCAGGCAAACATTTGATCACTTTCCTGTTTCTTCATCTTTCTCACTGTATCCTACAGTCCTGCATCTATTCTTTAGTGCTCTTCACAGAGAGGTGAACAAATTATTTAATGAAGTTGTTGTATGGAGTTTACTGTTGGACTCAGTGATCTTAAAGATCTTTTCCAACCTAAATGATTCTATGATTTCTATATCCCATACCTAGATTTTTCTCTCAAACATATTAACCTTCTGAGTCAGGATCGAGGCCCCACTGACGACTGGCATGATATCTAGCGCGTTGAGGATGATATCAGAAATAAATAATGTTGGTTGCTACTCTTCTTTAAGGGAACTGGTCAGATTTCTTGCCTGATGAAAATGGATGGAAAATACACCCTCTTACATAGGTTGAAAATTTATCTTTTTTGTCTGGTTCTAAAGGTTAGGGTCTAAACGATTAGGCAGATGTACTGAAGTTGGGATGTTGGGCATCAGACCTGGCCTTGTTTTGACTACCTATGAGGACAAGTCTTGGAGCTGCATCATCTCCCCCACAGATTGGTGCCCCCCAGAGGAAATCTCCAGTTTGCTGCTGGGAGGAAGCCACAGCGGCCTTCAGCCTTCAGGGCACCTGCTGATTCCACTCTTACTGGTCTTGGCTGACTTGCAGGCAATTATTAGTTCCACCAGTGCACCAGAAATTGTACATTACCAGAGCCATTGAAACTCCTTTTTTTTCCTCAGGAGTACCTTAGTGCATATGAGCGGTCTCTCAAGTCATTGCTCTTTTGTTGATTTTGCTTGAAAAATGAAGATTCACACAGAGATCAGGACTGCACCATTACAGAAGCTCTAATGGAGAGCTGGTGCTATTACTTTATGGCCAAGACTACACAGAATAATAGAACCATAGAATGACTTGGATTGGAAGAAATCTTGAAGCTCATCCAGTTCCAACACTTTTCACCAGACCACATTGCTCCAAGTCCTGTCCAACCTGCCCTTGAACACTTCCAGGGATGGGGCTGCCACAGCTGCTCTTGGGAACCTTTGCCAGTGCCTCACCACTCTCACATTAAACAATACATAACCCTCTTTGAGCTTAAAACTGTTACCCTATGTCCTATCTCTACATGCCCTTGTAAAAAGTCCCTGTCCAGCTCTCTTGTAGGCTCCCTTTAGGCACTGGAAGGTGCTTATAAGATCTTCCCTGAGCCTTCTGTTCTCCAGACTGAATAACCCTAACTCTCTCAGCCTGTCTTCACAGAAGACATCTTCTTTCAAAGAGTTTCTGTGCTGCTGTTAAAATAATTGTTTCAATATTTGCTTACATTGTTTAAATAATTTCACCAGGAAAAAGAGAAAGAAAGAAAAAATAGAAAGCAAGAAAGAGATAAACCTTTTGTAAATGCTTAACAGATGCACCGTGCACGCTGGGGTGAATGTAGAACAGATTGGGACCTGTCATCACATCCTCACAGCCGCATTCTTTGCCCAGCTCATGTGGCCTACACCTGGGATACACTGGCAGGGCAGCTTGTGAGGCTCCAGGTTCAAAACAAATGCTTATACCTTTGTTCCTGCCTGCAAGTCTTTTTAATTTCAACATTTTTCCTCCCTGTCATCACTGTTGTCTTTCACTAGTAACACCTCTGACTATTTAGCAAGACATGCTGAGGTTAGTTTGTTTATTTGTTTGTTTGCTTGTTTAATACACTGGAACTAATTGGAGGTGTTTTGTTTGTGTGGTTGGATTTGTTTGCTGTTCAGTCACCCATCAAAATAAATAGTAGGAACTAAAGCTAAAAGTTACATAGAAGTCACAGTTAAAGTTGAATATGTGGAAGCTTGAGAACTCTTGGCAATCTCTGGACATTTGTTGCATTGCATGATTACATTATATTGCAAATTTTTCTTTAAGATGATGTGAAAAGGCAGAACTTTACTCTCCTTTGTGGTTTGTTTGTTTGGGTTTGCTTTCTTTTCCCATGAATAACAAAAGTTTCTTCAATAACTCTGAAGAGTAAGAGTCAGTGATTCATCTCTACAATTTTTAAACTAGGATACTAGTGCAAACTGGCTGCACAGTAATAAAAGGTCAGGTTTTTAATATATATCAAAGGCTGCAAAATTGCACTGATGCAGAGACCCATCATTGCCAGAATGTGCCAAAAGTTCTCCCTTGCATTAATAGCCCTTGCTTTACAGAAAGGGCTTTCTTTGAATACTGAGGCTCCAAAAACATAGGTCCCAGTATCCTAGGGAGAAAAAACGCAAAAAAAAACCATCCAAACCCAAAACAAACAAAGAAAGAAAAAGACCAAAACCAGAAAGGGAATGACAAGGTTACAACAGTCTTTCCTGTTTGTAATGTTGAGGAACACATCAACTGGGTAATTTCCTTAATAATAACTAGAACAATTAAATTTCTTTGACTTAGGATTTACCATCCTGTCTGTTTCCAGCTAGCCACAGTGCAACATGCTGATATGTAACTGGAAGTTGAAGTATAATTAATCTATTCTCTCTCTGATGCTTTCCATATTGGCTTTTACATGAGAATAACATCACCAGGAACAAAGTCCACATGTAGCTACAGTAGTATTCTGTGCATTGAGGTCTGTTTTAGAGTATGCATTCCTGCTCTTACACCTTCCTAGCATCTCTCTGACACAGACAGATCAGGGCAAAAGTTGCCCAACTAGTGTGATGTGACAAAAAAATTGCACCCTATGCATTTGCCATGCTTTTACAGACCCCACAGAGTTGCAGTCATGTACACGAATGAAGACATTTGAGACTTGTCTACTATTGATTTTTGGAAATTGGTTTTAAATACATTTTACTTTTTAAAAAAATCTGATAATATGATCTTATGACAGCATTGTATGTTCTGCATTCCTATATCTGTTCTGCAACTGTCTCTGATGACCTCCCTTCATGCCAGGATTCTCTGCATTAGCTGGTATGTATCTGACTGGTTAGGGACAGAATTCCTGGTTTCTAGAAAGCATTCTTCTTAAAGCGAGATAGAACCTTGTTAAAAAGAAAAAAAGAAAGAGACACTAGCTTTGTTACAAAGTAATCAGTTTTAGGCAGTACCAAGCAGAAAGGTAGTTCTTCCTAGTGATTTTATAAATATCGTTTTTGTTGAATCTGTAGTGAAGCTTAGTTTCCATCAAACCCCTTTAATTCATGTTAATTCTTTCCAGTGATGGGGCTAATATGAGTTTTACAGTTTCCTTATTTCACTTTACTCATATCTTAATTTCAGTTCCATGCAGAGCCATGTTAACACTGAAGCACCTAAAAAAGAAAAGTGCTGCAAAGGACTGACTCATCTGAGAGGAAGCTGGTATGGTTTCTGCTTTCCCACTAGAAGTTATCTGCCCTTTTTTTATCCAGATCTAAGATTAAAATTGCCATCCTTCTTTAATTCCAGTGATTAACATAGCTTGCAATGCCACAAATCCAGATAACAGCTCCAGAAAACTCTCAGAGTCAGAAGTGAAAACTGAAGCGTGACCCACCTCACCTTCTAGAAGTGCAACCCACCTACTGAGAGCCTACTGCAGGTCACCTGTCCAGTCTGCACTGAGACCCCATCTATTCTTACCTCTGACAGGATAAAAATCCAAGACCATAACTCTGTTGACAGTGGGATACTTGGCATAATGCCAATTCAGTATGTTTAACAGGAAAACATACAGATATCTTTGTCATCCTCAAAGCATCCCACAGGCTCAGACAAATATCAAAACCTTTGGTCATGGTGGTGGAGGAGGAAGGCAGTACAAAATTCCCCAGATAAATGAGACAACTGAATTGCTGCTGTGATGAGAAACAACCTCATTAGCTATCTCTTCCCCAGGTGTCATGAAGGAAGACCAAAGGGATTTGAAGCATCCCTGATAAGAAGGATAAATTACAGCACAATCAAGGGAGGGTCCCATGAGTCCCTGTCACTGCTTGTAGTTTCATCCTATCTCCTGTTCTTCCTCTCAGCCCTTCTACCACACGCTGATGGCACGGAGGGTTTTGAAGTTTCCCTGTATTCTGCAACACAGCGTGTGTAGTCTCTTCATGAATCTTGAAAATCCCACTAATGTTTGGAATTATTATGTTTTCCGAAAATGGAAATTAAATTTGAAATTTTAAAAAAGAAGCCATAACTCCAAAAATTATCTCAGCAGATCCATCCAAAAATAATTGATTAGTGTTTTTACAGTTCTGAAAATTCTGTTCAGATAGAATAGCTATCTTTAAGCACACTAAAAATTATAAAAAAGATCTTTTTTAGATATAAGTAACTAAACAGAATAATTTTTTCTTTGTTTTCAGGGCAATCATGTTTTATATGGTTTAATTTTCCAGATATTTTGTGGGGGTTTTTTGAGAATATTGGCCTGACTTCCACTCTACTTGGGGTCATGGCCTCAAGCCTGACAGAGCTCGAGAGGGATTTGGACAATGCCCTCAGGCATGTGGTGTGATTCCTGGGGCTGTCCTATTCAGGGCCTGGAGCTGGACTTCAATGATCCCTGTGGGTCCCTTCCTACTCAGGATATTCTATGATTGTATAATAACTCATGGAAAGCTGTTCTCTAGAACAAAGATATAAAGATGCCATATCTGGTTTTTTCAAATATCCGTCACTGTTTTTTCTTTCCAGAACGTTCATCAAGTAGCCTTTGCCATTAAATTTGAAAAAAAAAGTCAGTTAATAAGTGTAAAGTGGTGTAGAAACTTTCCTACATTAATCATTTCAAGTAAAATACATTGTATGTGAAATCAGTAGTAGCCAGTATCCTCCAGTTTAGGCTAGAGGTGAGGATTGCTTCCTTTGACATAATGCTTTCAGCATTCATGTCTATAGTAGTAAGTGATACAAAACTCTTTGTTCAGGCTTCCAACAATGAATAATGACTCGTATCAGCATTCATGTGCTGCATTATCTTCAAATAGTGCCTGCTCAAGAGAGATAACCTTATCTGCAGCAGTGTGGTTTTCTTGCTATGACAATTTAATCATTTTTGTAAAACCCCAGTCTTGAGCAGCAAATTTGCTATGAGGCAAGTAGCCAAAAGGCAGAGTAATCACAATTATTTAAAAAATATGATTGTATGCATTAAATATAAAATTAAATTTAAAATGTAAGATTTCTTTAGTTTGTAGTATTGAAAATTTCCCTCCTCTCATTGCAAACAATGAACTAAGTCATACAAAGAGCTCCTAATGTCCTGCAATCATCAGTAAAAACAAGCCAATGCAATAGGAAGACTTTTCTAAGCTTGGGTTTCCCAGAGCCATGCATTCTTTTATGAAGTAAGATGGCAAAAAAAGGGAAGAATTTGGCTTCAAAAATAAGGCTTTTATTTCCTCTTACTACAAGATACAAGTTTCTTTGGAAAATCTTGTACAAACTGAATACTCTTTTGGAATGTTAAAATGTCTTGGAATAAAGACAGTGGGACCTTGAGTTTCTGTCTTTTATTCTGATGAAAAATAGAGATGCTATTTCCTACAGGAGTGTAGCCATTTAAATTTTAAACACTGTACATGAGTTTTGTATTGCTCTATAACTGGTAATGGAGTGCTATGTTCTGGTTTTTGGGTATTTCATACTTTTAACTCTTCATGACACTTCATACTTCATGACACATCATACAGACACGTGCACAGACATGAGCTAAAGATCAAGCTCATCCTCCAGCCCTCATTTTTCACACTTCCACATTGATGTGATCTTTGGCTCAATGCTGGATTGAATTACTTGTCTAGCAAGGGAATTAATTTTCTCCATTGATTACTTGCAGAAATTGCTGTACAAACTCAGTTGCCTACTAACACAGGGCAACTTGTTCTCTGAATTCAGACTTTCCCTGAGGCATGATTAGGCAAAACAGTATAGGTGCAGTGTCAGACAGTGCACCAATGTGAAAATAACCTTCAACAATGTGATTCTGTCACCTCAGGTGGTTATTCTTTAATAAATAAGAATTAGGAACTGTCTCTATAGTTTGGGTATATGTTAAATGACAGCACGACTCCACACTATGTTCAGTTGGTTAACATACTGTGATCTGCCTCTTTTCTTACATTTAATAGCCTAAAACTCTGTGTAGATAGAGAAGAAAGCCAAATATAACATTTCTGCCAGCAGATTATGCTATATCATTGCATTGATGTATTGGTGATGGAGAGAGAGGTTGTTGATTTAAACCTCAAGGAGAGTAAATAATTTTAAAATAATTCAGATATGCTCAGCTTATAAAGCAAGAGTTCTTCAGTCACTTCTGGAAAAAGAATTATAAAAAGTCCAAGTAATAGTAAACCTGCAAGTCATAAACTCCAAATTCAAGATATACAAAACTTTATAGAGAAGAAACACGTTCAATGTGTCTTCACAACTCTCATGCACCTTGTCATATGAAAATCACACCTTTATTGTGAGATTGCTTCTATGCACGTGTAGACTACCATTTGCCATCCTGCCTTTTACTTCTGCAGCAAAGGAAGAGGGTTGAGTTGTATGGCCTTATTCCTTGTAAAAGAGCCATTAATCCAAAAGCATACCTTAAAGCAGGTACTTTTTCTGCCCCTTTGTCTCTTTCCTCTGACTCCCTCCCCTTGTTTCTCCTCCTACTCTTCAATTTTTTTTCATTTTCACTCTCCATATTCACTCTCTATATTTTCCCACCTATTATGTCAAACTAAGTTGGAGGACTTCAGTCACATCATACTTCCAGTCTGATAGAAAACACTTTGATCTCTTCTAGCAAAACCTTCATGCTTCATTTTGTCACCTGTGAGAAACCCCAGAGCCACACTTGGTACCCTGTGGAAGAAAAATTGACATTTGACTTTCCAAGAAGGAAATACGGCATTAAGTACACACAGCATGTTAATAGTAGCAAAAGATAATCTAATTGTACCAAAAAAGTGTGGCATAAAGTGCAAATAGATTTTATGCCTTTACTCTAAATTTTCAATCCAAGTTTAATTGAAGAAAATACTGTGTCACACATCATGTAGTTATTCATAAATTTTATTATTTTATTTAATGTTTATAAACATGACAAAGACTACCATCAAATATAACATTGATGCAATAATAACATTAATGAAAAACTTTTCCCACTTTTTATCCTGATGGGTCTCCATATACTTTTCTCACTATTGTCTTTTTATTTATCCTTCAGTAGTGGCATGGATATAAATTTAAAAAATCCCAAACACCTGTTGTTTTTGTCATGTATTTAAAACTAGTTCTCATTTGCTTTCTGAAAAACATCCTGGAAATACGTAGGTGCTGAAACCCAGTTATTTGGCACACAGCTGTATCAGATGCAGGTGGAAATTAGCAGTGTATATTTTCTATAATTTCTTATAATTTACAAACAGCTTAGTCTTAATAAAGAAACATTCACTGTTCTGAGTGGATATTTGCTTTGCACATAAAATTGAAACTTTAAACCTCAGTATTTAATAAGGCAAAAGCACACAAAGATTTCTGGAAAGACTGGTTTCTAGCTCCTGGACAACAGCAGCATTTTCCTGAAGTTCTTTAATGGAGATTCTATCTCAGCTTTCATAGTGATGTCTTGGACAGATTGAGGAGCTAAAAGGGCTCCAGAGACCAGAGAGCCCATGTGATGTGAGGAGCTGTGGGGATGAGTCGCAGTGAGCAGGGATGTACCAGGCACCCCACCATGCTGCTGGACAGGCAGCCCACTCCTCACCAGGGCAGTCTCACCAGCATCACTGGGATTCTTTTCCTCATTCCATACCCAATCTCCCATCAGAGCTGCAGAGCTGCTCATGAGCTGCTGAGTCACCAGCAGCAGCTGAAAGGTCTCTCACAGGCTGCTCTTGAGCAGTATAAAGCTATTTTTCCTTTATGGCTAAGACAAATTATGCAACAATCTGAGACATGGCTTTGTATCATGAGGACGTTGAAGTGACAGCACAAATATTGAACAATACCTAAAAAGTCAAGAGGCGGGGTCAAAAAAGATTAAAGAAAGGTCTGGTACTAACAGTGCTGGTCTGCAGTGGTATCATATCTATCCAAAAAGCAATACCAGCTGGTGTGGACAAAGCATACTACAAAATTTGTGTTTGTTTATGTTTGAGGTAAACATGTCTTGGATTAAACAGAAAACCACAAAGCTGACTAACAAAGATCATCCCTGCTGATAAAAGAAGCACTCAGAAACATCACTATTTATCTGAGATGTGAAGGAGCAGAAAGGAGGATCAGTAAAACTAAAGGGGGAAATTACAGCTGGAAGATTTGGCAGTGCTTTACTTTAGGTTTTCCCTTCTTACTCAGCAAAGGAAAAAAATTTTTTTACAAAAGCTCCTGATTGCTAAGGAGGTATTTGGAAATGGCAAGTGGTTTTAAAATAGAGAGTTTGAAATCAAAAATCTAGAATATCTAAAAAAAAAAAAAAAAGTAGAAAAATGGAAATAAATAGAAATATTTACAATTAAGGTGCATTTTAAACTTATGACTGATATTCAATATCAGTGGAGGTCAGACAACTCTTATCTTCAACAATACTAATGCCTCTCAATCTTGAAGTCAAAAGTTACTGGATCAAAGGAACCCTTATTTTTCCTGCATTTTCCCTAAAACTGAAAGCTATTTGAATTTTAAAGTCTAGTTTGTTTATAAAGTTACAGACTACACTGTCAGATGACACTGCAGCTCTTACAAAAGTTTATTGCTTAATTAACAATGCTGAGGTCAACTTTTTTCAGAAAAAGAACACTATGGACTTTTCTGAACTATGTTTTTTCAACTGCCTGGAAGTACTCAAGAATCAAGCAAAACTTTACAAACAATTTCAAAACTTGAACTGGGAATTGATTCAGAATGTGAGAACATTAGAATGAATTTTTAAAAAATTTTAAATTAGCTTGAATATGCATATGAAAATTTAGCACCATTTAAACACTCACAGAGAAAAATATCCGTATCTTATAGCAATACAGCTGAATCTCATAATAATTCACAATATAAAGAAAACAGGGAAAAACACAATTTAATATAGCTGAATATTTTTTGTTCTTTAAGGTTCTGTTCATTAAAAGAAGTGATTCAGTTTTTATATTACATAAGCCTAGTGCTTTCTCATATTTGACCTTTTTAGTTTGAACACCTTAGCTTAAAATCCTGTTTAAAAAAATAGGTCTATCTTTCTGACTTTTGAGTAGAATTCACATGCATAGGTCTGGTCATAGGTCACTGAGCATAGCTCATTGCTCTTCATTTGTATTTCAGGGCTGTGCTTTGGGGAAGGGTTCTGCTGACACCCCTTAACACCTGAGGCAAGACACAGACAACGAGTAGTTGGAACCAGGCTTCACAATTCCAGTTCTGAAACCGCCTCCAGCAACATTATGTAGACAAGTGGTCTTGTCCACTTGTATTTTACAAAGCCATGTTGTCAGTCCTTACAAATAGGAGGAGCTGTTTGAAGCAGTAAGGATTTCCTTTATCTACACTTAGAGGTCGCAAAGACTGATCTGAAGGCCATGGAAAAGAATTCAATTTCATTGAAAATAGACTACAGAAAAATAAAAGCCCAGAGTGAAAATTCAGATTAAGGCTTTTACTCACCTCAGAGACTAATATTTACTGGCAGTTAACTTCTCATGCAACTCTGATCATCATTTGATTTTCAATGTTCAGTCTCTGAACACAGACTAATAAAATATCAAAGGGAAAGCAGAACACATGCTATTAAAACATCAATTATTAAAATTATTAACATTATTGAAATTCGATATCTTTAAAGTGCCATTGGAAAAGGAAAAAACTGAATGACAGGAGAAAAAAAGCCAAATAAAACACATAATGGAAAGACAGGGAAAGCAAAAATTATGAAGTGAAAAGCAGTAGTGAAGAAAACCCCTGTCCTCGTTCTGGCCAGGACAGCGTTAACTTTTGCAGCAGCCAGGAGGGCAAGTCCAGGACGCTGGAGTAATTTGATATCACCTCACACCATGGGCAGGGGGGGGTGGAGGGGAACTGCATCTTTCAATTTTGTGGAAGGGTGAGATCAGGTAGCGCTGGTTTCCTTGGCAATTGCATGTCAATCGTTCACCTGTCTCATAAACTGTTACTAGTGTTGTTGCAGTTACTGTTTGTTTTCTTATTTCATTGATGTTTCTAGTAAATTGTTCTTATCTTAAGCTGTTATCTTTCCTTTTTTGTGCCTCCAGTTCTCCTCTCCATCCCGTCAGCAGCCAGACAGGGGAAGTGAGGGACGCATGGCATGGGGTGTTTCAGTGGGAACACTAAATTAGAGGATAACATTCCTAAACCACAACAGCTCCTCTATACTCCTTTAAACTATTGCCCTGGAGCTCAGAGAACGGGAACATGAAAATCAAACCATACTTGACATCACTGGTACTGTCTATGTAAAACAAAAGGTCAGACTGTGATCCACAAGGTCACTTTGCCAGACTACATCATTGATTTTAATGTAGTGTAAACTGATTTTACAGCAGACATCACATGCATGATGGTCAGCTTTATTTACATACTGGTGGTGGTTAACAGTTACCACTGAAATAAGACAAAAGATGGAAACTGATATTTGTCATTCAAGGACAGGGCTATAAAAATAAAAAGAAAATGCTCCTTTGTGATAGACTTGAAGTAATAGTTTAAGTATGAATCTTCAAGAACTTAGTATGGAGAAAGCTTTGCTCTCTGTATTCACACTTTGCACAACCTTACTACTTGAGGAGTTGCAAGGTATAAAAACCCTTCTAAGAATTTAAATTATTACTACAAGTTTTGTGTATATTATCAAATGCCTTCTTCCTTCCACAGATGTTCTGTTAAAGAATCAAAAGTCACTGTTTTCAGCATGCTTAAAGCACTACATGTGCACTCAGACCAAAAAGAGAATTAAATATGACTTTCTTTTTGTATTATCACACTTTAATCAGTAATTTTCAGAATATTTTTTTTTTCCAAAGATGTTCACTTTTGTTAAGAAATGTACTTTTTTGTCCAAAAAATGATACTATCACAAGCTTCAGTTTCTCTTAGTGTTAAGCATTGCCTGTCATAAATGTGTTCCCTACGTGAGAAATCCTTCACCATCTAAAAATAGTTGCAATTATTTTGCTACAATCAAGAGCAAAAGCCAAGTCAGGAATACCAGAAGAGGACTACCCAAGTGAAACAGGATGTGGTATCATGTACAGTACACTTACTTTTTCACTTGGTGCCTGAGAGAAGGTGGTACTTGTCTAGCCTAAATCAACCATGAGTGTTGCTAATGCCAGCAGATACTAATCAACTGAATTCCTATCACGAACACCATGAAAAATGTCCCACAACATCAAGAAGTTCTGGTCATGTGTCTGAACATATCTGCACTGCTTTTCATGCTCTGCCTCAGTCCAGGAAACTACAGAAATGGGCAAATGCTCAGGGACCCAGATTATCAAAAACTTGAACTAGGCTAAATTACACTGAATTCCAACCCTTACAATGTACAAGAAAACACAAAATAATCAGTGATGTATCTCTGCCTGATTCTTCCCAGTCACTCATCACATTGTTTGAGTCCAAGACTTAGGTTAGCCCTTGCTTTGCCTCTATTCCTTGTAAAGGTTTTTTACACCTGACCAAATCAAAAGAGGTGCTGTATTTTAAAAACCTGGAACTCAGTTCAGATAGAAACACATACAGCTGGCATCTGAATATCCATTTCTAGCATCTGACTGCCAAAATAATTCTGTTTGAGTACCCGGTTTTGAACTTTGATCTAAGAGTGTTCCTCTCACAGTGTTTCTCTCTGCTTACACAATAACGAGGGCAAGAAATCTCTTACTGATTTTTGTCTATGTCCAGACCATAGCTCCCTCTACTTAAGCAGACAATGTTAAACAAAAACACAGTAAGATGATCATGACCATCCAGTTTTTCACTGTAAAATTAACACCTGGATCATGGGTTTGCAAGGCAAGAGGGTTGGCAAGATGGTTAAGCCATGCAGCTGGTGTAAAGTTAGCATAATGGTCGCAGACATCCAAGGTTTTAGTATTTGAAGGTGACCAATGTGAAGCAGATCTCTTTTAGAAGCTTGGGCTTGTAAATGAATTAAGTGACCACAGAGTTTATATTTACCAACCTTTTTTTTTGTTATTTTTTTTAAATCTGATTCTTCAGTGCTTTAATACTAGAGCGCTCATTTGTTGGCTTTTTCTTGTCTCTGTTTTTGTTGTCATGCCCCACCATTCACTCTTCCTAAATTCATAGTGGCCTTTCCTGGTCTAAATTCACTATTAACAGCAGTAGGTGCAGAGCAATAACACATCACAGTGAATCCTCCCTGGATTCTGAAAACAACCGAGAGAAGAAAATGAGTTCCCTTCAACTGCCCAGACTGCCTCTCTGGTGAGAATACCATCTAAAAATAACAAAAATGCTATCTATTTATGTTCACAGGAGCTGGGAAGAGACTTACAGCTTATTTTTTATTTAGTAAGCACTATGGAGTAGCAAGCTTTGATTGCAAGTAGACAGTGGCCTAGACGATTCACATCCCTTGACTTGTTTTCTGAATCTCCATACCCCATTACTTATTCCCTATGATAGGTAAAACCCCTTACTTTATACACTTTGTTTGTTCCTATATCTTACTTCCTAAATTCAACAATAAGGAACCTGTGCAACACATATTTTGAAAGTTTAGTAATTAGGTTTATAGTAGTCATTTAATTTTTGCCATGAAAGTGTTCCTTGAATGTCTTTGTTATGAAAAGGAGAAGGCCAGGGCTTCAGATTAAGTGAGCGAGATCTTCAGCTATGGAAGGATAACTGTTTCACTCCAATGGCACAATGTCATTTGAAAGCCAATTCCCCTGACCTAGAGGATCTTCCCTGACTTCATCTCTCCTGTTGGACTTTTCCACTTTGTAATTAAGTATTCACTGGGTAAGAGGGAAACAAAGAATAAAGAAAAAAGGAAAAAATAATCCCTTTGTAGAAATTCCAGTCCTCTAGTCCAAGGAATATTTAAATATTTAGGCAAAGTGGAAATGCTTTTCCAGAGAGTCTGGGAGAGTTTTACCATGGTGGTTACATTCCAACAGAGAAAGCAGAGAGAGGGAACTCAGTGTACCTCTACAGGGGAAGAGATGCCTGCTTAGCTTTTTCAAACAACTTAAATAGTTATATTTACCAAGTGAGTTGAAAAGGAATGGTGTAGTTGAATAGCTAATAAACATGGTACATGTAGGTATGTTAATGTCTTTAACTATATGTCCACTATTTCTTTAAAATTGTTGTTTTATCCTAAATTATTCAAGTAGTAATCAAAGAAGGAAAGCAATGTGAAATTCATCAGATTTAAGGTGTCTGTTCCTGTAATAAATACAGGATATTTGTTGTGATGTTTGTTTGTCCTAACTTGTGCTGTACAAACTTTTCTAATCTTTAAAGAAGTTAGCAAAAGCCTGAGGGGGAGGTATCCTAAAAAGAAGAAGGTACTTCTGACACGGATTTTTTTTAAGGTTGATTAATTAGTGGTGTTACATACACTATGTACCTTTACCAGTGATGTGGGCTGAATCCAGATGATAGGTCAAATGCACAAGTGAAGTTTTAATGAAAACAGATGCCCAGAGGATCCTACAGCAGCTGTGTCTGCCCACTGCTCCATATGTGGAACATCTTCCCATTGCTTCACAGTGCTGGACTCCCTCACTTCCAAGAAACCAGGGGCCTCTTAAAACAAGGTTGAAAGGAGAAAGGCTTGCTAGTCAGCTGGCAACGTATCTGCATTTTTAAGCTAGCCTGGATACAGTGGAGGAGAGCTTAGTTTGTGCTATGTGACTGACCTCTCTTAGCCAAGTTCGTAGCAGTGTGAGCTATCAAATATGACAGGCTCTTGGCAAGTATTTGCATGCTTTTGGCTGGAATCTCTTCCAAGCCCAGCTGGGATCAATTAAACTAAATAATAGTTCTTCCAATAACTAGCTCCTACCTCATTCTTCAGAAATTGTTTAGTGTTCAAATGTAAATACTGTTAAGTTCATACCTTGCTCACCCTTCCCCCCCTTCGAAGAAACTCACAGACCTACAACTTGAAGAGTTTTAGAGCAAGCTCTTGAAGGTTGAATAAGGAAGAAACATGGTACACGTAAGCATACATTCTTGTCTTTTGGTTTGCCATCATGAAATCCATTCTGCCTATCTAAGGCCCTAAATATGAATAAAAACCTCACCACACATTCATTTCTCTAGACTTCATATGAAATGGAGGTACCATTGTCCCTAATTGATTGGTAAACTGGTCCAACTAAACTCATCAAATCCTGCTCTAAAAATTTGGAGTAAATGTCCAAAAAAAATCAGCTGTGCTATAACTCAAGTTTTTGCAGGACCAGGTGATGATCACTTTAGAACCAGGAACATTTAAATTCAAGATCAGCTTTTTTTAGTGATTTTACTACTATTGATTTGCTGTGAGAAATATGAATAATTAACCTTGACATTTAAAAGATGCATAACAGTGCAACTGGAGCAAACACATGAATGTTTTTCATTGTGAATGAAAAGAAGAATTAATTTCCATTCAAGTTGAAAAAAAAAGAAAAAAAAAAAGCTAATTTTTATAATCCAGTAGTCACGAAATATTTCCTGAGCCCATGTTAAAACCGTGAACCAAAACAAATATTTTTTATTAAGCCAGAAGTATCTGCACAGTTTTAAAGTCCCTGATCACTCTATCAGTTACAGAGGAATACAGTTCCCTACCCAAATAAAAAGAAATATAGTACTTTATTTTTTATTCTAATGAATTTCATGCAGTTTTACATGCTAGATTTCCAAAACCTAATGTAACACTAAGAAAACAGCACTTGTTCTGCTAGGCATTTGAATGCAGTTGGATCATTCAGCTGCTTAAAGGCCCTTGATGAAAGGAAGCCAAGATTTTTATGATCCTGCAAAATGTCCAGTACTACCAAGGAATAGTGTGCTCTTTTGTCATTGCATTCCTTAGGTAATGACTCTCCCCTCCAAGTATTCTCCCCTCTTTTGAGGAGCTGGAATAGCCTCTCTGGCCTAAGCTCTATCCACCATGTCATGCTAACCTGACAGTACTCTCAAGGAGCTCGCAGAGCCTCTTCAAGGAGTCAAATTTTAAACACTGTTGAATTTTACAATTGTGATTTCTGAAAATAAAGTCTCACTTGAAAGAAGCAATATGAATAGCAGAAAGCCTGTAATGCCATTTAACTTCAGAAAAAATTCCTTGGGTGAAGAGTAAGAGAATGGCTGAAGGGACCAAGCTTGTCAGTTAAGTCACTCTCTGTAAAAAGATCAATAGACATGGCATTGTAAGGTCCTAAATTTATTGTTTTTACACAACCTTGTAGAAAATTCTCACTTCTCTCGAAAGAGAGTTTATTACAGCTGTCAGGACTAAATGATTCAGCAAGAAATCTTATGAGTTAAATCTAGTAAAACACTTCTGCCTCACAGGAGGAAGTAGCCTTTGAGACCGATCTCCAACATCAGTACATTTTAGTGATATGATTCTACCTACCATAGCCTGTCTACTGGTCGAAGTATTTCTTTTAAACAGAAAAAGAAAAGACATTCCTATGTAAAGTAAATTTCTATTTCAGTAAACTTTCCAATTGAAAACATGCCAAGCAAAATCACAGTTACCCTTTTAGGGGGAAACCTCCACAGTGAACTTCTGGGATAATTTCCTGACAAGAAAAGCAAGTGACTTGACAGCAATTAAGGAATTCAGTTCCTTATTACATACATATAAAAATATCAATTCCATTCCTAGAATCCCAACTCTACACCAAAGAGACATCATGTGTTTAAGCATCACTTTGCTCTTTCTTAATGATTCCCAAAGGCACTGCCTCAAAGACAGAGTAGTTACTCAGATTGAAAAAAATAAAAAGCCACACAAAATCACAGCCTGACAGTATTTTCCCATTATTTCCCATCTTATGCCTGGCAACTTTCTAACACTGTTTTCAGACTGCATTCCAGGGAAGTGTTTCCATTAGAGTCACAGCTGAGGCAGGGGTGCATATGGATAACAAAGTGAACATTTCTCCTAGGTATCCCAAACCAGCTCCCAGCCTTGTCCTATCCTGTCCTGCTGGCTGACTGTGCTCTCCAGACACCCACAGGCACAGGAGTATGTCACAACAGAGACACTAACCTTTGGAAGAGACACTAGGTCTGGTCTGTGTAGACCACACCAGATCTGCAGGCTCACATGGACTTGCAGTTGGGCTGATATGAGATAGCCAAAACAGATTATTCAGCCGTCTAAAGCGTTTAGTAAGATACTCTTAGGGTACAGCCAGGAACCACCAAGAGGGAAGGGATTAGATTCTGCTGAAAATTACCATAGATCACGCAGCATAACAGACTTACTGTTCATGTTTTCACCCATGTGGCTGTTTCAAAACACAGGAGTGTGTGAGGAATGGGGGAAAGGAGACAGGAGATAGGGGGAGTGTGAGGAGGGGGGATGTAACAGGAATTTAGGGATGCATAGTATGTAGCAAGTCATCTGTAGTTCACAGACACAATAGCAGCACTTACAAATCAAGACAGATGGACAAATAAAAAAGACTAAAACAGTGTGGTAATACCTAGTAAAGATGAGGGGAGAGCTTCAGAGAAGGGCTCTGCAGCTGAAGTAGGGAGCACATCTGGGTCCCTCGCTGCTGCACTGCCGTGGTGATCAGCCTTGTCTGCCCACCCAGGGACAAGATGGCCCAAGCTACACGTGCCAGGAGGAAGCTTCTGGGAGATGGGGTGAGGAGGGAGAGGCAGAAAGAGCGGGAGAAAAAGCAGGGGACGTTCCCCCTTCCAACATCTGTGGAAGGTGGGAGGGGATGGACTGAGGAGTCACTTCCCTTGTGTCTGTGCAGGGTGCTGCTTTGACACCTTCCTCCTGGCTCTGCTTGGCCCTCGCTTTACCCCAGGTTGGCACCAATCAGAAATTACTGTCTTGACAGAGAACAATTAAAGCAACAGGATCATTGAAACCCCAGCAGATCTTCCACAGACCAAACAAAACCACACCAGCTGTCAAGCCATTGGGACCAGAAAGCAGTGTGCTACCTGAAGAAGGGTCCAGCTTTGCTTGCTGGGAGATACAAGCATGACAGATGAACTGGGAGAAGAAGGCACAATTTTACCTGCTGCACACTGGTCACGCAAAATGGGCCAGAAAAATGTCCAGTAATGGCTGAAAGGAGACAAAGTTTCACACAGACAACAAATGAGGAAAGGGGAACCTGTGCTTTTGGCTAAGGAGTTAATGGCTGTGACAGCACTTCACTAGTTGCAGCTTTAAGAAGATCAGGTTGTTCCTTAAAAGAAGGGCAACAAAATAACAAAATGGTGTGAGAACCTACAAAACCTGGGGTCTGTTGTCACAAAAAGATTAAAGAAACTCAGAGTGAAATCAAAACAGTTAATAAACTAACCCTGTCTGTGCACCATCCTTTCTCCTACTCTTGTTCTCAGCCCAGCAGCCCATGGGTACCTGCAAGGATGCTACACAGTTTGCAGAAGAAAGTTCTTTGTTTTCATCCTCTCTGAGGCCAGCAGCGTGTCTGCTCCCTGTCTCTCTGCCATCTGTCAGGCTCTGCTCACGCAGCACATGAGCTTGTGCTCCCCGGCACACACATGTACATGTGCTGTGATCTCCCTCTTCCCACTCCCCTCAGCTCCGTGCTGAGCCACCCTCAGACCCTGTACTTCATCAAGGCTCAGCCTGCAACTGTCAGGAAAAAGTAAGCTGCCTTTTACAGTCATTGACAAGGAGGCTGAAAGTAATTTGGGAAGTTATGGAAGTATGTGGAGAGAAGCCCAAAAATATTTTCTAATTAATACCATCTGTATTGATCTATATTCTACATTAACTCTCTTCTAATAGAAGACCCAAGTTACATTCTTAATAAAAGCACTATCAATAGGGTTAGAAGGTATTTTTATATATCTACTTTAAAATAATGCTTACAAAAGCAAGGGTTCATTGGTTGTAGTATTTATGCTGTTAAGGTGGAACATACAAGTCCTGAACAATTGAACCCTGTCTTGGGTCAAATCTTGCTAGATGGCTTAAGGTGGGTGGGCGAGACAGAAGAGATACAGAAGACATGTCAGGAAAAGAAAGATCTACATTATGTTATTAAACTTCATGTATGCACCAAAATAATGATGTATTAAAATCCACCATCCAATTCCTATGTTGTGTTTTATTTAAACAGGAACCAGCAGACACAATGCCAAAATACCTTACTGAATAGCTAAGTGTAGTGTAACGCAACATATCAGAGTCTGGTGAAAGGAGGCAGGTTCAGTGTGCATGAAAGGTACACTCTGAAATTTCCTCAAAGCTTGTGAAATGCAAGCTGTACTGAAAAATCACTACATGCATTTGCTGAAAAGGAAATAACAACAGCAGAGTTGGTGAAATTGAACATATCAGTCCTGTGGTGGAACCTCCTGCTGGGACCTGGAAGGGCTGCTGGACTGCCATCACTTTCATCTGTGCAAGCAGGGAACGGAAATTTTTACAGAATCAGAAGCACCTTGGCAATGCCTGTGACAATTCCTTGGTAATTCACTTTCTCTCCAGTCTCAGGAACCCACAATATTATACTATTATATGATTCCTTTTTCACAAATCCTTCAGTTCTTCCATTGTCCACCCACAGACCTAATACTTTAAAAACACCCTTATTTGCCCTCTCAATTTCCTTTCAGCCACCAGTTCATCCAGTAAAGATGAAATGTACTAGCTGGGAATCCTGAAAGCAGTTTTGTAGTTACCTTGGTGTGCTTGAGTGGTGAGATTCAAGGTCCTCCAGTCCTTTAGAATCTTCAGAGTTGGCAGAGCTGGGGGCAAAGAAAGACTGTGCCCAAGTCTAAAGGACTTGGCTGTTTTACAAGAGCTGCTGTTTCTTTCTCAGGTGCCAGTGACTCCACAGTGCATCTCCCTGGCTCTGTCCAAGATACTAATGGATGAGACAAAGGTCTTTTCACAGCATCTGAACTAGTTACAAGAACAATAAGTATGCACATGAGACTGGAAACATTTAACAAAAACAATGAGGGATTTTTGCGTACGCTCTTAAATTTTTGGAAAAGAGCAAAAGAAATGTGAAAGCACTTTTTTTTTTTCTGTTTATTGTAAAGTTCAGCTAGCTCCTCTTATTGATTCACACAACTGCACTAGAAGCACTAGAAAGAGCAACAAAGTTTGGAGGACAGTTTTTGAAACACGAAGTTGATTTGCCTGCAAGAGTGAGGAGGAGAGAAGCTATCCAACAGGTTTTGAGCCTGCTGTGAAAGGGGACACAGTCCATTCAGGCTTTGGAACCAGGTCAAGTATGTCATGGTTGGCGGGGTGCTCAAAGAAAAGTGCAGAAACTGAACTTTCCACCTCAAGACCCAAAGAACTGTCCTCCCACACACAGTCAGCACCATTGGTGCCTTTCTGACCAGGCAGCTGGGTATCTGTGAGCTGCAAATGATACATGGCAGCATCATGCCGAGATGCTGTCCCAGTCAAATGCTGTTGCCCTGTTCAGAAACCCCAGCTCAAGGAGACTTTGAGAGATCTCTGTTGCATAGATAATTATATCAACAAATACGTTTGTCTAACTTCTCTAGAGAAAATTGCTTTAGGACTAGGCTATCATTCCTGATCTTTACAGGATTTTGTGACAGTTTGGACCTGGCTCCCTGCCAAATGTCCAAAGCACAGTATCAGCTCCCCCTTCCCCCTCCCTTCTCTC
>JAYRBT010000001.1:2231614-2245636 GCA_036023395.1 Myiotriccus ornatus
GGAATACTGGGTACTTGGCCACTTCCTTGGTTACAAACTGGTCACCAGGAAGGCCTAGACTAAAACCATCACAGATTTATACACGTGCATGTATATGGACCGAATCTGTCATGGGTCTGGTCCATGCATTCTGAGCTCTCTGCCTTTCATGGAATCTCAGAATGCTTGCGGTTGGAAGGAACCTCTGAAGATCATCTCATCCAGCTCCCCTGCTAAAGCAAGTTACCCCAGAGCAGGTTGTACAGGATCTCCAGCAGTATGTGGAAACGATTCCCACTCATAGCCATGGTCTACGAAAAGCTGCCACTGGCAATACTGGATCCACCCAGATTGTGGTTTCTAAGGTAGAGACACTGGGACAATTGGGATCTAGTTGAGGATGGTCCCACCTCAGCCTGGTGTTCTACATTAGGGAGATTATAAACAATTTCATTTGTAAGATAAATTTGTCATTCCCTCATTTTATAGTATAACAAGTGACACATATCTACAGAACTTTGAAAATAAATATATAGTCAAGAATATATATTTAAAAAATCCAGTTTAAACAGGAGTTGATAAGCAAGAAAATAATTTTATAGATGCCTTAACAGCTTGTGAAGAGAAATGAAGTTTCACATTTTATTGAGGAGTTACTATAAAAAAAGGTTGGCAATTAGATTTTTTAATGATCACAGGTTTACATGAAAGACTTGAAAAAAAGATTAGGAAAGCAAAACAAAAAAAAATCTATATTTTGCATTAATTCTCTTTAAAAATAAGTTTGCTTACACATAATATCTTCAATGTTTACTATAAGATTAGGAGAGAATAAAATAGAACCAGAATCTTGGCTAAGTAAAGAACATACATTATGGATTTTTCCTTTCATTCTCATTAGTCACAGAATAGTAAGAAAATGGACATTTTCCTGTGAGGTAAATATCCAGATCCCAGTTCTTACTGCACAGAGTGTTTGGGCCTGTAGAGCTTGATAAATTGAATGTTAATTTGCAAATAGACTTGAAGCAGACATATACATAATTTTTGGCAAGAAGTCTGCATTCAAGGACAATTTTGCTTTATTTTTGTATGTTTACTGGTCTGAGATGTGCAGTCTGAATTTCACAGAGGATACTATAGCAATGATCATATAACAACTTCAGTATTTCAGCTTCTATTTGCCTAAGGAATAATTATACAGAATTCTTGTTTCCCAGTGACTAATAGTATCATAGAATCATAGTATAGAATGGCTTGGTCTGGAAGGGACCATTTAAGATCATTTCTTTCTACTGCCTGCCATGGGCAGGGACACCTTCAATTAGACCAAGTTGCCCCAAGTTCCATCCAATCTTGCCTTGAAAACTTCCAAGGATGGGGCAGCCACAGCTTCTCTGGGCAACCTGTGCCAGGCCTTAACCACTCTCACAGTAAAGAATTTCTTTCTAAAATCTAAACCTACTCTCTTTCAGTTTGAAGCCATTCTCCCTGGTCCTGTGTGAGAGACTGGAAAAAAGGTTTACTGGCTCAAAAGAACAAAAGAATGGGGCAGGGCAAGTTGTGCCAAGGTGGTAGGGTGCACTGCTTCACTCTCCCTGTCCTGGAGCTTCCAGTCTGGCCCAGAATGGCTATTAGCCGCTGGCACACTGAAAGCTCCACCTGGGGGCAGAGCCCTGAGAGACCAGAGCACACACAAGCAGTTGCACAGGTATACACATGGTTGTGCCCCTGCTGTCTTGGATTCCATAGCAGCTGGGACCGTGCTGGAACTAAGGCAGTGGGTATATTTTTCTTTTCTTTGTCTCTCTCTCTCTGCTTTTCTTCTCCTAACTTCCTCTTCTCAAAATCTGGGTAACTTAAAGTTGCATGGGTTAGAGTTTGCTAAGTCAATACTTAGCGAAATGCTTTATTTTGATTGAATATTGCTTTAAAATTTGACAAGTACCCTAATTCTCTAAAGTTTTCCAGTATGGTTTGTTGTTTAACCTTCTGAGTAATTTGTTGTTTTCTCCCATGCGCTGCCTCAGGGTATCAAAGTACCTAAGCCCCTTCAAGAAACTCACCAAGCGAGACCGGGAATATACATCCTGCCACTGACATATCAAACTGTAATGCCTGATGTATCATCCGCTAATGCCCAACTGTGCTTTGTCATAGGTCATTAGCTTGCATAATTCATGTAAAAATATTATAATGCAGATAAATTTGAAGAGTCAGCAGTTGTGCATCTCTGTGCTGCTGAACCTGACTAATACAGCTTTCTTCTCTCTCAGGGCTCAGTAAATCATCCATGAGGTCAGATTCAAATCAGTTTGCCACCAGATGACTTAATATGTGGCCAGAGTGGGAAACAGCTGTGCAGAGATGCCCACAGCATTATGCCCCTTTAATTTTCATGGTCCACCTCAAAGACTTTAATTAAAGTTAGGGAATGAGGAGCCTTTAGAAACCTCTTCCACTCTTCATCCCCTTTCCTGGGCTGATACCATAGATCACAGTTATTTTCCTTTTTTATCATATACAGGAGAAAAAGAAATGTCTCATGAAAAATTACACTCATCATCCATAATTAAAACAAAATAATCACTCTGCTAAATATTTATCCTACCTTTAAGAGGATAGGTACTTATGATGGCTATTACAAATATCATTTGGGAATGACTCAAATACCATAGTGATGAGAGTAATGTACAAATGAAGATAGAAGAGAAAATGAATAAATTGGGTGAGAATTAAGGAGTTTTTACCATAGTTTTCAGCAATTTAAAGGGTATTAAATATAAAAAACATGTAACAAGAGAAGTGTAAGACACCCTGCCTACATCCCAGTACAGAACACACAGCAGAGTAACGTGAGCCTTAAACTGGAACTCTGTGACAGCCTAAAAACCCCTCAGAGTCTGACCTCCTCTCCCATAACCAGAGATTGTTTCATATGTTTTCTGTAGAATTTCATTCTACAACAATGTATCTTAATAATGAATACCCTGAAGCTCCAGATAAATACTTTTGTAATAAAGTTCATAAATAATTGTATGATCATTCTCTGAATAATGTCAGTTATTCTGGTATGTAAGGCCTGAATGTTAAATGAACCAGACTTTGAAAATATGTTCCAGTATTTGTCAACTGGAGAGAAAGTGTGATTTTTTTTTTTTTCCCAGAAGTCCTGAACTGAGAATTCAGCTTGACAACTATGGTGACAAAATGAACAGAATTTTGTTTGAGTCTCTGTTTCTCAGTACAGAATACAACTGTGTTCAGTTGTTTCTCATCCAGAATAGGTGGACTTCCTGAAGTATTGCAAGAGAGGAAAATTTGTGACGCTGCTAATATAAACAGGTGGGTGTTCAAGAATTTAAAAATGTGATGCCTGTTGCTATACTTCATCACATGAGTCGTATACTTTCAGCTGTGTCTTTGGCAGGGGAAAGTAAATTGAAATTGATACTCACCATTTGACACTATAAATTTTATTCCAGAAGTGTTCTTTTATTATTGATTATTACCTATTGATGCTTCACTTGTTTCACTAGTAGGTTTCTCTTTTTCACTAAAAAGATACAATAATATCACCATATTAATGGTCTCCTGGAATCCCGTAACTTTTCCAGAACTACAAACCTGGCCATCAAAACATAGCCTCAAGTGCTCTTTAGTGAGAAATAAATATGCCCAGCATCAGCACTGGATAGAAGCTTTTATACACAGCTGCGGAATCAAATAGCTACAAGACAGAAGACTGGCTGTGGCTACCTCTCCCTGTAAATAGCGCCTAGAGATACACCTAGTCATGAGGAAACACAGGCATCTCCACGAATAAACAAACAGAAATATGTTGAAGACTTCTTTGAGAAACCCACAGCAAAGTCCTGTCAAAACCATCAACAGCATTAAACAAATATCTTCCTTCCTTTAATTAATACCTAATTTTGTACTTCATTTCCTTTATGTTTAACACTGGAACAAAGCATTTATTCCTGGGAAGGGACTGAATTGTATTGCTGCCCTTAAAACACACACCTTTTTTTTTTTTCCTTCACGAAAAATAAAGAGATGGAAACCCTTTCTTTCAGTTCTACCCCTTTTTAGAAAGTGAAGAAGTAAAGCTAAGCAGTGGAAGATACTTTTCAAGTAGCACCATGTAGCTCTTTAGCATGTTTGTCAGTCAAGGTACTAGCTCTCATACTGACTGCATTTCGTGTCTTCATATTGCTGTTGAACACACCAAGTTAACCCCAAAAATCCACCCAGGTGCCATTTTACTTGACTTCTCTGATCTGAAAAATCTGAGGATTTTCCATGGCAATGGTGAGTAAATGTTTCATAGTTTAGATTAGATTAGATTAGATTAGGAGAATATTTCATAACCATAAAGAGATACCTCTGCACACTCTCTAATTTTCATAATTCAGAAATACCAGTTCAACAGCTTTTCTACCCTAAGTCTTACACTGTGCCTGTTGCAGCAGTATTTACAACTTGGTACCACTCAGCTCTTTTGGATCTGTAGGAAGGATTAATTCTTTAACTAGAGGAAGTGAGTTGGGCAAATACTTTTTTTCAACAAAAAAGCCAGCAACAAAAAGGTCAACCATAAAATGGCTTGATTTGTTCATCCTGGAGGAGAGCAGACTGAGGGCAGGCCCCACAGCCGTCTGCAGCTTCCTCATGACGGGAAGTGGAGGGGCAGGTGCCGATCTCTTCTCTCTGTGCACCAGTGACAGGACGTGAGGGAACGGCATGAAACAGTGTCAGGGAAGGTTTAGGCTGGATCTCAGGAAAAGGTTGTTCACCCAGAGGGCAGTTGGGCACTGGAACAGGCTCCCTAGAGAAGTAATCGCAGCGCCAAGCCCATCAGAGTTCAAGAAGTGTTTGGACAAAACTCTCTGGCACGTGGTGGGATTTTTGGGGTGTCCTGTGCAGGGACAGGAGTTGGATTTTGATGATGCTTGTGGGTCCCTTATAACTTAGCATATTCTGTGGCTCTATGAAAAAAAATTCTGGGGACTTGATGAAAAAGCTATTTTGTATGTTTGGGTCATGCTGCCCATGAAATTTGGCTAAAAAAATTGGGAGACATTTTCAAAAGTAATGAATCATTTTCCTTGGCTAAAATATTTCATCTTGGAATTTCCAAAGAAATTTCTGTTTCACATTAGTCTTCAAATACAATTCCAAGTTGTATTCCAAGATGTGATGCTTAGTCTCTGTCCCCCTTAATAGACAGGGTCCCGATCAGGGTCAGTACAGGAGATTTTACTTAATTAAAACAGGAGTGCATTGACCTAAGCAACAAAATTGCAACTATATGAGCAGCATTAAGATATTCGGCTAGCAACATGCATTGTCATGTAGAGATAGGACAAGGGGAAATGGCTCTGACAGAGAGTAGTTTAGATTAGATGTTAGGAAGAAATTATTCCCCGTGAGGGTGGTGAGACTCTAGAACACTTTGCCCGGAGAAGCTGTGGTTGTCCCATCCCTGGAAGTGCTCAGGACAGTGTTGGATGGAGCTCTGAGCAACCTGGTGCAATGGGATGTGTCCCTGCCTATGGCATGGGGGTGGAACAAGGTGATCTTTAAGGTCCTTTCCAACCCAAACCATTCTATGATTGTATGATTCTATGAAATGCACCACATTTAAACGTCTAAGCAACGTCTTCATGCACTGTGTAAAAGTGTCACTGCTATTAGAAACTGCAAGGGCATGGGAAAAGGAAAAAGAAGTTCTCTTTTACAGAAGTTGCCTCTTCATTATCTAAAAGCCATGACTGTATATAGAATCTGAAACTCATCAATAATGGTTAATACACGATTGTTGTAAATCCGAGGTTTAAGGTTCTCTTTTTTAACTTTCATAGGCCTTAAAGACTGATTTAAATACAAGAACCAGAGCTAATGTTGACTAAGCCTGAGGTGCTACCTCCAATGACATATGTAGGGTTTAGTTACCTTCACACTTTCAAATTTTCACTACTTTCACACTAAAAAATACAAGATTTTGGTGGTGTTTTTTTGAAATTAAACTACATCATAGTTTTTGAGGTCTGAAAGTTTCCTGCCATTTTTCAGTTTAATAAACTGAAGATTTTAATAGAGATCTTTTTACAACACATACTGCACTCTGAAGGTGTGAATATTTCCTAACTAGCCAAGTTTACATATGGCTCATACAGGAAACTCATAGGTTTCTTAGCAGCCTGACAGTGAAATTTAGCTACAATTGAGTAACATTAATAAAAAATAATCTTTAGGACATCTGCTCCACACGGTAGAGGGCTTGGATCATGTCATTTCTGCTGTATCACAAATGAAAGAAGAGCAAATCATAATCCAGGGAAAAGTCCTGAAAAACTCAGGTCAGGAATTGGCTAAAATAGATGCTTCAGTTAGAAGCTGTTGGACCAGATGACTTAACAGTTATTGCTAGCAACAACAACAATAACTGTTTTGGTAGGGTGAGTGAGGAGGGGCAAATTTATGATTTAATGGCACTTATGTTTTATACATAAAAAGGTATCATTTTAATAATTTTCTTCTTTTTATTACCTGAGGTGCTTAAGATACATAACCTATTTTCTCAGATCACATCAGCACTAGGAAAACATATTTCAATATTTTACGGAGTAATCAAACTGGGATCTATGACTTATCAACAAAATGCCAGCTGAAACAAATCCATCAGCTATAAAATACGCTTTGTATTTATATGGACAAACTAAGCAACTCTGGAAAAGAAAAGAAAATAAGTCAGCTTTCAATCAGGGTTCTTCATGATAAAACTGAACTTCTTTTTCAATTCTCTTGGAAATTTTGAATTGCATTATTTTTTTCCTGGACATGTACTGCAGCTAACACACCCCTGGCTTTGCTCACGCTGTGATCAGTAAGTGGGTAAGCAAAAGAGCAAACACAAATACGTCTTTGTTTGATTTTGAACACCTTCTGTCACCAAGACATTGAAAGTTCATATTAACTTCTGTCACCTGCATTTAGAGACATTTAGGCAACCAATGGCTTGGAAGACACACACACCTGTCACTACCAGTGCAATGCTGGCCATAGGCCAGCGATGAACATTCTGGAGTTGAACATTTCTCTCAGAACAAGAGGTGAATGACAAGGAAGATATGACCAAATGCAAAAGCATCTGGGATTTGCCTTTGACAGGAGGACATAGAGATGAAAATCAGAGCAAACAAAATCACAGGTTATTCAGAGTTGTAAGGGACCTAGAAGGATCTTCAAGTCCAACTCTTCAATGAATGGTCCAACTGAGCTGATCTCAGGGTCATACAATTATCTTCTTTAGCAACAAAACTTTTTCTGTGTGACTTCTCTGAAACTTATGACAGGATTATACTAACCACTATGTGCTTAGAAAAACAGGCATTTGTCTAGAGCCTCTTTACAAAACGTAACAGAAAAACTTGAACAGAACTTAATGGCTTCTGTTGTCTCTTTTATCCAACATTATCAATTTGTTTCATCCCACATCAAACATCCCACATCATCCTACAAACATCCCATGTTTGTAGTCTCTTAGGCTACCAAGCAATCATTCAAGTTAAATTTCCTAGTGAGGCATCAAAGACGGTTCTAACTACTTTTACTGTCTTTTAATATGATGAGTGTCTGGTTTAATTTTCATATTTTTGGTGCTGACTCCAGTTAGAGATGACTAGTCCCTCAGCACAGGTCTGTTAAGGAGGTGCTGGAATAGAGGACAGACACAGCCCTTTTCACAACCCTATCCCCCCTCACATCCTCTCCCCCTTTTTGTTCTGTGGCCCAAATGAGTGGGAAGTCAAGAGCCGCCTTGGAGTCCAACAAGCAGGACCGGGGTACAAACAGTGATCTTGGAGTGGATGAAATGGTGGTGACCACCCTGTGGCTGAAGATCAGATCAGACCAATCTCTTCCCAAACCTTGCTCCATGCTCTGGGTACAGGGCAGCAGCAGGTGATGAGCATCTGCTCCTCCAGGCACAATGTTTTAAAAATTCTCAGCAGTGACTGCAATTTGTGGTGGACACTGACAGTGTGAGAACCATAGGGTGCCCACCCAGCCAAACCCCTCAGCATCCTCTGCCACCCTGTTCAGATCTCCAGCATGGGAACTGCCAGCTTAACAAAGGAGGCATTGTGGTTTGAGATGGGCAGCTGGAAGAGGGGTTAATTTTGGTATTGTACTTCAGAGCCTTATGTCCCACTAAGCCCCATTTAAGGCATGCGAGTAATTTATTATAGCTAGTTCTACAGGCTAGTATTTCATATTTAACAACTCTCCCGCTGTATTTCCAAAAGTAATTTGAGCCTCATTTGAAAAGGCAGCGATTTCAGATATACTGTGGAAGGACTCGCTTTTCAAAGATCTTAAAGGCAGCTGTGCAGTCCAAGCAGAGGCTTTGGCAGGAGTCTGATGTGGTGGTAATACTGCCCAATCCAGACTTTTTCTCTTCAATGGAAAATGATGGAAAGTCCGGCTTTAACAGGATTCAGACACTGGCTCTTGGAAACAGGATTTGGTAACCAAAATAAAAAATATCTCAGAAACTTTATTGACCTCCTTCACTAATGCCTGGCCCAGTACTTGCATTTAATAATTGAAGCGATCAGTTTACTTTAACATAGTGGATCTAAACTTGCCCTCTAATACAGACACAAAATCTCCTTGGCTGCACTGTCTGCAGCCAGAATTTGGGGCAATACATTTGTAAAAATAACATCCAGTGATGGTAACTAAAATAATTTTGCCATTATTTGTCAATACAGTTAGAAGATGAGATGATAATCCTCACACTGTAGTACCAGTGTGGTGTTTATAAAAGTTTGTAGGTGTCAGTGAAATATCATCATGAGCTCAGGTCAGGGATAGAGTCCCTTGTGAAGCTGAGAGAGCTGCATGGAAAGACCCCACATCTATACCCAGCTGTTCCCTTGAAATCCCCTGACCAAGAACTTCACCATAGGACAAACACTGACATCCTACTAGATAAACTCAGAATTTGGCCCAAGAAAGTTTGGATCTTGGTCCACAACATTTTAGAGAACATCTCTACTGCTGTGATATAAAATTAAAAATATTTGAATTTTGTAGCTGAAGGCAAATATGTAAATTTTCATTAAAACAGCTGTTTCATATTGTTTTTAGAGAGAAAAATTAAAACTCAAGCATATATTGCACAGCAAACTGTCTCACTGCACTGTACAAAAGGGGCTTCAGCATCATGGCCTGGTGCGAAGGACAGATAAAGCCTCTCATTTGGGTCCTCACCTCCAGAAAGTTCTTGAATAGTAAAGTGGAGGTAGGTGCTTTAAGCTGCTGAAGAAAAGAATCGTTCTGGAGCAGTCCACTCTTGCCAGATCATCTTTTTCCCACAAGGAGCACCACGCGTTCTCTGCCTTCAGAACACAGCACCAGTTTTCTGGACAGCCTGGTGGTGTGATTTACTTACTGGATTACCACAAAATCAAATGTGCCATTTTGTACTGAGTGTGGGGTAAACACACGATAAATGCATTGGAAGCCACAGTTGCTATTACACAGTAACTTGTGGTACTGGTACAATATGAGATAATAGCAGGGGGTAAAGAGCTGCCTTGAAAGGAGGCTCAGATAAATGCAGCAGCCTGACCAGTTGACTCAGATTTTAGTGTAAAGGGCAAAATTAACCCTTGCTTAAAAAGCCATCAAAATGCTCACATCCTAACTGAAATCAGGGTTCCCATGGCACACCTGAGAATTGCCCGGGCTCTTGCAAAGTTTAAGATTGCAATGAGGAGGACATACACATTTTCTTCACAATGAGTACAGTTCATGTTCTGTCATCAAAGAATTTGGACAAGTTTAACCAGCTGATGATGAATGACAAAAAGACAAAGGAAAATAAGCATGGAAAAGAAGAAGAAGATCAGCAAAAGTGATCAGATATGTGTCCACTGTAAACCAACACTGTCCTAAAGATTTGTGTGAAGCTACATTACGTCACCCTCAGCAATCCACTGTGTTTAACCACTTTCATTTTGGACTGGTTACATTTGTAGAAACCTGACAGATTAATCTGCTGTTCCTATAACTACTCCTAAAAGGTTTTCTTACTTGTGTTAATAACTCAGCTTTTAATAACAGGAATAATAGGGTTATATTCGCTAAACCACAGAAATTAAAGTTATGCAATATTATGATTCCATTTTAAACAATCAAGGATTTGGAAATAAGTGCCCATCACTAAAGTTACCACCAGATTTTGAGGGGAGCTAGCACGTAAAAGATAAATAAATTTCCACCCTGCAAAGAATTACATCACTTTGACAGCTGTTACTGCTGTGAAACAGCACAAGTTCTTTCCCCGTCCCTTTCTCCTTCCTGCTTTTCACTGTGCTTCATGTAAATAGAAATGTTCTCAAACATTTCAACCATTAAAAAAATGCAGTGTTATCTCCATGGGTTCAATGTGGAACTGCATCTTCCGGAACTGCTATAGTGCCCTTTGGGACTTGTTCAATGCTTCACATTGTTGTTTTCTTTCATGAAAGAGGCTCATTATAGACAAGTGATGTGATACTGATCAAAGAAGTCCCATGGTTGCAGGCCAAACTGACAGAAATGCAGTTGTATTTCTCAATAAAATGTTTGGTTCTGATACCTTTTTCACACAAACCTTCAGCTTATCCTGTGGACAGATCGAGTGTGGCCACTGAATCTAATTATGCAGAAAGACGGGGGCTCACCTAATTTTAGCTTTCCTAAAACCTGATAGAATCATAGAATCACAGAACAGTTTGGATTGAAAGGGACCTTAAAGGTCTTCTAGTTCCAGCCCCCTATCATGGGCAGGGACACCTTCAACTAGTCCAGGTTGCTACAATCCCTGTCCAACCTGGCCTTGAACACTTCCAAGGATGGGGCAGCCACAACTTCTCTGGGCAACCTGTGCCAGTGTCTCACCACCCTGACATTGAAGAATTTCTTCTTAATATCTAATCTTAACCTACTCTCAGTTTGAAGCCATTTTCGCCTGTGGACTCACTATAGGCTCTTGTAAATAGTCTCTCTCCATCTTTCTTATTGACTCCCTTCAGGTACTGGAAGGCTGCAATTAGATCACTGAAGCTTCCTCTTTTCCAAGCTGAACAAACTCAATTGTCTCAGCCTTTCCTCATAGCCGAAATGCTCCATCCCTCTAATTGTCTTAGTGGCCTCCTCTGGACTTGCTCCAACAGTCAGTGTCTTAATCTTCTAGCCTCACTCTGTAATCAGCAAAAAGAGATGGATACCTTCAAGGCGAGGTTTATTTACAGATGAGACAGATTAATGTGTCTGATGTGGGGTGCCAGGATCTGGTCCAGAGACACACTTGTCCCCTTAGCACAAAGGGCAGTAACTTGCATCAGCAGCCCTGCTAAGTGCCATCAGACCACCTCAGAGTACATGTCAATATAAATGGGTGTCAGAGAAAAATCAGAGCAGGAATCTCTATACCACTGTGCTCAAATAAGTACACTTGTCCCTTGATATATCTAGGGTTTCATAAAACCAGAAACTGATTCAACAAGGTCTTCTGGCAAGCTGTTTCCCACAGTTCTGCAGGAGATACTCAACCAAAGAGTTTCAGTGAGACTACAGGCTCCCAAACCTGCCAAGTGCAATGCTTGGTCCTCCTCTGCAATCAGTGGAGAAAATCGGGCTACTTTAGAGGATAATTCAGAAAAACCAGCCAGTTAGCTAAAGTGCTGATGTAGAAGCTTTATGCAATATGTAAACACTAATGTGGTAGGTGGCTTCAAAATGGCAGTAGAAACATCTGAAAACTATTCCAAAAAACAGTATTTCTAATAAAAACTGCTTTGACTTTAAGTGTGGACATGCTAATTTACGTCAAAGAGAAAGGTCCTTCTTTCATGTAGAAAGGAGAATGGCTGTAGTGAATCCACAGTTTCTTGCACCAAAACTTTAGAGGTCTATTAAAATGCTTCATAAGAATGTCTCATAAAGTAAAAGCAATAGCTAACATGACCATCTCAATGAGACTTTTCCAAAAGAAAGTATAAACAGGATGTGTAGATTCAGTCCTAATAACAAAAGATACTAGGTTTTTTAGGTTTTTAAGACTGAAATGCAATGCAAACAGCCCACATTAGGTTACTTCTTGTTACATAAAAAAGTTCTAATAAAAATCTGAAAATACGTAGGTACATAAAAATATAGAGATACATATGTAGATGCATAAAAATATCTCTCCTTAAGGTTTTATTTGTGTTTATAGGATCCACCAAATCACTCCCACTACAAAATAAAATCTAAAAAATTAAAACTGTAAGAAGCTGAAGGAGCTACCAAACTTTCCTGCTGTGCCATACAATCACATATATTTTGTGTAAACTTCAGACCAGTCTCTGTATTTCTAACCTTATAAATAGAAAAGTAGTTCTGGATAAGCTTTTTTTTTTCCCTCTTCTGTTCCCTCAGAACATAATTAATTCCACTCTCCCTGTCTGTGGGAGACAACGTGGAATACATGCAATGGAAACATCAATTATAGAGGAGAAGCAGAGACAGCCCAAGAGAACTCCTGGAGTCAGCACAGAGAAACCTCCCCTACAGTCCTGTTACCTGTCACATATTTTCTCTGAAATTCTTGTTGCTGATTACCAGAGAAAGAAATGTAAAACACTATAAAAATAATGATTAAAAAAATTTCTCTCTTTTTTTCTTTTCCTTGGTGGTTGGAAACACAGGTCTGGCACAACCTTAGAAGAGAACATGAATGCACATGCACATCTACACTTGGTCACTACCAGTTATCCAACACCTATCTGCTCCCACAGCAAAAAGGAAATGATCCACAAAACCATATACTTCCTGTTGCCAAGTAGGTAAGCTGAATCATCACCTAAGATAAACATCATTTATCTCCACAGTCCACATAAGGGTGTAAATTTGATTCCAAATCAAGACATATTCAGGCACCAAAACGCAAAATTACCTGAATAATTTACCAGAATTAAGCTCAAAAACAAGTTGTATGCTGCCCTTTGCCCACACTGTCTAAAAATTCAAATCTGTTTAAAAAAAGATTTCTTAATCTCTATCTTATAATTTCTTTATGGTTCCTTTTGGTCTTCTGCCAGTATTGGCTTGTGGTTAAAAATGTCCTTTTCCCTCCTTAAACCCTTACTTCTTTGATCCTCAGAAACATGCATCTTCCCCTAGGGCTGTCCTAGCACATATTTGCACAAAGGGGACAGTCTGGGCTCTCTTGCAGCACAGATGGAGTCCGGACAAAAAGCACAATGGGGAACCCCTCCTCAGTCTGTGCAGTTTGTTCTCATTCTGCAGGCAGTACCCCCATAACAGCCCCAGAAGATGCCCAAGATAGACATTCCCATCAGGGCCCATGGACTTACACATGTCCAGTTTTCTTAAGTATTCCCTGACCCGGCCATCTTCCACCAAGGGTAAATTTTCCTTCCTACAAATTATCCCCTGCTCTCTAGGGCCTGGGATTAATGAAGTCTAATTGTGATAGCACAGACTGACGTGAAGAAGGAGTTCAGCACCTCAGCCTTTTCCACTGGGCAGCAGAACCAAATTTTCACCAGGCTTCCTTTAGAACCTGTGCACTTAAATTGTCCTTCTTATTGACTTCAGCCTTCCTAACCACACTCTCTCCTAGCTGGGCTTTGCCTTTCTGACCCCTATCTCTGCATGCTCAGATAGTATCTCTGTATTTCTTCCACGTTACCTGTCGCTGCTGCCACCTTCTCTCCGCTTTCTTCTTATCCTGTTCACACATACAGGCTGCCTGGTACTTTTGCCCAACATCCTGCTTTTTGGGATGAACTGCTATTCAATTGGTTCGTGATTAGCAACGCAGGGGTGTTGTCGGTCGGAGCGGGAGGACGACACGGTGATCAGGGATACCAGCACCCCTTTATTACAACAGTGCCTCTACTTGTATATACTTCTGGGTAACACACATGTACATGCACTATTGGTCTGGCATAAACATAACAACTCATGATTGGACACACA
>JAYRBT010000001.1:2263851-2292451 GCA_036023395.1 Myiotriccus ornatus
CATTTCCTTTATTTTCTTTTTGGTAACAGCGATGGCTGATAGCAATTTTTTTAAGAACTATTGCAGGGATCTCCAGTATCTGAAAGTTATCTTTTTTTTGTCATGACTTCTAGATTACACTGCTTTTTTTTTACTGTCAGTGAGTCCCTTTAATTTGTAGTAGCTTATCTCTTTGAGCTTATCCCTTTGTGTAGCTTATCTCTTGACACTGTACTCACAGAAGTGCCTCTTCCTGATTTTCTTTGCAGTACCTCCTGCTTGATTGCATCTATTGCATTAGCAGATCTATTGCATCTGTTCCAGAAGAAGACAGGCTAAACCTACCCTACTATAACTGAAAATAATCTAGTTATATAAGTATCAAAACCCCCTAGATATTTCAATGTGTTCTACCCTTATTTCTCTCTTGAGAGAAGCACTGCTAGAATTTCATTTGTACCCAATCTCTAAGTTTTGGAGTCACCATACAAGTTAGGCCCATTGTTTCAGACAAGTCCAAAGGAGACCTCAAATTTATGGCATAAGTGGTGCATTGACCCTGTCCTTCTTATCTTATTTAGGGTAAGCAGTACTTTGGTCATAGCAGTGACTCGTAGTCATCTGAGACCCTTAATACATCTAAATTTGGCCTCTTAGGGAGTACATATATGACTAAATTCAGATATTTTAGATCTTCTTGGCAGTCACTGAAGATGACCTGGACAAACTTGAGAGGTGGTCCCATGGGAATCTCATGAGGTTTAGCAACACCAATTGTAATGTGCTGCACCTGGGTCAAGGCAAGCGCCAGTATCGATATGGGCTGGGGGATGAACACATCGAGAGCAGCCCTGTCGAGAAGGACTTGGGGGTGCTGGTGGGTGAGAGGCTGGACATGACCCAGCCATGTGCATTGGGAGCCCAGAAACCCCCCCGTGTGCTGGGCTGCATCCAAAGCAGTGTGGGCAGAAGGGGAGGGAGGGGATTCTGCCCCTCTGCTCTGCTCTGGTGAGACCCCACCTGCAGTGCTGCCTCCAGCTCTGGGGTCCCAGCACAGGAAGGACATGGACCTGTTGCAGCGAGGAGGCCACCAAGATGATCAGACGGATGGAGAACCTCTGCTATGAGGAAAGGCTGAGAGAATTGGGATTGTTTGACCTGGAGAAGAGAAGGCTTTGGGGTCACCTAATTGTGGTCTTCCTGTACCTGAAAGATGAAGAGAGACTATTTACAAGAGCCTATAGTGACAGAACAAGTGAATAACGGCTTCAAGCTGAAAGAGAGTAGGTTTAGATCAGATATTGAGAAAAAATTCTTCCCTGTGAGAGTGGTGCAGCACTGGCACAGGTTGCATAGAGATGCTGTGGCTGTCCCACCCCTGGAAGTGTTCAAGGCCAGGTTGAATGGGGCTTGGAGCAACCTGGTCTCATAGAAGGTGTCCCTGCCCATGGCAGGGGTGCTGGTTTAAGGTGCCTTCCAACCCAGGCTATTTCATGATGCTATTACGTCAGGCCTTAGGTGTTTCTAAAACCTGTTTCTCCACATCCCAAAGTTAGAACTTTACTTACCTAGTAGCTAAGAGTGTTCAGTTTACCTAGTAGGTAAGACTAGTTCAGAGTCACTGTGTACCAGAAACAATCACCTCTTTCAGCTGCCACTAAAGAAAGCCCAAGGTGTGCCTCTCCAGGGTAGATATATGAAGTTACAGGAGATGAATCCCTCCTCTCTGCATCCAGCAGTGCAGAGCACAGCTTGGAACTGACATACGAACAAAGAAGCAAATTGCACAGATAAAAATCACAGTACACATTTTGTTGTGATCCAGTTACTAAAATTATTAGAAATGTCTTAGCCTGAATTAAAGTGCAAATGAGACCAGATACCAAAGTCAATAGTATGGATTTTATTTAACAGTAAATACAAGGCAGAGAAACAGAGATAGAAATAGGAAAAAGGAGGTGGCAGGGGGGAGAAGAAAAAAAGTGAGAGAGAGATGAAAATAGAAAGTGCATCACCACTCCATGGACCCAGCTATGTCTCATGGATCTTCTGTTTTTCCAAAACTCTTAGTGGAGAAGGTCCCACAGAACATGGAGTCCAACAGATTAATATACACTTAGGAGATGCCCAGGCACCTCCCCTGGCGGGGGGAGCTTTGCAGTTTCTTGTGACAGGCTCTGGACTTGTTGCCTCACTTGGATCACGTGCAGTCCTCTGGTGGTTGCAGGCCTTAGGAATGAGTTGGAGGGGAAGCACTTTGTGGGTCTTTGATGGTTTATGGTCAGCTGCATCTCATGTGAATGTCCCGTGTGTAGTGGTCTTCCGGAAGGTGAGGGTTTACTGTTTGGTGCGGAGAGATTTTGCCATCACACACCCAAAATTCTTCTCCCCTGGCACCCTCTGAGCTCAACTAGCACGGATTCTTAACAGAAGCACATTCCTCTTGCCAGAGCCTTGTTTACTTCTCCTCAGACCTGACATGATTAAATAATAGTCTTAACTCAAGTTCCTCTTCACAGCCCAAATTCCAGTCAGGAAGTGTATTGGGGAAGGGCGGTGCTTTAGTGGTTGCAGACAGGCAGTTGCTTCCTTGTAGTTTGACAAAAAGGCTTTCTGTGATTTCAACAGTGTTTAAGACATCAGCAAAATTTCAGTCCATCACAACATTTGAGGAGAAAATACTTCACAGGAAATAAAGTCTGTGGGGTGGACAGGTTCCGATACCTGCAATATTTAGAAATTCAGTGCTTTTCCCCGACTTGCACGTGTTCAAGGGGCTGAAGTAAAACCTCTGCCCTGTGAGACCTGTTAAAACCTCACTGACACACTGACGCTGTGAACTAATGATGCAGCTTCTACTGCTAATTTGCTTTGCTGAAATGGCCGAATAAGCCACATGGTGACAGACAATAGGCCATATACACTTGTGGCATAACATCACAATGCCCTACAAAGTGGTATTATGTCAATCCAGGAAGTTGAAGATGTGGCAGAAAAAAGTTTTAGCATTACCTTAGCACATAAGGGAAAAGCTGAGCCAGAAATGCCACAGAAAAAATTCAGGTAGCTAAGACACTATTGTTGGGCATGAACACTTTCAAAGACCTGTGCCTGCATCTAATCCAACCTGGACAAAATATTTAGCAATATTCTCTGGACACTACTGTCTTGGCAGCCTGGTAAATTCAAGGCAGAAATACAAAAGATGCAACTGAGCAAGAGAATATGGCTGAAGCACAAAACCCAGCATCAGCCAACAGAACAGGCCCAGCAACAGATTGTAGCCAGAGCTTTCTAAGAGGGAAAGTATTCCCCTTTGTGGAAATTTTAAGAGGAATTCCAGGAAAGGCAGGAAGTGGTCATAAGAGAAAGCAGGTACAGCAGGGAAGGAGCTGGCCCGGATGGGTAGCTGCATGCACACAGGGGCCTCAGGTCAGGTTAGTGGGGTTGAAATGCAGGACGAAGCACTTCAGTGTTGCTTAAGGCTTTCCTGCCCTTTGTTACCTCTTGTATACAGGCATGGTCTTCCTCCCTATTAAGGCACGGGATTATCTGAAACAAATATACATTCTGATTGTCACCGACCCCTGAGGAAACACAAAACTCTCTTAATTGTACAAATGGGACTCAGGAAAACAAATTCCAAGGTGATACAGTTTTCTCATAGCACAAGCCCCGCACTGCTAAGTGACTCTAGCTAATCCCCCTGTTCTTAGTGCAGGCATCTCTCATAACATTAGGTAAGGACATATTCATCTTGCATTGCTGAGGTGTGAGTAGTGGAGAGGAAGGTGTGGACAAGTTCACCTTGGATTAACCGGTCCTTTATTAACCACCATGGGCCATGTCCTGAGCCCATTTGGAAAAGTTCTGGGCAGCTAATGGCCATGCTTGCCATAACCATACTACTACTGGAAATCCAACTAATTCATTTTTAAAAATGGCTCATATGTTTCTTTATGATTACAGTAATAATACCTGTCCAACTTATATTCTTCAGTCTGCTAAAAATTAAATAATACTACATCTTCTATCTGGTTTTGCATGGAAACATCTGGCAAAATGCTGGTATTTCACAGACACCCTTACCTTTATCTATGTCCACTTAATCTACTGCTTTTGTAATTCCATTTGCATTTCTAATAATTTCAATGTCAGTTTGACAGATATGATAGCTTAGTCATTAACCAAAAATGCAACATAACTTGTCTAAAACCCAGTAGATTCCATTATTATGATGTGCAGAGCTGTCAGTTTGGTTTTGTACACTTATATCCCTTTCATTCTCTGGTGTTAGTTGAAGTCAGACCCTGAATACTTAATTAACCAAAATTACTGTGGAAGTGCACGCTTTTGTGATGTATATGAGGCATGAAATGTAACAAATCAGCTTCCATCTTCTAATAGTTGGCATGCTTTTTGTGAAACTTTGCAATCTCAGAAATAGAAAGAAAATCATATGTTTTAAGAGAGAGACAGAAAGATACCTGAGATTGATTGCTGAAGATGAACAAGACATTTTTACTGAGGTTGTAATAGGCAAAAGCACTCAAGAAACAGTTCTTCTCAAAGAGAAGAATCACCTGTTTCTGTTAATTATTTTTATAAAGTTGTGGTCAGTGATCTGGATGAGGAGATGGAGTGCAGGAGAAGGAATTTCTTCAAAAGCTTGTCCCTCCAGAAATCTGCATGCCTTCAGCATTAAAAATAAATGGATTGGGATTTAATCTTAGACTTGAACAAGTCTAGGGGAGTGCAGAATCATAGAATCACAGAATGGTTTGGGTTGTAAGAGACCTTAAAGATCAAGTTCCAACCCCTCCGACATGGGCCACCTCCCACTTGACCGGGTTGCTCCAAGCCCCAACCAGTCTGTCCTTGATCACTTCCAGGGATGGGACATCCACAATATTAAGGCATCAGCTTCCAGCATCGCATAACTGGTGCAAGCATGGGTGTCCTGTCACCTCGGACTCTGCTGGGCTGACAGAGAGAAGGAGCATCTGTGTTTCAGCCCTGCTCAGACCCCAGGGCAAAGAGAGCTCCACAAGCTCCACTCACCAACCCTCTGCAGGGTTCGAGGACGCTGCACATCACAAGTCTATTCTCTGTCAGGCAGACAGTGCAAACAGGCTGTCCTGTGCCCAGCATGTCCAGCCAAT
This sequence comes from Myiotriccus ornatus, assembly GCA_036023395.1. Lineage (NCBI taxonomy): Eukaryota > Metazoa > Chordata > Aves > Passeriformes > Tyrannidae > Myiotriccus > Myiotriccus ornatus. The sequence continues at coordinate 2,268,993 of JAYRBT010000001.1, forward strand.
GGGACAACCAGATGTGCAACAGCCCCATTCTCAGAGGAAATCTGATCTCTTGCAGAATATCCAGCCAGAGGAGCCAGGCAGGACTGGCTTCCTGTTGAAATGTGCGTAGCCCAAAAAATAGTGAATGCTCAAACTGAAATGAGTTCTTAGTGTCTATAGTGTAAATTAACAGGGAAAGGTCTAAAATGATCTGTAACACACAATTTATGCTTTTGTGGTCTTTTATCTTCCTAGTTCCCTAAGGTAATGGTGTAACTGCAGGTAATTATTGCAGAGATTATTATCTAATTCATACTGTGAATCTACATGACAGATATTATTCATTTAGCCAACAAGCACAACTATTTTTAGTTCCTATCTAGTCTTAGTCCAGTCTTTCAAAATAAAGTAGTTCACTAAAGATTCCACAATTCTTCGTGCTACTGGTAAAGTACTGAGAAAATTGATGTGGATAAAATGCCTGAGCTTAGCAAAATTAAGAATACACTTCAGTTAATTTGATCTCCAAATTAACATTAAAAATTAATGAACATATTCACATTAAGGTTATATAACTAAGAAAATAAGGATGATTCTATGATTCTATAAAAGCATGTTTCAGTTCTGACTCCTGAAAGCAGAAATAATATATTTATCTATGTCTTTTCTATTCCTCTCCCAGGAATTCAGATAATTTTGGACACTTTCCTCACAATCTGTCTTTTTAGATTTTTCTCCAGAAAATGTGTATTTTAGGGAAAAAATTATGTCTAGAACTAAAACTGCTTTAAAAATTATGTTAAAACAACTGTTTTGGCTCTATTTCCAAGAAAACTGATTGGTTTGGCATGCAGAAGGCTTTTGAACTGAAGAATTTACTAAATATAAAGAGTAATTGAACGTATTTTAACAGTTTTCTACTTATTTATGTGATAACTATTTTGAATGACTCAGAAATGTTTACTTAGTACTCTTAAGATGTGCTTAGCTTTTCTCTTTGTGATTACAATTGTTTCATTGCAAAATTATTCCTTCCTTTCATGGGTATAAAAGCTACCCTCAAGTTTCCCCTTGTATCTCAACTATGAAATGATATCAAAGTTAAAAGAGTTTTATACAATGTTTATAATTTTTAATTTATCATCTATATTAGTAGCTCCCAGACATTTAAGCAATAAAAATAATGCAACACAATTATGCATTTACTCTCCCATAGTTTTCAAGCTGATTTATGACTGACAGTGAACGTTCTTTCCCAAACTAAAAGTTCTCCCAAAATCCTAGCAGAAAAATAATAAAAAATACATAAAGTATTTTTTTATTTATTACTTAAAACCAAGATGCAGTATTGAACATAAAAGTGCATTTCCTCCAGAATTATACCCGTGCTAATTTTTGTAGTTAACATTTCTTTACACAAGGGAGAAGAGGAGGCTCAGGGAAGATCCTGTTTCTCTCTACAACGGCCTAAGAGAAGGTTGCAGTGAAGTGGGCATGGGTCTCTTCTGCCACATCTCAAGTGAAAGGACGAGAGGAAATGGCCTCAAGTTGCACCAGGAGAGGTTCAGATTAGATATCAAAATTTTTTTTCACTCAAACAGTTGAATGTATTGGAATAAGTTGCCCAGGGAGGTGGTGGAGTCACCACCTCTGGAAGTGTTCAAGAGATGCCTGGATATGGCACTTGGGGACATGGTTTAGGAGTGACTATGGCACTGCTGGTTTAGCAGTTGGATTAGATGATCTTGAAGGCCTCTTCTCACCTTCAGGTTTCTGTGAGTCTGTGATTCCTGCTTATATTTAAAAGTTGACTTCATTGCGAGACAAGGCTTGGAGTGCATCAAGACATTTATTTCTGGCCCCTGGACATAAGTACAACACAGTACAGCACTTAGCCAGGAATTATCAGCAGCGGGAGCTGTTGCACCTCCAAAATATTAAGACCGTGTGTCCCCTTTGCACAGAAATCACACACAGTGAAGACAAAATGGCCTTTATTGCAGTGTGAGCTAGCTTTTTATCTGGTAGAGCATGGAATGTGTGGAATTTCGGAGGATTTTAGGGAGTTTTCATGCAAGGGGATGTCTAAATATGGGTAAGGGAGATAGAAAGGCAGGGAAAAGCTATAAATTTTAACTAACAGGGACAATGAGCTTAGGGGCTACAATCAGCAGATAGGGAGAGGGTTAACAATAATTGAAACTGCACATTACATACAAAGCAGGATATTTTCTAACAACATTGTTACTAAATTTAATAAGCATAACACTTTGTAACATGAAAAGCAGTCTCTGAGGTAGAAAGTTATCTGTTGTCCAGTAGATTAGCTGCATTCCAAAGCTGCCTTTTCTTCAATTCTCTTTTTTCTGCTGAGGTTTTTCTCCACCATGAATATATCTCTTGCGGTGAACTTCCAACAAAGAATGAAGTTGAGAACAGGGAATCGACTGTATGGAGGGGAGGGTGGTGGTGATCAAGACGACCAAAGATCCCCAAGGCCCTCCAAACCATTTCCAGAAAGAACAAACTGTGCATGATAAGTAATTTGCATAGAAGTTAAGAAACTTCAGTCCAGGGTGAGGAAACTTGTCTACAAAAAGGTACCCCCACAAAGCCTGAGTGTGCAGGTGCCCCAGGACCCCAGATATCAACACTGGAGTCTTCCTTCCTTCCTTCCTTCTCCTCCTCTCCAATTCATCTCTCTCTTTCTCTCTTGTGTTTCACCCTACTCCTTTATCGAAAACCCACTTATATGTGTTTATATAGGAGGTCAGGGACTAAGGTATCAAACTGCAGTGCCAAGTGTATCATTTACTAATAAAACTTTGTAAGCTTTTGCAGACCGTCTGACTTTTGTAGATCCTTTTGACCATGAGCATTTACAATTTTGGCTCCTTCTTTCCCCTTAAGGGTGGGAAACCACAAATGTTTATGAAGAAAAAATCTGACTGAAATACCTGCTCTACTTGTTTACAATATGCCAAATAATTTGAACTGAAAGTCACTTTTACACACAATTATTTTTCATTGCGTAGGCTGCTTATTCACTCACGCCCCCTGATTACTCAGTGAAAAGAGTGTTTTCAAGATTTAGAGAGATCACTTTTATATCTGGAATAGATCTCAATCTCAAACTCACTAAATCCAGGTAGGAAGACTCCCACTGGCTTCAATAACATTTCACTCACTGACCCTTGCAGGTTCCCAAACACAAAGACGTGGAGGAAGGAAGTGGGGTGTGGAAGTGTGAGCATAAGTTAAAGCACAACAATTTCAGGGTGACCCCATCAAACATTCGTTGCAGGGTGAGATGGGGTACTGACATTGCATCTGGACTTTTTCTTTCACATTTTACCTTGAAAAATCATTAGGAAGACAGTTCTGTGTTCTAACATGAGAATAACTTCTGGAAGATAGAAAAAATTGTATGTGTATCTTTGTCACCTGAGTTATTTCTAACACCTTATTGAGGTAGCAAAATCAATAAAATTCACTTATATGGCTTTCAAGTCCTGTTATAGTCGTAGTGGTCCAGTTTTCCATCCAAGTTTAGTTTTTTTAAAATTTGAATTCTATCCTGAATAAAATTATAATTTTGATTTTAATGAAGGAGATTCCTGAAGCAACTGGGAAGAAATTCACAATGACAATTTTTTCAGCATTGACATGTATTTGAGAATACTATTGGAAACACATTGCTATTTGCCCATTTTATCAATGAACAAATTAAGTATTTAGTAAGTCAGTACATAAGATAAGAACTGGAAAACCCACCTTAGATTCCATTTTGTTTATAGTACAAGTAGCACAACAGTGAAGTGAACTTGCCAGGCTTTACACACTGAGTAGAACACGGTGCTTTGCTGTCACAGTTTGCCAAATACCAAATAGAAGTTCAACTTGAGTTGATTAAGCAGTCAATACACTCTGCTCAGATTTAGTGGTTCACTAAAATCAAGTTTCATGGCCCCCCACTCTACTGAACTTGTATTTCTGACCCACACAGATATGTGTGAGCCCACCTTTCTTCCCAATCTCATTTCTTTACCACAGCAAAATCCTACCCAAGTAAGTGGCTTACTGGGATCTTGCCAGTTCCTTGAGGAATGTGTCTTGCTTGTGCAAACAAAAACCCTGTCATCTGAAGCAAGGAGCTATAGCCCAGGAGGCTGCAAGTTTCAGCGGGCAAGGTTCCATCTTGGACTCTGCAAGACAGATATTTTACTGTAGCTGTTCCTCTCAATATAATAGCCCCACGTTCTGCAGGAACACAGTTCTTGTTCCTCCACTGATTTATTTTTCTCTTCTTCTGTGGAGTTGTTTCTTAGTCAGAGTGTTTACTGACCGTAGTATTTGAAGTGAGTGGGGGTTTCTTTTTCCAAATTCCACATCCAATGCTCAGTGAGCAAGCATAAGTTTCACATAAAAGCCATTTTCTTCAGATCCTACAACCAGATGAAACAGACACTCTCTCCAAGGACTTCCCAGAGCCTGTGTTAGCTTTCTCAGCATCAAGTAGCCCCTCCAAGGCACGTGCTCTCATCTCCCCTCCAGCCTTGTGGATGATGACATCAGACTGAGGAGGGCACGTAAATGGTGCAGGGAGAGCACCACCTTTTTCTCTCTCCACCACTGAGGGAAGCTAGGCATGATGCCTGACTTCCACACACCTGAGACTGGGCAACAGAAGCCTCCTGGTTCTTTTGGTACCTCCCGGGAACCACCAACTCGCATTACATGGGTGATAGTTGTATCCCTGTGGTCAGTGCTCAGGGTGACATGCACTGCTCTGTGCTGGTGATCAAACATACTGAGCCACTTCAGCAAGAAGCCTGATAAAGGAATAGATAAAGCCTTTGCAGGAGGGGAGAGGGGTGGAGAAAGGTCACACAGGAGCTAGAAGCAGGGCACTACTCTGATTGCTACCACAGAGATTCCTTGAGCAGTTCACACAACTCAGACACCAGAGGCAGCACCCAGCAGGTCTTTTCTGAAAAAGGGAAAGCAAAGGGGATGATGACTAGGAGACAGCTGCAGGAACACAAGCCAGGAACTGACACTTCCAGGGTGTTAACTGAGGTGTTTCAATGGCTGATACCAAAAATACCCTGGATCTGAATCATAGCACTGGGACAAACACTGTTAGTTAGAATAGACATGGCACCTGTTTTTAATGATACAAGCTTTCAGACTAGTCCTCAGGGGAGGAAGCTTCCCCTGAAAGCTCATCTTATGTACTTGAAGATGATGTGGTTCTTGTCAGGATAAGAGCAAATCTGCTTTAGAGGAGCCAGGGTCCCCAGCAGCTCTGGAGAGCTGTCTCTCTGTTCTGCTCCAGTGGCAGATGTATGGCCTGTGGAGCTCTCATTCCAATGTCAACCCATCCCAGGCTTTCCCTGTTTGTGCTAATGCACCAGTACAGAGGGTACAAGCAAACATGTAGTTGAAGCAAGACAAATATTTCAGCAACAAACTGTCCTCAGTTTTGCTTTTGTCCTTGGGTGAAACTCACCCTCTGCTAGAGAATTAAAAAAAAAAAAAAAAAAAAAACTAAGAAAGTCTCAGCTCTGTGCAGACATTAAAGCGATCTGGGACAAGTGCACAACTCTTCAGCATCCTACATTGCACTTAGGGGAGGAGCAGAGGCTGGGCAGAAGGCACCAGTAACACATTTTTTTACACATGCCTTTAAGTTACTTGCAATTGTCATTTACCAAATCTATAAATATTCTTTTAATGAAACATCAATTTAGATTAAGAAACATAACTCCTTTCTTGTTGCTATAGCCTAACAATACCCAAGAGTGGGAGTGTACTACTGCTCCACATATCTGCAGGAGCTCATTCTTTGCTCATAAAACTGTAGGATAACTCCATCAATGTCCACTAGATAACTAAGATAATTAAGTAAAGTGAATTTATTTTGTTAGAGTGAATGTGAGTTCAGTTTGTAGCTGATTATGATAGCACTTGATGACAGAATTTGATTTTATTTTCAAATATGCAATTTGGTCAGCACCAAGAACAACTTGCAAATCACATTTCTGTGTAAATAACTTTTTACTGCACTTATTTGATTTTGTCTGCAGCTGGGTGGGATATTGACATATTATTTTTCTTTGTCGTGTATATTCTTCTTTTTCAACAGAGAAATAATTGAAACAAATTTTTTTCCTTTTAATTTTTTATTATTTAGTCAGTTATCTATTTTTGTAGTTTTCAGCAGTGTTCAAGAATACATCTTCAGCGTCATTTTGTGATAAAGTGTTCAAATTATTGCTTTTGTGCAAAAAACCAGCTAAGGTTTTATAAGCACAAGGACAATTTTTTTTCTTCTAAACAACACAGAGGCAACTGTGTAGGGGCATGTTGTGGATGTACGGACAAGAAATATAAACAAGTTCTTTTCCCATCGGTTATGTAATGGCTGGTTTATATTTCTTTCCCGCTTTGCATTAACTGCTTATCAGTGTACATGCTCTTAAATAAATTATTCTTCAGCTCATAATAAACTCATTAGAATATGCAAGTGGTGGTAAATTGACATGGAAAATTTGAAATAACATCCACATATGTTCTGTGTGTCTTCATACGAGTCAAACAGCATTTGTGTATGTGGTATTTGTAAGAGATAAATTTTACCTAACTTTTGGTTTTAAATAACTTCTTGGATTTCTCTTACGGTTTATAGGATGTTGCTCCCTAGAAAGAATGCACAAAGAAGTAGCAATGAAATAACAGTGTCTGAAAGAAAGAAATCCAGATTTAGTATGCATGAAAACAAACATTTCCTTTGGTTCATCTCTCTCTTCTTCTTATTCTGAACATTCCTAAGGCAACATTTGAACACTGAGAAACTTCAGGTTACTTTGGAATCTGCATTTATGCTTCCAGGTAAGTAACTTTATTGAGTCTCAGTTTGTGTGCTTAGTAGTTTTCAGAGTTAATTCACTTTTTTGATTATCCAGACATGGACTGAAAGACTTCAGACTTATACTGTTGGTTTTTTTTTCCTTGAGCTCTGTATATTCTGTAGGAGATCCCTATACAGGACAGTGGCATTGTTTCAAAAAGTCTCCCGCAAAATCAAAACAATACAAAACAAGAATTCTGGTTACATTTTCAACCGTAAACTGTGTAAGTTACTATAAACAGCATACATTAGTCTGAGTTTTCTTGACTTTTATTTATAAAACACTCATCATACACGTCCATCCCCCTTTTACATACAACAAAAAGAACAATTATGCAAAGAAAGGTCAGCAGTATAAAAGATCAGAAGATACATGCTCGGAATAAGGATATGGAACTTTCTGAACTGTTCTCGGGCTTTCCCAGCAAAACAGACATTTTATCAAAACAGAAAAGCCTGCAAACTCAGTTAGTTTCTAAGGGTTTTAACAGAGAAGTTCATCTCTTCCCCTCAAGGTTGGTGCTTTGCATGCTCACAGTTATGTTCCCTTCCTACCTACATCCATGCACTAAGGCATTGCCTTTAAAACCTCTGCAACCTGTTTATCGTCTATATACTGTAGGTACTATAAACACAATCCTTTGTATAACATCCTCCATTACGAGGAGAGAGAGTTTTAAAGTGCCTAAAGGGTTTAGAAAATATTTTGTCTCTAAGGTCTCTTTGTTGTCAATGGACAAAGCCAAATTTTCATAGTCTTGTAAGATACATGCCTATATCATCTCTACTTTCAAAGAAGCTTCTCTCTCCCCTGACAGTAGACTCCCTTTCCCTCTTTATTACTGAAATGGTGAAAGGTTTTATTTTCTTTCCATGTTAAATTAGAAATAACCTGTGAATCTTTTAAACTCCTCACAACTGCAACTGTTGTTCCAGGACATCCATGGGAATTCTAACGTTTGCAAGCATCTTAACCAGTTATTGCAGATGTCTTGACCTTGGTCTAGAAACCTCAGGGCCGCACACAGTCCCATTTATTCTTTCAGTTCTCCTGATTATCTTCACATCTTTATGTTTGCATTAAGATTTAAAAAAAAAAAATAGATATAGAGAGATAGGTCTAATTTTAGGTAAGATATGTCACTTTTCGGGGGGGGGGGAAATGCCAGGGAAGGGCATTTCCTTGATTTGGTCTGGAGGGTTTTGTTCTAATAAGAACAGAAACAGAACAAACTGGTGGAAAGAAATTACTCACTCTCCATAAATTTCAAGCAGAAAGACGTGTTCTAGGGCAAGATTATGAACACAATCATGGGAGATGATTAAGAGGAACTAAGATGTCTCTCTCCTGTTCTGCCACTTTTCATTTCAAAATTATGCACAATGATACACAAAATCAAAGTGCACCAGAGAAGAAAAGGTTCAAAGGGAATGCTTAAGCACAGTGTAAAAATACCAACATGATTCACTTAAATTGCTGCTGCTGGCATATCACAATGCCACTACTGATTGTAGAGTCAGATTAATGATGAAGATTTGGGGGCATGGGGGAAGTAAACCCATATTTTCCTAGATTCAAGTAGACATTTCTAAATGCAAAATTCCGGGAGCTTTCATGTTTCACACACTTCCGTCATTAACCTAACATGATAACTTTTTCCAAGCCAACTTGTTTCCAAAAGGTAATCTGGGCAAGCACAAAAAGCTCTACTCCTCCCTCAGTACTCATAAATTCAAAGAGCAGATGAAAAGCCTTACATATGATTCCTTCTGAAGAGTGCAAAAGATTTAGGGCAGTCCCAACTGTGTGGTGACAATACAGCCAGATTACTCCTAGTGGCTCAGGGAAACCCAGTGAACATATGACCTACTAATTTCAAGGGTGAAGTGAGAAGATGCTAAAGAATTACCAACTGCAATGGCAATTTACTATCTTATCAGTATCTGAGTTCCTGAAGTACACAGTGCCGTGTGTGTGTCCTAATTTGATAGATCCCTCTGTATAAGTATATACATATATACCTATACACAAACACAAACATAGAGCAAAAATATGCTGTGGATATATACACACATAAATCTGTTAAATATTTGAATCAAAAAAAGTTTTTCGAGTCCTAGTTGACACTACTGATAAAGAGTGGTCTAACACTTTGTATTACACTATATATAGGACTGTTTTATAACTACTAGACCTGCTCTGGTTAATCATTAGAATCAGAAACAACCACTGGGTTTACTTTACAGTTTTGCTTTTGATTTTATGGAGCTCTTTGGGAAAGGAATTATGTCATCTTCTATGTTTTATTTCAATATAAACATCTCCAAAAACAAGGCCAAATTTTAAACAAATGCAAGGTTTAATTATTCCTTTGGACAGTATGGCTTTGTAACTGATGTTAGCACACACCCAGGCATCAGGACCAAGAGTGATACGAAAAGCAAACCGTTTTTGGGCATCCCTCTCATTATAGAACTAGTACCCTGATTTAAAAAGACCAAAACATGTTAAATAGCCAGGTGCACAACTCTTGTTTTCTTCATATGCAAATGAAGTACAACATCTTATTCCGCACAGAACAGGCAAAGAACAAGCATACAGTAGTTAACTTCTATGGCCTAACCAACAAGTTCTAACTCATTAACTACTGCATCTCACTGGCTTGCAGCTGCCTGTCCACTGCCCAGTGGTACTGAGTTTGGGAGTACTGTACAGGCTATGATTTCAATTTAAATAATTGTTGATAGTGTACAGGGGGTTTTTTTGTTTTTTCTCTTTTCCAGCCAAGGAGAATCACTCTCCACAACTTAATCTGTCCTGCTCTCCCACATTAGGAAAATAAGATGGAAACGCTGCATAATTTAATGCAGCCATGAGGGTTCCAGATGTTTTTCTTCATCAGTTCAAAGTATTTTAAGTGTATTTTCTCAGATGTTGAGTACAGATAAATCAGTGCATTTACCTATGATGATAAATTGCTTATTGAGAGTTACCATTTGTTTTTGTGTAACAATAACACACTCTTGAAAGATGTTCACACAGCAAGGTGCACGAGTTACTGCCATACAACTCTGTCATATAAAACAAAAGAAGTTTGAAAAAAACACGTATTTGGGGGTGTTCATGTTGACAGTACACTCTGCCAAAGTGTTTCAGTTTTTCTTAATCTGATAGAAGCTCTTGAAGAGGGCTGGACATTGCTAAAAGGACATGAGAGGTAGGCATACATGATCAGAGTTGTGCTGATGCTTTTTTCAATGGCTTACAGATAGAAACCAGCATAGACCTTTCACATGATCTAGTTTGGAAGCAAATGAAAATAATTTTTCTTACTTTAAGTGTAGAAATAGTGACACTTTTCCATTTGACTTATGGACTATACGAAACACTTAAACCACTCAGCTTTCTAGTTAAGACTTAAATTCCAGTTTTAATCACCCAGAGTTGAAAACATAATGCTTTTCATAAACTTCTGGTGACAGTGACTGGAAAGAAATTAAGAGGAAATGAAAAAGCACGTGAAACAGAGTTAATGGAAAACCTACTGAATCACATTTCTTTTAAAATTTAATTTTGCTTTGTGCTGAAAGAAACCAAGAGGTGTAAACAACTGCGATTCCAGTATAGCAAAGATGTCCTGAATTTGGTATGTGTTTTTACCAGAGGGTCAAGTTGACAGAGCAGTCTGCCAATTCAGCATTCTTACAGCACTGTTGTGAAATTCCTACCACGCTCCACACATAACCATCACATTTACCTTGCTCGCTTCAGCAGGAATGTATGACCTTCTTTTCCAGTAGACCACCCTCACAAGTTCCCAGTAAAAGGAAAACATTGCATTCAGTGGTTTGGGTTTTGTTGATTAAAGTATTATTCATGGCAAATAACAGCTCATCCTTTCAGAGGATGCTAAAAGAGTCCTAGATATAAGACACATTTATGGCTTCTTTGGGCAGCAGGTGAAGTCCTTGCAGTGAATTTGTTCTTGGGCTATCAAATTCTCCTTTTTATTCTAAACTGCCCCCAGTACACTGAAAAACATCAGATGATTCCAATTTTGGCAGCAAGTTAGAGAATAAGGATCAACATGCGCTTTGTAGCCTCCAAGGAGTCTTCGTGGGATTGAAACCTGAAACTCTCAGCATCTCAGAATCATGTTGCAGCAAAAAAAAAGTATTGCTTTACAGCACTGACAAATAGGGTGTTTAGAGACAAAAATGACTAACAATATTAACCACAAAAAAAGTCATAGTCAACATCAGATCTCCTACAGCAATTTTATTATCAGCAATTTAAATTATTATCTCTATATTTAGAAAAGCTAGAGGTCCCAAATCAGACTTTACAGTTTTTCTGGCTATTTTACAGGAAGGTTCAGTCTAGCACAGTGACAAAGGATAGGAAAAACTGGTAGATTGCCCCTCTTTTATAAATGAATATTAACCCACAAGGAAACCAAAACGTACAGGTGTGTCAGAAAACAGGTTGCCCAGAGAAGTTGTGGATTCTCCATCCCTGGAGTGTTCAAGACTGGGTGCATCAGGGCTTGAAGCAACCTGGTCCAGTGGAAGGTATCCCTGCCCATGGTGGGGAGTTTGGAACCAGATGTTCTTTAAGGTCCCTTCCAACCCAGATAATTCTGTGACTCTATGATTTTATTAATTTTATTTTAAACAAGCTATTTTCACAACTGTAAAGTAGAGCAAAATTATTTTCACCATTATGATCGCAATGATTGACGTTGTCTGTTGTTGAACTGAGCCAGTTTCACAGATGATAATGACCTCAGCCATCTACCAACACCCAAAGAGAGAAGCTACACTATTTGAGCTAACACGTATGGGTATGCACACTGTATGTTTCTCAAGGTTAAATACAGACCTGAAATTAAAGTCCAGAAATCAATCTTTTTGGGACAATAACTTAAAAAATGATGAGAGAAAAATATTTTGTGTTGTTCCGACACTAGGATGATGTACTACAATTTTGATTTAGCTTCAGTCTCTGAGTGTAAGCAGCATTAACACATTAACATATCTTTATTTTCTCCTTATACGAATTCAAAAATATCAATCTTGCCTAACAAGATTACATAATTTGGTTATATAACCTTTCTTTTTTTTTTTTTCTTCTTTACTTTCAAAATCACCATCCAGTACTGGAGATAAATTAGTGGTAATTTATGGCTTGGTATTCACAAAGGACATACTTAGAAAAAGACATTTTTTTCTATTGCATATTTCTTCTGCATTATCAATCAGACTTTTAGTGCTTGTTGGGTTTATCTAAAGCTATTTTTAAAATATTTTTCCTCCTACTTATGAAAAAATGATGCTGTTGTTGGCCAGAACATGTGCTGGTAAGATGCATGCTCACATCATCATAAAATATATGACTGGTAAATTATGTGCTAGTGAAAGAAGATATGGTGTTTAAATATAACATTTAACTGTTGAGTGTTGCAAGAAATAATCAGATAATATTTTAAATTAAAGGAGTTTAGGATTAGGCTTTTACTGTAGTATCACACTTCCTTTTTTAACACTTAGTCTAACCCCCAGCTTTGTCGTTAGGAAATCACAGGAAAAAAATTATTACCAAGAAATGTTTGTTTATGAGATATTGACTGTACTTCTATTGCTAGCCATCACTATTTCATTGTCAAAGTATATTCCTAAACTGGAGCACTGATATTCTCACTGTCAACTAAAACAAACACCAGAGGAAGCAGAATATCAACTATCAAAAAGAAAGGAAAAACTGCAAACACAAAGTTGGTGGTTTTTTCTCTTTCTGAGACTCATAAAAGGAAACTTGACAAAAATTAAAAGTGAGTTTTATAAAGTTGTATTAAATATACTGGAAATATCTCTGTTAAATGTATAGATATATCTTAAGGAATATCTAAAGAGTTAAATCAATTTGTTCTGTGGAGCAGGGAAGGCTACAAGGAGCCCAGCACAACCCTTGACAACAGTGGGATCTCTTGCAACCTCCTGGATTTTCCTGACAGCATTTTGAACCTCTGTGCCCTGTAGCCACAGGACAGAGGTGACAGGAGCTGCAGAAGCAGAGCTATGCTTGTAACACCCTTGTACCACCCTTGTACCACCCTCCTACCAGGTTTTGCACGCTGGCAGGTACAGCTCAAACATTACCAGCAGTTCACGTCTCATTTCATCCTACGACACTTACGGCTCAGTTTCCCTGGGAACACTACGCACACGAGCTCCATGGGTACGCTGTTATCAGAAGTACTGCACATCACAAGAAACACAGTGTTTGTTATGCTGACTTACACAATTTGTCATTTGCTCAAGTCTGTTCATGTAAAGTTGCCAGAAATTTAACAAAACATTATGTATTCATTTGAACTCCGTGTTCTTTTGTTGGATGAAAAAACATGGCCAATGCTACGTGTTCCAGCTGCAGAGATTTTTATTCTCAAAATATATGGGAGGATGACTAAAGGGTGAGCTGTATGCAGCACAGAGAGTGAACAAAGAGGGTTACAGATTCTCCATGTTTTATAAAACAAGACAGCACATGTAATTTATAGCAGCTCTGAATTGTAAGCACAATTGAATTGTAAGGCTATCTAAAAGTACGAGCTTCTTCCCACACTCTCTCCCCTCCTTAGCAAAGACAAATTTGTTTCCAGCAGAAGCAGATCTTCCTGTGCATCCTGATTCTCTTCATATCCTCAACTTGCTGAGCCTCAGACTGCAATGGCCCTTCAGCACGTCTTTAACATTAGCCCATAATGTTAATGATCAGTTAATAACCCCATCAGTACAGAATATCTGCTTCAACATATGCTTAAGTCTCATTTGTTCAAAAAATAAAGGAAGACTTGGGAATATATATAGGTGTTTTCTGAAGTAAAGTTCATAGGTTGTTACCTCAGGGAGCTGGAGAGTTTTTCTTCTTCCGTTAAAATTAAATAAATTACGAGAAAAAAAGAATTCAAGGTACAGGAAAAGAACTCTCTGGAAGGCTTGGTTTATTTGGCAAGCAAAGCAATTAATGTGATGTACGAGGTGCCACTGGACAATACTGGTGTCTGCAGCACCATATTTAAGACCTGTGAAGTTCCAGTAGCTATTTAGGGTTTTTTACATATTTTTATATTACGCATTTTGCTTCTGTGCAGTAACATCTGCATGAGATTTTTACCGCAACTACAGTTTATTGCACATCATTATCTTTAAAACAGTTCTTGGAGAGTTCTGGGAGTTTATTCAGTGAAGTTACTCTTCCCTGCCTAAAACACTCTCTTTGGCTGCTATAAATCCTGGAATTGTCAAAGTGGCTAGCAAATAATCTCTTCTTTAATAAGAAAGATGACAATCAGAATGAGAGGCACAAGAGCAACAGGGAGATGCATCTTTTAAATGTGCACTAAAAAAGCTGGGGTGCCTCCAGGTGATTCTTGTACTTCCTAAGCTAATGGATAACCAACTGACTGGAAAGAACTGGGCATAATGAGCGGAACAAACTACTGCAGCCCTGTTTCCAAATCTCCGCCTGCCCTTCGGCTGCCAGCAGTAGCACTGATTTCTTCAGTTCACAAAGACCTGGGAGCTGCACTTTTCCTCCCACGTATGTCCTCCTGTTCCTTGCGGGAACAGCACATCTTTAAGGAGACATTCAAAAGCCAGGACAGAGATTCCCTGGTTTTGGTGGAATGCTTACTATGCTCACTGAACAAGCACTACTGCCGCCACCTCCGTGCAAACATATAGCAGGGGGACAACGTTAGATAGTGTTTCAAGGACGTTTAAGTATCACTCAAACTCTCTGTGCCCTTCCTATTAAACACGAGACAAGATAGCAACTGTCAGTTGTGAATTTAGTTGCTCTCAGTCAAAAATTAGCCACCCATTTTCTACCTTACTTTCCTCTCGTCAGTAAGCCTTGCAATGATCTAGCAAACTGAGGAAATCATGGCTGGCTGGGCTGCAGTGCTTGAATGCATTGTGAAAAGCAGAGGGATTCTGCCTGAGACACAGAAGATGCCACTCGCAGTGTGAGATCAATGTTTTCAGTCACCCCTATGAATTCAGAGGGAGTGAGAAAGCAGAGACGCACATATTCAAGATTTTCAAGATGACTTGGTGATAGCCCATCTCTATGATAACTCCTGATGTCCAAGCTCTCTTGGTTTGTCTAAATGTAAAGCAGACAAGTATAAAGTGGCTTTGTCACAGCAGCAAGAAGACAGCATTAACTCCTCTACATCTGTGCCGTGACAGGCAGAAACAAGAGCAAGTCCTCTTGAATAAATGCTTACAGTTTATCCTTCTCAGCCTGATCCAGACTATTCTGACTAGAGCTTTCACCCCAAAGACACTTGGTTGAAATATAACAGGATATATTCAGCAATATAGGGCAAAAGAGAAAGAAAAAGGGTTCTCAAGAGCCTAAAAAGAAAATCCTACTTGTATACTGCATACCAGTGAAGCTCCAAAGATAGGAAAAGGTTTTAATGAACTTTGAACATCTTACTCCTTCCAGCATTATGGAAACAAAGTTGTCATTCACTCTACAGTCCCTATCACAGCCAAGTATATCCAGCACCAGAAAAAAAAAAAAATCTGTAGAAAGGCACAAAATTGAAACAGTTAAATTTCCAGTTATCACAGTATTTTCTCAAAAATTTCTCTCTGACAAGAGAAAGATTTTTTTCAAACAGGAACTGCTTCCAAAAAGGCAGAGAAGCAAATGCTGTTAATTAAAACCACATCAGAAATAAATTTAAAGTTAAAAGTAGTTCCCACACTCCAAAATTGGTTGGGAGTTTTGGTTTGTTGGTTGGTTCTTGGGGTTTCTTTTAAGTGAATTATAACTTGGTATAGATTACTATATCTGAAATAATAATTTGAATATCACCTCCTTGGACTATCAGCTGTGTGTTGCCTAACATTGCTGAGCACTGTGACCTGTGCCTTGTCACACAGTTTTCAGTAACTCCTACTTCTCAGCATTACTGATGAAACATTTACTGACTCAGAAAATTTTGATTTGTATCATAACACAAGATTTAAAAAACTGAAATACCTACAAGCCAGAAGAGTCCTCCAAATGTGGGAAGGATCTACAACAAATGGATATTCCTTTAAGGCTTGTGCACCAGCACAGCTGTGCATGGGTGTACCAGTCACGCAGTCCCAGGAGAACCATGCTGCAGCTGCTTGCAAGCCACACAGAAGTCACAGGCTGCCCCTGGTTTAAAAAAATTATTCCTAGAAACATTTAGTCATTTGCATAGAACATGATTCCTTCAGGAAATGGCTTAAAAGAAGTGGGTAACGTGCAACGAGCACAATAAGAACCACATATTACACATATACAGGATTATACGCTTCCTATACGCCTATATGTGGAAGATCTCTGAGCATACAGCTTAAAACCACCACAAAAGGACCCAAAAAAAAAGTGAAATATGGAAAATAGAAAACAGTGCCTATTTTTACAAAAGTGTACTTTCTTTTCTCACTGTTTTCATTAAGTATGTTTCCAATATGCCCTGGCTAGAGTACCATTTAATAAATGCAAAAAAAAACCCAACACTGTGATACATGGTAACTCCACCACTTTCCTGGGCAGCCTGTTGCAGCGCTTGTTAACATTTTTGGTGAAGAAATTATTCCTAATATCCAGTCTAAACCTCCCTCGTGCAACTTGATGTCACTTCCTCTTGTCTTATCACTTGCCTGGGAGAAGATACTGACCCCCACCGGGCTAGCGCCTCCTTTCAGGCAGCTGTAGAGAGCAATGAGGTCCCCTCTGAGCCTCCTTTTCTCCAGGCTGAGCCCTTCCAGCTTCCTCAGCTGCTCCTCATCAGATTTGCGCATAAGACCGTTCACAATCTTCATTGCCCTTCTCTGGACATGTTCCAGCACATTCAGTTTCTTACATACCCATTCCTTACAGGCAGTTCATCCCAATATCCACACTCATATTATTAGTTTACTGTTCATGACATTTTTCTCAGGTTCGTTGCTCAAGAAACCCCGGTAATACAAACTACCTCCTGTCTGGATAAATATCAACAAGACAGAATTTTTCTCAGTAGCAGTAACTGTAGTGGCTGTCAGAGAGATGACAGTGGTAGGAAGGAATAAAGGAACATTCCTCATGTGTGATATATAGGGCCTGGAGAACATCTGGCAGGAGGAGACCTTGTGAGGCTGCATCTGGAGTGCTGTGTCCAGTCTGGACTGTCAGCACCGGAGAGACAGGAACTCCTGGGACAGGTCCAGTGGAGACCACAAAGATGATGAAGGGACTGGAGCATCTCTCTTATGAGGAAAGGCTGAGGGAGCTCTGCTTGTTCAGCCTTGAGAAGAGACAACTGAGAGGGAAGTCATTCTATCAGTATCTGAAGGGAGGGGTCAGAGGATGGACCAGGCTCTGCTTGGTGATTCCAAGTAATAGGATAAGAGGCAACGGGCAGAAACTGATGCTCAGGAAGTTCCACCTGAACATAAGGAACTACTGCAGGTGACCACACAGTGGAATAGATTGCCCAGAGAGGGTGTGGAGTATCCCTCACTGGAGATATTCCAGAACCATCTGGACACAATTTTGTGCAATGTGGTCTAAAATGACCCTGCTTTAGCATGGAGATTGGACCAGATGACCCACTGTGGTCCCTTTCAACCTTACCCATTCCATAATTCTGTGTTTCTCTAAGATAAGGGGGACTGGCATGAAGGAAGGAGAAAAACTAAGGCAGAAGAAATAGAAGAGAGAAAGAAGTAGGATGGGATAGTAAAAGGGAAATTAGGAACACTCAAAGTCTTCAAAGCAGATGCTGAAAATGGAAAAAAAAAAGAAGGAATATGCTTTGTTTGGACCCTCTGGAAAGCAGTTGAAATGTGCAGATGGTGAAAATGCAGACTGTGAAGAGGCACACACAATTGGAAGAAACCTGACTGAGGAGCTGTCAAGTCCTGTATCCCATTTGCTTCAGGACTTACAGTAGCAACAAGAACCAGCCTCTTCCACTGCCACCCTTCAATTTTATTTTTTTTTTACTGTTGTGTACAAATTTCTATTTCTTATGTAATCAATTAATATATGACCTTGCAATCCTCTACAGTATGTTGGGGGGTTTCTTCACACTCATGGTGTAGATGTTGAGGAACACATCTGGTGCAGGGGTGTGACTGCTACTTGTGAATGGTCAGACTGGGAATTTTCCTGAATATAGAGGTACCACTTATCCCAACTTCAATACAAATAACATTAAAAAGATTGTAAGATTTGGATTATATTAACACCAAAAAAGAACTCTTTATTCTAATCAATATGGTTAATTTATTATGCTTCTCTGAGTTGTTAGCAGCTGAAGAAAGATAAACAAAGATGAACAGGAATAACATGCTGTGCAGTACAGTATTAACTACTTCAGACTGTTCCAGTCAACCAGAATTTTAAACTATGTGTTATGCTTCCTTAATCTGTCAAGTCTTTTTCACCCATGAGTAACAGGGCCTATTGAATTTCCAGAATACACCTGCAGAACTCTAGAAACCCGTAAGTCTATCAAAGATTTCATCTCTACCACTACCATAAAAATACATCAATCTATTTATAAAGGCATTAAAAAAAAAAAAAAAAAGGCATGTCACTGATGTGCAGTCTCAAATATATTTAAACAACATCCAGAAAAATGAGTAGATAATGTAACACCCTACTTTTCAGGTTTGTCTTCCATATAACTTTTTTGTCCTAACGGATTTTTTTTTCCAGTTATAACTGGATGTTTTCTGCAAATGAATGAATAAATTACTACCAGTGACCGTATCTTGACATACAAAAAACCCAATCTTTTCCCCTCAGGGATTTAACCCTAATGATGAACATACTATATCTATATATATCTATATATCTATATTGAATCTCTATATGTTTCTTTACACATAGAGCTTCTCTGGAATAGCATATAAAGCAAGAATAAATATGTGCCATTGCATAACTATTTCATGCACCAAATATACATCAACAATAAATGCAGCTTACAGTGGAGAAATATAAACATTTAAAGTGAAAGTGCAGGTTTTTTCTGCACAGCAATTAGTAGTATTGTATGATTTTTCAGTGAGGTAAATAAATACCTGCATTAAAAAACAGCAAAACAAAACATAGAAAGATCCAGAATCAATCTGGAATAGGAAATGTCATAAATATAAATAGCTCTTTCCTAACTTCAGATAAATTATATCATGTAATTGTGTCCAGAAGTCACACAATCAGTTGTTTTCCAACTTTTCTAAATTTTTTTTTATTTTTAAGAGAAACTAAGAAAGCAGTTCTCAAAATATCTTAAGTCTTCAAAAGTGTTTGAAGTTATTAGACCTCAGTGGAGAAAAGGGAAAGATAAGTTATAACTGAGACAGTTCAGTATTCTCAAGGGGTTTTTTTTCAGCAAAGCATTTTGTACTTTAGTTGGTAGAAGAGCTGGGGGGACCTGGTAGGTCTTGCAAGTGTTGCAGGTCAGTGGCTATTGTTATTATGGAGATTGCTCAGAGAGCTGTGGCACACAGCATGAAATTCCAGCTTTGCTGGAATTTACTGCTTGTTCTGGATGCTCCTGTTGATTTGAACTGACTCTTGCTTGGCCCTCTCTGTGGGTGTCCCCCTGGAGGGGTCCGTCACACCTAGTGTTGCTCTCCAGATGTTAGCCAGCCATTCAGGCTCCTTTACTGCAGGAGAAATGGAGCAACATCTCCAAAGGTGACTCATCTCCCACAGCAGTTATTTGTCTTCCAAGGGGATGGCCTGTCATTTGCACATAATTCTCTCTCAGTCTGGTCTTTTGACTACAGTGGAGGCCTTAGCGAGTAACAGCAGAGTAGCTGTGGCAGTGCAGGCTCAAGGACTTAGACACCACAAAGCTTGACATTAGAGGCAATGCCTTTTATAGACCACCCCGTCAAAACATAAAGGGAGGTGAGATGAATCTCCTCAGATGTACCTGAAAGCAAAAGAGAAGGAATCGTATCATCTTAACAGGTGTTATAAATCATGCACATACATACACACACACAACAGTTTCAAGGCACAAAACCATTTAGTGTTCTTACTCTTGGTGAAACTGTGCTTGGATGTCAAGATTCATAAATTTTCTATCATCTTTGCAGATTTTATGTAATTTACATCTCAGACAGTGCCTGGAATCTTTACACTTCTCTGTAATTTTAGCAATTTTACCAACTCAGCAAGACAGCTATTCTATGTGACTTTATTAATCTCACAATAATGCAATAATACCTGTCTTGTATAATTTATTGCCACATTCTTTCCTTGGGTGCAACCTTGCATGTACACATGGCAATGCACTGATCATGTATGCATTACAGCTTTAGTTTATTGTCCTCCTGGCAGAAAAGAGGAGGAATATATGGAAGAAAAACCAAGGACAGTGAATATTATTTCACTATATTTTCATTTAGTCAAAAAAAAAAAAAAAAGAACACATATTTTTCATTAAATGTTTCCAGAATTTTCTCTGCTAGTTTACTCTGATGTTTGAGAAGATTGGAGTGTGTCTGTTTTTCTACATGGAGGCTGCCACTGCAGTGGAAAGGGCTGCTTGTCAAGACATGTAATTTGCTTTTAAATGGCAAAATATCGGAGCATTAATAGTAAAACAAGTATGGGTTTTTTTACTTAAAAACAAACAAAACAAAAAGAGGGAGTTTATCATTTATGTGGACTTTTACTTGAAAACAACATTAAATGAACATATGAAATATGAATATGAACATGAAAACAATAACTCATTTGATAGAGTCATATCAGACCCCAGCGCTTTCTGGGTAGCAAAGATGAAGACCACAAATGTATCTGAATTACAGTGGCTTATGGTTTGACTAAACACCTTATAATTATTTATCTACACAATGATACAATGGCAGTAACCCAGAGTGCTCGGCAGCTTTTCACAAGGACTTTGATAGGTTGGAGAGATGGGCAGAGAAGAACAGTCTGGAGTTCAACAGAGGCAAGTACGGGGTCCTGCACCTGGAGAAGAATAACCCCAGGCACCAGCACAGGCTGGGGGCCAACCTGCTGGAAAACAGCTCTGTGGAGAAGGACTTGAGGGTCCTGGTGGACCACAAGCTGTCCATGACCCAGCAGTGAGTGCCCTTGTTGCCAAGAAGGCCAGTGGGATCCTGGGGTGCATTAACAAGAGGACTGCCGGCAGGTCAAGGGAGGTGATCCTGTCGCTGTACTAACCAAGCCCTAGTCAAGCTGCATCTGGAGTGCTGTGTCCAGTTCTGGGCTCCTAAGCACAAGAGAGACATGGACCTCCTGGAGTGGGTCCAGAGGAGGGCGGTGCAGATGGTTAAGAGACTGAAGCGTATCTCTTATGAGGAAAGACTGAGAAAGCTGGGCCTGTTCAACCCTGAGACGACTGAGAGGGGTCCTCATCAGTGTCTGTCAGTGTCTGCAGGGAGGTGTCAGGGGATGGACCAGGCTCTGCTCGGTGGTGCCAAGCAATGGGACAAGAGACAACAGGCAGAAACTGATGCATAGGAAGTTCGGCTGAACGTGAGGAAGAATTTCTTTCCTGTGCAGTAATCAAGCACTGGAACAGATTGCCCAGAAAGGGTGTGGAGTCTCCCTCACTGGAGCTATTCCAGAACTGTCTGGACACAATCCTGGGCAAAGTGCTCTGGGATGACCCTGCCTGAGCAGGTAGCTTGGACCAGATGACCCACTGAAGTCCCATCCAATCTTACCCATTCTGTGATACTGTGTGATTAGTGAGTTTCTTTGCCTTCTTTGCGTTGATGTATAATATCTTACAGAAATCATTTTGGGGAGGTTTTTGGCACCTTTACAGAAGACTAGTGCAATCAGGACTTCTGGAAAAGGTTATTCACTGATTGACTTCAGGAGTAAGACACATTTCAGAGGTGATATTAACATTGGAGATCTTAATTTCATTAAAGAAAGCCCCTTTGGCTTTCCACATTTCTCTTCTAGATGCCTAATCAAAGGTACCTTTTAAATAGAAAATGGAACCTTTTTTTCTTCTTCCAGCTCTCGTGCTTTCAAAAGTCAACCACCTGCTGGGACATTTGCTTTGATTTAGTAGCTTAAATTTACTCCACCTGCTTATTTTTCGTGTTTTTTTAATGAAAAAATAAAGCCAAAAAATTCATGCAAGTTGTCTAGAAACCCCCTAGGAAAGATATTTCTGAAACTCTTCCAGCATAGCACGAGTCCAGTCTGGGCTTCTAGAACTGCTCTTAAAGATAAATGTTCTTGATTTTATGATCTATGGATTATGCCTATTCTCTTCTGTCAAGAAGCAGATTTATTCTGCTCCTTCTTTCATCCTACTGGTTGCTGAATAACCCCTGCCCTCACATATTTTGGCTTGTCTTTCTCTTTACTGACACATCCAAAGAATTTCTAAGGTCTACTGGACATTAACTCTACAAGTTCAAAGAATTTTTACTTCTAACACCATACCACAATGAAAATATTCGTGACTATTTTCTGATTAATTAAATGAAATCTTAACAACAATATACGCAGAACATGAAAATTGATAGGTGAAAGAATGAAAGGAACAAAGAATTAAGTTATAGAATAATTTTCCTCAATACCAGGAAATTTTACCTAGCCATTATTTCAAAACTCCCTGCTTTTTCAAGAAATCATTTGCTACTACATACATGTCCTATTATGGCTGAATCCTTTTTAAAACCTTTGCTATGATTTCACACTTCATTATGTCTCCCTTCCAATAAAAAGAAAGCATGTTTTCAAACAAAGCATAATTACTAATAGAATTATGTTTCCATGTTTTTTTTGTGAAATAGTTGTCTTTCCTTCCCACCATGATTTTATTTTTCTTTCCTTTTCTTAAAACCCTTGAAGACAAATTGCTTATGGTCTATTTTACATCTGAAGCATTTTTCCTATGCTCTGTTCGTAAGCTGACATTAGACCATGAGTTATGAGTAAATTAGATGAGAATTGAACTGGAACAGCTA
Source organism: Myiotriccus ornatus (assembly GCA_036023395.1). Lineage (NCBI taxonomy): Eukaryota > Metazoa > Chordata > Aves > Passeriformes > Tyrannidae > Myiotriccus > Myiotriccus ornatus. Next base: position 2,291,908 of record JAYRBT010000001.1, read on the forward strand.
ATGAGTGTTTTTACTACAGTGTTAGGGGGATTCTGTGTTTGTTGCATACATTTAAACCTATATGGGACAGGATTTTTCTTCTCTGAACTTCTAAACTATCAACTTATTTCGAGAGACATCGTTCAGGAACGCAGCTAGTGAAATGGATGAAAAGTGAAGACCCTCTCATTTCTGAAGAGCAACAGCTCTGTTAAGACTACAAATGCCAGTTAGCAAGAAAATGCCCTCATGATGCATGAAAGATTGAAAGCAGACCAGTACTAGTGAAGCACATATGTAAACACATACATGCAAAGCTGGGGGTATACATACAACTGATTTATCGAACATCTTGCAAAAAAAAAATACTTAGAGGATGAAAATGCTGTGGAATCCATGAAAAAACTTGCTGAAGTAGAAGAAAAGCCAGATGCTGTTAGAAACCTGGAGATTATGCCTCCCTTTTCTTGTGAGATTCAAGGCTTCATTGTACAGTCCTAACATATGCAAGCAAAACTTCGGATTAGTGGAAAAGCTCACACCTCCAGTACTAGGGTTCAGCTAG
>JAYRBT010000001.1:2300915-2312787 GCA_036023395.1 Myiotriccus ornatus
CTTTGATCTGTTAACAAGAAAACTAAACAAGCCAGTGGATATTCTGCAAATAACTTCTCATTATTAGATTTTTTTTTTGATGTTCAAATTCCTTCCCAAAAAGAACAAACATGGGTCCTCAGGGAGAAGAGACCTGAAAGCCAGAAATAATCACTCTCTATCCATCCTATTGTTAGATGATGTCCAAGGTTAAGAGTTTTGTAGAACTGAAGACTGTTTAGTTCATTTCCTTCAAATGACTTCATGCGAATAGCAACAGGACTTTAGGCAGGTTTAAGCGAGTAAATACTATCCTCTTTGGTTTTGTGAATTTTAATTTACTTTTCTACACTGCTGGACTACTGTCCTTCATTCTTCATTTAAAAATGCAGGTTTTGAGAAACTAGATGAAGCCTTTGTGTTCTACCCATCATCAGCCTGCAGTGACTAATGCAGTGAGGTGGGAGTGCACTTCACGGGCCTCTCCACAGTGTCACTGAGTGGCATTAGGTGGCACAACTGCTGCACACCTCCTCAAGTGCCTTGTCCAGCTCTGATCTCTTGGTGGCCCCCACAAACTACCCACACGGAAGGCTCTAAGAGCACAACAACTTGCCCAACTACCAATATTTTGGAAGTCCCTTTTTTCTTGGAAGAGCTATCAAACCCCTCTCCGTAAACCTCCCAGCCTCTCCTCTCTGTAACACTCAGACTCTGCTTGCCTGCAGCAGATGGTCCCTGGCCCCCAGCCCCATCACCTGCATTCTGCAAGGTCACTCAGGAGTCAAGGTGGATCCAGACAGTCTGCCCTGTTTTACAGCTGACAGTTCCTGCTGGGTGACGGGCACCAGAAAGAACCTAGACCAGAAAATAAAGTTAATTATTACAGATCATAGAATCTTAACTGTAAATGGTGGGTTCTTCCTTGTATGTCAAATATTTATTTCCCTCTTCTCATGTCAGCCTCCACCAAGAGTACAGGTGAGAAGCTCCATAGGCAGGAACTGCATGGATCAGAAAATTGTCCAGCTGTTTGCATGTCCAAAGGCAAGTTAAGTGGTTACCTTCTCCTGGAACTTCAAAATACCTGATTGGGTTTAATACTTCTAAGTTCACCTGAGGAAGTCTTAATCTTAGAGAGTTAATCATTCAGTTCACATCTGACCAAGGCCCCTGGGAATGAAAAATATTCCAAAGTACTTTTAGTAGACGGATGCTATCACTTTACAGTGTAGAGTGCCAAACAATATATTAAAAAAGACACTGTATGCAACTAATTATCAGTCAGGAATGTGAGGTTAGGGAAAAAGGTGTTGGAATGCAATAATGACTACAGAAAAGGCAGCGTTTAGTATAATAGAAAAATCAATGCACCAAAGACTCAGTTCTGCAAGAGTAGGTGTTCTGCAAATTAGGTGTCTTAACCTCATCACTAGCTTTAAGAACAATGTTGCATATCGTTCCATTTGGAAATTCTATCATTATAAACATGAAAAAAATTGATTAATGTAATATGATCTACACAAAAAGAGTAAGACTAAAACTTTGGACTGTCACAGATACATATGTGTATTAAAAGGATACTTGCACAACCACTATCTTCCTTCATATGTTTCTTGTCTGCCACCAGTTTTATGTGTGCATTGTATATTTGTGGAAAGCTTATTTGATGGTAAGAAAAAGTGAAACTGGGAAGGAAACTATCTTCATAGCAATGCTCAATCATTTTATTCAAAACTTTAATTAAAATTTGAAATAAAAGGCATACTTTTACTCGTTCAAAAAATGCTGAGAATTGCAGTAAAGAAAATGAGGATTTATACCTCTATGGAATTCCTTTAGGTTCAATTTATCTAATCAAGTCAAAAACATGAGTTATCTATCAAGAATAAAATGTTACATTTGACTCAAAGAAACACTTGAGTTCTAAATGGATTGTGATTCATAGTTATTTAAATATTTTTAAAAATTACTATAAAAACCTTAATCCTATAATCCTTTACTATAAAAACCACTACCATTAAAAAAAACCTATAAAGCTTTTCAAGTCATATTCACTTTCTATGAGGTCTTGCAAACTTTTAGTCTTAGTTCAGTACAATATTTCAATGCTATACAGTCTTCTTTGTGAGTTTACAATACAACAACAGTAACAACAAAAATAACAAAAAATTCTTGAAGGCTTCCATTTCCACTCTTTTCTTGAAGCTCCAATTACTGATTTTCTTCATTTCCTCATCTATAATCATGCTATTCCGAAGGAAAGGTTTTATAGAGGTTTGCTGTGAGCAGTATTTATACATATGGTTTTTACTTCACTATATTTGGTTTTTAAAGTCTGTGTTGCTGAGAAACTGGAAACTGCACATTTACAAAAAAAAAAAAAAAACATTTACCATACCATGGCCTAAATGAAACATTAAAGTTTGTATGAAGTACCATCTGCACAGAGTACGGATTAACAAATTAAGGCCTCAGTACTGCCAGTCAACACACAGAGACAGCACTGATATATTGATGTTCACACAGAATTCTAATGCATTTCAGTGAACCTCATTATGTGGTTCCACATGCTCAGCCATCTGTAGGATGAGGGTTTGACTTGGCTCCTTAGGAGTCACTGATGAGCTTCAGGCCTACCATCTTTCAGCGAAGCCCATGAAGACAAAGCTCACCAATTGCAAAGGCTGCATTTATGCTGTGTTCATTGCAGGATCTTAGATTCAGGCAACTAGCAGACAGTATCAAAATTATTGTGCTGTGATCTAGCAGCTCTTATCATCCAGGAGTCCAAGCAGAGGAGCATGGTTTTATCCCTTATGAAAGTAACACCTAAAAGCATGCAAGGCACACATTAAACAATGGATGCTTTAGTACCCAGCTGACTACCTGCCATGTTTTATCAGATTTTTTAATTCACATTAAAAGGGGTTAATTCTTCTAGAATGTATCCCAAAAGAAGGCACCATCCATTTTCATTGGGCCAAGATATGATCATGATCAGAAGTTTGTGGGGGTAGAAAAAGCCAATCTGAACATAAATGAGCTATGAAATACTATCTAAACCACAAAATAACTATTATTAAATCCTGGGGAACTATCAAGGAGAACAACTTAAAAATCACATTCAAATTAATTAAACCAATCATATTCAAGTTTCTCTTATGTTCATCAATAAAGTTCATAATTAGCTAGCAACGTAAGAAACAAGGGAGATTTTCAGTGACTTTCTCACTAACCTAATTTTCCAGAATAGCTATGCTCAAAGTAACAAAAAAATTAGGTTTTGTGTTCTTCAAGATCAGCTGTAGCATTTTAATATGTCTAAATCTGTATACCTTTGCTGCTTACTTCTGAATATAGCACATTGTTTTAATGTTAAAAATAGCCTTCTTTATTAATCACGTACTCAGTACAATGGCGACACACTGTCTGTTCTAGCACGTATAAAAAGTGTTGTATCTTCTGGCAAACAACAGACCTGGGAAGAAAATAAACCTGAGGTAACCCTATGTAGTCTTGCAGTTGTTACGGATGTGGTCCCAGAGCATAAAATGCTACATGATAAAATAGGATGCAATATTGTTGATTGACTCTCCTTTTTTTTTGCTATATGTGTAATAAACAGTAACTTTTCCAGAAGTTCTTATCCACTTTTCCCTAGAAATATGGAAGTAGTGTATTGCTCAAAGCACTATTTTTGAGGTTGGCTTTTAGTTTAGCTAGAAATATTTTTGGATAGGTAGCAGAAACTCATGCTAGAGTTCACAGAAGTTAAACGTCCAGATCAGAACTGCTATCTTCACACAAGGTTTGATTTTCTTCTTCTTTAAAATAATGTCATGAATACACGGTGATACTAAAACAAAAACTGGAAAGGGCAATGAATATTCTTAGCAAGGAAAAATAATCTGCCTTCATCTTTTACTTCACAGAAATGAAAAACATTTACTTTCGAATTAACCTGGAAATATATCTTTTAGCAATAAAATTAGACAGCAAACCAGAAACTTAATGCAATAATAGAGAAGATGGCCTTTGTTTTTCACAGATCACACTACATAGACTGCAGCATGTGCCACTTACTATAAAAAATAGATGATGGCAAGTATTTGAGGGAAGTAAACAGACAGTCCAAGTCCACTAATCCAACATGTAACAACATTTGCCTGCAAATCAGGAACACATAACTGATGTGCTGAAAGAAAGCAAACACAGAATATTTATTGAGATTCTCACCAGAGACCATTCAGATTTTATGTTACCTCAAGATAAATTCAACAGAACAGTCATTTTGTTCTGAATTACATAGACGGTATTAATTTGAACACAATGTCACTAGCAGATGTTAAACCAGTGAATCTGCCTCTACTTAGAATGTGTAAAAAAAAACTGTGTGAAAAATTTAGGAGTTGTAAACTTCTAATTTTTTTTCCTTTTATTACCAATCATTAATCTGAGAGATGTCACCTAACAAGTTGTTTATTTAGCTCTTGATCTTTATTAGTCATAACTTTATGGATGATTTTTAATTTCTCTTAGGGAGTTGCTTAGGGAGTTACTGAAGTAAATGTTTTTATGCTTTTAGGCCTAACAAATCTTTGCCCTGCAAACAATTATATTTGTGTAAAACCACCTGCAGGACTGGAGACTAAAGGATTTAGCCCATATCTTTTCCTTAGAAAGCTAGTGCCAAACCAAATCTGTTTCTCTCCAGAGAAGCGTGTGCTTATTCTTGATCGGGGTTTTGTGCCTAATGTTAACTAATGCCTCAGCAGCTCCCAAGTCCAGGAGTTGCAGCTGCACTAAATCATCTGTTTCCCTTTCTAACCCTAATTTAGCACCAATTTCCTAACACTAAGGTGGATTCATGCAATTGAAACTTCACCTGTTTAGTGCACGTGTGCACGGCCATACAGGCAGGAGTACGTTCTCCACACAGTCAACCCACATTATATCACCACATTACATCATTTGCAGTTTTATGAAAACGAAGAAATTCAATATATCATTTGTAGCAAGAAGCCAACTTCTTGCTGGCTATTTTTTCACAAGAAGAATCTCTGACAATGTTGTTGAGCAAGCAATTACTGGTCAAGCAAATCATTTGAAGACAAGGCTGATCTGTAGACATCATCATACACACCCTGCTGCTGTCTCTGCTAGTTCTTCCCTCCATTCTCCTGTAAAGGCTGTTCTGCCTTTTTGCTACCACTAGATGCTTTGGTTTTCCATGGTCATGTAAGAACATGTAAGAACAAAGGGTATGTACACAGGGAAGGAATGTTAGGCACTGTTAGGATAAGGAAGGCACAAACAGTTTCTTTTCTCAGAATGTACAAACCTTATGTTTCTAATGATTTCCCCACGAATCCAAAGTTTATTCAAAATGCACACACTGACCGACAGCAATACCCCTAAGCAGACTTGGTTGTCCTTATTCAGTGGGAACAGTGACTGCTCCTCAGTTCACTCCAAAACACATCTCTCTGCCCATGACATGGGCAGTAAGAGAACAGCCTCTTCCATAACTTTAATGATACATTTCCTGCTTATTGCTCTAGTCTGTGTGTCCTTGCTGTGGGTTTTTTTGTCAAAACACTTAAGAAATGTTTAAATATTTTTTTTGCACAAATATTGTGGGGGTTTTATGGCCTTATTAGGCCAAATTTATCTCAGGCAGAATTCTTTGTATTCACACAGGACAATAAAAACTTACTGAAACTTGACCAGTTTGAGTCAAAAAACATGAATTTCTGGATCACAGGACATTTTGTCTTCAAAGAAGACATACTAAGTAATTCTGAAAGCTGCTGTACAGAGCTTAATTTGATAGTGACTCAGTAGATGATATTACTAATGAATTTAGGCCTAGTTCTCTTTCACATAAATACTCCCACAGACCTTTGAAAGGAAACTGGGACCACAGGAACAGAACTTTTGCTTTAGGTACTCAAGATCTTTCCCATCTTATGTATGCTGAAGAGAGTGTTAATCTAAATAATAGTCTTGTTTACATTATGTGAATGGAATCCCCTCGCATGGGCCCAAAGGTGAAAAATTTGGAATCAGCTATTGGCTAATCTTGCTGACAGGTCTTACAGTTAGACACGGAGGTCACCACAGTGTTTGTTTAGAAAGTATGGTCACGTTTTGGCCCCTCATTTTCAGCATGTAGTATTAGGCCACACAAGCAAGGGGCTGGCAAATAAGCCTGTATGGGGAGGTATCCTAATAGCTCTTCTGAGGGAATTAGCTTTGCCTTACGTTGTTTCTTCCCTTACACGCTGAATCCAAATTTGCCATTCATAATCAGCAGGTTTTCGTGTGTTCCATCTGTTGTAAACTGCCCCTCAGAAACAGAGAGCCCGCGTCTCCTTCAGCATTAATCAGATGGAATAAGAACCAGCATGGAATAAGAAGTCAATGTTAAGTAGGCATTAGAGACTGCAAAAGCTGTCAGCATTATCAGACTAATAAGCAGTGGTCAGGAAATTGTCACTTTGCAGGCTGATAATACCACCATTACTTTGAAGTGATGCACACCCAGCAGAGAAGGAACACTGCTGTTTCTGGAACAAAGGCATCCTGCACACACCAAGGGAAAGAGAGGGAGAAAGCGGACATGAAACCAGATGAAAGAATAGAAGAGGGTTTTTTGGCTTACTAAGCTGCCAGAGAACCAAAACTGTGCATATCGGGCAAAGGAAAACAACTGCACACACACAAGGAAAAAGCCAAATGTGTGGGATTCTAGTTGCTGCTGAATGCTTTATTCCTCTGGATCAGCACCAGTATATGAAAGAACACAGCAGAGAGCAGTGAGAATTCCTCCAAGACTAAAAGGAAGATAGGAGTTATTAATTAGAATTTGAAATAAAGTATGTGGATGGACCTATAAATGAAAAAATCCAAGCAGAAGTCTATGAACAGAGAGTGAAAGGTTAACTGGCTCTGATATTTTTATTCAAATTACCTGAGAGCTGGAGTGAGGCACTGTTCAGCTTGTGCATGGGTAGTCAAAGCTGACCCACAGACAGCTGGCAATGGTAGCCACATTAAAACTTACTTTATGCTGTTCCAAAACACTCCAGGGTAATAGTTGAAGGTTTGATCATGAAGGTTTGCCCTTCAGTCAAAGCAACACAGTTTTCTGCTTGGATGACACTGGCACTATATTTTTGATTCTTTTAATGTTGAATACCACCTATGACAGAAAAACAGATTATTTCTTAGTATGGCACATCTTGTACCAGGCTATTCAAACTTCTATTTTCCATTACTTAGGGGGGAAGAAAAATCAGAGAAAGACATAGAAACAGAGGACAGATTGCTTTTTAGTTAAAAATTCAGGAAATGTTTTCCCAATCCAGGCAGATTATGCTGGTAACTGAGAAGCTGAAGAACAGCCCATCATGAAGATAATTTTTCCCCTTTTTCATTCCTCCATTAGCCCAGAGATAGCAATGCCCCTGCGGGGCCTCACTTCGGATTCTCTGACAAAAACCAAGCAGCCTTCAGAGCCGCAAGATGAGATAAAGCTGCAGCAATGAACAGTGGGGCAGAAGCTTTGGCATCTTTCCCTCCCACAAACTTTCATTAGAGGTCAAGCAAACTACTTAGGCCTGCTATTACAGAGATGAAAGAAGAACAGTTTTGTGATACTGCTGATATATGCAAATAAATAAATGAAATAGGAGAGACAATTGAGGCTCCTTAATTCCAGTTAGCAAAACACAAAATGACAGCTTTCACAACAGACTGTTTCTGGAATGCTTTTCGACCTTCTGACCTCAAAGTCTTCCAGTCCAGGAAAGGACAGTTTGTTACATGGTGCCTGAGTTCAGTGACTATACAGGCTTTATATAACAGTAAATTCATTCACCTCCTTTTTTTAACCCTCCAGCATTCCCAGGTACTTTATTAGGCAGTGGTGTGTCATGGTTTAGGAATGGTACTCCCCAGTTTAATGCTCCCACTAAGAGTCTCCAGATAACACTGTCACTTGCTGGCTCCTCTCTCCCCCTCCTCATGTGGCGGGATGGAGACTAGAATGGGACATGAGAAAGGTAAAGATCCTGGGTTGAGACAAGAGCAATTTACTGGAAACAGCAATGAGATATGAAAACTATAGTAACGGCACAGTACTAATGATGCTAATGAAAGAAGGTACAAGAAAGAGGTGAACGATTCACACTGAAACTCCCCAAAAACAGACAATGCCCGACTGCTCCCTCTGCCAATCCCAGAAGAGACTCCCTTCCCCCCACCCCTGCCAGTGTTGTAAGGTGGTATAGAATAACCTCTCGGTCAAAGCCATGGCCCATCCTGGCTACTACAAAAATTACAGAATCGACCAGGTTGGAAAAGACCTCTGAGATCATTGAGTTCAACCTTTGATCCAACACCCCTGTGGTACCAGACCATGGCACTAAGTGCCACATTCAGTCTCATCTTAAAAACCTCCAGGGATGGTGACTCCAACACCTCCCTGGGCAGCCCATTCTAATGTGTGATTACTCCTTCTCTGAAAAATTTTTTCATAATATGCAACCTAAACCTCCCCTGGCACAGCTTAAGACCATGCCTTCTTGACCTACTGCTGCTTGCCTGGGAGAAGAGACCAACCCCCACCTGACTACAACCTCCTTGCTGATAGCTGTGCGCTGAGTATGGGGGTAGAATCACTCGCCTGCTCCTGCTGGCCACACTGTTCCTGATACAGACCGGGATGTCATCGGCCTTCTTGATCACCTGGGCACACTGCTGGCTCATGTTCAGCCTCCTGTCAATCCAAACTCCCATAGCCTCTGCCTACCTAAAGATCTAGCTGGAATTTAATGAGATTTTTTACTGACAAGGGGATATCCTAGATTAGGGGTTTTTTGCAACATCAGGATCTCTCATGTCAGTTTATACTTACTCCTGAGTACGTAGGAGTCCACCTTTCATAATTCAGCTCATTAAATGACATTTTAGCCTATACAATAATCCACAGTGCTCTTTTCAGCAGGAAATACTTTATAAGGTCTATTTCCTGCCATCAGCCTAGGCACTGATCTCCCACTTGAAAACAGTGGAGAGATCTGTGTAAAATATCACTGTCAGGATATGGGTAATCACTGATCTTTTTCTGGCTAGCAGTAGGAGTAGAAATATGCTGGTTTTCTCATATTTTGCAGTTATTTGGCCTGAACTCATTATTTACCTGTATATTACTAAGGGTGTTTGGAAAAACTTGTTTTCTTCAGATCCCTAAAGGGGAAGAGATCCACGCCAAGTCTACCCACACATAATTATATGTTTCTACAGCAGAACTGTTTTTTTAAAAAGTCCTCTTTTTTCAGTCCAGGGATGGAGAAAAATCTGTCTCGTTGCCAATTCTGGGAATTAAAAAAAAAAAAAAAATTACTAATTTGAGTTCTAAAAAAAATATTGCCATCTGTCAAAATTCTGTATTCATTTACCAGCTACTTACAAGAGGTAAGATTACTGCACTGTTTTCGTAGAACTAAGCCTCTTGTAGCAAATAAATTGTAACGGAAATACTGATGAGATAGGGTACAAGGTTATCAAGGTTTCATGGAGACATATTTCTCCAAAGGCACTCCTAGGTTATCCCTGTCAACTGTTTATTGTTTTGTGTTAAAATGTTTTGTAAAAGCACTTGAAGAGGTTAAAAAAGAAGACATCAGTATCTAATCATATTGTGTGATCTACGTTTTTCAAAAATATTCAATTACCCCTTACAGTCAAAAAGGGTAAAAGAATAGAGAACGGGAAGATCTCCCAAACCCTAATATCAAGTCTGTAGCACCAAATTATGGTGTGATTTTAAGATGTACTTAATATCACAACTTATTATGAGCTTAACAGCATTAAAGGGATGTGTGGAGCTGGAGAGCTGAAGAAATTTCTTCTGTTCACTTTCTGAAGGCATATGCTTACTTGAGAATATCAGCTTTCATTTTTAACAAGTTACTAAACCTCACAATTAGAGAAAATCTTTGGAAGTATGCCTTCAGTACAAAAAAGAAAATTAAAGGCATACACATGTTTAAAAATTTGGGGGTTTTATTAGAGGAAATTAGAGGAGGGAATACCTGACAGATCTTCACAGGACTGAGGTTAACAGTACAGGATCTATACTCACTTCTCTACATCTGTAAAATAATCTTGCTGAAAGCAGAATACACAAAGGAGAGAGTAGAAGATATCTTAAAAGAGGAAAAGGTGGTAACTGAAGGAAAGCTTACTCTTTCATTCAAGAAAAGAATCATGGAATCATGTAGGTTTGAAAAGACCTATAAGGTCACCAGGTTAAACCATCAAGTATAAACAGTGATATCTTCTGTTCTGTCTTTCCCTGTTCTTTTGCAGCAAATGGCCTAGATTAACAGGTGTAGATGTTACACCACGGGAAGAACACATCTCTGACATTCTGACACAGGAACAGCATGTCATCTGACATGACACACTACTCCAAAGTTTGCAGCAAATCATTTGGTGAACGAAGATGACAAAAGAAGTGCAGATCATGCAAAGAAATGGATTTTTTTTTCTTAGGAAATAAAATAAATTTTAAAAAAGTTTTACTTATCCAGATTCACCAGACTCACAAAAATTCCCAGCTGTGCATCAAAAGTAGTTGTAAAGGCCAGCTTCCTGCTGCATATGGACTTTTACTCAAGCAAACGTAACTCAGACATCAAACCTCCCCTGTGTCTTTTCGCAAACAGTTTCTGAAAAAGGTAGAATCAAACCTGTGGAAACAGGAAAGGCGAGACAGAAGTGCTTACATCAAATTACTCTGTTTTTCTACATACTTTATTCTTGCTTTTCAGCTGATGTAGTGAACAGAACTGGCTCTCACACAATCTAGGAAGAGGTTGGGCTGCATGGCTGGAAAGAGGAGATGCAAGGCAAGGTCCATCTTTCAGTGGCAGTGATGTACTGGCTCTGCTCATCTGATCTGATTGAAATGCTACTTCATCCCTCATAGTACAAAATCAATTGGAGTGTCAGGAATCATTTTGTTACACCACTTAGGCTGTGTAAGAGTGCATCTGTGCATTGCCTTTGTAACTTTGAAAGAGCCCCAATTTAAGCCATTAAGTGAACACCTGAGGTAAGAAAATCTGGCCAGCTGAACTTCTCTCACCTTGCAGCATTGCTAGAAGAGACACTTTCTTAGTCAGACAGATAGAACAAACACTTAAAAAGTGACAGCATTTTGAATTAACTCATAGATTTTTTGTGTGGAGAGTGTAGCTCATGCTTACCCAGAAAATAGATGAGTCAGTTAATGATATCTATACCTTCTACCAAAGTTTCTTGTCCATGCAGCACAGCTGGCAAAAGAAGGATGTGTCCTCACTATTGCAGCTCTTTCTACTCCACCAGTTTACCCAAAATGCCCATTTTTCACTAGGGTCGTAAAAGCCTAGGTTTTGTTCTGCTGCCTTTATTGGGAAAATGAACATTGGGAAATAAGGCATTTGCCTGAATGCACTCAAAAGAGTCACAATATGGTGGCTAGGCAGCTGAAGCTGCACAAAGGGAAATATAGTATGCACGTGCACAACCAGCATAGAAATAGTTTACATGTGACTACACAGGCACGTACAGCTAATGTCTTGTATATGGTCTGTGGCTTTTGTTCAGCTTCTAAAGTTTGGCATAGTATTGTTCTTACCCATTTACTGAAGGAGATACTGCAAATCTCACAGATTTGAGATAAGGGTCATATTACATTTATTAATTTTCCAGGCTCCCTTCCCAAAACTCTTACGGTTTGCAAGAAAGAACTTTGGCCCCTGTCGTGGTTTTGCCCACCAGCCCGTCCCTGGGGCTGTGGATGGTTTTGTCCAGGTGGATTTCCGGACAAAAACCC
>JAYRBT010000001.1:2312887-2357084 GCA_036023395.1 Myiotriccus ornatus
ACTGCTTCTCCTCCTTGGACTGATATAAAGGGGGGAGGAGTATTTCTGTAAATATATAGTACCTTTTACTTAAGTAAGATTATTGTAAATGCAGTTCTTTAGTAGCTTTATTTTGCTAGTAATAAATGCTCATATTATTTTTCCCAAATCAAGTCTCTTTTGTCTGCATAAACCTTCTCTCAACTAATAGTAATTGTGTGAGGGCTGTGAGCAAATTGACCCAAAGCAAAACCACGACCCCTCGATCACCTCTGGCTTAGTTTGGAGCCTCCCAGACCTACCACTCCCCTGCAAACAGTCTGCAAAGCCATGACCGCCTTCTTTTGTCCATTTAATTGAGAGAAAATTACCCCAGACTACTATGTGAACTGCCAGGTTTTGCTTCGGTATTTTGAATTAACTGATTTTCAAATCCAAGTCATTAAGAATGGGCTTTTCTGTTGATTAAATTTTACCAAAAAAAACCCAACCAACCAACTGAAAAAAAAACCCTCCACAAACATAACAACACAGCTTCCTTGGTCTGAAGTCACTGTTGGCATAAAAGTACAGCCACCATGACATATCTGAGGTATAGGTTATACATAAAAAGGAACCAATATGGCTATTTGGAGTAAATACACCAGCTAGATCATGGAAAAACGGCCATGGACACTCCAACTGAATATATATCTGCAAGTATCAGACTTAACAAAGCTTACTTTCTTTCTGTTTTATGTTTTATGATGGATTGGCTTAAATGGAAATTTCTGACCCACCTTTGCTTCCTCTGAGCTGTTTTCCCCAAAGCTCAACATTTCAACTTTTTTCTTCTGTGAGGACTCATCAATGCCTAAGGCAAGCATTTGATCAATTTAAAGCAACATCAGGAGTGGAAAATGCAGTCCCAGCCCACTCTTGTGCTGGTACAAACATTCATACCGCAACGCAATTAAATGGTTTGGATTAAAATTAAGTTTTTTTCCTTATTGTTTGGTGAGTTACAGTGTTATTCAATAGAAGAGTGATGCCAGCTCTAACTTGCACATATAAAAGAAATAAACTGAGAGTTAATCAGATTTAAATAAAACCTGATTTAAATAGATGGCAATCACTACGAAATACACCAATTTTTTTTGTTTCCATGCAGAATTATTTGGAGTATGTGAAAATAGCAGGCATGTGAGATTAAAGATAAACCTGCACAGTCAGACACATTAGGCTGAAGGCCATTTTCCAGTCTTAAAAGAAAAATATATTTAAGTCATTAAAATAAACTTGCCAGGGCATTGCATGCAAATAGTCCTATTAGCACATGATCTGAAATGCCATGGTTGAATTTGTCTAAGATGCAAAGGACAGAGCACTAGTCGGGGTCGTGCAGAGACCCAGTGAAGAGATTTGTCCTCTCTAGCAGGTAATCAGCAGGCTTTTGTATGATCAGAATTTGAACGGGTGGTTTCCTGTTCTGAATACAGCAGATACTTTTTAAAAAGTGTCATGCATCATAGTTGTCACTGTGGTAGCTTTCACAATCAATAACCTCATCAAAAAAAAAAAAAAACAGAGAATAAACATTTCATATTATTACTGTCATAACCTGACATTTCTGTACATGAACAGAACCACTATCCTGCTTTGTCTAGGAAAATTCAGATTTGACAACCTGAAATGGTCCTGAGTGCACATTCATTAATAATCAGAAAGAAACAGTTACCAGGAGATAGCGGAAAATTATGGAATTTTTTTTTTTTCTGGCAGGCAATAGATAGGAAAAACTTAACTGAGCCAAAGCAAAAATGTCAAACTGTTGTTATCAGAATAATAAAAATGTTATGGAAAGATGTTTTTTATTGTTTCATGATGAGGGCTGTGATTTTTTGTTGCTTTTTTGTTGTTGTTGCTTTGGAAATTACAGTGTCAGGAAAAAATCTCTACATGAATCCATGAATCTCCTGTCCTTCTCCTTCTGCTACCACTTTTTCCTTTTTCATTTGATGCAACTTTAAGACAGTCCTCCAGCACAACTTGGAAAATTCGTCTCCTGAAACTGTCTAAATTCATGTCTGTCTGTGAATGCTCAGAGAAGGCTTGGGTTTGGCTTTAATCTACATGCCAGTTAGTTTCCTTAGCCTCAGCACAGACTTTAATTGGATTCACTCTCAGGACAAAATGACCTTTCCATTCACAGCTCTGAAAATTCCTTTTACCCAAAATTTTAGAAACACAATTATGTATTCGTATATTTTTGTGTTTTTGCAAAGTGTTGAAGTGAGTTACTCATATATATGCAAAGAAACTTCAAAACTGTCATGGAAACTTGTTACTACTTGTAATGGTCTAAAAAGAATAACACAAAGGTACACAGGTACAGTAACTATTGATATTATGGTTACAGGGCAGAAAAATTCAGATCAGATATTCTTCTCAACTCATTGTTTTGATCAAGCTTCCCACAAGCAAATTTTATTAACACGTTAAAAACATGCAGTCACCCACACATCTCTGCACAACCAACTCCTCCTTCCACAGGGCAGATTCTGTTAAAGGGTGGATGTATTTGCACAGAAGAGGTCAATTTGGCCCACAGTCCAACTCCCAAGCAGTCATATGATTTAGTCTAGTATGAACCTTAAGTTTAAAAAAATCCTTGTGAGAGAGGTTATTAATGAATGTTAAACATCACTCTAACATGTTTGGGTGTTTGGGGGGTTTTTTTGCAAGTGTTGTCCGTAAGAATAACTAAGCTTGTGTCTGTCTCAGTACCACCTGGGCAACACTGTGGCTTTGTACAAACATCGAAAATTTGACAAAATTGCAAATTATATGAAATCCTGACAGTTTAGTGAGATTTTTTACCATCGTGTTTGGTTGAGTTCAGGTTTCATCAGATGTGACTGTCGGGTGGAAGAAGAATACATTGGCCAAGTGAGAATCCTGCTTCTCTGCTCTTTGAAAAAGACTTCCTGAGACACTGGATGCCAAGGGACAAGAAGGGGACATTATGTGAGAGGCAACATCAGTTAATCACCAACCCACAAAATGAGAGCTGAGAATTAACCAGAATACTGGTTTCATTGCCAATCCTATGGATGAACTTTCACAGGGGGTATTTTGTTTCTGAAGTAGATTTTCCCAGTCCATCACATGGACACATGCCTTTTCAGAATGCTTCATACCTCTGACTTCAAACATAAATTCTCTCATTCTTTCAACAAATTTAATTTTCTCCACCATACAAATCAATAGTTGCTTCCTACAACCATTCAAGTTTCTACACTGATGTGAGAAAACATATATTCCTATTTCCAAATTTGAGATTAATTCTGAAGAGCTCTATTTGGTCAATCCCAGCACAAAGTTGGAATGGTGAAAAAGGGCAGGTTTTGACCACAACTTTGTTTCATACCTACCAAGCACCAGCTCTAGAAAGGTCTTGCAGTACCAAATACTGAGCAATACTGCATATTTTTGCAATACTAAGCTTTCCAGAAAACCAAAAGCAAATGATCTCCCCCTTCCTCTAGCCCTTATTTCAGTCCATTAAATACCTAATTATTTCAATATATCTAGCTTGAATGCTTTCCACATTGTCTGGAATTCTGTTTTCCTGAAAGATGGACTTCTAGGTAAAGCCATTACAATTACAATGTAAATAGATTACCTTGTGCATTGTTTATTAGACCACACTCATTCTGGGTGTTTAGGATGACCATAAAAATAGCAATTTGCCTGATTATTCAGTTCTGTGTTTAAGATGTCACCACTTTTGTCTGTTTGGCAACTTTAAGTGTAATTAAATACCAAACTTCAAAACAAAGTATCGTTAAATGTGCGTACAACACCTTGACGAAAATGATGAATTTGTGAGGATTCATTAACAGAACACAGTAGGTTTATACTGACACGTGATAAGTTTATCAAATTCGTTTGATCTTTAGTTAGTCAGAAAATACTGTATTTACATATGGCTGGATTTATGCTGTATGTTGGAAATGGTCCAGTGTACTTGGCAAGAAAGGAAGATTTTGGCAAAGGATTGCATCTGTGTTTATAGATCTCTTGGGGAAAAGTTGTGTCATCAGGGCAATCTAATATGACACATCTGAATGTTTCATTAGCACCAGTACAAGCATATGCATAGGGAAAGCTTCTATTTTTTAGTTTTGGTTTGTACAACTCTAATTTTTTATTTCTTTCTGTTTTCAAAGAAGTCTGTGTTGATTCAAATCCACTTGTAATGTATCTCAGATCCCTGGTGCAGTGCTTCAGTACACCAACAGAGAAATGCTAATAATCACACACACAAATACACACACACAGAGTGTTCTGGTACACAAGACTTGACTTTGCACACACACACCAAGAGAGATCATACTGAATGTAGTTGTTTCTTATAGATCCTGCAGAAATTAAACACTGCATCTTGACTAGTTACATATGTACTCCCCTCACAGTAGCTGTTCATGCATTTTGGCTTTTGATATGAATATGTTTCCAGCACAACTTTTGTTAAAAATACGGTAATTCTCTTCAAGGCACTGTACTAAAAGAGAAATACATTCCCAGTTCCCAGCAGAATCCGAATCATTTTGGTTGAACATCTCCAAGAAGCTAGAAATTCACGTCATCTCTTCTGCATACATTTCAGACTTAGCAGTGAGTTCAAAATAGGACCCAAAGAGTGAAGCTGATGCTGACCTGCAGCCATATAAAGAATCATGGCATTCTGAGGAACTTTACATGCACCATTTATTAGAAAGCAAACAAGACCTTCTTGACCTCCCATGAAATTTCCAGGGAGGTGTTCCTGGGGGGCAGATCTGGGGATGGATAGTTCTCAGATCGGACCATAAATTGTGGAAACCCTGGACACAGGGGTACGTGCCTTTTCGCACTCCTTGCGCCAGAAGACCTTCATTAAATATAAAAATCTCCACTAAATTTGTCTGGAGTTTTTCTGCTCCCTCTTTTAAGGCAACAATAGGGAAAGGGGTAGTGGGTTCAGAGTAAAAGAGGGGAAGTTTAGGTTAGATATACAGAAGAAATTCTTCACTGTGAAGTATTGGCACAGGTTGCCCAGAGAAGGTGTGGATGTTCCAACGCTGGCAGTTTTCAAGGCCAGGTTGGATGGGGCTCTGAGCAACCTGGTCTAGTGTCCCTGCTGAGGTGTTTCCTACAGGGGGGTTGGAACTAGATGAGCTTTAAGGTTTTTTACAACACAAACCATCCTATGATTCTAACTTTTTCTCTCCAGAATGGTACACTATTGCACACAGACAACATGTAACTTTTAAGTAGTGGGTTAAAATTCAAATAAGGGAACATAGTATATAAAAAAGCTTTTTTCATTTAGAAGAGTCCAGTGCTTGTAACAAGGCTCATTGCCAATGAATTTACATGATACAGGGTATTAAAGTGTGCAAATAGAATATATGGGAAGAAAATTCAGTTCTGAGTTGGTCTGATGTTATAGAGGTGCATGGCATTGGTCAAGCATTCCGTACTGGAGCAATGCAACTGAAGCTACATGCTGTTCTCTTCAGAACTTAAGAGATAAACAAGTAGTCCTGCGCATTATAATTACTTCTATCATGGTTTAGATTGTTACAGACTAAACTGCCCTTTTCTCAACAGTGTCTGGAGTTTAAATCAAGAGACATCCTAGAAACTGCCAGTGATCATCAGAGGACAGCAGTACTCACTTGTAGATGCAGCGAAACTGGGAATAAGATGACGTGGATAGTGTCAGGGAGAAAAAAGAGCCAAGCTGAGTGTGATCGGTTGCAGGATCTCACAGGCACAAGGACATGGGTCTGCTCTGTGAACACTAGTCTGGGGTTAGAGTTCACAAACCCTATGTCCTTGAACTAACAAAAAGTGACCATCCTGGACAATGGACTCATTTTTTTCTAAAGTGTGAATATTGTCATTCTGCAAGTCAGGAATCAGAGAGTGCCACAGCATCTCCCTTTCAGCTGGTAGCTGGTAGAAGATCACAGAGCTGGTGGCTTAAAATGGTCTCACTGATGTTAATGGTTTGGGATGGAAGATACATAAACCCTATAAACTAATTTATTGCAAGTATTATACTACATTAAGAAGTTATGAAAAGATATCTTGTGGCTGGAATTAAGTGGCCTGAATCAGACAACAATCAACTGTCCTTCAAAGTACTGCATTTGGAAAAAAATAAACACTGATACAAAATAACCAAAGTTGATATTGCTGGGTGTTACTAGTGATCTAACTTCACCAAACTACCATGCTGAATAAAGGGTTTAGATTCACTGAAATACCTAAATATAGGTCTGTCTCTAAGCATTCAAATAAATTTTAGAGAAATAAATCTACACAAGCAATGGATATTTTTAAGGAAGTTTTGAAATTATCCATATAATGCCATCCTTAATTCAGATTCCATCATAGTTTAAAATTATAGAATAATTGAAGCTGAGATGAATCTCTGGAGGTTTTGTTGTCCAGTGTCCTGCTCTAGGGAAAGCAGTCCTCACTTTTATATCAGGCTGCTCAGTCTTGTCCAGTCGAGTTCTGGAGATCCTCAGCAATGGCAATTCCACAGCCTTTCAAGGAAATCCATTCCAGCACTTAAGGACTTTCATTAGGGAAAGAAAACAGTTGTAGCAGATCATTTGTTTTGATTATGTGAACTGGCAGGAGAGTATCTCTGTTCTCAAAAAAAACTGTTTCCAATCCTTCTCTTATATAGACTAACAGCAGCATAGGACTAAAAAAATCGCCATTCCAGTGAGATTTACTGATTTAACCTGCCTTTAAGCTAAAGGTAACAATATTTAATTGCCTGTGTCTCCGTGTTTTACGCTGCGGGTATGCTTGTAGTATGAACCACGAACAACATAGCCAAGGAAGAAAAGGTCAATTTCTCTCTGTCTACTGTAGCTGGCATCCCAACTTCTGGGATAAAATCTCAGATGTAACCCTGAATACATCCTTGCAGTATCTGAAAGGACCCTACAAGGGTCCTACAGGGAGAGATTATTTACAAAAACATGTAGTGACAGGACAAGGGGGAATGGCTCCAAACTGACAGAGAGTGGGTTTAGATTATATATCAAGAAGAAAGTCTTCCCCTATGAGGGTGGTGAGGCACTGAAACAGGTTGTCCAGAAGTGTGGATGCTCCATCTCTAGAAGTGCTCAAGGCCAGGTTGGATGGGGCTCTGAGAAATCTGGTCTAGTGGAAGGTGCTTCTGTCTACAGCAAGGGGGTAGAAAATAGATGATCTGTAAGGTACCCTCCGACCCAGGTTATTCTACGATTCTGTGTTCAAAATTACTACTGGAGTTGTTAATGCCACAGGGCTTCCTTCACAATTATGTTGACAATCCACCCCTGGAGCTCAGCTCATCGGGTGCTGAAGGTTTTTTCACCTTTATTTGAGTAACGTGAACAAAGTGCTGGCCATTTCACTGGTCACCCAGCAATGCACAAAACCTTAATGACCATAAATTCTTGCTCCCCACCCACACAGAGATCCCTATCTGATTTCAGATGGTTCCATAGGAAGAGCTGTCATTTGTGCACAATGTCAATAAATGAACCTTTTCATCTTTCCTTAATTTATCATTTCTCTTTCCAAAAGAAAAGTCTTCTGCAAACAGTCACTAATTATCTCTACGCCCTTCCCAGGAGGTGAGTGGGTTGATAACTTCCTTTCTGCTTCCGTTTCCCCTGTGCTGTACTTTGCCTTGCAAGAGCATCAGCTAACTGTTTTTCCCATCTTTCAGACGGCCACCAAGAAGACTTCATGCCTTCTCTTCACACTGAGGGTTGCCAGAAACCTGGGTTTCTGTTCTGTCCTATTTTCCTCAGGGCTCATGGGATATGAAAAAGGAAGGCTGAGGAAGACATCCAGTGAGTATCTGCCTACCTTCCTGTTGCTCAAAACAACATTGACTCAAGATTGGATAAAGTTTATTAAAAGCAGCAACTTATTTGATTCAAATGGATTTAAGAGTCAATGCAAACATTCAGCACAGTTCTAATTACCAGTCTCCTGCCTACATTATCCTATCATCTGAATCAAAATAAATCTGATGGACTGTAATAAAACATTGGGCAGCATTTTTATGTTGTGACAATGTCCTGTTTGGTTCCACTGACACTCCTTAAGTGCAAACTGATATTATTCCATGGGATACTTCCAGCAGGCAAGATTAATTTGTATTTCCCATGATGACCAAAAAAAAAAAAAAAGCAAGACAGAGAAAGGGAGAAAGACCAATACTGAATAGTTCAGTTTCAACCAGATTAAAGTGAAATTAAAATGGTATCTTTGCTGTGACTTCAGCATGTTACATCTTCAGCATCTCAAGAACTGGGTGTCAGATTAAGCCCTAAGGAAAGAGAAAAAAAATAAAAATATGTGTATATATGTATATTTATATATGTGTGTGTGTATACATATATATATATGGAGAGAGAAGGAGGGGTGTTCCTTGCTTGAAACAAAGGACCTCACACAGAAACTAGCACACGTCTAATACAAAATGATGCTGAAGTCCAAATCCCATTCTTTGCTATTGTTCTAGACAGAAAGTTTGAATTCTCCTTCTCTTCTGTGTTTTTTAGTAGATTTAAACTGTATACTAGAAGTGTTGAGCTAGTCACAACATGTTCTTAAGGAGCCTTAGGAAAATATATTGATAGAAGAGCTGGGCACTCTTTTTGGCGTAGATAGATAAGCATTTCAGGTGAACTTCTAAGACTGCACTTAAGCAGAACTTCTTTAAAATTTGTAAGATTTCCTTCAGATCTTCACTCTGCGTGCTAAGTATCTCAGCTTGATGTTGCTTTATTAAATACTCCAAAATTACTGTAATGCAGATGCTGAAACTCAGGGATGCATAAATCTTCAAACTGTCCTCTCTTTTGAAAAACCTTCAAACATAAGCTAAGTAACTGCAGCACACTTAGTGCCACCCTCAAAATCTTTGGGCTAAACTCTCAGGCAAGATAGCACATGTCACAGGATGTATTAACCCTGGGTAAAAGTCTGTGCTATGAAGCTACTTGATGGGACACTGCGGAGAACATCAGTCTGAACAAGAAGGACTGTAGGTCATTCTGCCCTGGAAGTAAGACATAACCAAGCATCCCCAGCTGGGAAGTACCAAAGATACATAAACTCTGTGTTAGATGAGATGACTTTTGATGTAAATGAATCTAGTGAATCTATTTGTCCGAGAAAAACTGAGGTAAGTTTCTGCATAAAAAGTGCTCAAGGGATACCCTCTCATTCATACAGTATTTCTGTAGAGGACAACACACCCTGTTTATTGACGTTGTCTTTAAAATATATTTTAAAGGCTTTTTTACAAGCAAGATCATTGAAGAGCAGACACATTTCCTGAAATTTCCACTGAAGCATGCTTCAGAACAGAGAAGGGACCCTGACATCTTTTTTTTTTGTCCACGTGACAAAACAAAAAAAAAGGAAAAAAAAAATAGCTGCACTGTTGGACTGCAACTTCCCTGCCTCTGGGTGTAACCTGCTCCATGATACTGGAAATCAAATTTCATCAGAGTATTCACCAATATTTGTGAAAACCCTGAAAGGGAAAAAGGCATAACTGTAAACAGCTAAAAAAAACCCAAAAGTTTTAAGCATTGAGGTTCCATATTTTGTAGACAATACAATTAAATTTTCCACAAAGACTTCAAATTCTAAATGGATTCTTTCCAAATTCTGTTGAGAAAATCAATATACACTAACTTGGAAGTGAAAGAGCCAAAGGCTCAAACTTAACTTTCAGTTCTGCGAAATTCTCTCTCTCGTGAGCTCATTAGGTATCTGTTGTGTGCTTTGCATCGGTGTGGAATTAGAATAGGAGCAAAAATTTCAAAGCCTTAATTTTACATGAAACAAAATCCTCATTTCCTCGTCAGCCTTAAAATGTATTTGCTCACTGTCTGCCAAATGCCAGTGCAGACAGACACTTGAGTTGTCTCCTCCACTAGCCTGCCCATGGCTATATCATCAGGCCAAAGGACTGTCTCCTGTGTGTCTCAAGCTCATCCGTATACAAGCTCTGGCTCTGCTACGCGGCTGAGCCAGCACACAGACACAACTGTAGCAGGACAGCAGCACGTTAATCTGCAATGACAGGAAATATCAAATGTTTGCCATATAAAACCCAGTAAACCACCTTTAATGAGATAATTCATGATATTGGGACCACTTCAAAGCATAATCTTGGCAGATAAAATCCTTATCTGATTTTGAACACAAATCCACTCGGCGTACAGCGCTGCTCTAACACTGCTGTCCACAGGCTTCAAGGAGAAAAAGGTTTGCAGTACAGTCTAGACAAGATTTCTAGAGGGTCCTTTGGCATTCCATAAATTTTTCTATGGCGAATGAAAAATATAAACTATATACTGTCCTATGACTTTTTGAACTCTTTAATAATAAAATTGATAAGAAGGAAAGGTTTTTTCCCCACCATTTTCATTTTGTATTTTCAAAATCAAGAAACTTCCACTTACAATTAGCCAAGCAAATGCTATTTGGCTATCAGTAGGGTCAGTGTCCCCAAAAGCAGTGTTTTCTTGAGAGGAACCTTTCTCTTCCTTTTCAAAGTGCACATTTTTACCTGATTATTTCCTCATGAACAACTGTAATCAAGTTTGTTGCAAACAGAACAAATATCCCAGAGATTAATCATAAGTCAGAGAAAAAAACAAACAAACATACAACTGACAATAAACTTGTTTTTTTGCCTTGTTTTTTCAGCCTCAGAAGACAGAAACATTGTAACACAAGCACATACTATTACTTTCTTCAGGTGCTCAAAGCCTGATAGTAATTTAATCCAAACCATATTTTCTGTGCAAAGGGCCTAACCAGAGTTCAGCATTGTGGATAAGAATTATCGTGACCACTCTCAGGTCAAAACTGAGTTTTTCAAAGCACTCTTATCTGAGAACACAGCTAGATATACATTTGAGCTTGCAGATTCTTCCGTTCAGTGGTTTCACAGAAGCTCAGATACATAGGAAGACCAAAAAACTGGGAAAATACATGCACAGCTAAACAAAATCATGTCACTAATGCATTACATTTGGAGATTTTAAAACATCTCCACTAAAATGCCTTAACTGTCAGAGTAGGGCATTGAGAAGGATGCCTTTGGGGGATAAATACAGGCAAAGGCTCTCATACATATATCCTGCCATCACATGGAAATGACTTCATTTCTGTCTGACTATGTGCTTATTTGAAAAGCATGTTCAAGGCCATCACAGCTGTCTACTTCACCCTGTGGCAAATACTTACAAGAATTTTCCTGCTGTTCACATCAACTGAGGTCCCACACAGTCCATATTGTAAGGTTTCTTCAGGGCCATTATAAGAGACAGCTAGATTGCCTTAAATTTCCCAGAACCTACCATCAGATAGAGAGTAAAGATAGTTTAGTTACATACAAACCAAATTTGTAGAGAATGTTGAACTCATGGGAGCACCATGCTCCCATGCAAGAAATTCCCATGCATGTAAGGGTGACTCCAACTAGACCCTCATATGATGAATCTGGGCATTCATCAGAGGTCACTGAGAGATGATACTAAGCAAAACCCTAAAGCCAAAACTCCCACATTCCCAATGCACAATATATTTTAAGGTGATTTATGCAGCCCAGAAAGCCCACTGTATCTGGGGCTGCATCAAAAGCAGCAAGGCCAGCAGATCAAGGGAGGGGATTCTGCCCCTCTGCTTCACTCTGGTGAGACTCCACCTGCAGTGCTGCCTCCAGCTCTGGGGACCCCAGCACAAGAAGGTCATTGACCTGTTGGTGCAAGTCCAGAGGAGGCCACCAAGAGATTGGAGGAAGGGAGGGAGCACCTCTCCTGTGAGGAAAGGCTGAGACAGCTAGGTTTGTTCAGACTGTAAAAGAGAAGGCTTTGGTGTGACCTAATTGTGGCCTGCCAGTACGTGAATGGAGCCTACAAGAAAGAAGGAGAGGGACCGGGGTAGTGGATTCAAACTGAAAGAGTGTAGCTTTAGACTGGATATTAGGAAGATATTCTTCCCTGTGAGGGTAGTGAGGTACTGGAAAAGGTTGCCCGGAAAAGGTTGCCCAGAAAAGCTGCGGATGCTCCATCCTTGGCAGTGTTTAAGGCCAGGTTGAACAGGGCTTGGAGCAACCTGATTTAGTAGAAGGGTGTTGCAAATAGATGAATTTTAAGGTTCTGTCCTAGTTTCAGGTAGGATAGAGTTAATTCTCTTGCAGTTGCCCAGGACGGAGGAAGGGGGTGGGGGGAAGAGGGCGGACAAAGCCTGGATCTGTGTGGGTGTGTTTAGGGTGTTATTCCGTACCAACCACATCATCACTGGGGGGCAAGGCTTTGGGTGGAAGAACACAAAGTGTTCTTTTTCTGGGTGGAAGAACACAAAGTGGCCATTTTGTTCCTTTTTCTGGGGGACCAAAACCATGGACATGATTGGTGGAGTGGCACAGCATGGGCATTTGTCCATCACTGTTTTTTGTCCTCTCGGGCTTGGGGAAGGAGTGTGGGTGTGGACAAATTGTCCATCGTTGTTTCTCATTATCTCAGGCTCGGGGGAAAAAATGCCATCTGTGGTAATATCTGCCATCTCTCCTTTATCCCAGGCAGCCTTGTGTCACTGCTGTGGTAACACTGAGTGGGTCAGATTTCTGCAAGCATTTTTTGCATGTAATCACTCTCTTTTATGCACTGTTGTTATTAGAATTGCTGCTATTACTGCTTGTTTTCCTTATCTCATTGCTGGTTTTCTAGTAAATTGCTATGTCAACCCATAATATCTGTCTTTTTTTCCCTTTCTCACCAGAGGGGATGGGAGGAAGGGAAGCGACTGCTTGGAGTTTAATTCCCAGCTGGTTTTAAAACCACAACAGGTTCCTTCCAACCCAGGCCATTCTGTGATTCTATGATGCAATGAGCACATGGATTTGGAATCACCTAAAAGAAATGTTCATGTATAACTGAACACCGTAGATAAAAGCTGTAGATTTAATAATGGGCATTAGCCCAGTGTTAGCAACACCTGATGCAGTATATTTGACCCAGACATCCAAACACCTCACAGGAGTGCAGAGGAGAAGCTCCAGCTAGGCTTCCTCAGCGGTCCTTGATAAATGGTTTTGATGATGTGCATGAGCTGTGCCTCCAGCATACACAGCACACCCGAGGTTCAATCTACAGCAGCAATAAAAATGCACCTCAAATATGCAGATGAGCCCACCCATGTCCCACTCTCCCTGATCTCTGCTTAGGTACTGCAGGGCTGAAGCTCTCAGCGATGTTCACTGTGCGTACAGCAAACCTCGTCATTTCCTTCAGGACGCATCCATGCGTGAGCAACACACATTCAGATTTCTAACAGAGAAATGCAGCTGCTCTAGACAGGCTCCTGTAACACAGAGGATGATCTTGGCGGGGCAGGAGGATTTTTCTTCTGTGTATAAGGACTGTATGTGCCTCAGTACAAATATGCACGTAATGCTTCTGATAAAGTCAGCATGCTGGGCTCGCATCCAAGTGAGCTGCTTAAAACACACAAGTATTGATGGATGGAGGATGCATGAACTGAGAACTATTTGGACTCAAATACATCTAATAATTTTTTGCTAGTAACAACATGTTTAAAGAAAAGATCTTTTGACATCACTGAATGAGCATTCTAGAATGTAGCTGTGCAACAAAACCTTATTACAAAAGATGAAGACAGACTTGCCAAAAAAAAAAAAAAAAAAAGAAAAAAAACAAACCTAGGTTACTGCTGTTTCTGCTCTGAAATTGAAAAATGTGTTCCAGAAAAAGGCATTCTGGCTGATGAGTCGGTGTACCCTACAAATCCAAGAACAGTACTGAAATTGGAGCTAAACCATAATAAAGATTCTATAAAAAAGTAAATTTGTGTGATTGTTGACGTGGACTTTGCAAAACATTAGAAAAAACAAACCTTTCATGCAAAGTTGTGCTGCTTCTTACATCTTTTGCAATCAAGACTTGCAGGAAATTTAATGGTGGATAAAGAATTTACAGACTGACACTGGTTTACATATGAGCAGAAACCTAAGTTCCTTGTAAAGCTGTGAAGGCAAAACACATTCATTTGAGAAAGAAGAGCAGCATGTATTTGTATATCTGCAGATATATTTGAATATAAGAAGTGAATATTACATATAATACAGAATATTATTTGAATATAAGAACTGTCTTAAAACAAAATATATAAGGTGAGAAAAGAAATATTTTCTCTCTATCCTACCACACTGATAAAATTATTCCTGGGAATGAATACAAGAGCAATCTGGAAGTCATGCAAATTATAAAAGAGCTTTACTAGCTTAAAAAAAAAAAAAAGGCAAACAAACAAAAAAAAATCAAACCAAGAAACCAGCATGAACTCTGGTGGAAAAATCTACTTGGACACTCTTTTTATGTTCTAGCCCTTTCCCTAAGTGCTTAAAAAATAGTACCTGTTCTACAAGTTTCAATATAGAATCTGAATAACCAGCTATACTTGCATTTCTTTGTGCCATAAGTGCAAAAATTTGGCATAAAGAACCCTCACAGTGATGCTTACCTAAAGCTGCAAACTCTCTGGGCTCATTATGTTTCAGAGTTATCAATTAATAACTAGAATGTTTTTATAGTGGATAATCACAGAATCACAGAATATGCCAAGCTGGAAAGGACCTACAAGGATCATCAAGTCCAACTGCTGGTCCTGCGCAGGACCATCCCCAAGAGTCACACCCTGTGTCTGAGAGCATCCAAATGCTCCTTGAACTCAGGCTTGGTGCTGTGACCTCTTCCCTGGGGATCCTGTTCTGG
The DNA here is from genome assembly GCA_036023395.1 of Myiotriccus ornatus. Lineage (NCBI taxonomy): Eukaryota > Metazoa > Chordata > Aves > Passeriformes > Tyrannidae > Myiotriccus > Myiotriccus ornatus. The sequence goes on from JAYRBT010000001.1 coordinate 2,327,734, forward strand.
GGCCCAACCACCCTCTGGGGGAAGAACCTTTTCCTAATACCCAACCTAAACCTCCCCTGACACAACTTCAGGCCATTCCCTCAGTTCCTGTCACTGGTCACCACAAAGCAGAGATCAGCGCCTACCCCTCCTCTTCCACTCACAAGGAAGTTGTAGCTGCAGTGAGGTCTTCCCTCAGTCTCCTCTTCTCCAGGCTGAATATGATGACCAGACCCTTCACACATTTTACTTCTAGACTCTTCACATGTTTTGTTTGCCCACTTCTAAGACATCAGTCTAACACGCTAGATTGGCAGTCATGATTTATTTTGAAGGACTCCATGTTCTCTTACTGGCCTTGCTACACTAGTCTGACAGCCTTGTCGTCATAAGCAAGCTGCAGCAATCCTCAGCATAAGTCATAGAATCATAGAATGTCTAGGTTTGGGAGGGATCTTGAAGATCATCTAGGTCCAACCCCACTGCTGTGGGCAGAGACACCTTCCACTAGACCAGGTTGCTCTGAGCTCCATCTAGCCTGGCCTTGATGGAGCATCCACACCTCTGGGCAACCTGTTCCAGTGCCTCACCATCCTCACAGAGTTTTTCTTCCTAATATCTAATCTAAATCTGCTCTCTGCCTGTGTGAATCAATTCCCCCTTGCCCTGTCACTACATGGCCTTATAAATAGTCTCTCTCCATCTTTCTTGTAGGCTCCCTCCAGGTAATGGAAGGCTGCAATTAGGTTACCCTAAACTTTCTCTACTCCAGGCTGAACAATCCCAATTCTCTCAGCCTTTCCTTGTTGCAGAGGTGCTCTATCCCAGCATTTCTCAATCATTTTCATGGCCCTCCTCTGGACTTTCTCCAACAGGTCCATATCCTTCCTGTTCTGGGGACTCCAAAGCTGGAGGCAGCACTGCAGGTGGGATCTCACCAGAGCAGAGGAGCTGAATCCCCTCCCTTGACCTGCTGCCCACTCTTCTGTCAAGCTTGAAGTCTTCACTAAGTGATTATACTTAAAAGTCATAATTGGCTAAACTGCTTCTCCTGTCTCCTTGCTTCAACTTATATTAAATTGACTTTGTTTTCAACACATTTGGCTCCAGCAAGGTATCATCCTGTTACTGGTCATGACCTGGTACAGAGTTGACAGAGTAGATGCAACTAAATATCTGCCTAGAGATTTGAACGAGGTGATAATCCAGTACACTATACGCTGTGTTATGTGCTCTCTCCCAGTTTGTACAGTATGTACACAAACCAGAATTGGCATCAGGTAGGGCTTGTGCTCCACACGCCAAAGTGCTGCACAACTGCATTTTCCCCAGCTTAATGTTTTTTCCAGAACATGTTCCATACGGATTAGCAGTGAGCTTATCCTAACTGCCCTCTTCTGGTGTGTCAGGGTCAGGCATTACAGCCACATACAGCGAGGAACATCCCCAGTGTGGAAATGGCTCTATGGAAAAGAGCCAGCCCTGCTGCCTGCTTCCATTCGAATTTGCAGATCACCTGACCGTGTTCCGCACTTGTAATGCCTATGCGTGTCTATATATACTATAGGGCTTATGTCATATCAGAGACTTTGGGGGAACAGAGACTGGCAGCAGGAAGGAAGGAGAGGAAAAGGAAAAGAAAAAAGACACGAAAGATGAAGGAAGTGCCCAAAATCTGATCACAAAGATAAATGTCACCATGGAGAAGGTGTGAAGTAAGGGAAAGGAAGATCAAGGCGGGGGGAGGGGGAAAGGAAAAAAAATCGAAGCATCCTTAATGAAACAGATATCAACTTGAACTGAGATTTTAATTCATCAGATCATACTAGTCAGGGCAAAAACAATTGAACAAAGAGTTTAAAAACAAAATGCAAAGCTCAGGATCTAAGTACTTTGCCCTTCTCAAACAAAAAAGGAAAAAAACAAAAGTTTGGAAGCTGGATGAAATTAGTATGTATCATATCTGTTAAACATTTGCAGTGTTAAAGTCAGGGTATTGGCACAAGATCCAGTATAAATATGATAGTGTGGGTGCCTTTACTTAAATTGCAATCTTAATAGATTTAAAAAAAAAAAAAAAAAAGGATAAGATAAAAAAAAAAAAAAGATAAGAAAAGATAGCAGTGCAAATAAAATAGGGGTCAGTACCATACAGTATCATGTCAATACAGGAGTCACATTGAAGTCACACACAAAGTCTTATTTGCCAGAAAACACATGGGGGGCTGGGGGGGCAGGGAGGGAGAGGAGAGAGAATAGTTCAATCTCATTTTATTTTGTTAATTTTGTTTTTTAATATCTGATAAAAAACATACTGTGACACTTTTTTCTGTAAAATAAAAATAATGTTTTTTCTAATAGGAGAAAACAGGGTTCTGCAGGAGAACAGAGAAGCTTCAATCTTGATTTTCTGAAGACCAAACAAATTTTTTGCCAAATACTGAAAATGGGAAGTGGGAGTTGGAGAAGGAAGAAGGTCCGTTTGTGTTTCCCCCAGAAACTTTGCTCAGGGTAAGGAATTCCTCATAATTGAAAGACCACTAAGATTGTTTTATACAACAGTCAAGACTCTGTTTTAAAAATATCCAAAAGGCATACCACTCAAAGTAAACAAAATAACAAGATAAGATGCTGACAGCTGACAAACTGGCAGTGGTAACACCGTAGCTTAATTCTGCAGTGCGTTACAGCTGTATCTGATGATATCATGCTGTAAGAGAAGAAAGGCATTGGGAGCCACCTTGCTACCTGTGATGATTAAGAACATACAAAATGGACTTTTCTGACCTGAGTGTTAGCATAGGAATAGTGGAATTGTCTACATGGTCGTTACAGAAATATGAGCTCTGAACTATGGCAGGAAGAAAGGAATGAACTTGCAAGGATCCAGCTGTGACTCCAGGGTGTTTCACAAATTCCCCACCCATGCTCATGCTCTGACTTTATCTCCCTTCCCTACCACAGTGAGAAATAGTTGCTCACCATGTCCACCACCTATGAGTAGGAAACCTGTGCATGCAAACTGGAAGGAAGCTGTAGGACACAGTGGCCAGGCTTCTAAAGCTTCAACACAGCCCAAGAGAACAAGTCACAGCGTGGGAAATGAGTCATGCTATTCATTTCTTGAAAGGAAAAGAAGAACCATAGCAGAAGGCAGAGAAAACATTTAGACAACTTTTCTTCCTCCCCCCCACCCTGACACCACCAAAAATAAAATCCCAGATGGAAAGCAGGGAAACAAGAGAGTCATTGGAAAGTAGAGAAACAAGAGAGTCACTGGATTTTAATAAGCCTTTAAAATACTGGAGAAACTTTCTTATTGTTGGAAAGTCCACTGATAGCAGTTCTCCTACAGAAGCCCCAAGACAATTCATCTTCAATTTGTCCAACTAGGAAAAATGTCTTCCATTACTGTTAGCAAACACTCAATAGCCCTGTACTTCATGTCATTTAGGTTTATTACACTACTTTGCAAGCTAGTTTTTGCTATCAGAATATTCAAAAAGGCTAATGAAACAATAAAATATTTCCAGTTATCCCTTTGTGCTGTTTTTTTGCTGAAGTAGAGCCAATCTTCTTCAAAATAGCTGGTATCGGGCTGTGCTTTGGATTTGTGCTGAAAATAATGTTGATAATTCAGGGATGTTTTCGTTACTGCTGAGCAGGGCTTGTACGGTGTCAGGCCCTTTTGTGCCTCTCACACCAGCGCAGCAGCGAGGAGGCTGAGGGTGCACTAGAAGCTGGGAGGGGGCACAGCTGGGACATCTGATCCCAGCTGACCACAGGGACATTCCATACCATATGACATCATGCTCAGCATATAAACCTGGGGGAAGAAGATGAAAACTGGGGTTGGTCAGGATGATGTCGCTTGTCTTGTGAGGTCACTTGGTCTATTCAGCCTGGAGAAGAGGAGAGTGAGGGGAGACCTCACTGCAGTTACAGTGTCCTCGTGAGGGACAGGCATTGATCTCTTCTGTGTGATGATCAGTGACAGGGGAATGGCCTGAAGTTGTGTCAGGGGAGGTTTAGGTTGTATATTAGAAAAAGGTTGGGCACTGGAACAGGCTCCCCAGGGAAGTGGTCACAGCACCAAGACTGACACACTTCAAGAAGGGTTTGGACAACACTCTCAGGCACGTGATACAACTCTTGGGGATGGTCCTGTGCAGGGCTGAGAGTTGGACTTGATGATCCTTGTGGGTCCCTTCCAACTCAGCATATTCTGTGATTCTGTGATTCTATGATTCCAAAGTCAGCAAGATGAGGCCCTGCTCTCCTGGGGATGAAGAGTCTGCCTATGGGAAGTGGTGAATTTGTTGTTTTGCTTTGTTTAAGTGTCCTGCTTTTGTTTTACCTATTACATTGTCCTCTCTTCCCTCCCTGCACTACCCTTACATAGGGTTAAGAGAATCACAGATTGTTTGAAGCTTGAAGGGACCTCTGGATGTCATCTTTTCTGACTCTCCTAGTCAAGCAGAGTCACCTATAGCAGGTTGCCCATGACCGTGTCCAGACAGCTTTTTAATATCTATGAGGATGGAGACTCCACAACATTCTTGGGCAACCTGTGCCAGTACTTGGTCACCCTCACAATAGAAAAGTGTTTTCTAATGTCTTCCCTGCATAGAACCAAGAGATAATCACTCTGTGTTTGGACTGTATTAGAAATACATGGCCAACGCTAGAGAAATATCTATTTCAGGGCCTGTTGTGGAGGACTAATCAATGTTAATCATGCAACAGATTCAGGCCTAATTTAAAGGTGTGGGGGTTTTTAACTGAATTCTTCAGTGATCATAGTTGTCTCTCAGAACCCTGAAACAAAACACATTGTATTCGTTGAGGAAGAAATTTGTTACTGTGAGGGGGTGAGGCACTGGCACAGGTTGACCAGAGATGTGAATGCCCTGTCCCTGGAAGTGTTCAAGGCCAGGTTGTGTGGGGCTTGGAGCAACCTGAACTAGTGAAAGAAGAAATGAGAAGATGCCATTGCAAAACTTGCCATTAGAAGACTGACTAAAAAGATGTTGGTTGAACAACAAGAAGCAACGCACTGTGCAATTCCATTCCTTAATGGAATTCACTATCTTGATGGGCTTTAAAGAGACTATTTCATCAGGCTAATTGGAAACATTAGGAACAACAGGCAAAGATGGAAACATAGCAGTGAATGAGGCAATGAAGTTGATAAGAGCACCTCCCCTGAAGACAGGCTGCGAAAGTTTGGGCTGTTCAGCCTGGAGAAGAGAAAGTTGTGTGGAGACCTCAGAGAACCTTCCGTTGCATGAAGAGGGCATACAAGGAAGCCGGAGAGACACTCTTTGTCAGGAACTGTAGTGACAGGACAAGGCATAATGGGTTCATATTGAAATAGGTTAGATTTAGATTAGAAATTAGAAAGAAATTCTTCCCTTTGAAGGTGGTGAAGAACTGGCACAGGTTGCTCAGAGAAGCTGTGGCTGCCCCATCCCTGGAAGTGTTCAAGGCCAGGTTCAACGAGGCTTGGAGTAACCTGGTCTAGTGGAAGGTGTCCCTGCCCATGGCAGGTGGTTGGATTAAGATAATCTTTAAGGTCCCTTCCAACTCAAACAATTCTGGGATTCTATGATTTTATTATTCCAACAACAGAAGGACATGGAGCTCAAAAACTACATAGACCTCAGCATAGCTCTGCACAAATGGAAGAATGGGAGAAGGCGTTATCAGAAGGGTGAGTCCCAGGAGGCGTCAGAGTAGCTCTAAAACGTGCAGTCTAACCTACTTAAATTCAGTTTCTACTGAAAATAAACTATGTTGTTTCAATCAATTTCCAAATGGGAAGTTGGAAGTTTGGGAGTTTCAGCAAACGTCAAAATATTCCATGGTAAGGGAAAAAGGAAAACTAAAATAAAGCCAGACCAAACAATGTGTGACCAATTTGAGTTCTGATCACTTGATGCTATCAGAAATTAAACCTTTCCAAAAATGAGGTCTGTAAAAGAGTAATATGCAAGTTTACTTCATAAACCTATTGCAATGACTATAAATGAAGATGATCAAGTACTATTTGACTCTAAACCTGGTGACATTCAGAATATCAATTTTACAGACAGGTTCCAAGTTTAATTGCCTAGTAATTTACACTAGAGCCAGTTACAAAAACATCATTCCAGTCACAAGATTAGTCTGACATCAATAACGGGAAGTAACTGCCTCTGTACTAGTCACATAGTGGATGACTGAGCTCTAGAATATAATTCACATTTAAACCTGATTTAACAGTCTTATTCTTACAAAAATAACTTGTATTCATGTAGATTTGCCTATTTTATGTATGTTTAGACTGTTGCTTACAGCTGAAGTCCACGTTTACCGATATGTGCTGCAATAAGAGACAATAAAGCATTGAAAAACCCAACAGCTGAAATAGATTAATTACACACTCAAAATAAAAGCTCACAGGATTGTATAGTATCTCATATTTTAACAGAAACAAGTCATGCCTCCTCATAGTTTTTAATTGAATATTCAGAGGAACCACACTTCCTGTGGAAATCAGACTCATAAGCCTGATTGTCACCTCTGTTTCCACATCCTTCAAACGTGACCATCCCAGGCGCACGTCCTCGTGCTACAGCAAGAAGAACTTTTGTCCTCTGCAGGACAGGGATGATTCACCTTTTAACCTTTTGTCAGAGTACATCCCCTCCAGAATACTGCAATAAAATCTGGTAGATACATACAGAAACTTCCCCACCGCCTTCTCTTTCAAAACAAACGCTCCTGTGAAAATTCAACCTTCATTCATCTTTGACACGTCGATCTTCCATTGATTTCCTATATTCTTGGCATGTCTCAGCTCCTTTTGAACTCCCCCTTTTGTTAGTTTAGGCAGATGTGAAGCTTCTCAGCACCTTGGTCTGCGATCAGTATCCAAAACTATCACTTAGCACCAGTTTCCAGCTAGAGAATCTCCTTGGATTGAGTTGCCTACCCCCAAGCAAACAACCAGCTTTTTCTTTTATTCCCAACTGTACAAAAATCGGTTTCTTTTGCTCCAGTTCTCCTTTTCCACCACTGCATTCCTTCAGAGTTTGGAAACTAATAGTGATGGGTCCCGTGACTGCTGTTTCTCTGCCTGAGCCCTGCCACTTGGGAATTAGGGTAACCAGACCCACTGGAGAACTCAGGGTTTTTTTCAGAGTCAATTTGCTCAATGAAGCCACTGAATTCATAGCTTTAAAGGCTTAGTGCAGGGGACACAACTGAGAGTCAAGTTGCACTGCCAAGTTATCATGCAGTATCAGTCCTAACCTGAAGGTACTGTAGACAACAAGGAGAACAGGGCAACTTCTCCAACAAAGTTACTCAGCCTTTGGTAATGAAGGCTCTCTACAAAGACAGTCAAGTTGCAATGATTGTTTTAGGCCCTGATCTGGAAAGACCCTGAAGAGTCTGTCAGACTTTAACCATATAAAGTAATCTTATTATATCTTATTAAAGCCATGAACTACTCATATGTAGAGCTAAATGCTTTTCTGGATCAAGAACTCAGTGATGTGGATGGTTATCCACTAATACCTAAACTGAGACAACAAAGTCTGCCTCCCTCAGTTGTGATAAAATCACACAAGATGTAAATCCCTGTGTCAGTGGGGTAAGGTTCACTCACTCCTTTCCCAAAAACACTGCTCCTCATGACTGCTATAAATCACATGAAAGTGACTTACATCATGAAGATTAATATTATATATATAAAATATGAGCAGTGCTGTTCTCAACTGTTAATGCACATGAGCACTAAAGATGTACATGGCCAAGAAGAAAGTATAATGTGCCTTCTGTTCCAAGCCAACCCCTTTGTAAACATAGTATTTTAATTATATGACTATTTAGGCTAGCTTAACTTTCATTACTGACAACATTCTGCTCTTCAGAGCTTCAGAGTGCTGTTACTCTTCCTATTTTCCACTAACTAAGCTGTTTAGGAAATGCAATACTGCCATCTAGCATCCATAAAATATGATGAAACCTTCCTTTCACACAAGGGCCTCAACATCAGCATAGGCACAGGTTAGTTTTACATGAGCTTTGGTGACTGTGGGTTATTACTGGGATTCTGAAGTGATCTGTCTGTCAGAAAGGTGCCTGCTTTCCCTAAAAGCTGCAGGAGAAATACACCCAGAGGATGGATGAGTTATGTTGACAAGATGAGTCACCCTTATAGCTTTTGTGTTTGCCCCAAAGGGGTCCTGGAGACATGGAGCAGTTTCAGGGTGGCATAATGATGGCAGAACAAACCATCCAACACCCCAAACTCCTGTTCTGAGCAACATTTTGTCAGGGAAGATGAAAATATTCCCTGCCAATGGCCCCCTTCAGGATGTTTACCCTTCTTTACCCTCCCTATGGCATGTCCAAGGTCAAGTCTGGGCCAGAACAGACAAAATATGGTCACCACCAGACTGCCCAAATGTCCGAGTGCTGGCAGCACTTTTGCCTTCTGGCTTTCTGTGGTGCCTGGCACGTAAATGCTGAGTGCCCGAATTCTTCCAAAGTCTGTTTCCAGGTGGAATTCTCAGCAGAGTCTACTGGCACTGCTACTAAAAACCATACCCACAGAAAGTGAGCACCTTCTGGTCTGCACCTTCCACAGCTCTGTGACACCACACTGGCAACCATATACAGAGAATGCACCCCAGAGGGTTCCAAGGTCACTCAGCGCTCCCAAACAGGCAGCAGGTCTGGGAAAAGTGCCATCTGTATGGCCCCAGTTCTGGATTTAGTATATATAATGCCTGTGTATCTACTACATATATATAATATGTATTATATATATACTGTATGTGTATGTATATATATATACACAGAAACTATATATTAGCATATACAGTGCCTGTGTTTATACCATACACCACGTATATATGTGGATAGTATGTATAGGTAGCTATGGCCTTGGCAGTGCTGGGTTAACATTAGAGGTCATTTGCAACCTAAACCACCTATGATTCTGTGATTCTGTGTATATATATGTCTGTTTATATACATGTATATACATATATATATATAAATATACAGATAGCACATATACGATAGTGTATGTGTTAAGTATCTATGCTGTATAGACAAGACATCTGGATTTACGGTTTCATTTCACTTTGCCTCAGTTCAGATGTATATAGTGTAACATTTATGTCTGAACCACCTGTCTAGACTCCTTTTATACTTGGTAGAGAAAAATAAGCACCATTTCAGATGTCTACGTTAGGGTGGGATGAATCATGACCTAGAGGTGCCTATTCATTTCCTGACAATTATAAAGGGATCCCAGACAACTGTCTCCCGCATGGATTTCTGCAGTGTTGATGTCTAGATGGGAGTAAGATTAATCCTGGGGTTTAGATTTTTAGATGCAGCAAGACTGTGAGCTCAGTTAGTCTAACTCTTGTTTAAGATAATTCAGAAAATTCATCAAACAATACCTATTTTAAGATTGATATCTATTTTTGCATAACTTTTTTTTTTTTTCCAGAATGGCATATGGCCTGGATTCAGAGACTTCAATCAATGGACAAGTCAGTTTTGCTGAACAAATTGTTCCAAAGGTTTATCACTGTCACCGAAATGATGTAACTTGGCAAATAAACACATTTTATATAAAATAAACCAGTTCAGGGTTTGCTTTTGATTTTGTCTTTGATGATGGCAAATATGTGGGATAGTGAAAAATCCTGTGAAAATGTACAGAGTGTATAGTAGTTAAGTGTTTAATTAACATTTCATTAGGTACATTCCTACAGACTTATTCTATGGATCTTCTAAGATCCCTTCATTCACTAACAGCAGACTCAGAGAGCAGCAGCCCAATTACTCTTAGCTCAGTTCCCATAATTGCTTTTGGTAGTGAAAGGAAACTGAATTTATAAAAGGCAATATTCATGAAGCATTCACCTGCTGGAGTTTTGGTGTGATTTTCTTTTGGTTTTGGTTCTTTTTTCCATGGTTGCAAAGCTATGTTAGGAAAGCTGAAAATCACAAGGCTACCTTAAAAACATGTGTTTACAATTAGTGTTAAAACATTACATTTCTTTTAACCCCTTGTGATTTAAAGCTATTTGATTTACATGGAACTTGAAAACACATAAAGATCAGTATTTTTTGGTGGATGTTAAAAAGCATGGAACTTAATTTTTCTTTAGGGCCTGTACACTAAACTATCACTATAGACATTTGCAAGCTTATTCCAAAGATTTATGATTGACATGATCTAAACTTACTAAGCACTCCCCATTTTAGGAAGAAACCCTTTGTTCTTTCTTAGTTATTAAAGTACTTATTTTGTGTGACCTCAGATCTTTCTCATCCTTTAAGTACATGCTGCATATCTCTCTGTGGCTGACTTGGAAATATTTATTGAGATGTAGTATCATAGGAATTAAATGTCAAATTCTTTCAAAACATTTAAAAGCAAGTGTTCACCAACCTCATCTTCCTCCAGTATTAAGGAGAATGGTTCATTCAAAGCATGTGATGACATTTACCATTACTGTCAAAGTAGTCTTTGAAGCAATGATTTCAGCTCATAAACACGTGTCTGCAGCCTATAGCAGATTACAAAACTGTGACTCAGTAAGAATTCCTGAAGGGGAACTGGAAGAAATTCTCCATTTAGTATTTTCTCAAAGGAAGCAAAATATGAAGAAATCATCCATCTATCCCTCCTACCTCTGAAAACCAATATTTATGTAATTTTGATGAAACAGCAGCTGTGGTAAAGTGATTCATCCTAGGTATAAATCCATAAAGCAGTTTGGAATATTTTGGGGACGTGGTTTAGGATGAATTACTGACATGAATATAAATCTTGGACTATTTTATTGAGACCCCAGATTTAAATATGACCCTAAATATGACTAGTGTTTCACTCTGTGGTTTGCAGTAAGCAAAGATAGTAAACTGGGGGACTTGCCATGTGCATACACATGTAGGTTGACATGCAGCTCCAGCTGAGACTGTGTGGACTGGCAGCCCAGCAAGGGGCACCAGAAGATAGACATAGACAAAAACAAAGGAGAAAACACCAGGGCCTTTATTTTGGTATCTCTACAAGTTTAGCATGGTTAGTACACATGCATACAACTACAAGAGCAAGTTTTCTGGTCTGATGCATGAGGCAAGGCTGAACTGCCACAGAAGTCACCTCTGCCCCTAGAATGTAACGTGCATATTTCTTCTCTTGTGGGAGAAGTCAACAAATTAAACACAGAGAGTATGTGTGTGAGGGAGAAGAAAGTGAAAGTATTTAATTAAAAACTAAAAATGCAGTAGGGAGAAAAATATTCCCAGTTATTAGGCTGCTAATTTCATCACTGTCACTTCAGCCTGGATGCTTTTCAGCAAGTCTGGAGGAGTTTCCTTGCTTTTCTTTTTGGCAGTGACCTTTTGATAGGAAGGGATGTGCTGGGTCCCTGACTTATGCAAGAAAGACAGAAGCATAAACAAGACTTTGTCCATATGACACTTGAGAAGCCCCACGCCTTCTGGGAATGGTCAACCATGCACTCCTTTGTAGGCAAGTATTAATCTGTTAATATGGAAGATTAATTTACATTTTAGACACGGTTAAAAATAACCCCCAACTTCAGTAATAAGGAGGAAAGCAGAGAGAGGAGAGATTTCTGTTTGCCTGCTGTAAATACATGCTCATATTAACATGCTGATGTGAAATAATGAGTTGCCTCAGGTTGTATGAGCTATTTGGGAAAATCACAAAAATTTTCTTAGCCTAGTTCTAGTTTCACCTTGACAGAAACCATGGTGCATGCAGTGGTAGCTTTAAACTGCTTTTAAAATACTCTAGCTAATCTTCCCCAGGTTAATGTAGACTAGCCCTAGGCCTACTTCAATTCATCCTTCCTTTCTAGCAAAACCTGACCACGTTCAGAGTGCCGCAAAGCAACTTTAGAAATCTTCGGAAAAACTGAAATGGCTGAACGCAACATAGATTTCCATTTAAAATGTTGCCCCTTAAAACACTGGGAGCAAAAACATGGAGAAATTGGGAGTGATGTTTTCAGCTAGATTTGTTTAAAGAGTCAAAAAAAAGCCCACATGGCCATAGAACATATAAATAGAGACAGTTCTGGCTGGATCTTTTATTTCACAGGACCAAATGCACCGATTCCATACACCGGTTTTCTCCATCAAGTGTTTGGCAGGCATTTAAAAAAGATGCTCCTATAAAATCTGTGACTTGAAGGAAAGATTTCGCAACAGGAAAGAAACATTCTTCCAAGGAGGTTGAACTGAGACTAAAACTTATTGGTGGTCTGATTTTGGGAGCTGTAAGCAGCATCTTGCTTTGCCACATATTTGTCTTTTGGAGTATATGGTACAATGAAACAGGAGCTGGATTTGTTCACCTGTTCCATGACTGGAAAATATCCTACATCAAAAGCATCCCTCCTGTCTTTACGAGTGATAACTCTGAAAGTGAGGTAGCAATTAGCAGGCATAGTAGTGTTTAACATGGGTAAATCTAGGGTCACAGAAACATAGAATCATAGAATAACCTGAGGTGGAAGGGACCCACAAGGATCATTGAAATTCAGCTCCTGGCCCTGCACAGGGCAGCCCCAAGAATCCCACTATGTGACAAAGAGGTACTCACTTTACCAAAGTGCGTCTCAAGTTCTTTTAAGGGTAAAGAATATTTATAAAACAGGAAAACTTTCCAAGACTGAGGTGAAATACTTTTTTATCTGCCTGACTAGACTAATGACTCTCTGAAAAAATATCATTATTTCCCATAACCTTGCAAACAATTTACATGTTCTTAGCTCAAAACATTATGAAGTCTTATTAGCTTTTATAAGCCTACTCATGTGCTTATAATTAAGCTTAGGCATTTATGACTGAAAGAATGTATGAAAAGGACCAAACTTCTTTTTTTTCTGAGTGTAGGTTATTGCTGAAATAATTGCATGTGTACTAGAAATTTATAGTTTAACTGCATTTTTCATGTATTCTCCTCTTATTAAATTTTCAAATGTGATAGAGGGTTTTTTCTCTTCCTTTCTCTCTTCATGTCACCCTATCATTTCTCTCTTCTTCGTTCTTACTTTCCTCTCTTTCTGACAAGAAATGAAATTAACGGTAGTTTTTAAATTATTATCAACTTACAGTTAAAAATCTTGTAAAAAATTCTAAAGACTCCTCTGTAGATATAAAAGAAAAAGAGAAGGCAAGAGATTTACCAACAAGAACTTGACACCTCTCCTTCAGGAAGAAATATTTGCCAGTCAGAAGATAAATAGGTTAGGATTAATGAAGGTAGGAGGATAAATAAAAGTGAAATATTTACATTAATGTATATACCTGAAGAGAGACCATTGCATGGAATACATGCTGTCACACAATGGATTAAAAAATTGAAAATTTATTATAAAAATGAGAAACTGACTCATTTGACAAACCTTATTTTTAATCGAAGAGGTAGATTGCGTAGTTTACACATATGTTTGCCAACATTAAAAATTGTCAGGAGATGATTTAGTACAATATTACAGCACTTGCTGGATATCAGCACGAAATTATGTAAGTATCCACCGCCATAGGATGGGGAAGCCTGACTCTTCTCTTTCCCCTGTGTAACTCATAGTTTAGTGATAAAAGTGAAAGAAGACATTGCAGAATTTGAGGTACTTGCTTGTGCTTATTACTAGCAAGCTCATGCTATCTAAAAACATAAAATATTTGAATCAGAAAAGGCCAACAGTTTGCATCTGCTCTTACCAAGACAGACTAATTACAAGAAATCATAGAAAGATTGTTTAACATCTCTGTCTAAGAATTCACAGTACAAATACAGACCTATTCAATGACTGAGTGAGTTTTCTCCATTTGTGATAATGCTGCTGAGAATTTAAGGGAAGATACTGTACGTGATTGACAGAATTGGCAGTACTGCTATGGCACCACATTCTCCTCCTAGAGTATGTCATTAATCATCAACGCATTCTTGAATACAAAATGCCAGAATATTATGTCGTACCTCCTGCTGCAATGTTGTCTAGTATTTAACATGAAGTGAAAACAAGGAAAGGATTGTTTGCAAATTTATGTAGCCAGTATTTATTCCTTTGCTGGAAAGACAAAGGAATCTGTTTCCAGGGCACCAAGGGGAGGATGGAGATAAACACTTACTGTGCATTCTAGAAGGTGGAACAATGTGAAATTTTTTTTCCTTACTCATTTGCGGTTTCAGTCCCATGGTTTGCAGTGTAAAGAGCTGAATTCTCTGTCTCTTGTTTACCAGAGGCATGAAGCACAGTGAAGTGCTAGTTTAAACTGAAGCCCCTGGTAGGACTGCTGAACTGAGTAAACCTGGTGGAGAAATTGCAAAGTTCAGAATGAAACACATTTGGCAGATGATGAGGTTAGCTTAGCTGGTTAGAGCCTGGTGCTAATAACACCAAGATTGTGGGTTTGATCCCTTTATAGGCCATTCACTTAAGAGTGGAACTCGATCCTTGTGGATCTCTTCCAACTGTGACTCTATAAGTCTTAGTAAAACTTTAAAAAACCATACAAGATGTAACGTGCTGAAAGAATTCTTTCTGATTTTCATAGAATCACAGAAATTATTTATGTTGGAAAACACCTCAAGGATCATTGAGTCTAACCTTTAACCAATCATCACCTTGTCAACTATGCTATAGTACTAAGTGTCACATCGAGTTGTTTTCTGAACGCCTCCAGGGATGGTGACTGCACCACTTTTCTGAGCAGCCCATTCCAATCCTTGACAACCCTTGCAGGGAAGAAATTCTTCCTGATGTCCAGCCTAAACCTCCCAGGTGCAATTTGAAGCCATTTCTTGTTATCCTTTCTGTGGTTGCCTGTAAGAAGAGGCCAAACCCCATCTGGCTACAACCTCCTTTCAGGCAGTTGTGGAGGGTGATAAGGTCCCCCCTTATCACCCCTTATCATCCTTTTCTCCAGGCTGAGCCCGCAGCTCCCTCAGTCACGCCTCATCAGACTTTTTCTCCAGACCCTGCCCCGACTCCGTTGCCCTTCTCTGGACATGCTCCAGCACCTTGATGTCTGTCTCACAGTGAGGGATCCGGAACTGGATGCAGTACTTGAGGTGCCTCGCCAGTGCCCAGCACAGAGGGACAACCACTGCTCTGATCCTGCTGGACACACTATTTCTGACACAGGCCAGGTACCACTGGCCTTCTTGCCCAGCTGGGCACACATTGGTTCATGTTTAGCTGCTGTCAACCAGCACTCCCAGGTGCTTTTCTACTGGGCAGCTCTCCGGTCACTCTGCTCCAAACCTGTAGTGCTGCTTGGGGTTGTTGTGACCCAAGTGCAGGATGTGGCATTTGGCTTTGTTGAACCTCATATTGTTGACCTCAGCCCATCGATCCAGCAAAAATTGTATTGTAAATACATTCTATTTTAGACATCTACCAAAAGACTTATATCCATAAAAATATGTTTGCAGGTTTTTTATTACTAATCAACAAAAAAGGTCACAAAGGAGGACTTAGACAGTGAGATTTGGAACATCTTTATGCACATTTTGTATACACTAAAACTACAGCTTGAACTTTGCCTGCAGGACATTAACTGTTAATGAAATAAGTATGTTCTGCCTCACTTGTTTCAGTCAATGCAGAATTTGAACAACCACAAGAGAGCAACAGCAAGCGAGAAGAATGCATTGCATGTAGCTCTCAAATATGCCAAAGAATTTGGAGTCATGCATGTAGATTGCTTACTCTTATTGATAGGGATATGGTTAATTTAAGGTAAAGTGTTCCAAAGTAAAATTCCATTACTGAAAATTTGCTGGCTCTTAAATACTTTGAATGACTGCCAGCAATCTGCAGAAATTGTTGCGAGGTACAGTAGCTTCCAGTGAAAACCTAATCTTTCTTTAATTTAAAGGACGTTTTCGTATTTCTAACTCTCCTCCTCTATATCTGTCTTGATTCATTAATTTAGTTCAGCACTGAGGTTACTTGATTCTTAAACTAAGACATGCATTCAAATACCTTGCTGAACTGTAGCCCAGGTTTTAAGATGTGTTTTCACAAAGGAAAGTTAAATGACTATGAATTGTTAAAGGAACAGGAAATGTTCGTGTATCGAACGTTCTATATATAGCATAGTAAACAGGAAACTAATAAAAATCCAGCTGTGGAGGCAAATGAGCTTCCACGTAGCTTGAGATCCCACAGGGCATGGAAATATGGAGTGGTTAAACCTTCTACTACCATCAACATACAGTCATAGGAGTCATTCCACAGATACCTCTGACTCTCCTTATTTCTCACAAACATGATTTTTTCATGAATTCTGATGTAAAAATTCATAAGTAACTTATTTACAGAGAAACAAATGAAACAGCAATAGGCAGTGAAATCACTGAAGCAACAGGAAAAACAGGGAAAAACTGATTTCTTTTTTTTTTTTTTGTCTAGAAGGCCAAGCTACCAAAAGAAAAATCTCATCCCAATGCAAACTGTAATGAAAGGTTCTTTGAAAATTCTTATTACTTACATTTGAGCCACACCATGTTTTTGGGATTAAATCTATAAGTACTGATGGATCCAAGTCACCTCTGGAGTTAAATCCCTTGAAAGGTAAGTGCCTTTATCCTCAAAATTGGCTTTTTGAGGCTTTTTGAGCCTCAAGTGGCATTATTTTCAAAGATATACAAAGATGGAAAGAGCCATATAAACCAAAATGCCATTTGGGTCAGCACATCAAAAATTGTTGCATACCTGTAGAGGCATTTGAGGCCCCAAGTTTGAAACTCTGGGCTATTATAGTTCCAGTTTCGCTGGAAATGTTTTGGTTTGTTTAAGTAAATATATTTATAGTGGAACATTTACAACCAAATAAAAATGTCCCCCCCAAAAACATAAATCAGAAATTATTCCCTCTTGCAAAAGGCAAGCTACACATACCTTAAATATGGCTTTAGCTACCAATGTCAAAGAATTTTCACTGGCATAGGTTAGAAAATGCAAAATACTATTTTTGCTGGTACAAAATTCCAGTACATACCATTAGTTTTACAACTTATTCATACAAATGGAGATACCCTTCTTCATAAGAGAGAAAGAGGAGGAATTGACCCAGTCAAACAGAGATAAGGAATAAACAATTGTGGAATTTATTATGCAAAGCCAGTATTTCTGGCTGTATTGGTCTGTTCCTACCACTAGATATGTAGCCTGATTAAAAGGAAACAGAAAAAAAAGATCTATCTTTTTCTGTTATTAACTGTGCATATTCACTTTTATTAATGATCTTCAGTTCCTGGTCTCTTAGGTATGAATAATTCTGAGAAGAATGGGATACCAAGTTTTCCTGAAAATTACTTATTTTTGTCAAAGACTAAATAATCAATAGCAATTTAGACTTTTTTTTTCAGCAGAAGGAAGAGTCAATAAAATCAAGGCTAAACTTTCATAGATACAACATACTCCTAATGACTCAGAAACCATCCTGAAAAAAAAGAATACAATATTCAGTTGGAAGGGACCCACAGAGACCATGTAGACTAACTGCCTAATTTGGGGCTGACCAAGTTACAGCAGGGGGCGTTGAACAGATGCCCACTGAACAGGCCTCTTAAACAGTGACAGCCTTGCGGCATTGATCACCTCTCCAGGAAGCGTGTTCCAGTGTTTGAGCATCCTCTTGGCAAAAAAGTGCTTCCTAATGTCTAGTCTGAACCTCCCCTGCCACAGCATTGACCCATTCCCACAGGTCCTTTCCCAAGGTGAAGAGCTCAACACCTCTCTATTTCCCCTGCTCAGGAAGCTGTAGAGAGCAACAAGGTCACCCCTCAGTCTCCTTTTCTTCAAACTAGACAAGCTCAGAGCCCTCAGCCTCTAATCACAAGACATTCCTTTCAACCCCTTCGCCAACTTTTTTGCCCTCCCCTGGATGCATTCAAGGACCTTCACAGACTTCTTATATTGCAGGGCCCAGAACTGCACACATACTCAAGGTGAGGCCGTGTCACCACTGAATACAGCAGGACAATTTGTTGACCAGCTGCTGATGCTGTGCTTGCTGTGCTGCAGGATGGGGGTTGCCCTCTTACTGCCCAGGAAACCTGCTGACTCATATTGAGCCTTCTGCTGACCAGCAGCCTCAGATCCCTTTCTGCAGAACTGCCCTCCAGCCACTCCTCTCCCAGTCTGTACTTGTGCCTGGCTTCATTACTCTGTCCTAGGTGCAGAATCTAGCATTTGAACTTGTTAAATTTTGTCCCGTTAGTCATTGTTCATTGCTCTAATCTACCTAGATGAGCCCCTGCAAGGCCACTTGTCGCTCAAGAGGGTCAACACCACCTCCCAGGTTCGTATCATTTTCTTTTTCTCTCCTTATGATTTTGGTGTTGTCATGGAGAAGACTTAGAATCACATCGTGTTCAGTATGTTCACTGATCCAGTCGGGATTCACTGTGCAGAAACTGCATTCAGAGAGTAAGCTCCTCCTTGTGAAGAGCAACCATTACTTCTCTTCCATTTTACTCAGCCGTATAGCACAGCTCATGCCATTCCTGCTGGGCCTAAGTAGATATTTCTCAAGATAAAATAGTATGATATAATTTTAGAAGATAGTTTCTGGGGCGCAATGTCCCAGCTCTTTTCATCATGTTACCTACACCTTTGGTATGTTGTCAATATTTGAGATACTCTATATGACATACTAGTCATCCAGGTTGTCCCTCTTCCACTGAAACAAAATCAAAGTAAACCACACAGATGGGTTTAAGTCTGAAATTCAACAAAATGTCTTCTCTCGTCTTAGAAACCCAAAACAACTCTTCTGTGTGATCTCTAAAGGATGTTGCTCTGTCAGGGCATGCAGAAAAGAGAGGTGCCAAATGGCTAGGAAACAACAACCCCTGTACTGCAGAGTCTTTGCCTAGGCAAGATCTGACAACACTTAAAAAAACCTCACTAACTTCCCCTTTTCATGTGGCTCCTTTCAACTATGTACATACATATGGTTAAGATTTTCCTGAATAGCAATTCTTAAAAACTTTCCTGATGTGGGCCCCCTGTGAATTATGCACTGTTCAAACAATTCTCTTTTTCCTTGTCTGTTGACGTATGACCCCTCAAACCTTTATAAGAAAGGGTTGCAGCTCCATGTTCTGATCTAAGAGATAAATATTAGTTGCAGAAGAGAGATTATTTTCTTGCATGCCTTTTGTACATTATGATTTGTTTTGCAGATTCCAGTGTTGTACAGTTCTGGATGCTCAGGATTCTGAGCATCTGTCTCAGTATGGTTCTGTTACCGTTGTATTTTTCATAAAAAGCATGAGAAAGTAGTTTCTGCTGACAATATACCTTCTTTCACAAAGACTCACAACAATCTCTGCTGAATTTTTCAAAAAAAAAAAAAAAAAGTTGGATAAAAGTACCCAGATTTCTGTTCTTAGTCATGATATCCAGTCTGAAGTCAATTAACCTTAAAAATGAATTATTTCGTACTCGATCCAACAAGTAGAAACATGCTTTAAATGGAATACCTTACTAGTTTAAACTATTCTCCTTTGTTTTACAAAGGATTTTATTTCCCACAAAATATTTAAAAGATGACTGAAATCAGAACTTTGCATCTAAGTACTTCCTCAGCCTCAGCCTGAAGGTTAATCAGCTGGTATAAAGTATGCTTATGTTGGCTGAAATTATTGTGTATTGAGGAGGCACAATGTGCATACAAAAGTAGGAAGAGGTGGAAATACCACAGAGTACCAGCGCCTTTGTGGGAAAGCAAGAAGCTGTGAAGTGATATACATGTTCAAAGCCTAATTATGTAATTACTAACTGAAAGGTCAAAGTCAGCAAAGTACAGAGATAAGCTCTAAAATACTTACTAATTAAAAAATCGCACAAATTTCAGGAACAAAAAAGCATTCAGATAAATTCTGCCCTTTAAAGGCAAGAGTTTTCCGAGAATAGATGTCATGGTTGCTCAGGCCTGGATCCAACCAATGAAGTGGAGAGATCTCCTCCAACCTGCCGACAGGACTTGCTTCTCCACATGGTGAATTCACAGAACCACAGAACCACAGAACAGGTCAGGTTGTATCATCTGGTGGATGATCTGGTCCAACCTCCTTGCTCTAGGGTCACCCTAGAGCACATTGCACACGATTGTGTCCAGGCGGCTCTGGAACATCTCCAGTGAGTGATTTCATTCCCCACCCTCTCTGGGTGATCTATTCCACAGTACAGTCACACCAACAGGAAAGAAGTCCTTCCTCATGTTTAGGTAGAACTCCCTGTGCATCAGTTCCTGCCTCTTGTCCTACTGCTCAGCACCACCGAGCAGAGCTGGTTCCATCTCCTGAGCTTCAGATACTGACAGACATTGATGAGATCTCCTCTCAGTCATCTCTTCTCGATGTTGAACAGGCCCAGCTCCCTCAGCCTTCCCTTGTAAGAGAGATGCTCCAGTCCCCTCATCATCTTTGTGGCATTCTCTGGACCTGTCCCAGGAGCTCCATGTCTCTCTTGTGCTGAGGAGCCCAGAACTGGACACAGCACTCCAGATCCAGTTTGACTAGGGCTGAGTAGCTGGACAGGATCACCTCCCTTGACCTGCTGGCATGCTCTTCCTAATCCACCCCAGGATCCCACTGGCCTTCTTGGCCCCCAGGACACACTGCTAGTTCATGGACAGCTTGTTGTCCACCAGGAATCTCAGGACCTTCTCCATGGCGCTGTTTTCCAGCAGGTCAGCCCCCAGCCTCTCCCAGTGTTGGGGGTTATTATGTCCCAGGTGCAGGACCTTTTACTTTCCTTTGCTGTACTTCAGACAGGTTTTGTCTGACCCTCTCTCCAACCTGTCAAGGTCCTTCTGGAGGGCTTACCAGCACTCTGAGGTATTAGCCCGTCATCCAAGCTCTGTGTTATCTGTGGACTTGATGAGGAGACATTTATCCCTTCATCCAAGTTACTGATGAATAAGTTAAACAATACTGGCCCCAGTATTGAACCCTGGGAGACACCACTAGTGACAGGCCTCTGACTAGACCCTGTCCCTGGTGTTTAGAGATGGTTTTATTACAATTAAGTTGCAGGTGGGTTTAAGTGTATTGTTTGATCTGCGACTGTGCGTGTGCTGCCTCTTGACTTAGGTGCAGATGGCAGGCCTGGTGGACTTGCTCGTCACTTCAGCTCATGCAGTGCAGACACCAGCCTGCTTATATCCCACAGAATGGGTGTCCATAGTTTGAAATTGTGTGAACATGCCATCTCTGTCATCATACACACTGAGCTACAAATAACAGACAGAAACAGTCACATTGCTCTTGTGTCTAAGACAGCAAATTTCACTGCTGACTTTCACCTCACTGAATGTGACCTTGCTTAGTACAGTCAGAATATAAGCCAGAGCAGAAACAGATATCTACAGACAATCCAAATTCTGGAATGAGTATCAGGACTTTGTGAGAGTGAGAATATCCTTGGTCTATTTTCATAGATAACATTTCTGGAAATGTTATCTGTGAAAGTCACTCTGATACTTACTTCACTTATGTGACTTCCCCGGGCTTGTGGGTGTTAGATTTGGGTTTCAGTTGCTTAATTCCCTATTGAGATTCCATGTCTGAATCTGCAGAAAAGGTTACAGCTTAAACAGTGCCCCATGTGTATTTGCCAGTTCCACAAAGCACAAGGTAACTTAATTAAGGCAGGCACTTTTGGCTTCCTGATGATTTTTCAGTCTGGTACACCAGAATTTTTAAAAATGTCTTAGAGAGGAAATATAGGGGGTTTTGTGTGTTATGGACATCATAATGTCTAAATGGAAATACAAGAGAAATGGGGTTTTTTATGTTAGATGCTTAGTATCACCAAAAGTAAAACAAAGGCATTTTTAAAATAACAAAACTAAGGTTTGAGCTTTTATTTTCAATAAGACTGCACCATTTTATTATACATTTGTTTTCTCCTAGCTGGAA
The DNA here is from genome assembly GCA_036023395.1 of Myiotriccus ornatus. NCBI lineage: Eukaryota > Metazoa > Chordata > Aves > Passeriformes > Tyrannidae > Myiotriccus > Myiotriccus ornatus. The sequence goes on from JAYRBT010000001.1 coordinate 2,349,710, forward strand.
GCTTTTAAGAGTAGTCCAAAGTAGTCTAAAGAAAAGTCCATATATTTGGACTATCGTGTGATCCTACCTCTTACTGAATACTGGTTGCTCTGTCAAACAAACTTTCATTTGGAAGCAGTATTCCAACCTCAGGGCTGTAATATAACTTAAAATAAATAAATAAATAAAGTTAGAGTGAAAACAAGATGTCTCATTATGCTAATAATGTTATTTTAATAGCTAAATAATTAACCCTAGCTGTTTCTCTCAAATGTCCAAACTGCTACCAAATTGACACCCTCTTTCTCCAACTTCACACTCCCATTCATCTCCCAGCACTCCAGCAAAACATGCTGCTCAGCACACCCAGAAGCTTCCCACAAGGGGTATCTGAATGAGAATAAGGTAAGAGGAATCTACTGCAAAAATACCACGGGGGCTCAGCTCCTTCTTTGCTTTGGAACATGTCATTTCAAGATCAGCCTTTCTGTTTACTACACCACAAGGGAAAATTAACACAGCCACAAGCACATGATGTTTTTGCTTAGTGCTGCATGGCATTTCTCCTAGGTTTTCTTGAAACTTGGAAGGAGGACGACCTACATTTGCTACTTGGGGTTTTCCAATTCATACCCATATTTTCTACTTTCCTGGCTCTGTAAAGCACAGAAGTAGGAGGGTATAGCTGTTGTATCTCTCACCTTTACACACTAAGACCTGTCCACACAGAAATTCAGCAAGTTTCTGGTCCCATACGCATTGAGGAATTGGAACTTCTGCAGAATGTGCATGTCGCTCAAAAAGTGAGGCTGGAGGTTACCTGTGAAGAAAGTCTAGATGTAAGGAAAGTGGTTCCTGTATAGAGTTACTTCCTCTGTAGCTCATCTGAGGCAGGATTACTATCTACAAACTATATAATTTTAATGACTAATACCAGTGTCTTTCACAGAATCATACAATTCACAAAAGGCAATGCTAAAGGACTCACACACTGAACAAGCTCAGGTTTGTTTTCAGAATTGTACTCAGCATCTGAAATTCTTATTTTAGATATTAATTGATTACCACTCAAAAATGTTGAATCATGATATCTCTTGAAAATCTACTAAATGGGAAGCCAATTACTCAGTGGATTGAACAAAAATTTGTTCGAGAAGATTCATACCAGTCGTATAAGTAGGATGTGAAGGCACCAAAGTGGGAAAATTAAAATAGTAGTACAAAACTTAATTCAGGCAGGCATCCCAACCAAAACAAAAACACCAATCAACTGTTTAGAAACTTCATTAATGACCAGAAAGTTACTGCTGATGTGAGCCGAGGGTTCCTTAATATGCAGTCAGTCAGCACAATCACTGCCATTTGTGGTAAAGAGAACATTAAACTGAACAGGGCTGAACAGAACTGGTGTAATGATGCTGTGGATTTGCCTTAATATCTCCAATAGTTCCTTTCGAGAATAATTGCCATGCATTACACAATGCAGAAGGATCAACACAGCAGCTGACTTCAAACATATCTGGCACCCAGCTGTTCCAGACACTTGGTAGCAGCCAGATTATTTAAGGCAATCACACAACTCAACCATCTATGTTCTGCAGCAAGGTAGGCACAGATTTGCAGTGCTGTAAGCTCCTAGCATGCTAATCCATGTTCATGAAAAAAATTCTGCTCATCTAAGGATTTGAATATAGCAGGCAAACCCACAATTTCTCCTCTGAAAAGCAGAGCCACTCTAGTTTTGGACTTCTCACCTGCAAACTTTGAAGGCTGGAAGAGCCCTTTGCTGAAAAGTTGAAAAACCATATGCATATATGGAAATATTTTTTTTACTAAAAAATGAAGATTAAAATTTCCTTTGATGGCTGTGGCACATGATATGTGAAAATTTTCTCACTATCAGGAGAGGAAGTTCCTTGTTTGCCAGAATGTACTAGTATTTCGTTACATTTAAAGGAAACTTTCTCACAAAGCCTGATTTACATGATTAAAAGGGTATCACTGCACATGGTTTAGATTTAAGAGAGCTGAACTACCTAAAGATTTCTTAAGCATAGTTAGATCAAACCTTGAGTTATTTATGTCCATTCTACCTTGCTACTCCCTGTGATAATTTCATCTCAGTTCCTCAAAGAGCAATTTTGTGGCTGCTGTCAATGTAAACATGTATAGATTACTTTGCTTTCACCACATTCCAGCAATTCCCAGCTTTTCCCATGACCCCATTTCCCCGTGCACTTCCAAGATCATGACCTCCACTTTGGAAATAGCATTTGCCTCAAGATATATTCTGCCAAAAAATGCACTGCCCAAACAAATGAGCTATGTGTTGAGCAAAACCACATGACAGTAAGAGTTCTGAAATAAGTCATAGCTCCAAATCCTTCTTCTAAGGGGAAATGACCCCTGAATACTCCGAGCTCCATTCTGTCAACTTTCTCAACAGTCTGTACATTATGGGCTGACATCTCTTATGGGACAGCCCCAAATCTACTCCACTACTTTATGATGATGAACTCAAGACCAACCGTCTACAGCAGAAGGTACATCACACATTGGTGGTGAAAGTTAGCCAGTGTCTATCTCACTTCCTCATGTAGGATATACAAGAAGGCTGCTGGGTTTAATTGTATTTAGCCCATGAGACAATATTATTTCCTCAACAAATGTGTTTTATCATGTCCATCATTACTCTGAGCACTTCAAGTGAAGCTGCTACATCATAATGTTTTTTATTTTACACTCCAGTAAATCTCTTCTGCATTTGCAAAGTCTAGAAACAGACTTTTTTTCATGATTTCAAGAACGACAAGTTTTCAAAACACTGGCTGAGCCATTCAAACCCAGAAGGCAGTAGGGAGCTGAGTGAAAGACCTTTTTTTTCCATTATGATTCTGAAATTTTCTCTGAGAAGGCCCAAGTACTCCCCCACCCCACTTTATTCACTAAAACTGGAGTGGTTCCATTCATGCCAGCACAACGGAAATCGAAGCTTGGCTGGAAGCCTTGGATCTTCATGTTTCAGCTGCTCACAGCAGAAGAGGCCCTCGGAAATTAGTTCTCTTAGCATGTGGTCTGGGATGCAGTAATTCTAGCTCCAAAGGCAATAAAAGACAAGAAAATGGCTGCTCTGAGCTTGAAGTCAATGAGGATTGCGTTGCTGGCATTATAACCAAAGCTCCACAGGCATAACTGCGGTTGTTAGAGATGGCTGCCTGCGTATACCTACCAGAATACACTGCTGATATGTGACCTGGAAACTTTCTGGACAGCAAAAAGTCTCTGCGTTATTGTATACGCATCATACTTCAGTCCTCATAGTCACAGAATCAGAGAATGGGCTGGGTTGGAAGGGACCTTGAAGACTGTCTCTTTCCAACCCCCTCTGCCAGGGACAGGGACACGTTTTACTAGACCAGGTTGCTCAGAGGGCCCATCCAACTTAGCCTTGAACAGTGGGGCATCCACAACTTATCTAGACAACCTGTGCCAGTGCCTCACCACCCTCACAGTAAATAATTTCTTCCCAATACGTCATCTAAACCTTCATTGCTCATGTAGTCATGTATGTAGGTGATGACCCTGGTCTTCAAGAAAACCCTTTTGATCTATAAAACTTCGGTTAAAATACCTTTTTGTATGTATATTTCACATATAACATAAAAATACTAAGGTTTCTGCAAACACCTCGCAAACAATAAAAGGAGAAATTAGAAAAATTAGAGCAGATGCTTTTTAACTAGTACCAAGTGATGGGTCTAGGGTTCTTCTTAGCCAGATGAACTAACACAGGAAAAATCTAGATAACGTCAATATAATGTATATTTTAATCGAAAACTATCAGCAAAAAAATTAATGGAGAATGTCATAGACCTTTACACAAAGTGGCACAGTGTAAAGCACAAAAGTTGAATATTTTTTCATGGTATACACCTATCTATCTGGTGTCTCTTTGCAACTATTATTCACTTAAATTTCCTGAGAAGTCAGTAAAACATCCTCTGAAGTCAATTGGAATTTTATTTTTTGTTGTATGTTTCTTCACGATGTGCCTATTTCCATAAGAAACAACAACAAAATTATTGAAGGGAAAAGTTTGAAAGGCACAGAAATATCAGATATTATCAACTTTAAAATGTATATAACTATTGAAGCCAGAAGCCTATACATAAAGCACTGGAATAGAGAGACTACCTTCATGTGATATAATTTTATAAATACTTTTATGTGACCATCAGTGATTTTCAACAGAAATTCTGCTTTGACTGCTCAGATCAACATGTTTTCCCTTCAGAAATTTTTCATAGACTTAAAATCTAGCTGATTTTAAGGTGTTGAAGCTGCACAAATAAAAACTGTGGCCTCTACAGGCACCATCACTTCTGTAGCTCTTAGCTCAGAGCTCCTGCTTACATCTGTAGTACACAAAAGCTCTGTCATCAGCTGTGGCCTTTGAACACAGGTTTCTGTACCCACCAACATCACATAGGGATGTTGTGCAAAGGGAGAAAACTAAGGATGACATAAGTAAGAAATGTAGCTTAACAAAGCAGTTCTGCAGGACAGTAACTCAGGTTTTCCTATTTCCTTGGCAATAGCTGGAGGCTGTAATGTTAACTACTTGGACATCTGCATCCTTTGAACAATTTATTCCTTTAGCAACCATTGTAAACACTTATGTGCTGCTAGGAACCAGAATATATCACTACCCAACAAAGGCAATTGAATGCAAGGAAAGAATTCAAACTACTTTTAAATTTAATAATCTTGATTTTAATGCCTGAGAGAGAATGAATTTTTTTTCTTACTTTCTTTACATGAAACTGAGTAAGACATTTTTAAGGTCAGGAATTTCCTGGGCTTTGCCACTGAGAGTGTTTTGAGGTCTATTATGTGCATGCTTTCCCCGTGCTTCTGCTGGGACTATTTGTTATTGTTATTAACCTTGAGCGAGGCACCCGATAAAGGTTAAACCCAGGTTGTAGCACACTGGCAGCAGCGGCATGGAACCCACACCCAGATGTCATATCACACTCAGAGGACATGGAGGAAGAAAGCTGCCAAACAGCCTACATGACTCTGTTTCAATTAGCAAGACTCCTTGCCAGCCATGTGTAGCTCAAACAGGCAAAGCATAAGGAAAGGCTTTCTTCTGTAACACGGAGCCACTTTCTGTCTAATTGCTGTGACAAGTGAATAAAGTTGAACGACCAACTGAAAAAAATTTTTTCCATGTATAAGGAGAAAAGAAGTCATTAATTTAAATATTTAAAAATCTAGAAGTTTTCCTACTTCACGCTGCAAAAGTAACCACGTATATCACAAATTAATTTGTGGTGGTCTGTGTATCTGTGTAAGTCATGTGCTCTGGTCCTAAGCAGTATTCACATGAGAAATCCACAGATGGTATAGAGAAATGGTTATATTAGTTGCCCTCACTTAATTTCTGGTCACTCAGCTTCTGAAAGGCACCTCTGATTCATAAAGGAAATGCTATGAACTGTTAGGATGTATTAAGAAAAAAATCAGCTTTGTTACTATGACTTCTTGTTTGTACCAGCAGCACAGCGATGTGCCCCAGATGCCAAAGGAGTGAGGGATTCTGGGTTGGAAAGGTACAACAGGACTGTTCACCAGGGAAATGTGTAGCCAGTTTTTCAGTACTGAATACATCAAGGAGCCTTGTAAACTTTTTGTCATTTTTCACTCATACAGAGGCAGGCTGGTCTTGGCTGGGCAACCATGCTTTGCTCTGAAAGGATGAGTTTGGGAACTGGAACTCAAATATTCCATACCAGGAAAAAAAAAAAAAAAGAAAAGAAAAAAATAAAAAAGTTAAAAAATAAAATAAAAAAATAAAAAAATAAAAAAAAAAAAAAAAGGAAAAACAGTTAATGGTTTTCTCATTTGTTGTATTCATGCACTTATTTCTATTTTATCCACCTGTGTCCTCTGAAGTACATTTTGTGCTACACAGCCTGAAGCATATTCATTGCAGGGGAGCCAGGGCGTCATCTGCAGCGTGTTGGGGCACACCACTTCTTTGACCGACATGACACAGTGCCATGTTAGTAAATTGCCACTAAAAATAAAACAGTAATGGAATCTGAAGACATCCTGGAAGACAGGTTTTCCATCTCCATAAGTGCAGGGTTTTGCCTTATTATTCACCTTATTCAGTTTAAAGGAAAACCGTTATTGCTGAAGAAGAGGTTGAATACAACTCAGTAATCAGTCTTTTACTGTTCATATACTACTCATACAAAGTAATAGGAAAACAAGCCTAGGGGAGATTTCTGATGGGAACCAACAACCACATAATTTGTTGTAAGTGCTGCATGACTGCAGACCCCAGTCTGCCTATGCTTGTTTCAGTCTGAAGCCACAGTAACTCCTCTGTGATTTATGGGGTAACAGCAGTAGTAAACTGTTCCCATCACTGATCCAAGTGCCAAGATGGCATACATAAAGACTCTTTAATGGTTCAGGTCTCACTAAGCATCAATACACTGAACTATGGAATAAAAGAAACATAAAACCAAACAGTAACAGGGGAAGATTTAGCCATGAACTTCTCAATGCAATTTTAAGGAAAACACATTAAAAAGCACCACTAGTTCACAGACCAGCTGTGCAATGGCGTTTATTCCCAATCTGTGAAAGTGGATATTTTCCTTGTGAGCAGTATTCATTTTCTGTAGCCAATTTTTTTATAGTGCCACCTGTTCTAGAGCAGCAACTGACATTTATAAACTTACTGAAAACAAGACAGCCAATACACATTTGAGTTTACTACAAATTTGTTCCTGAGAGGCTTTTCAGATCCCTCAGGGCAAAGTAACATGATTTCCCTGAAATGATATTTAAAATTAACAAAGACCTTTATTTTTCAGTATTTAGTGACTTACATACTTGAGTTTTTATGTACTCCTCAAGTCAAGTCTAGCTGTAGAAGATAGACATAATCATAATTCATTTCCAGTTTAAGAATCTTTTACCCCACTAAAATGGCTTAAAAAGGTCTCAGTCTGAGAAGAATTACGAACGAGATTTTTTTCACTTTTATAATGTACTCAGTATATTTAAGTGTGAAAAAATACACATGCTCTAAATCAATTTGATTTACAGTCTGTTCTCAAAAAGATTTGCAGTTCTATCCTTTTGCTACCACTTTGTTCACCATATTTGTCCACTCCATTTTTCGAGTCTCTTCTGCAAGTTGCATGTTGCCGTCGGTCGGAGCGGGAGGACGACACAGTGATCAGGGATACCAGCCCCCTTTATTACAACAGTGCTCTACTTATATACACTTCTGGGTGACACACATGTACATGCACTATTGGTCTAGGATAAACATAACAACTCATGATTGGACACACAGCCACATGTCCATATG
>JAYRBT010000001.1:2357184-2371045 GCA_036023395.1 Myiotriccus ornatus
GGAGAGGCTGAGGGAGCTGGGGCTGTTTAGCCTGGAGAAGAGAAGGCTCAGGGGTGACCTCATCACTCTCTACAACTCCCTGAGAGGAGTTTGGACTGAGGTGGGGGTCGATCTCTTCTCCCAGGCAACCAGCACTAGGACAAGAGCGCACGGGCTTAAGCTGTGCCAGGGAAGGTTTAGGTTAGACATCAAAAAGAAATTCTTTACAGAGTGAGGGATCAAACATTGGAATGGGCTGCCCAGGGATATGGTGGAGTCACTGTCCCTGGAGGTATTTAAGAAGAGACTGGATAGTTGACAGGATGGTGTTGGGTCACGGGTTGGACTCAATGATCTCAGAGGTCTGTTCCAACCTGACTGATTCTGTGATTCTGTCATCACCATGTAGGATTCTTGGTGGTAGCTATATTTTCTTTTATTCTGATGCTTTTCTTTACTCCTGTTCTTCTCTATCTTTACTCCTGTTTCTTCTCTTAATTTCTTTTTTTCTTTACTCATTTAATATCTTCTCTTTCTTAATATTTTTGGTAACTTAAAACTTAATCCAACCAGTGGGTTGGATTCTGCTAAGTTGTGTGGGTTGTGGAATGCTCTACTTGACTGTATGTTACCCCTTTTAAACTTTTGTCAAAATCTTTATTTCCTCCCATATTAAAAGTATCTCCTGGGAAAACATGTCAGCACACTCTTTTTAGGCTCTCTCAAGGTATTAAAAACTAAAGACTCTCAAAACATTCAGTGGGCGAATTTTTTGGAGTCTTGAATACTTTTTAAAAGCAATACTCCTGGTTGAGCTTGTCACTCTGGGGCCAGGGTCTTACACCCTTTATCTGTAGTGGCTCATTTCTGATCTCATTTCTCAGTGTGAGCATGAGATTCTGCTCAGGTAAAGCTGGTCTGACTTTTTCAAATCAGTTTTCCTCCCTACTGCTATGGTTCTGTGACGGCCTTGTGAGGAAAGAATGCTCTAACCATATCAGTCATCTGTCACGTGCTCCGCATAATGCATGATTTCCTTCCCTCTGCTGTAGTCAAAAAAACTGAGCTAAAACAATCTTGTCATTCCCCCAGCAGCTTTCCAAGTCTTAAAGGCATTTGATCCTGTTAGAGAACAGACATGCCACATCAGTAGAAAAAGTCTGAACCAAGATGATAAGCACTTCAGAAAAAAGAGTGAATGTGCTGCCATTTCAGGCTACAGCTCCTAAAAATGTGCAAGTGTTTAGCATGGCAGTTGTTTATAATTATTGTGACAGAGGAGCTTGCAATACATTTGCAATTTAAACAAAGTAAATCATGACATGGAGGCCAGTAATTTTAATAATAAGATTCTTTTCCTCATCTCTCAGTAGCAAGTTATAAACAACTATCTTTACAGTGTATGACAATTAATTAAACAAAATATCATTAATATATGACTCTTGGCTTCTATTTTATTTTTCCAGAAATTAAATTATAGTTTGCACACATATTTAAAATTTACCACATTACCCATATATCACACCTCTTCAGCTTAATTTCACGTATCATAAATGTTTCTTAGTTAAAGCTATTACCTGTGAAGATATTCCAGGTTAATGTTTGACAAGGACATTAATTAAACGTACTAGAGTGAGCCAATCAAAACTTTGGTAAAGCAGAAAAGCTAAATAGGTGTTGATGAAGAGATTTAGAATTACACACTATAAAAAATCAGCTACCAAAAGCATTAAGAAAAAAAACAGTGTATGGATTTTGAAGATTGCTTTATTGCAAAAGCTCAAATCCATACTCATATTATTTCATGTGGAGTTAGGTAAGATGCTAATTGAGATTTGTATCTATTAACATATATAGCTAGCTCAGTTCAGCTTCCCTAACATAGGCATCAGGTGTCATCTGAGATGTCCAAAGAATCTGAGATGTTAACAAGTGGGTGCCAGATATGAGACAAGACCTCTAGGAGACTCAAGGTCTTTTGAAGTGGCAGCTGGAGCCAGGTAGGTCCCAAGAGCATCTCAAATGGCATCAGATGTTTGGGAACTGGATTGTGCCAAGAAACTCTGAAATTTCACTTTGCTGAAGATTAAGTGAAAGATAACATTCCCTCTTTGGGTATTGCTACAGTAGAAAAAGAAAAAAAATAAAAAACACAAAAACCAACCTTGTGTGACTGTCAATTAAAACAGTTCAAAGTCGTGTTTGAAGTCTGCTCCTTTGAAGTCTTTGGTGTTGTCTGTTGCCATAGATCCACTTTTAACCTTAAAGGGTAATGTTGCTCTCACTTAAGGCAATGGCTGGACTTCCCTTTGCTCCTTTCATTAGCTCTTTTGGGATGCAAGACTAATTACAGACATTAGCAGCAGGGTATATGGTTACTGCACTTGTTTGGCACGGGGTGTGAAGGCACTAGGATTGGTGGGGGAGAGTGGAATGCCTTGCTGAAGAGCTGAAAGACAAACACCATGCGGAGAAAGGAAAAGAATGGAGCAGGATTTTTTGCTCAGTGGGAATATCTTCCAAAGGACAGGAAACCCCTCCACAGAGTAAAAGCACCCACCAATTTTTGACCTATCTAAAGGCTGCTGTAGTTTTCTATTATGCTTTTTTGCTTTGATTTCCTTTTCCTTTCTGAAAATAACAGGCTCTGTTGAAGAGAGTTAATTCCAAAAGCAGTAGCCATATATTTTCCTACGGGAGACATCTAACTTGACTAAAAGCTCTTCTGAGGATCAGCTTGTAACTCTACAGGACAATTCAAGCCATGTACTTAGACTCCTCTTTTTCTGAGTTTTTGTCTGGGAGAAACCATCTTCTGTTGCTTGTTATAAAGGGAAACTGGCCACATAACTTATCCAGAGTTAGCTGTTGCCAACATTCCTCCAGTGGTCATATCTCCTAGACATACCCCATACATTTGTCACGAGCAAAGAGGATCAATATGTGAAAATTATGACATCACATGCAAGCAAGCTGTCATTTCTATAGGCATCAAGCCTGTGACTTCATCCTTTCTCTCTGACATTGGAAGGGCACCAGAAGCCCAAAATGTGAAACATGACTCTGAAATGAAATGGTCTTAAATAGTCTCTTTATGGCTTGAAAGATAACAGAGTATGCAAAACAGAAAAAAATGGAACATTCATACATCTGTCCAATAGCAGAGTACCTTCATTCACAAAGCTTATTAAGAATCTTGTTCAATTCTGCAAATATTATGAATATTGAGTTCCAGATCAGCCAGGGAAGAGCTTCTATTGTATTAAAATGAGTGTGCACTTGTATTTAGACAGTTACAAATGAGGCCCTAATAAGGTGTTTCTCATGTTCAGTTTTAACCAATGACATTTACAGGGCCAACGAATTCAAAGTTTTAACATGAAAAAGCACCCTGCTAACATGAAGGAAAAGTACACCCACAGATGAATTTCAACAAGATATTCCACATTAATGATCTAAACACACTAATATTAGCACAAGTGTTAGGTTTCCACTAGGATAAACGTGACAGAATGGGCAAAACCTCACTTAATGCCGTAAGTACATTGGTTAAATTGTGTTTCTAATCTGTAAGTACATTACATCATTAGTCACTCAAAGGAAAGGGCAGAGTTTCCTACCCAATTCATTACAAAAGAAGAGTGACATTTAGAAGGTGGAATACGAGAAATGGGAATTGTATCTCACAGGTAGAGTTCTTTTTTCTCATGAGAATTCTTTCATTAAAATAATAGAGACAATACTGGAATTCTGCCTCACTAGCTGAAAATTATTAAGCTTGTTTCTTAAAGGTATAGGGCATCTAAATGGAAGAGACACTTTTAGCTCCTCCTATGTAATTCATGGAAGGGAAGTTTTCTGAGTTTATTTTTGCTTTGTTTAAATACTAGCTTGTACCCTTCAATGCATATGAACAGCAAACCCCATTACAGTGTGAAAAATGTTGTAGAGAAGATGGTAGGCCATCACTGGAAAGATTCACCGCTGATCACCTTTTATTTACATGGACTAAACACCTCTGGTGTTACCGAGAGACAAATGAAAGGAAAGTCTGAACTTCTAAGGGTAATATGTGTGTTCAGTTCTAAGCATTTGAGTATTTTTATAAACACAATGAGATGGGGTTTTTTAAAGACTAGTCCACATCAGCATACTGCTTGCCATCTCCTCCCCACATGTGGGTCATTGTTCCACTTTCATATAATGCTCTGACTAAGTTTGCTAGAGTGGAGATTTCAAAACACCAAACAAATTGCAGAGACAAAGGTGTTCATACCAATTTTGTCATGACTTTAACTGTTGAAAACTAAGCCAAACCCAGAGCATCCTTTTCTGTGCATTTATTGCCCACATCCTGCTCCATAGTGTTTGGAGATGAATAGAATACCAAAAGCAAGATGTGAATTTCAGTGCTGACTATGGGGATGAACAGTTCATCCAACTCCTGTATGTTATACAGGGGTTTAAGAAATTAACAGCAGATATCTGATGCCCACCTATGGAGCACCAGCATTCCCTTCCACAGAGAAAATCTGTATATTTGAAAAGTGATTCCACAGAGCAAGTTGCGGATCCTTAGAACTAAAGGGTCAGCCAGACATCCGTACTTTGGCTTTGGATTTGGCTCGTAGCAACTGGGAGACTTATCTGAGATTTAACACTGTGGTGCATCAGCTGCTTACCATAACGAGTTTTCTACTACAAACTTTAAACATCTCAGAACAATGAAAAATAACAGCCCACCCACAGCTACCCCACTGCTGTGATTTTTTTTCTCACAAAATTTAGTTTAGTTTTGCCTTGATACTGGTTTTTCTCAAGTTGTCAGGACTCATCACCATAGGAATAAAACACAAATTGAGAAGAGTGGTTTCACTGCACGCCAGTAACATCATGAAGCTAAAGCTGTACAAGAAATAAGGATGGTACAGCGAGTTTGCTGTCACTTGGAATTTAGTTATTTCCTTTTTTTTGGCTAGAGGTGCAGAGAAAGAGAATTTAACCAGTCTTGGCTTCCCTGCTACCCAGGAGCAGGCACCAGCCCTGCTGCCTCAATGAAGTAACTGGCTTCACCTGCTGGTGATGGGGTGTGGCTGCATGGAGGGACAATCTGAGGGAAGGGATGAGGGAGACCCAGGAGGGGCCCTTCACTTCTCACAACTTTAGTTGTCACTTAAACTTTTTATTACCTTTCATTTCTTTAAGACAAAGCCAAGCCTCAGAAGAGGGAGGGGAACTTTGATTTGTATGGGCTTGATAGAGCTCTTCCAATCTTTATTACTTGGCCAAAAATTATAGTTTTTCTATGGCAGATGCTTATCACTAACGTGCTAAACTGAGACTTCTGTTACAAGGATGATCTGCTCCATGATCTTCCTGGGCACAGGAAGAGTGAGGCTGACGTGCTCATAGTTCCCAGGGTCCTCCTTTCTATCTTTTAAAAGATGTTTTCCTTTTTCCAGTCACCTGGGATTTCACCTGACTGCCATGACTTTTCAAATATCATGAGCACACAAGAAGGATGAGAGGGACTTTTTACAAGGACATGTAGTGATAGGATGAGGGGGAATGGCTTAAAAACTTAAAGTAGGTTTAGTTTAGATGGTAGCAAGAAATTCTTTACTGTGAGGGTGATGAGGCACTGGTTGCCCAGAGAAACTGTGGATGTCCCATCCCTGGAATTGTTCAAGGCCGGGTTAAATGGAGCTCTGAGCAACCTGATAGATTGGAAGGTGTCCCTGCCTATGACAGGGGGTTGGAACAAACCTGAGTTTTAAGGTGCCTTCCAATCTAAACCATTCTATGATTCTATCATTCAAGACAACTGGAAAAAAAGTCCAGCAGTGTGTGTGCTTGCTTTGAACAGACTGCCCTCTAAAGTTTACAGGAGGCATTTCTTTAACTAGTTACCAGGATTTATGATACAAAAAGGCAAAACTGACAGTTTGTACTGAATACAGAATTCTTTTGGGTTAAGGTTAGCAGAGCTACTTGTTGACTGGAGGGAAGTACAATCTATGGAAAACTAGTTCAGGGAAGAACTACCATGCTATAGTTTACACATATCTTTCTTCCATACTTTATTTTTAAACCCTTTTGAAATCCTGTTCATATATCAAGCTAATAGGACAATTCCTAGCACACATCAAGCCTACTGAGACAAAGCATTTAACAGAGTGCTATTACTTTTCAGTCTCAGTGCTTTGCAAAATTAAAGTCCTAGAAAGAATCTGATTGTGTTGAATTTGTCAACCACACAAACTTGCCTTCCTTTTTAGTCCCACACATGTCCATATATGGTTAGAAATGGGATTAGACATTGCCAGATGACTCATTTTAACAACTTCTAGGACAAAAGCATAACAGCATCAGGTTATAATTCTGATTTCCTGAATCTAATCATGAAAAGGAAGTGGTTTATGCAAATCATCTTCCTACTGGAAATTACAGAATAACTTCTGAAGAGCTGGGGGAGGTTAAGCAAAGGGTGTAACACTGAAACAGTACAATTTGTATGATGCCAAAAGGAAGGAAATGCAGCAGTTCTGGAGGGTTTTTATGGATTGGGAGGGATTAATTCTTCCTGTCAACTCCCTCGCCCCTTTTTAAGCATCATTAATACCTTTGCCAGTAAAGCAAGGTTCTTAAATATTTTCAGAACTGTCACAATCAGCCTGCCTCTAACTCACATGGGTTTTTTGTAGGGCTTGAAAAACAGAAGGCAATATGCTTTTTAAACATGTCTTGGAGCACAAGGACACATTGTGTCTCCCCCTTTCACACACACACACAAACATAAGGAAATACTTTAAAATGGAAAAGACAGAACAAAGGGAGAAGTCCAGAAGAATTATGTCTGTAATTTTTCTTTAAAACATCAAAAATCAGAATATCCAGGAAAACATCTGTATGAAAATATGTAAGTTAATCAGCAATGACTCACTAACCAGTTAAAATTGCACACTATTATAAGAAAAAAGCTTTTCAAATTTAGCTTAAATCATGTGAAAATGAAAAATGGAATCTTCTTAAAAAAAACCAAATGTGTAGATTCCATAACATGCATTTTTATACAGACAAATTAAGAGAAACTCAAAAAAAGGGCCCACTAAAATGAAACAATGATGTTTAAGTCAGCATAAGTGTCCTTCTCTGGCCTTGTCTCACTCCCAAAATCTGAATGACTATTGAGGAGTTACAACCACACAAATACATACTTGATCTGCCAGCAGGAAACACTTTTATTTTAATGGCATTCACATTCCCATCAGTGAAATTATAGAGCTGTGTAATCTGCTCTCTCCATAGTTATTTTTTATTATTATTATTTTGGAATGTGTTCAAGGGGAAAGTAGGTCAAAACTTTTTTGAAGAGTGACTGGCCTACATTTTGTACACTTAGCAGATTTGGTTGCCTGAAAAATCACTGTCAGCAAAATGTTCTGGTTGCAAGGTCATCTTTACAAAGCTGCAGCTACTCAGTTTTAATGCAGGTGCAGTGGATTGCTGTTCCTTACTATATAAAATTTTTTAAATTGTCTGATTTGCAGCGATGATTTTGGTATTCCCTTTCTATAGCACTGTCATAAAGCAAGTAAAAGAAAGAATATGTATGAACTAGAGGAGCCCTTGGAACTGGTAGCAGGAGATGTAAATGCTGTCTTACGCAACCATATGGTATACATCAGCACTTCTCTTAGTGTCTCAAGCCTACAGCCAAAAAAAGCTTCCACCATGAACTTGTGACAACATGAAGGGCTTGGGTGTACTTCTTGTCATGTGGACATGACCCAGCCATGTGCACTGGGAGCCCAGAAACCACCCATGTCCTGGGCTGCATCCAAAGCAGTGTGGGCAGCAGGGGAGGGAGGGGATTCTGCCCCTCTGCTCTGCTCTGGTGAGACCCCACCTGCAGTGCTGCCTCCAGCTCTGGGGTCCCAGCACAGGAAGGGCATGGACCTGTTGGAGCGAGTCCAGAGGAGGCCACCAAGATGATCAGAGGGATGGAACAACTCTGCTCTGAGGAAAGGCTGAGAGAATTGGGATTGTTTTGCCTGGAAATTAGAAGGCTTTGGGGTGACCAAATTGTTGACTTCCAGTACCGAAAGGAAGCCTGCAAGAAAGATGGAGAGGGACTATTTACAAAGGCCTCTAGTGACAAGACAAGAGGGAAAGGCTTCAAACTGAGAGAGTAGGTTTAGATTAGATATTAGGAAGAAATTTTCCCTGTGAGAATGGTGAGGCAATGGAACACATTACTCAGAGAAGCTGTGAATGCTCCATCCCTCGAAGTGTTTAAATTCAGATTGGATGGAGCTCTGAGCAACCTGGTCTATTGGAAGGTGTCCCTGCCCATGGCAGGGAGGTTGGAATTAGATGATCTTTAAGGTTCCTTCCAATCTAGGCCATTCTATGATAGATTTTAGGCTTGTGACCATCTAATGATGTCTACTCCTAACCAGAAGCTACAGGATATCACCTAGCAATTTGAAAAGGGAAGACTGTTCACGGACTATTGATTTCAGTAATTCAAGTTCAGCTGCCACACCAGAAAAGAAAAAGAAATTACCCCAAACACACAACCACAAAAACAACAACAACAACAAAACCTAACAAACAAAAACCCCCAACCTCACACACGCCAAACAATGTAAAGTGAAGAGCCAAGGAAAACAAGAAAGTGATATGAGGAGGTTTTAGTGCACAGGCTGGTGGTCACCATTGTATCAGGTGAAAAGGATTCCCATTAGCCTGCTATGCAGCTCTGAAAGCAGCCATGGGAACCACAAAGGCTTTGAACTCCTGGTGGCCCACAACCACACACTTTTCCACCAAACCCAGTGGTAGCGAGTGTACATCTGAAAGCTTTGCAAGTAAAACAGGACCAGATAACTCTTTTCCATTTTGAGTAGCTTCTAACTTCTTCCCCCTTTTCTCCACCACGCAGTGGAAAAACCCCACCCCTAACACGTTTTGGGGGAAAAAATCCTGTGAAAACAATACTTGAATATGGTGCTTTCTGATTCCTTGTGACCTTGAGCTATGCTGTATCACACAGTGTCGATATTTTAATGTCTCTAAATCCACATTAACACCAAACCATTTTAAAACACATTTGTCACAGCGCTCAAGCATTTCAGGCAAAGCAGCAACTGAATAGTTTCATTCAGCTACACATGGGCCACACATGTAAGCTCACGAGCACATCACCTGAAATGGGCATGGAAGGCTTTTATTATGATGGATTTGTGCTGGATTGCTATGCTATGCTGTGTGAAATCTTGTCAAAACCTTGAATGATGTCTATTACTGTTTCCTGTAAAAGTATAGCTCTTGGCAAATACTGACATCACTACTGCTGCATTTCCAGCTAGACCAAACAAGGTTAAACTGCAGAAAAAAACAACAAATCATCACTAACTCCAAACTTAGGTGAAAGTCTACAAACAAACTTACTCTGTGGATTTGCTTTGCATGTAATTTCAACAGTACGGCTGTCTGATGACAGGTTGTTTCATTAACTGCTGATTAAGAAAAAAGCTTGCAAAAAAGTGGATACACAAGCTGTGTTTAAATTTAGTTCTTGCTTTTACATGCAGGAAAAGTAATTACCTGCATCAGTTAAACATTGTCTAATATTGACATGAAACACCCCTAGGACAATTGGATAATAGGAACTCTGTTAGTAAGAGAAATGTGAGGGCTGATTTGTTAGCACTCTAAAAATTACTGTCTTTACTTTGGGGCTGGAACAAATATTCTCAAGTGTAGCGAGCCTGGAGGAGAGAAGAAGAACAGAGAAACATAGAGAAGTGCCAGCAGGAAATAATTTTTTTTGAAAGTCACATTGTAGCTGAGGTGGGCGGATAGAAGAAGTTGATGAAACCTACTGGTTCCTGTTGGAAATGTGGACATTTGGCCATTAATTTGCACTGGCATGAGGTGCAACTGGAAGTAAAGATAATATCACCCACAGTATGATTTCCACTATACCAGTTTTCACTGGCAGTGAGTTTCAAACAAGTTTAAACAGTGTACATGAAGAGTTGCAGTCAGGCAGCCATACTACAGCGGGCTCTATGTCTGTCAGAAGGGCATGTCTCTCAGGCTCCTGTGGTGGTAAAGTGAAAAGGGAGGTTCTGAGCTCTTCTGCCTGGGATGCAGTGATAGGACCCATTGGAACAGTTCAAAGCTGTGCCAGGGAGGTTCAGACTAGACATTTGAAAACATTTCTTCACTTTCATTCCATTTTAATTAATACTTTAATACACTACCATAGCACATACCTCCCATGAAATAGGTTAGATCATTTGTGTGGTCAGCAAATTTTTCTGGAACATCAGAACAGCCCCCGCTTCTCAAGCAACTGTGTTGTTGCTTTCATTTTGCTGCTGGGTCCTCCCAGTGATTTCATTGAAGAGATGCACAAAGAGAAACCATTTATTTACATAAATATTTGTGAGACTAGATAAGAACTTTCTTCTTACTTGTATTCTTTCACTTGCTATTATGCTTAATCATACCAATACGTGGTAATTTTCATCACTGACTGATGCTTTGCTACAATTTTCTTTTCCATGTTTGTTTTGGATGATAAATCACAGAAACTTAGGTAAACCCGTGAGTTGTGTAGTATGAGCTCCTGACATTCTGTGGAAAAACACCATTCTAGACACTACTACAACATATTTGTATTTATCACCTTAGCAACATCTAAAAGCATTGTCTGTTGCTGTGACTACAAAATCTGATCAAAACAGTATGGATATAGTATTGAAACAACAGTCTGCCTCTCTCATGGCTGTTTATAGTCAACCTCTCATGATGTTTGTCCACTCTGCTGTTCTTTGCCAGAAATCCAAGACTTTGCAGCAGAAAACTCCATCCCTGAGTGAATTTTAGAGAAGAATAGCCCTCATCAGTTCCCCAACTTCCTCTATCCAGCTTATTCCTTACAGCTTCCTACCAACTCTTTCCTCCTGTCCCACTCCTATTGCTGGATCGGTTTCACTACTTATCCAGAGGAGCTCATCAAGCCTTTCAAGGCAATTACAGACCCCTGTAGTCCCACGTGGGTATTCCAAAACCAAGCAGGACAGAGGGTGGCCACCCAAGGACTGTGCCTGTGACAGCGCAGGAACTCATCTCCCATTTGCAGTAGTGTGGGTCTATATCTGATGTATGTGACAACAAATGCCCTCAGTCACCTCACAAGCAGGCAAACACAGGCCTCAGAGACTGCAGTTTTTAATTTTTTTTTTTTTTGCATGCTGCTACTGTAGTTTGACACATTTATCAAATTCATTGTCGTTTCACATGCAATAAGCTCATTCGTTTTAACAGAAGACAAATAACAAAGCAAAGTGTTAAAAGGAATTTTTTCTTTAGAAACTAAATCCCACTGATTTCATCCACAGAAAATGCTCATGCATTCCCAGTTTATTTAAATACAAAGCATACATGTTGCACGTGATGTGTTGCTCCTTCTAGAATCTGAAGCCCTTACAAATTGTGCTGATACCGACTGTGATCCTGGAGGGAATCCAAGAAGCAATTAATCAGATTTCACCCCCACTCAGACAGCCTGGATGCTTGCTTCACTCTTGAGGCTGCGTTGCTAGAAGTTCATTTGAACAAGTCACCTCAAAACTCCATCAAAGAGCCACAGTATTTAAACTTTGCATTAGTTTGACTGTCGCTGTGTAGGGCATTAACTGCACAGTTTGCTTGCAAAAACAATGCAGTTGCGGGATTAGAGTTATGAAAATCTAAAAGGCAAGAGCCCAAATTATTTCAAGAAACATGAGTCTCAGTGAGGAATGTGGTCTGTACAGCTGAAAATAAAGGTCATCTATTTTGAAATTTAGTTTATGTGAATAAAATTTTTGGCTTCTTTAAATGTTTCTACTTAAATTCCTGTGAAAGAGAATTCAAATGATTGCTGGTAGAAAGTCCAAATTTTTATAATTCCCTTCTAAAATTGAGCTTCAGTTTGATCAAAAAAAAATAGAAATCAAATGTCTTGTTCTTTTGCCAAATTTGTTACTTGTGGTTAATTTTAAATAACTTTAACTA
Organism: Myiotriccus ornatus; assembly: GCA_036023395.1. Taxonomy (NCBI): domain Eukaryota; kingdom Metazoa; phylum Chordata; class Aves; order Passeriformes; family Tyrannidae; genus Myiotriccus; species Myiotriccus ornatus. The sequence continues at coordinate 2,369,239 of JAYRBT010000001.1, forward strand.
TTTTCCTAGATAACACTGATAATATTTTAGCTTTAAGCTTCAGTAACCATGGAAAACTGAGTGAAAATTAAATTATATTCTTGAAATAGCTATCACTGATATCCAAATATGAAGCTGGCAAAACACTGTCAGTTACTTTGACTTTATTTGCATAGGATATTCACGTCGTAACTATCTCACTTGATTAATTTGTGGGTTTGATATATTTAGATCTCCAAACAATATAAAAAGGCTTTAAACAGCACACAAAAACATTTCCAGAGGAGTATATATGTAAGTCAGGGGCGAATTATGACACCAGAAAAGAAAAATCATAAATAGCTCTGAAACAAAATATGTAAGGCTTTGACTATGTACTAATGTTATTCTAACATTATATTACTATATTCTTAGCACAACTGAATGTAACGGTACGGTAAAAAAACAAAACCCAATAACATTTAATAGTTTTCAAGCACGTCTTGGATTGTTTCACTGCAAGTCTACTAAGAAGTGAAGAAGTATCTGAAAAAGTTAATCTTATTTAAGATAAATTTGATCTAATTCAGACTAAAGTTGACATTTAAAACAGCTTCCCTGTCTTAGAGCTCTGTGAGAGACTGTGGTATTACAGTACATGCCAGACCATGTATATGGGGAAAAAAATGTCAAGGAAAAGCCAACATCAAGAAATTGTGTATCTACAGTCTAATGAGAGAAAAGTACATGAACTGACTTTAAAGTCATACTAGGATGAAAGTAGCTAGGTTCCCGTGGAGCTTATGACAACAATATCCTTCTGCACGACCTCGCTTCTCTCACCTACTACAACCCATCTATAACCAAGCTGGCTTGAAGTCACCCAAGCTGGTCTGCACTACTCTGTAACCAACAACAGGTCTACCTAATACTATCACAGAATCATAGAGTGGTTTGGCTTGGAAGGGACCTTAAAAATCTTATACTTCCAACACCCCTGCCAGCAGCAGGGACGCCTTCCACTAGATTAGGTTGCTCTGAGCCCCACCCAGCCTGGCCTTGAACTCTTCCAGGGATGGGGCAGTGTCTTGATTTATAGATAATGTGTTCCAGGAGGCAGGACCTCCAACGGAAAAGAAACCTCTCCCTCCAAACTGTGAGCATTTGAAATTTTGAGGCATTCAAGTAAAGTGTAGAAATGAATAACAGTTTCTACTAAAAATGAAGAACAAAACAAACAAAGCAACAAAACACAGCAACTGCGGGAGTACAAGGAGAAAATGGTCTGCCTCTCCACCCCCTCCCCTGAAAAGACTGAAGACTGCCGGCCGTGCATGGATTTGGCTCCGATGGTGAGCTGTGTCCAACTTGGGGCTCCCTCTGAGCGCCGGCAGCTCACGGCTCTGCGGTGGCAGCTGGGTGGCTCTGGCCCTATCCAGCGATGACATCTGGTCACTGCAACTCCCATGGTTATAGTCCTGATCCTCTGAGGTGGTGGTAGAGGTCTGGGTAGTAGAAGTCCCGTGGAGGGAGGAAAGGAGACCCTCCACCTCCCTAGTGAAGTCAGTGTGGTATTTTATTGGGCTCAGGGTAGGTGGGAATGCCTTTGGTACCTCCCCTAGAAAGGAGAGTTCTTCACTGGATGATTAACACTGGATCACGGGGCATTCCAAGAGTCTTTGACACATTCTAAGCAGAGGTGGATCCATTATGGCCATCAGCAGAGATGAATATCTTCAGGCCATGTGAGTGAACTTGTGGGGGAGCCCAGTTGGCTCTGGGCTCTCTGTAAGCTAGGATACTGAAGATGGAACTTTACACCTGGCAGAGGGTTAACCACGGAGAGTAA
>JAYRBT010000001.1:2371145-2384925 GCA_036023395.1 Myiotriccus ornatus
TGTATATAAGTAGAGCACTGTTGTAATAAAGGGGGCTGGTATCCCTGATCACCGTGTCGTCCTCCCGCTCCGACCGAACGGCAACATGAACTGTCCTGATGCCTCCCTGAGGGGAGTTATCACAGATGAGTCACTTGTGTAAGGACAAAGAAACATTACCCAGCTGGTAGCCTGAGGTGGCAGGTGTACATCTCCTCCGAGTCATCAGCCTGCCAGTCTCCCCACACTGGTGGAGACATTCTTCTCTTAGGAGAGTACCGCCCTTATCTTAATTCCCTCCCCACAGTCTATACTAGTAGGTATATTTGGAGAAAAGAGAAAAGGTGGATACCAAAGTCTTTGTGTAACCCAGGACAATATGGCAAAGGTGGCCAGGATGCCAAGCTACCTTGTAAAGATGTCTTGCAATAGGAGACTAGAAGAGCTTGGCACATCCAGGACATTAACATGAAAGCTAAGACAACAGTTAGTATATCTCTACAAATTCAACTGGAGAACAAATACCAGAGTAAATAAACAGTCCTTTAAGTCTAAGAAAAAGGACTACCTGAGGAGAATCCTATATAAATCTGTGACAAATTAAACCAGTCTGAAAGATAGGATGAAGTTTTTTATCATAATCATAGTAAGACTCTGCAGCAGCCTTTCCATATAGATGAGAGAGAAAAATCAGTTCTAAAGCACAGCTCCCATGGCAGGGATTTCATGCTGTTACAGGATCCATCAACCAGAGAATTAGTTCTACTGATCCAAGAAGTTCCTCTGTAACTGCAAAATTGCACCAGCTGCAGTGGTCTCAAATATCACCATTCCATCTCAAGATCTGTACAAGTTTGCCAGGTACAATGACACACAGGAATGATAAGGTTATGGTGTATTTTTTACAGCAACATTTAATGCTAGAGATGCACAAACTTAAATAAACAAAAAGTAATATGTTTCTGAAAACTGATCTAAGACGTGATTGCTGTACTCAGAAAATGCCACTCAGAAAGGATATCTTGCAGTCATCATTGTAAGTTCTCTAAAATCTTTGACTCTATGCACATAGGCACAATGCTAACAATTTTTGGGTAATATCTGGAAGAGTCCTGAGAACAGGGCAGATTGCTGCTCTGAAAATCATTTGTTTTACCATATCCTGAGTTCTGTCTCCTGTTCTCTGCATGTCTGAAAAGGACTAAGAGAAGGACAAGTACAAAGGTCAAGGAGGCACTGAAAAGCCTGGGACTTCAGTTTAAAGAAAAGGATGAGGAGGAGGATATAAATGTAGTTTAAAAAGAAATCTTGAAGTTTTCAGATACATTGAACCCAAAGATTATTAAGCAAATCCAGCAAATTAGAATTCGCCTGACAATTCTAATAAGATATTTAAATAGATTAAAGAAACTATTTTACACAGCAGATAGTGAAACTCTGGGACTTGCTGCCACCCGAAATTGAATTATTGTCAGCAGGTTCAAAGAGGGGTTAGATGAACTCATGATCACTAGTTCCAGAAACAGAAACTAATGGGATAGGTAGCAAGAAACCCTCTAGCAGCCCTGATACAACCAGGCTTGCAGACATGGAAGGTAGACTGCAGAAAGCGGTCTATATATTCACACACACTCCCAAAATGTATCACTTCTTGCTCCATCTAAATCAAACAGTGACTGAGATTAACAGCAGTCTAATGCAGTGTGGCATTTCATTTTTTTGCTCCTTGTAGCCATTTTGTATTATAAGGTCTGACCTATATGCTAAAAACAATCAAGTTATTTAGTCAGTGGCCTGTGCTCCCCATGTAGGAAATGCTCAATGACTGGCAAAGTGCTCAGAGACTGGAACAAAGCCTGCTTCAGGATGTATACCTGAGCAGGCTTCTCATCTCAGTGCCTGTATGTTCAGTTTCTTGCAAGGACCTTGAGACCTTGACACCAGTCAGGTTTCTGACCTAATCTTAAATCATGCTTTTATGGTAAAAACTGGACATCAGTCCATATCATACTCCACTTAAACTGCTGAGACTGTACTATGAAAAATAGAGTGGTCTCCTAGTTAAAACTTGAGATTAGGAACAGAGAGATGGCAGTTGCTGGAGGTCTTGGTTGTTTCCCTGAACCCAGGCTTTCAACTGCTTCTTTTATTCAGTTGTGAAAAGAATACCTGAAATCCATCATAATTTTTCAGCTGAAATACACAATGTACTTTTTTTTAGTGCTGTGTCTGGATAAAGTAAACCCATGCAAAGAGTGCATCGCCATGGGCCAGTCACTCCCTCAAGGTGGGTGTGCAGTTTACTCTTTGCAATTCTTACACATGGGTTTGTGTTTGTGAAATTGCAGCTCATCTGACCAGGTGCTTATTGCATGTATTGAAAGCGCATACTGTGCTATTTTTGTTTACTTTCCAGTGATATCGAAGTATATGTTCCAAACGCTAAAGGTTGGTTTAAGGAACTGGGCGCAGTCAGTATGTATATATTTGACAATGGTTCAATTACAAAAATATTCTTGGTTCCCATGTCACCATTACATAATCTGATAAAATTACTGATGACCACATAGACCAACAGATCATTTCCCTTCATTTCAGAGTCATTCTGAAGAACAAATCAGAAGAGGTGAGTTTTCTCAGTGACAATTATCTTATTTTTAACTTCTGACATGTTTTCTTGGAACCTTCTATGACAGAAGCAGAAGTTCCTCTTCCTGCTAACTAGGTTAAGAAAAATTGTGTGGTTTTCTTGCTTCCTGCTGCAAATAACTAAGGAAGTGGTTTGTAAAACAAAAAAAAATTGCCAAATACTTACAAATACTTTTAGTGACTAGCTAATGAAGATAGGTTTACTGAGTTCTTTATGAATCTTCACTGTTGGTTCTGATTATGATCTTCCAAGTTAGTTATCCAGATAGGTACTTTTTTTTAAGGATACAGTCCACAGTTTTTCCATTTGAAATGAAAATGATTCCTTGAGGACACGCAGACAGACTTTGTATGTTAGAGTATGACTAGTATTGTGTGAACATGCAGGAAAGGCTGGGGTGCTCAATAACTTGTCCAGCATATATTTGTCTGTCTGCTGTACTGGGCACAGTACATTTATGCATGCATCATTTAATATTTGACATAAAGCACTGAAATAAAATAAAAGAAAAAACTATTGCTTATTGCTTCAGTCAAAAAGATATCAACAACAAAATACAGGTTTTTCTAATCAAGCAGAAAAATACATAGAAAGGAAACTTGTCTTAAGTCAGGCACTGGACTGGTAAAATGAAATTCAATTGTACCTTGACAATAGATGTCAAAAATGTTTCAGCAGGTCTTCCACTGCTTCAGTTCCTCACCTGTAAAATGAGACCGAAAATCTCCGTCTCACAGCCACGTCAGAAATTCCCTTAGATTTCTGCAAAGCAAAGGTACCACAGCATTGGGAAATTGTTGAATCAATTGAATTGAAGTCAGATTGAACAAACAAGATCTGCCACTGGAGTGTTACCACATCCAAACTATGTGTTACACAAAGAGTTTATCTCCACAGCCAGGAAACTCACTAAGTTTTCAGCTACAGAGTTTTTACTGCCAATGCCATAGAAATCATGGTTATAATATTGTGTTAAAAGGGCACAGCACTAAATGTCAGTGCAATGCCATTGGCTCAAATACAAATCTGTACAACACAAGCAGGCATCTTTCAGATTGTTTCTTCAGATAAAAGAGGCAGATTTTCAATTCACGGAACACTGTTGAGACCCAGAATCTTAAAAGACATCTGCACCTTCAAAGGTCTCCCTTTGGATGACTCCTTTAGGGGAAAGGGAGTTGATGTAGTGGTCCAGTGAGTCAGCCATAACTTTGTGATGGATGTATATGTATAATGAGCTTCCCAAGGAAAACCAAAACACTTTAAAACTCAGAATAGCCAAGAAGACTGGAGCCCTTAATTTTTTTAATAGGGGAAATTCCAAGTGTCTAGGGGAGATGAAATAGAAATTAAAAGGACTTATACATAGCTTTTCCTGTCCCACTGCATCCTTGCAGATATTTTGCTTCCAGGTGAGATGGGAGTAGATTCAGCAGATTTCTGATTTTCATCAAAAACCCCCTCTCCCTTCTGTTCCAAGAAGGTTTGCATGTTCCCTTTTAAGACCACCTAGAAGCTCTCCACTGCATCAGGTCCTTCCCTCAGGAAGCTGCAGCCTCCCTGTTCTGTTCTGGGACTTTCTTGGCAATCTGCAAGGCGCATCAGAAATCTTACCTCCCTTGCACTAGCTCCATGATCCCATCATCTTAAAAGAACTTAACATGGTTATGAATAAAAAGGCAGGTGAAAAAAAAAAAAGATAAACTTTTTATAGCAACAAAGACAGAGCACAATGATATCTTATTCATCTGTGAGATTTTATTATTAAATTTAATGCTATCATACATTTAGCTTTTTCCAAACACATCCTTGTCTTTTCACTCAAGATCTTGCCCTGGATGAGTTTAAGAATTTTGCACATTTGCTTATGTTTACCAGATGTCCTGCAGCCTCTTTCTTACTAGAGTACTCTACTTCCAGAAATGTCGCTCATGCCCAGTGGGCCTTCACAGATCAGCTTTATAATGCATCCACTGATGACTTGATGAGTTGACACATGGGACTGCTGCACACTAAATCCAACCCATCCTGAAAGTTCTGGGAGAAAATACAAGAAGTAGCAATAGGAGAATGATGCCATTCATCTCTGCAGGCTGGGGACAGAGTGTCTGGAAAGCGGCCCAGGAGAAAAGGAGCTGGGGGTGCTGGTAGACAGCAGCTGAACATGAACCCACATGTGCCCAGGTGGCCAAGAAGGCCAATGGCAGCTGTCTTGTGTCAGAAACAGTGTGGCCAGAGGACCAGGGCCATGACCTTCCCTCTGTGCTCTGCAGCCATGAGGCTACACCTTGAATCATGGACTGAGTTTTGGGTCGCTCTCTCCGAGAAAGACATTGGAGACTGGAGCGTGTCCAGAGAAGAGCAATGGAGCCAAGGAAGAGTTTAAAGAAGTCATATGAGGAGAGGCTGAGGGAGCTGAAGGGGTTCAGCCTGGAGAAAAGGAGGCTCGGGGAAGGCATTATCACTCTCTACAACTACTTGAAAGGAGAGTGTAGCCAGGTGGGGATCAGGCTCTGGTCCCAGGCAACCAGCAACAGGACAAGAGGAAATGGCATCAAGTTGCATCAAGGGACGTTCAGGTTAGACATCAGGAAAAGTTTCTTCATGGAAAGAGTTGTCAAGCATTGGAACAGGCTGCTCAGGGTGGTGGTGGAGCTACCATTCCTGGATGTGTTCAAGAAACAACAGGATGTGGCATTTAGTGCTGCTGTCTAGTTGACAGCAGGTGACTGGTCAAAGGTTGGACTTTATAATCCTGGAGGTCTTTTTCAAACTGAATGTTTCTATGATTATATGACTCTAATAGTTCACAGGGGAAAAGAGAGCCCAGACTAAGTCTCAGTAGACCATCCATGTCACCGTAGGCATGGAGCAGCCAGTACTGCCCAGCACTCACACTACACAACAGCTCCTCTCAGAGCAACTACTGGTTATGTGATATGAGTGCACATGGCTGGGTTGTGTCCAGCCTCTCATCCACCAGCACCCCCAAGTCCTTCTCGGCAGGCCTGCTCTCAGTCTGTTCATCCCCCAGCCTGTATTTGTGCTTGGGATTGCCCCAGCCCAGGTGTAGCACCTGGTCTGGCACCTGGTCTTGGTGAACCAGCTGAGATTCCCATGGGCCACTTCTTGAGCTTGACGAGGTCCGTCTGGATGGCATCCCATACATCCACCTGGTTGTTGGCAACATTCTGCATAACAAGCCATGATAAGCCCAGACTATAGGCAAACGAGCCAGATAGCTTTTAAGTCAGACATCTCAGACAGAAACACCTGGGGAGCATTGCCTACTCAAACTCTTTAAAAAGACCACAAAATGAGATCACTCTGGAGACCTGGCTTTGGATGGACCTCTTTATTTAAAAATATCTCCTGCAGATGTGAGAAATCAGATTTAAATATTTCCTTCACAGCAGGCTGAATGACTATGTTTTGAGCCACGATGCCCAACAGAGTGGTCTCAGGAAGTCTTGCTGATTTGATACGCAACTTTTTATTTTCTTCCTGTAAACATATACTTGTTTCCTCTTAAGAGTTTTCATAGTGACAGTATCATAAAGCTCATGAGCATACATGCTTAGATGTACAGGTATGGCAAAATGGCTTAAGTCGAATTTTTAAATGCTCAGTAATTTCCAAATTTCAGTAAATTCTGTAATAAAAAGCCCTGCAGACAAGAATCCAGAAGCAAAGCCATGTGATAGAGATGATCAAGTATTTCAGATTTAGCAGTCACCAACAGCAGTGAGTGCACAAGGCCAGTTTGGACGGAGCTCTGAGCAACCTGGTCTTATGGAAAGTGTCCCTGCCCATGGCAGAAGAGTTGGAACTGGATGATCTTTAAGGTTCCTTCCTACCCAGACCATTTTGTGATTGCAAGTTAAGGCCTTCCACCTTTAACATACCATCTGTAAAAACTAACCAAAAAAATATGTAAATTTGTTTAAGAATGATTTCCAGGGTGTTGAAATTCATCTACCTGTTGAAAGATTAGCGCTGCATCTGGCTGTAAGTCCCACTCTGACTTCTGTAGGCTGAGCTCCACTTTAGACAGATAAGAGGTTGAATACATTTTCCTAAGTCATTAAAAAAAAAAAAAAAGTTAAAATGCCTTAACTTGCTAGCAGGAGTAACCCAGGTTCTCATTAATAGATCCCTTGGGGCAAAATAGAGTGAAATGACACTGAATGATCAGAGCTTGTAAATATATATACATAAGGTTTATTTTAGAAAAATGGTTACAAAACACTGGCTAGAGTGAATGTATTGTTTTAATTCTACTCAAAGCCTGCTCCATTTTATTACGACAAACTCTATGCTGGCTTGAAGAAGTTCTTTTAGTGCCTTCCCATTACACTTCTGAGATGCATTTTGTATTCTTTGTAAGTTTTCTATACACAGACTCACACTTCACTAGCTGAAGTGCATGGCCTCTTCTGTATTGCCATCTCGCAGGAAATACTCCAGTGAAGCAGCCTCTGAGACAGCCTTGTGTAGTGCAAGACCTTAAATGTTACAACTACAATAGATGAGTTAATGATTCAGAAATTCAGCAAGGTGAGCCAGACAACAAATTTCTTATGAAACTTCTCTTTTTTATCTGGAATTATTGATTTCTTGCACCGCTAATTCCCAATACCTTTTGGCAAAAAAATCTAAGTAACCTTATATATCGAAAAATTGCACTAATGTTATCATTAGCTTAGCAAACAGAGAATAGTAAATTAATGAATCAGCTATCAGTGAGCCTGTCTGTTGTTGTCACAGTACTTCTCTGTGTCATATACATATTTTTGCAAGGTTTGTATTTCAATATAATGGATATACATTGAATAATGTAAAATTTTACATTTCCAGCAGAGTTTATTCATATATTGTGAGCCTTTATCATGAACTTAATCAGATTTGTTTACTTAATTTCCTTTATTTGCATTATTAAGAAAGAATCTATAAAATCTATAAAAATATAGGTTTATTTCTCTCTGGTTTATCTCAGTTACATTTTATAAAAACATTGCTTGATCATGGCGAATAGACTGAATTAATTTAGTTGTCTTGCAGGTATAGAACAGATAGATAGTGTCAGATTTTTGCAATGTAAAACAGTTCACACCCGCAGAGGAATGGCTGGACAGTATATATCACATGTTCTCTGTCATTTCTGATGGGCTCAGCAACTGCTAGACCAGTGTAAGTGCAGAAAGACCCTTTGTGGAGGGAACCACTCCAGAAAGAAGGAGCTGACAGCAAAGGAGAGTGAAGGAGCCACCTTCCTGCCCAGTAATCCTCTGAGCTATCTCCTCTGCTGTGATCAGTCTGCTCGCAGCTGGCAATTTTATTTTAGGGAATAAGCCAACGGCCAACCAAGCCCAAAACCAAATTATTCAGAGAGCAGGACAAAATTCTGATTTTCTCTAATTCTCAACGCCAAGCACAGTCAAACCATTACTCTCTGACTGTAAATCACCTTCCTTGTCAACAGGACTTTAGTTAATATTAGTTATTGCAAGGATTAGAAATAGGCATTCAGTAATAAAATGCACATCACATCAATCAGCAGCCTGTTAGCAAACTTTTCAAAAGCTAAAGGCAAGCTAAAACGGCATTGACAGATACAGTTCCCATTTACAAATTACTGCTACTTCCACCTGGTGCTTATATACAAAGCCTGTCAAGTTTGCATAGTTACAAATTTAGCAAATTTGTCTCCCTCCAAAATTGCCAGTTGAACAGGGCAGTAATGGATCTTGTTGAAACAAGTTCTTCCTGGTATCAGGGTGTCAATAGCCATGTATACTATATATATATATACACATGTTATTTCAATTTATGTGGTTTGTACACAACCCATTTTTACCTTTTCAGTTACCCTGCAAAAATCCTTGGATTGCTGCAACCTATTGTGGAACCACATCCTCTGACTGATATGCTGCCAAGTTAGAAGAGAAATATTGCAATGTTTATGGATAACCATTCTTAGCCCACTCAGTTGTTACCATCTATTTTTAGATTCTAGCGTGTTCTTGAGCCAGAACATATCTGAACTTTATCTATACTTTTTTAAACTCCCAATCATACTTTTCTATGTGCCAATTGCAACACTAGAGATTTGTTCTATATTTTGCTTTGGAATTACCTAATTAATAATGAAAATGTCACATCCTCTGACTCAGCCTGTTTCTTTGTTTTGGAAAATGCAGCATGGCTTCTGAGGGATGGATAGTATTTGCCCCTTTTTTCATAATTAAAATCACACAGAATAAATGTAAAATCCTGAAGGAACGAGTTAAAATTACAGGAGAAGCAAATAACAAGTAAAGCATAAAAAACCCCCGATGTTTCTGTGCCCCTAGACGAATGAAATGCCTTCCCCCTTGCAAACAAAAACAATAGGAGTCTTGTCCAAAACTCACTCTCTCTGAACATCCTATCATTGCATATGACTCATCCTTTACGTGGTCAGGGGAAAAAAGGAGATGTGCAGAATTGTAACATTACGTGCAAGCTAGAGTCACTCCTTGAACTTTGCCAAGTGTGAGGAACTATAAAATTCCTATAAGAGAGGGTGTGTAAGTAAGTAAGTAGCTGTTAAGAGTAGCTGTTAAGTAAGTCCCTGTAAGCGTTTCATTGTTTAGGAAAAACAATGGACAGTGGACAGAGATGTACTGTTTCAATAAAACCTGTGATTTTCCCTGCAAACCAGGTCTTGTGCATCAGGGTGGGAGTTACTCTCCCAGAGGTTAATGGGATTTATTCCCATCTCGAGCTGACATATACCCACCAGTAGAACATTAAAAAAATTATGCTTTCAAGGTATTGAAATACCCAACGGCAGGGAGGAAGCAGAGGGGTATTATCTCTGGGCCCAAATTATGTTGAATAGTGTCATGAACAATCTAAGCTAATTTTGCAGTTCCAGAAGACTGTGGATTCAGACGTAAGCAACCTGAGCAGCCAGTAGCAGCAAAATATTTTAACTAAACCATGGCCATGTATGAGCCCTGACTGCTCTCTCTTGATTTCTTTTGCACTTTCCCAACTGGAATGTCACCTGGGGTTCAGTTTTGCTCTTCCTCCCTGAGCATCTGCCCCAAGGTGTCCAACTGAAAATATCAGACGTGCCTCCTGCCATCATCCCTGTTAAATTATCTCCATGGCAAACATGAAATATCACCCTGGGTCAGAAAATGTCGTGGCCTTCACAAGGCCTCTGTTTCTTTTTTGATTATTTTCAGGGATCTAATCTTCAAACTATCTTTTTTTCTCCTCTGAATTTCTATTTGAGGTACATGAGACTCCCAGAATACTCTTGCTTTTTTTCTTTTCTTTTCCACCCCATTAATATACAGGCTATTGTCACTGTCTTTCAAAACATGAATTAAAAAACAAAGTCAGTCCCACTTTTCTATGTATTTGCATGTCTCTCATATGTCAAAATACCTTTGTTCAGTGCATCATTAATGTGTATAAAGCTGAACTTAAAAGCAAACAACAAAATATTACTCAGAATATGTTTTCACAGTGCTATAATATGTCTTGATTAAATATCCAAAGATTTATAGATATCTGGGAAAAGCAGAAAGCTTTAAAATGAAGTTTAAAGTCTGAAGTATATATGATGGGTTTAGGTAGTTATGTCTGAAAATTGAGCCTCAGTCTTCTCCAAGTCACTAAACTAAAGCCACTTTGTATTTCAGTCCTACAGAGAACTAAATAATTCACTGGCTACTGTCCTGCAAAGTAATTTCCTCTCTTTGTTTTCCATACTTGAATTTTCATATCTTTTCCAACATTTTGTGCTTTGAATGAGTCAAGTATGGCAATTTTTTCCAGAATGGCTCTTTTTTTTCCATAGATACAGTCTTTATTATCCTCCTTGACTACATCTAACACAGATTTCCTGTCAGTGCTCTCATAAATTATTACTTTGTACAATTTTATAACTGGTGACTAAAAAGGACCAAATGAGCCAATTTGTGCTAAATTAACAGATATTGCTGAAAAATAGAAGCATCTATTTAAAATTTTGAATGTAGCTAACCCATATGTGGAAAACACAGAAGAAAAAAACGCTTGGTAATCAGTTTTAATTATTCTGCAGAGTAGTGAAATTCAACATGTCTCTTATAATTGGTCCTGCCAATTAAGCCAGGATTCTTCTAGCCAGGATTGTTTCTATCCAGATATCACATACCATAGAAAGTTCTGCATATATGGTGCATCTCTGTCAGTAGAGAATGCTATGGCTGAGTTTTAAACCAACCTTGCTACAGGACCCTTGTATTCCTATCCTTCTATTATTTGTTTATCAAGGTGATAAAGGGAGACAAAATAATCCAGTAGCAGGTCCCAGACATTTTGTTTGGAAAGAACTATTCTCAGATTAGGTCTGCAAGAAAAATTACTGGAAATACTGTGATTTGTAGATTGTGCCTCCAATGTCCCAAATAAGAGGTAAAGGATGAGCAATTCAAAATACAGAGAGCACAGCCAAGGGTCAAGAAAAGGTTTCTATTTTCAGGAAGACATATTTTTAGTGTAGACCAAAAGAGACAGGAACAGAGAAAGAAACAATCTGCTCATGTCAAGACAGACAGACTTTGTGTCCGAATATGTAGATATTTGGATTTAGGGACTTTGAAAATAATTTCTTTACAACATTTCTACTCTCCCATTCAAAACTGAGTTTTAAAATTTTGTGTCAATAAAATGTCAAGCACTAAGAGTCAAATGGAGATTTTAATCCTACTTTAAGAGAGTATCTCCCGCTTATGGGTAAAGGTTGCTGTTCTTTGATTCAATTTTCAGCTATGGAGAAATTCCTGAAGAATCCTCTGCCACTTAAAAAAAGTTACACTGGTACCAGTAGATTCCATACTCTGCAGTTATGCAACTATTTCATACTAGATAAGTCCTCCTGCAAATCTTCATAATTCTCTTATGTAAAACATTAATATAGCAATTACTACTGAAAATCCATGAAGTTTCCACTATCTTAAAGGTACTCCAGAAGTACTTTTGATGATTCAAAATTATCATCCTGATTTTAATATCTTGCAGCTCCCTGACTGACTGAGTCATCTCTTCACAGCAGTCTGTCAGCCAAGAAATGTCTAGGCCAAGTTCACTACACAGTGTTGGAGAAACCACAGCAAAACTCAGCATGCATGTGTTGCACCTTTGGAGGGACATTTGAATAGTCTGCCATCTAAATATAGCAATCAGGGTGATTAGGACTACTGAGAGAGCAGGAGTGTATCTAGCCTCCTTGATCTGTATTCTCTTTATAGGCAAAAGATTGCCAAAGTCATCAAGCCACCAGTCAAGTCAATGCAGAAAAAGAGCACTTCCCTGGGGATCCAGTGATTGTGAGATGGGGTTAGACACTTTTGTTGTTTAAGCTTTATGAGTGCTTTCCTACATCTAGTCTGTAGTCCCTGGACTTCCTCTTCTCCCCTCCACTTTTTTCTCACAGACTTTGAACTGAAAGTAGGTGATGCTTTATGTAGATGTTTATGCAGCCATAAGCAAAATTAAAACATTGCACAAATCGTTATGAAGCTCGTGGATAGCAAAAGAAAGAAAGGTTTTTCACAGAATCCCAAAGGAACCAGACACAATGGGGCAAGCAAAATGCAACAGAAGCAGACACTTGTGTCCTTTAAGTTCCCTATTTTAAATCTGAGCTTGCAACTCACTAGAAGTATATTTTAGAGCAGAGATAACAGGTCCTGTGGCCGTGCTTTATCTCTTTCAGCTCTGCCATTCAGACCCTTCTCTTTCCACTTTGGCCTATCACCATACCTGTGCCCTTTTCTCCTTGTGTCCTTCTCCATATTTCAGTATTACTTTAAATTCAGTTGTTGATGTCCAGCACCATGAGCCAAAGCCTGGTCTCATGGAAGTGGGTGGTCTCTCTGCATCTGCTCTTTAAGGAACCATTTCGTCTTGAACTTTATTGCCTATTGTTTCTGCAAGACGAAAAAACACGGTATTTTTATGGTTGTCTCTCTGAGAGTATAACAAGCAATCATTTTGTGACACAGGCATTATATTTATAGTCATAAAGACAAACTCATTCTTCAGCTACAGCCAAGTAACACTGCAATGTTCGCGCTTTCTTGCTGAGCAAAATTTCACCTGTCTTTCCAAATTTCTCCCTTCACTGATTTTCTGTCACAGTCTCCAATTCCTCCTTTTACTTTGGCTTCTAGTTCTGAAGACAAGAAATCCAAATATGTTGGATTAAAAGTTTTAATACAAAATGCTTTTTTAATGGCATTTTTTCCATTTAATGTGAAATGCTTCTTTTCACAGTTGAAAGGCTATAGAGATATCTGATTTTAGCGACAACCCCCTTAATTTAAAACAAGATAAAACAAAGAAGAAAACAAATGTTTCAGACACTTTGGAACAACAAAAAACCAAACAACATTTTCTTTAGTTATTCAGAATCAGTTTTGTAGAAAAAAGTCTCTTATTTGGAACAAATTAAAAAAAACCCACATTTTCTTTTGTTATTCAAAATCAGTCATTTAGTTATTTTAAAAAATCAGATTTTCATATATAGAAACTGTGTGGCTTTAGGTTTCTCTCTCTTCTTTCTTCTTATCCAGACAAAACTGTCAATTTATCTTATTGCATGGAATTATTCATCCCTCTCCTCTCTACTGTGAAAACAGGTGCCCCCTGTACAAGCCAGGTGTTTCCCTGACTCCTTCTCTTCCTGCATCACCACATCACACTTGGTTCCTCTCATTTTCCCTGTTCACTTATTTCTTATCAATTTTTGGGCAGTTTGATTAATTCTTTGATAGTGGCATTATAAAAAAATGAAACACAAAACCTTCTAGCAAAGTGATAGCAGCAAAGAAGCATTTACAGTTTATATGAAGTTTTCATGGCAGGCATCTGATCACAACTGCATAAAGTATGTGATGAATATATATACAGATGCACACTGCTGCTAAACCAGATGAAGATAGATGAAACATATCCCACCAGAGTAAACTACAGTGCTCCACTGTGTTGTAGTTAGGTGGGTTTCTGGAGGGGTTTCTTCCGGCTGCTCTGTGAAGGTTTCCAGGGCTGAGATCACCCCCCCACCGCCCGTCCCTCGTGGCCGGGACAGGCGGCGGAGGCACCTATGCC
>JAYRBT010000001.1:2385025-2406767 GCA_036023395.1 Myiotriccus ornatus
TACAGTTATCTGTCAGGACATTCCAAGGTACAGTGAGGGGTAAAAAGGATCTTGGGAAAGAGAAGGGTTACACGAGGGGTTACACGAGGATTTACACGAGTTACAAAGGCCATTTTGGAAACGTGGTCATTTAAACAACATTACAACTTTTACATCTTTTTATATACCACAAGCATACTGCAACACAACTTCAAAACCCCGACACCACTGTACATTAACAGTGACTTGGAAGGCAAACATCATCTCTCTGAATGTCCCATTCTTCCTTCTTCCTCCCCCAGGTTGTATTGCTGAGCATGACACCGTACAGTATGGGATATCCCTGGGTGAGCTGGGGTCAGCTGTGCCAGCTGTGCCCCTTCTCAACTCCTTGTGCACCCCCAGCTCCCTCACTGGTGGGTGAGAAGTAGAAAAGGCCTTTACTCTGTGCAACCACTGCTCAGCAACAACAAAGTCATCCCTGAATTATCAACACAAATCCAAAACACACCACAAATCCAAAACACAGCCCCATAGCAGTTACTGTGAAGAAACCTATCTCTACCCAGCCAAATCCAGAACATCACTGAAACATCAGTGGTAACTACAGTCTGCAGTGATTGCAATGTGTATTTTAGCAAAGACAGATTAAAGGATTCCTATTTAGGACCTTAAGCAAAGCTCATGGGAGCGAAGTTGGTCTTGTTCACTTCAGATCAAACCATTCTAATGTGTGAGAGGAATCCAGCACCTACAATAGCCTTCTCATCACAAAAAGAGAAATGGATATGAGTTGCACTCTGGCTGCTGTACTTCTTTCCATTGAAGACTAGTAGTTTTAATGCCTTCAGTGAAGTTTCATGAGGCAAGACAGAGCTGTACTCACTGTCACTGGAAAAGTGATCAGCGTGAGATACCAAAAAGCTGGGAGATTGGCTCCGCTCCCACTGAGACCTTCCACCTTCCACTGTCCTCACACACCTTCCCAGCTGAAATCTTCCTGTTGCTTTTAACAGAGGCCAGATACATTGCAAATCAAAAATTAAAAACTTAACATGTTCAGAAGTGTTTCTTTTTTTAAGCTATCAATTCCTTTTCTTTCCTTGTTACTGAATCAGATGTGGATTTTACATTAGAGCTCCTCTGTGTACAGAAAGTATTTGTAACATATAATGATAGAGTGGTTTGAAGTTGGAAGGGACCTTAAAGACCCTCTTGTTCCAATCTCCCTAATGTAGACAGGGACACCTTCCAGTACACCAGGTTGTTCAGAGTCTCATCCAAATTGTACCCCATTGAACCCCATCCCCATTCTACCATGTAGTATTAAATTAGTCCCATTAGAAGAGTGAACCAAAATACAGCAATATATTTTAGCCCTGTATTTGGGGGCAAAAATTCTGTATCTAGTTCAGAATAGAATCAGGATTTGTCTATAGGTTGGGCATTGTTCTTTCTTTTTCCTCTTCTTCTTTACAATTTAGTCAGAAAAACCATAGCAAAGGGCTGGAGGCCACTAAGACTCAGTCATGAGCCACATTCCTCTTTCTATGTGTGTATGCAGTTTGTGGTGTACAATTAAAAGGACTACTATATTTTATTCAAACAGAAGCTAATCCACATAGCACTGTAACAATGACCCAGCAGAAAAAAAACTGTTCTGAGGTTGAAAGAGAATAAGAAGTTGGTATGTTTAAAACAAAGACTCATTTTATCATTGCATGCTCTTGCATAACTGCCAGTAACCACAATTGAAAACTCCTTGCTTGGATGATGTAGAAATGCTGATCTGATCCTGCTAGTCTGATATTTTCTCCTTACAGAGGTCAATCACAGTCCTGTTTCTGTGGCTTTTCTTCAGGGTAACTTGACTCCTTGGTAAGATCTATGGATCTGTGTCACCATCATTGTCATGATGATCTCCTAAAGATATTTATGGCTTGATTCCAGTGCCATCTGAGACACCCTTGGTAGGACCATGGTCTAGCTGCTGGATCCAGAAGCAGAATTGAATCCTGTTATTTTTATCACAGTTTCTTAACTTTTTCTTAATTTACTTAATCAGAGAAACCTAACCCATGCTCAAAGCTAATAGGGTCATATATATATTTATATTTAAAAAAAATTGTGTATATATGTCTGTGAATAAAAATAATAAATCTATATTTAAGTATGCACATGTTGTAAGATCTACTGCTCTGGAATAATTTTAGCCTTAACCCAAATTCCACTGAAGACAATAAATTGCATTTCCTAATTAAGAAAATACAGAACTATTCAGAGGACAAAGTGAAATTATTATCCTGCTCCTGTGACTGGGTACTAATGCAAGTCATTGTGACATATGTATTACGTAGAGTATTAATAAACTTCATCCTACTTCACTCTGTTTTCCAAGATATTGTGCAATGGGAATACCATTTGAAGGTACCATTTGGAAACTTTATGTCTGAAAAAAGTGTATGACGTTTACTAATGTCTGAAAGAAAGAAGTGTCTGACTCAAGCCTGATTCCAGTATCATACCAGCTTTGCAGCTGCAAAGAAGGACTCCTGTCCTTCCTGTCTCTTGGGAGACAACCTCTGGAAGAAAATTGCAAATGGATCCCTATTCCGACGCATGGATGTTCCTGAAGCTGGAAACCTGATTTACACTGATTACTTTCAACAGTATCAATAATATCTTGTCTTTTTCTCTGAGATTTTCTGGTCTCCTTTCCACAGGGCTGTATTCTAAGATATTTTTGAGTTTTCTTAATAGAATCATAAAATGGTTTGGATTGGTAGGGACCTTAAATATCATCTATTTCCACCCCCCATGCCATGGACAGGGACATCTTCCACTAGATCAGGTTGCTCCAAGCCTTGTCCAACCTGGCCTTGGACACTTCATGGATGGGGCAGCCACATCTTCTCTGAGCAACCAGTACCAGTGCCTCACCGCCCTCCCAGTAAAGAATTTCTTCCTAATAGCTGATCTAAATCTACTCTCTTTCTGTTTAAGTAGCATGTAATAATAACACAGAGACTTTGGAATTCATTTCTACTCAATAGGTGTCATTTTGGTCTCCCTCTAGTTGCTTCTGCCAACATATTCAAATATAAAATCCATAGAAATTACATGCAATATGCTAACTGTTACATATATTTTATCTCAACCATTAATTTCTGTGTACTAAATTGTATACTTCGACAGAATCTTCAAGTGTGCACAATTTAGAAATTACAGTATAATATGATATGGCCACATGAAATGGCAACGTTTGGGACACAGATCAGACAAAAACAGTAAATGGTTTAAAATAGGTACTTACACATTTAAATATAATACAGAACATCATATATATAAAACTAGTCCTAATAGACAAGCAAAAGAATTATTTCTCCTCTTTATATGCACACAAACTCATGCATTCCCTACAGTCTCCATAAAATTAACCATACAGAAACTAAAACTCTCATTGAGTGGCAGTGGGGATCTTAAAAAGATTTTAATGATTTTGCTGAATCAGAAAATTCTCCTTTAATGTAAAAATCACATATGGATAAAAGCACGTAAAGCAAAAAATCTCAGTTGAGATTTTATCTTAATACTTAAGGTCATGATTTTGAAACAGATAACATATTTTCCTTGAAAATATTACTTTTGTAAGAAAATGAAAATTGGTTAAAATAAAAGAACACATAAACATGTTCAAAAAAGAAATGAGCAGAAAGAAATAAACATAAAACATATGCTCGTTCCTTACAAGCATTCAAGCCTTTCTGTTGAGGACCTGCACATCACTTTCAGATATAATTGGATTTTTATTTTCATTTGGCTTGCATACAGTGCTACTAAGACTTGTTAGCAGTCTGTTCACACCACTTAATTTAGTGTACTAATCTGATTTCTCTGCCGCATGACAACTACCTCAGTTAAACTGACAGCTGATGCAACCTGAACCAGTTCCAATATTGCCAAGTATTAAAGGTTCTAAGTGATCAGTAGGGTCCTGGAGCTGTACATGAGGGAAGGGTCATCTTCTCTCTTTAACTGCCTCTGCTGCCAGGCAATCAGTTACATCTGCAGGGTGGGATTTGTCCCAGGGGTTTCACATGGCCACAGCATGTGGCATCCTGGTCCCCACTCTTCTGCCTGGTAGCCTTCTCCCATGGACCCCTTTCCCATGGGGCTCCTACTTTGGTGCAATCCAGCACCTCATTTGGTCCTAAAGCCTAAAGATGTGACTCACTGTCCCACAGTGTCCTACTGAAGAGCCCGAGGGGTATTTGCTGACTGAGGACAGGGGACCATGTCTAACAACTTCAGTAGCATTTCTCAATATATTTCAGTGGTACTGATATATTGTCAGCCACCAGTGAGCAATCCTGTTGCACAGACACCATACAGGTGCAAAATCTAAATACAGAAGTGAACTAGAACTTAAAGACTGGTTGATACCACAGCAAAAAAATGTTATAATAGTGGGATTTTTTTTTTTAATAATTTGTTGAAGTTTCAAAAGTGTATGTACATATCTCAAGAAATCATTATTCTGGAATTATAAGTGGCATTAGAACTTCAGCAATATTTATTATAAATCTATAAGGTACGTGTGCCTACATTTTAATGTATTTACATAATGTGAGCTACTACATATACATACTATAATGACACAGACATACCCAGTTATATAGGTAGATACACAAGAAGGATAAAAAGCACAATACTGCAACTCTACATCTTTTCAAACTTAGGAAAGATTTTTGTTCAGATTTTGCAAGACAGACATGTTTTCCATTAGCCTAAATACTGTTAGCTTCAACAGAAAACACACTGCAAAGAAAATTATTTCATTGTGCACCATTCAAAACCATCATCCTACATCTGCTTAGGGACCTGTGTATTGTAACCTCTTAATGTTAAAATACCAGCCTAATTACTTTTTAAAGTTATTTTTTTGTTCTGGAAAACTAATCCACAGATTCATGTTAATTCACAGACAGTAAATCTGAGATCCACATGACAGTCTTGATCCAGAGCATATTAAAGTCAACAAAAGTTCATTGACGTCAAAGGACTTCAGATCAGTAACTAAAATAAGGTATTACAGCACAGCTTGGAATAACACTTTTGTTAGCCCTTTGTTCATCTTGGTGGATGAGGGGGGAGAATTGTCTCTTTCTCTCTCTCTTTTGCTTCTTATTCTTCCTTGTGTGTTGCTTCAAACCAACTGAATAACTACATTGTGAAAATTCAGTGACACCTGAAAATAAAAACTTTAATTTTTCCAACTCAATGGTTTAAATACATCAGACAAAAGTTAAAGACTATGTGGCAGGGGGTATGCTTCTTTGGCTTGTTTTATTGCAGATGTAAAGGACATTTGCATCTAAAACAGGTAGATTTTACCTAGAATTTGAGTACCCCTTCACAGGACACAGCATTATTGCCTGAGAACCAAGAAAGTCATTCCTTTGAGGTATCCAGAATACTTTTATTTCCAACATGCACTGAATACTCCTGAGATAATATTTTTGAGTCATATGAAATGAGTGGCATCAGTCTATAAACAGCCTCCCTAGCAAGCAGTGACACTTTGTGAACTGAGCCAACTCCACAACCTCCTCCCCGAGTTCCTCTTTTCCGTCCATTTTTTGCCTTTCTACTGGAAGGAGTTCCAATAAAGAGAGTCTGATAGAGACTTTGTTCTTATGCACATGTGAATGCCCAGTCACTGTGCCTGCATTTGCTTGACCACTGGACTGGTCTATAATGGACGCTCATTACTGCTTTCGCTGGATACTTAAAGACATCAATAAGGCTGAACAGGCTCAGGTCAGTCAGCCTTTCCTTGTAAGAGAGATGTTCCAGCCCCTTAATCATCTTTGTAGCCCTCCACTGGGCTCACTCCAGGAGCTCCATGTCTATCTTGTCCTGAGGAGCCCAGAACTGGACAGCAATACAGTTTATGGAAACACTCCTAGAGCTCCAACCATAACGCTCTTTCTCATGTTCTTTTGGTGGGATTCAGAGCAGGGGTTTCAGTCCAAGCATGTAAGATAAAAGCAGACTAGCATGAGCACAACTTGCCTTCTTTGAAATGGATTGGAGGTGAGTTATGGACATCAGTAGAAGTAGAAATACCTCAAATACGACCAGCTCCCGAGCATCCTGATAGCATAATCTGAATTCCAGCTGATATCAAGTGTTGTGTTACCCTTAAAAAACACCCTTGGCTGATCGGAATTTCTCATAGGCTGCAAAGCACAGGAGCTCAGACACTAAGGGCTGAATTTCTCTCCAGCAACACATCTAAAGAGATATTTGTATATTTAAAGCAAAACCATAGGCCTCATTAAATCCTCAGCAGTTCCAAGGAAAACACTGAGTTTACGCAATCCTGACATTATACTCCATTACACAATGCAAACAGGGTCCAAAAATATCTAAAATAATGAAAATATTAGCTATGAGATCCAGAGTGGATCTTGTAGCCTATGTTCAGATGTTTGTAGTGTACCCCTAGTGTCTTTTAGGTCCAGGAAGGTTTCTCAGCACAGATTTGGCACAATGCAGCCCTTTCCTAATACCATCCTGCAAAAAAAATGCTGAATGTAAAAGAAGAATAATATTTTGCCCTTTTGTACTCTTCTTATAACTGGTAAAATTGCCCTTGGCCTTCAAAGTCTCATTGCTTTGAACATGTTAGTAGATATACTGCCTTTTCTGTCCTCTTTCAGAGGCTCAGCTGTCTGACAACGCTGTATTCTTAAATAGCATTAAGCATCTAAACTGCTGTGTTCCAAAACTCAGAAATTTAGGTTTTTTAAATAACTTCCTCTGTGGAGAAACAAATATTCTCCTAATCACCTCTTCTGATGCATTAAGATCCATTTATTAAAATTAGTAGAAATGCCTCTGCCTGAATTAAGGTGCAAATGAGACCAGAAGCCAAAGTCAATAGTATGGGTTTTATTTAATGGTTACTGTGATGCAGAGAAAGAGAGAAAGAAACAGGATAAAGGAAGAAGGGGGAAGAAAGAGACAGAGAGAGATTAAAATAGAAAATGTATCACCACTGTGGAACCCAGCAGAATCCCACTGATCTGATTCTTCCAGTCTTCTTAATGGTGAGGGTCCCACAAAACAGAGTCCAGTGGGTTAATATGCATTCAGGAGATGGCAGGCACCACTCCTGGAGAGAGAGGGAAGCTTTGCAGCCTCTTGCCACAGGCTCTGGACTTGTTGATCCACTCGCTTGGATCAGGTGGTGGAAGGCCTCAGGAATGAGTAGAGGAGGGGCTTTGGGGGTTGCAGCAGTCTGACAAAAAGTCGTTCTATGATTTTGACAACGTTTAAGACGTCACTGACATTTCAGTCCATCACACCACTCTCTGGCTTAAACGTTGTAACAGCTGTTTCTTTCCTAGGGCCCTCAGTTCACGGGTTGTCCCCGGCAGCGATAACGTGCTCAGCAGAGCAGAAAAGAGAGAAACAGCAGAAGTAATAATGCAAGTAATCACACAGCATACAGTGGTTATCCCAATCACCAAGAATGTAAACCCAATTGCAATCATCAACCCAATCCTCATTAGCCATTGCCCCACCCTGTGAGTCCCAAGGGCTGGAGTATGGACATCAGTCAGGAACTGGGGTTCCTCGACGGATGCTGTTGCATTATGAATGGTAATACAACATTCAGTTTCAGTAAGATTTAAATGTTCCACATACACTTTGTTCTTTTAACAATAACAGATCTAATGCTGAATAATTTGTAAACCCATTTTTGACACTCGTTGGACTTGCAAGTTAAGCTCTTCGAATGCATACCGGGTCAAATTGTCAAGGGAACCCCAAAGCTATCTTTTGCCCCACTGTATAATAATCTAGGGCATGTATATCACTGATCCATTCTTGGCTTTGTCCAGGAGAACTCAGTTTTCACTGTGTCCTTCTTGCAAGTGAATAACAAAAGAATAATGAAAGAATTCTTGTTTTGGGCAAATGGATGGGAGCGCTATCCTCAAGCTACATTAAGTGGTGCAGTATAACTGCTTGGCTTGCAAGTCCAGATGTAATTTTTAGTATACAAAGTTTTATACAAAATACAAAAAGTTATCATGCAAAAGGTTTTCATACAAACATATACACAAAGCAAAACTCTGGGTTTACTGTTGGTGGGGTTATAAGTAAAATTCATTCACTTTCAAATTTAGTTGTATTATCCCAGGTTGCTTTTTCTGGTTTTTTGTCTGGGCAAATTACCTTCATCACATTCCTTTACAATTACGGCTACAGTAAGTTGCAGCCACAACTGAGAAGTATGAGTGGTGCAGGATGTATTACAGTTACCATATAGATTAGCATGAATAAAAGAATTGATGTAAAGTTAAAACCATCTTAGGATACACGGCAGGAAACTAAATAGTACATAATGCAAGTATTTAAAAAAATGGTTACAGGTTTTGAGAGCTGCTAAAAGCTTTTCTTGTATTTTATCCATGTCCCATTCACAGTTTAGAGCTGCACCTCCTCCTGGTTCAGGAAGGGAATATTTTCTCCTATTTTGCTAAGATCATTTAGTTCACTCATCAATATCTCTGCAAAATGTAGCCAAATCATCATAATAAATCCAAAGCTTTTCAAGGAAGAACTGGGAAGGTTAATACACATTTGTATGATTTCAAATATGTATAAATTCTTCTACCAACTCCCAAGTTAAATTTCATTGAATTTTTAAATTCTCAAGTTTTTTGAAACAAAATTATATATCCATAAGATAATACTAAAAGCTTTTTCTACTCTTTTCTCTTTTTTTTTTTTTTTTTTTGTTAAAAAGACAAAATGAACTTAGGAAAATTAAACCAGCAATACATAAAATCCTTATATAGCCCCGCTAATATTTTTCTCCCTACAAACCGTTCTTGATGAAAACACAAACAAATCACACAAATTAATAAACTGATAATACAAGCAATTATGATGGCAATTAAAAGTTGTGTTAGTTCCACACAGCTCCATCTCATCTGTTGGCAGGTCCCTACAAAAGATACAGATCAATTATTAAAAGGAAGGCCGGCATAATGCTGCTAAAGCAGTACCTTGAGTTTGAAATGCTGACAATCACAAAGGTGACAGATCCTGAGGGAAAAGTCATTGTCACATCTTGGCTGTTTTCAGCCTTCTCCTGCAGATCTGCTGGCAGTTCCCCCAATCTGGAATGGTTTCTTTGATCTTCAGTGGGAGAGTGTTTGCTGAGGCAGTTACAGACAAATTTTGCTTGTATGTTTCCTGCTGACATCAGAGTATAAACCAAAGTTTATCAGATTATTAAATGCATGGTATGACACCTTTCACCAGATAGGAATCTATACCTCCTCTTGATAGGGACTGAACACTGAGTTAAAAGAAATGACCAACAATAAGGAAAATACAGTTTTTTTCTTCTGCCTAAGTCCCACAATGCAAGTCACTGCTGTGCCCATGTGTGATGCTTACCAGGCTCCAAAAGGTGCCTTTCAAGCATTGGGGAAGTGCTGACCAAAAAAATACACCAACCAGCTAATTCATGTCTTGGAAGCTGTAAGCAACTAATACTTAGATTTCCAGGTCTTACTGTGACTCTTTATGGGTTTCTCAATTTTGAAGAGTGTAACTAACTGGTAAATGATCTCCTGTGGCCTCAGAAAGCAAACTGAATCAACATGTAGGGGATTTAGACCGTTTCTATAAATACATTTAAAAACAAAATTGACGTGAGTTTTCAAACAGGCCTTGAATGAAAAAAAGTGTTGAGGGCCTGTACAATCTCTCCAACTGATATCTTCTCCATATGTGCCTGAACTGCACTCCGGCCAAGAAGCTCTCTGAGAGCTCAAGCGGCTCTGACGGAATCTCGCAATGGGCCTCTCAACTGGATGGAGAGCACAGCTAAAATTCCTGGCTAGGAAATACATCACTTAAAAACAAATGTGGTCCAGGAAAAAAGTCATGGAAAGCATTGAAAACAGTCATATGGGAGTGCGAGATGTCAGCAAATGTCTTTCTTTTTATCCAAAAACCTGGAAGTCAGCGTGATCGAATTTCTCATGCCTGCTTTCTTATCAGAAGTATCTTTTCTGGACATTTATGTGAAAAAGTACGATATAAAATAAAAAAAAAAAAAACAAACAAAAACAAGAGAAAACCCACCAAACACCAAGCCTACTCTCACTCTGCTAAATCACTGAATAAACTGCAAATTCAGAATTGAATGTACTTCCAAGCCAGGACCCCACCAAGTTTGAATGTTCAGCAATCACAGTCATACTTATAATGGGCATTGCAGAAACGAGGGAACTTCGCTTCACTCAGCTGGGTTGTTACTGATCCCCTACATCCCATGATTTTGAGAATTTGAAATTACTGACCTACAATTTATTCATTTAAAAGAAAAATAACCTCAGGATAGAACTTCATCCACTGCAAACTCTGCTTTCCTGCTCTTAAAAAAGAGCAAGCTCAGAATGGACCCGCAGAAAGCAGGACAGAAGTATCTATGCCACATATAACACATTTCTCTCCCCATTCCAAGCAATTTTCTTCATTCTTTAAAGCTGCTCTGCTCTCCACAGATTACTGTTCTGGCAAGTCAATAGATCCTACACTGATCTTTGCAGAGCTATTCCAGTCATCCTACTAGGAACTGGATTTTGGGTCCATAAGACCCCAAGAGAGTAAACACTGGCACCTCTGGCACTGACTTACCATTCTGGGTTCCCCTGAGGCCTGGTCTCCACACGATGTGGACAAGAAGCTAACAGAATGGAGAGCATAAAGGAGAGAGTCTTCTCTCTGTTTTACTAGAATTACCCTAATCTTCAAAGGGGGCATGGTCCTGCCAAGGGATCGCAGCCCCATGGGTTGTGCTTCCATGATCTGTCTGTTTCTGCCTCACAGGGTACCAGGATTAGCACGTCCTACTCATCCCCCAGGGCCAGCCCCCGAGTCCTCTCAGCACCTCCCAAACTGCTCTGCGGTGGAGGAAGGAGCTGATAAAACAGGTCTATTAGTTGCTATGCACATGATTTATTCAGCTCCTCCCAAACCTAAAGCAGATTGCCATCCTCAACTGCTAAGGCAAGGAGAAACAACTGGGAATGGGGATGGATCATCTGGGACAGGGTTGGACTTGTGTGAGGCATCAGTCAACAGCTCCTGTTCTGCAGCTCCAACTCCAGAGAAAACTGATGCAGCCTAGATCACGTTGAAGCACATGCTAATAACTGCAGATGAATGTGTCCATACCACACAGCAGGGTGCCATAGTGCAGAATTCCTGCATGATGGCTGATTCAAGCCAGGCAGCGCTGCTGAGAAGTCCCTCCACAAGCCTTGCTGGCTTGGGAGCACTTCCAGATAAAAATAACTGTACAGCCCTTAGGGCTGAACTGGCTCACATGAAGTGCAGTCTCCAGCTCTTCTACTTTATGCTGTTGCTCTTCTCTTTTATTCATTTGTTTGGAGTTAGCATTAAATGAGAACAGGAGAGAAAATGAAAGGACAATCCAACACGCCAAACTGCTGCCTAGGAAATACATAAAAATCATGGTGCATCAACATATTGGCCATGCAGCTCCAAAAGCAAGTAATCAAACCTATTTTATCATCTTTCAGGCAACATGAGTTTTTCCTTTTGGCTCTCTAATTTATTCTGACCATTACACTATTCAGTTGTATTTAAAACAGATGCAGGTGGGTGGGGTCTTTTTCCTTTCTTTATTTGTTGTTCATCTGCTGTTCTTAGCAAACAAGAGCTGCTTTCGTTAAGATTTTTTTGTTGCTATACATTTAAAGATCAGAATTAATTTAATTCCTTACCTGAAAATCTCCCCAGTTTATCAGGATCTCCTTTTACCTTAACAAATTCAACCTAAATTGATTTCATGAAGACTGTAGTTATAAGCAATACCACGCTTCTAAAACAGATCTGTTAGGTCATATAACACCCCTAAAGACATAGCTTAAAGCTTATAGGGAGCTTAATGCTTCCCTTGACCCAAAGGAGCAATTTGAAAGGACTTCTGCAAATCTTCATGACAGATCTCAGATTAAGCATTATAATTTTGTGAATTGCTTCAAGTCACATTTTAATCATTATAAATGTTTCAGAGTACTCCAAAAGAAAATCATAATCACTTGTTCCCATTTAAAAGTGATTTAGGACATAAGTTTAGTAAAGTTATCACCACTGGAAAGCCAATTCACTATTTCTAATTCAGTATACAGAGTAACAACAGCATTAATAGTGGAGACATCAATGTACGAGCTGCCTGTTCTTAATTCAGCAGGATTTCTTGTTTGAATTACAGTTTTTGAAGGTCATGACTCAACAGAACAATTTTAATACAAATTCCCAGCAAACTCTGCCTGTTTTCTCCTGTCTGCTACCAAACTCCACATGTAGTTCATATCCACCAGCTTAAGGTGTTGGGAGTAGCTGTCTCAGGTCAAGCAGGTGAGGTAGTTTATAGCTTTTTTCTAAAATCTGTTAAGTCGGTCCAGCTTCTTCATATCAGCTGAATGAGGTACTGTCTTTAATGCTGCTGCAGGATCATACTTAGAAGGAAGAAGGTTAGGGGCCATCAAATTCTCAAAAAAAGTTTACAGTGACTGAAAATTAAACAGGTTTCTTACACAAGGAACAAGAAGTGTTATGGGAAAAGTGAACAGAGCATTTGTCAAACCACACATAAGACACATTCATGTGCCTTTCCAGAGATTATGTGAGGTGTTTTAATGAAGTGTAGTTTTGAATACTCCAAATTTTCCAAAAGATGGGTGGAACTGGAAAAGTGTTCAGTTCAAACCTTTACAGGTAGAGGGAAGAGAAGAAAACAGATCTTATCAAATTAAGGGGGCACATTTTATTGCTTCCTTCCAGTTTCAGTTGACAATTATAATGAGTTTGCAGAGTTCAAGACAATCAAAGGCCTCTGTAACTCATAATCAGCCCAGGAAAATGCTTTTCTTGGTGCAATTTGGACAATCTGCTTGCAGTTCACATATTTATTTCATGTACAATACAGTTTACACATAGGATCATTTTCCTAATTCCATCTGTACATTTTGACTGTGAACTCTCTCCTACATAAAGACCAGCTATATCTTGCCGACCACAATTTCATGAGCTATTTCTTAAAGAAAAAAAACAAAAACACCTTTTTCACAGAATCGTAGAATGGTTTAGGTTTGAAGGGGCCTTAAAGATCATCTAGTTTCACCCCCTGCCATAGGCAAAGGACACCTTTCACTAAACCAAGTTGCTCAGACCTCTGTCTAATCTGGCCTTAAACACTTCCAGGGATGGGTATCCACAGGTTTTTTTGGACAACATGTGCCAGCGCCTCACCACCCTCACAGGAAAGAATTTCTTCCCAACATCCAATCTAAACCCACTCTCTGTTAGAAGTCATTCCTCCTTGTTCTCTCACTACAGGTCCTTGTAAATAGTCTCTCTCCATCTTTCTTGCAGGATCCCTTCAGGTACTGGAAAGCCACAATTAGGTCACCCCAAAGCCTTCTCTTCTCCAGACTGAGCAAATCCAATTGTCTTGGCCTTTCCTCATAGGGAAGGAATTCCTTCATCCCTCTAATCATCTTAGTCTCTTCTGGACTCGCTCTGAAGGTCCACATCCTTCCTGTGCTGGGACCCCAGAGCTGGAGGCAGCACTGCAGGTGGGGTCTCACCGGAGCAGAGCAGAGGGGCAGAATCCCCTCCCTCACCTGCTGCCCACACTGCTTTGGATGTAGTCCAGGATATAACTGGCTTTCTGGGATGCCAGCAAATGTGACCAGGTCATGTCCAGCCTGTCATCCACCAGCACCTCAAGTCCTTCTCGTCAGGGCTGCTCTTGATCTGTTCATCCCCCAGCACCATATGTGAGTGTGTTATCATAGCTGTACATATGTTTTCCAACCTATGAAAGCCTGAAGACAGCACACCACTGTACAGGTGTAATTAAGAAGGTGTCCTTTCCCCACAGTGGAAAACCAACACTGAAAAGATTCAAATCTCATTTGCTTTTCTTTCCAGATTTTAAGGTTGCAGTCCCGGAAGACTGAGTTGCCTGAACAGCATGAAGGAAAACATGATTTTTTTTAACCCTCCCCATCATTGGTCTGACTCCAGATATGGCCAGTAGCATTCCAAAGCCATCTAGTAGCTATTTAGAAACATGCATGCCATGAATTAGTGGCCTGATGCCTGGCACTTGTTTAGGTATTGCTTACCAGTGATCCCTGAAGGATAAAGTGATGGCACTCTGATGAAGAAATACCAGAAGCTTATTCAACTGCAGGACCTGCTTGGTGGATAAACAGAGGACTTTGCACTCGCAGCCCTGAACTTTGGATCTTGTCACGTCCACACATTTGTTCAGATGTGATAGTCTTTGTCAATATTTGAATTTTTACCATGTCTACCCAACCATTTTATTCCTCTCTGTTACATCACATACGGATCAGGGTGAATTTAAAGGTACACTCGTGATTCATCCACAGTAGCTTTCCAGTGCTATCCCAGCACTGAGTGCAACTCTAACACTAGCTTGGCTTCTGATTTAGGTTGAAATAACCTAACAGGCACACTCTTCAGCCTATTTCCAGCCTAAGGATACAGGCACATGCTCCCCGACTACACCAGGAGTGCTAATGTCAACATGGCCAGCCCACCTGGGTGAGGGGCAGAGGCACCTTCACCTCCACTTTACCGACAGCAAGCTGAGGCATGAAGAAGTGAAGACCTGGACCCACAGAGACTGAAGCAGAAATGGTTCTTAGGTGCCTTCTGCTTGTGACAAGCCAGCCTGATGCTTTTACCACACCTCCTGCCCTGGGCGTAGCCACGCTCCTGTCCCCAGCTGCCCTCCTCCCCTCGTCAAAGTCTGACAATCGCTCATATCTGCCAGAATAACTGCACATGTAACCTCCCACTCACACAGCTCGTGGAAGTCAGCAAAGGCTAGCAAAGGTGTGCTACTCACATTGCTGAAGACCCAGGAAACCAAGTCAGAGTGGTTACCCTGGTAGAGCAGAGGTGATGGTAGTCACTGGTAGAAGGTGCAAAGTACTGCAGGGGTGTGAGGAATGGTTATTGGAAGGGGCACATCTTGCTCAGCACAACTACCCTCTGCACCAGCTCCAGACTGAGCAAAGCAGAGTCCACCTCTAGCAAAGGGGTAAAGCATCCCCAGCCTCCACCCTGCCTGATTCACCTCTGCTGAGGCCCACCAAGAAACACCTTTGAGGTCTGTGGGTGAAGGCGCTACTGCAACACCTGCAGTGAATCTGGCCTCTCCAGGACTTTCTCTTCTTCACCCACCCTTCTCCCAGGATGCTCTGCTGCTCAGAACTTCACCCAGGCTGCAGTCCCATGCCCCAGGGTCACAGAGGAGAACAAGGAAGAGCATGAGGCATAATCCTCCCCTAAACCCCAGGTTGTTGTCCTTCCTTCTGCTTGTAACAGTAAGAGCAGGAGAGAAATCTACTGATCTGCTGCTAATCTCTGAAGAGTCTCTTCCAAACCACATGCCTCTCACTTGACCAAAAATCTTCCAACCCAGCAAAAGGGAGACTTCTCTGACATTTCTGACATTTACAGTCAGAAACAGTGTGGTTTCTCATAGGTGGAGGCTGTCAGACACTTGGCATGCTGCCCTTCTGGCCTTCCCAAGACCTGCGGGAAGCACCTCAGGAAATGGAGAGCACCTGGTGCTAATGATGGAACTGCTCTGCCCGAGGGGGACACACACCCACAGCACAAAATCTTCCATAGGGTGCACATGCTTTTGTGTCAAACATGGCAGGTATGATCCCTCTCCCCACTTTCAGCAGCAAAACATCAGATGTCACACACACAGATCCTTGGACAGAAAGTGAATTTATCTCTTGTTGCCAGTCCTACTAGAAACAAACTATCAGTATTCCAAGACCTTTGCAGTTCCTGAAGCCCCTCTCCAAGAGCCTTGCTTTCTGTTACTGCTCAATGCCCTGCTCAAAGGTCAGAGAAAGAAGTCTATTAGAGAACTGGAATTCAAATCCAGGTCTCTTAAATACCAAATTTGCTATAATTCTATAATTAATTTATTCTATGTTACAAAAATGTTATGCATCTTATTTCATTATTTTGAAGTAGAGCCTTCTGGTTTTTATATTTCATCATAGGCATCAGTTCCATAAATACTTTCTGCATGTGACTAATCCTACGCAGCATCTGAAGTCAGGCTACTAAAACACATGTCTGCAAGATCAGGGCCTAGATTTGTTTTCAGTCATTCTTGTAAGAAATTATTTAGCTTCTGATCGGCTAAGCCACATCGCAGAAGGCTTTTAGGAGGAAACCCAGAGGTTTGACAGAGCCTGGACACACACCTGCCCTCTCATCTTTTCCAAGTCCCCCAGCATGCTCTGTTAAAACAACAGTATATAAGCCCCACAGAAAACGAGTGAAAATAGTCAGAAATATGAGTGTATGGATCAGTGGTACACCTAATCAAAAAATGTAAATTTCTCTTTATATCTGTTCCTAAAGTACATCATTCTTTTCAGTCGTTGTGATTTGTTACACTTGCTGAACTATGATTGGAAGGAGAACTGTCCTGCGAGGGAAAATCACCTGCAATACAGTCAGCTGAGTGAGCACAACCAGCAGCAAGCCTGGATTACGGTACGGTTTCATCATAAGTAACTAAGAGTGAATAACTTAGCTAGAAAACTGGATCAAACCCAATTTCTGTGATCTACCATCTATCCATCCACAGTCCTGCACTGCCGTCTGCAGCCACCTGATAATATTTGGATTTCTCAGCCCACAGGCTCACATCAACATTAGCAACATTAGGAGCGTTCAGTGGCAGGCAGATGTGTTTTTCCCCATAAACTTTATCATGTTAAAATAATCAACATAGTCCTCTTCTTCAAGATGATGTTTGCTCTTTTTCCAGCTTTTTTTTTTACTTTCTGCTTTATCTCACTTCTCGGCTGTCTTTGCTGACTGAAGTTGAATGTCAGACACAAAATGCCACAATTTAATAACCCAGAAGATTTGTAATATGCTGACAAATAAGAGTGTTTTAAAAGTCACGCAGGATGTCTTAGTTGCATAAGGAAATTGTTTTAAATTTAGGTAATTATAGTTACAGCATTAAAATTGGGTTTTAATTGAATATATTCCCTAACATCTATCACAAGGGAAATACAGATATATTTTCTGCTATGCAAAAATTGCCTTAGGGGTTGTTGAAGCAAATGAGTTTAACTCAGGTTGCTCCAGGCACCACGTCCTGGCAAGGCACCCGTCTCTTCTGACATGCAATAATTTTGTAGGCTGTGGTAACTAGTTCATATGACTGATCCCTCAGCTCTTTTGGAATGAATTTATCTTTGCTGGTGATTATAAGGCAGGGAGTTAACATGGTGTTTGCAGAGACAGAGTCACTGCTGGGCCAGGAACTTTACAGGATAATCATAAAAATCTTTTCTCAGACAAAAAATGTCCTGGATTAAGAAGAGAAAATAGGCATGGAAAAGTGGTTTGGAAAGAATTGCCTATTTTATAGTAACAAGATAAATCAAGAGTACCTGCTGGCTGTCAAAGAGCAAACAAGGCATATCAGAGAGTCAAGTCTGCCTTGAAGGGCACAATTTACCGTAACGCCTCTGAGAACTGGTGTAACTCGAGTGTAAGTCAGACCTGCTAGACCATGAGTGACTAATGTGTGCCTTGACACTGGTTTTGCACACCTTGTCCCTCTGTTGCTAGGAGGCAACACACTGGTCAGTGTGTGTTGATCACAGTGCAGGTGCACATTGCAAAACAGACTGCTGCTCTTGGGGAAGGGCCAGGCTGACTGCAGGACATCCCAGCAGCACTGGGGACATTGAAATGGTTGGGGACAGAACTGTCTAAGCAGGCTGTCCTTTCTCAAGTCAGACATTAAGCGTGGTGCTGGGAGCTCTGTGGGGGTCAGGGGGATACCAGGTGTTAGAAGGGTAAGATGCCA
This sequence comes from Myiotriccus ornatus, assembly GCA_036023395.1. Classification (NCBI taxonomy): domain Eukaryota; kingdom Metazoa; phylum Chordata; class Aves; order Passeriformes; family Tyrannidae; genus Myiotriccus; species Myiotriccus ornatus. Next base: position 2,403,030 of record JAYRBT010000001.1, read on the forward strand.
GGTACTACCAGCAATACCTCACCTCTGTGTAAGGCAGCAGCTCGCAGCTCTCACTGTACTCAAAAGTCAGCAGAGGAAGGAGCTATGAGGTGCTGTCCTACAAGGTACCTTTCTTGAGCTGCTGCAGCACCAAGCTCCTGGCTCTACCTCTGCCCTACTGCTTGGTAATTTCAAATCCACCCACAAACTGCCTTGGACACTCATGCTTCCAGCACTAAGCCTGGCTCTGCAGCATATTTGCAAGATTTCAACACTGCTAGTATAAAATAAAGATTTGGTAGGCTTTGATCTGAAATAAAGAACAAACCTAAAAGATCCATAATCTTGAGAAATTTATTCAGGGTGATTGTCATGTTCTGAAAGATTTAGCACTGTCTCGTTAGCAGCACATGGGCCAAGTCCTGCCTTCTGCCATCCTGCTACAGTCCTCATGATGCAGAGGGGGAATAGCTTTACCTTAAGAGACAAATGCTTCCTCCAGGGCATGGTCAAATCACAGTGCTTAGTAATCGTCTCTTAGGAGGCCGTGGTTGAGCTAGAGAGGCACACGGAGGCACTCTTACGCAGGCACCTGGACAGAAAAAATGTCACATGGAGGAAATCAAAAAGAAGGATTCCAAAAGTGCGATCCAGCCCCATAGCTGATGAGGTTAGGCACCCTGAACTGAGCACTTGCAGTTCCCCAGATACCAATGACACACCTCAAAAAAATCACATAACCATAGAATGGTTGGAGTTGGACAGGATCTTAAACATCATCTAGTTCCAATCCCTCTGCCACGGGCAGCGACACCTTCCGTGAGACCAGGTTGTTACAAGCTCCATCCAAACTGGTCTTGAACATTTCCAGGGATGGGGCATCCACAGCTTCAGTGGGCAACTTATGCCAGGGCCTCATCACCCTCATAGTAAAGAACTTCTTCCTAATATCCAATCTTAAACTACTCTCTTTCAGTTTAGAGCCATTACCCCTTGTCCTATCACTCAGTGTCCTTGTCCAAAGTCCCTCTGCAGCTCTCTTGAAGCCCCTTTAAGTACTGGAAGGGTCTCTAAGGTCTCCCTAGAGCCTTCTCCAGGCTGAAAACCCCAACTGTCCCTCAGCTGGTCTTCTTTGGAGAGATGCTCCAGCCCTCAGATCATCTTTGTGGCCTCCTCTGGACTCGCTCCATTTAATTGCCAAATAGCAAAGGTCTTAGAGAATGCATGTGAAATTTAAACTGTACCACAGGGATCAGTTAAATAGGGAAACATGGAGAGAAAGGGACCCGTGACTTTTTCAATACCTAAAGTACTTTCTGCACAAACTGCTTCAAGGAAAGTGTTTGTAACAGTACAGCTAATCCCTGCTGCCAGTATGTGTCCTCACAAGTGTTAGCATAGCGAAATGCTAGTGAAAGCATAGAGATCAAAGACACAGCAATATTAGACACTGTTTTTAAAAAGCGATAAATTATGGTCCCTGGCATCATTTTATGTCTTCAGGATATTGCCCTATGTGGAAAAGTCACTGCATAGAGAAAGGAGATTTATGGCTATATGGGAGAAAGTGCAGGACAAACTGTAGAGGTAAATAAAGAGATGTTACCAGAGATAGTAGAGTTTAAAATCGTACTGCATGAATCTGTGCTGAACTGCGCTTGAATTTTTTTCATGTAACCAGACTGACATCTTGTGTTTGTGCAGAACATTTAAACATGCATCTGAGGGAAATTAACTTGTAAATTGTTACAGGATTGTAAAGTTATACACTTTTCTTTCAGCAGAACAGTATGGAATATGAATATAGTTCGGCCCAAATAAAATTGGGAGACCTGACTAATCTTCACTTCTCCAGCCTTAATGAGACACTATCCTCACAAAAGTTTTAATCCACCCTGACACCCGGGAATCTTCTGTTTTTTTCAACCTGTAAGGCAAACAGGGTGGAGAGATCAAGGATTGTGTTAGAGCAAGGGCAAGGAAGGATTGCTGGGGATCTGTATGAGAAAGGTTAGATGAAAGAGTATGTGCGGAGACAGTCAAAGGGCTCATCCATACTGTGCCATGGGAGCTGGCCCAGATTTTCAAGACACTGGCAGCCAAGCCAGCAGTGCATGAAGCCTCCTAACTCTGCAGACTCCAGGGATGGGGAACCTAGACACAGGGTCAAGCTCACCCATTTGCTCAGTTCTGGTCTTGGAGCTGTGTCCTCTCCAGCCAGCCACCCAACACCGGGGGGCTCCAGACGAGCTCTGCAATCTTTGCACTGCACTCCATGGTGTAGGCTTACTCCAAGCCACCACTGCAGGTCAAGTCCAGAGGGAAGGAGCAAGGAGGAGCTAGGAGATGGGTATAATTAAAACAGTGAAAATGGAAAGGAAGGAAGACAAAATCTGCCAGAAGAAAAGCTAATCATCTCCTCCCTGCTTTTGATGGCTCTATGAAGAAAAGTTCTCAGGACCTGACACTGACACTTGACACAGTACAGAATGTACCCTGCATCTGCAACGTGAATTCTTACAGAAATGGAGAAAAGCTGCAGCTCCTATTATGAATAGGTCACAGTTGCTAATGCTGAAAATTCCGTGCACTCTCCCAAAGAACAATTCAAAGCAAGAACATACCTGAAGCTGTAAAGTATCTAAAGTCATCACGTCCCTCTCTCTTCCATGGAGGATGAAGAAAGAGTGAAATCTATCTCCTAACCCAGGACACTTGGTTGGCTGATCCAAACTAAAGGGAAAATGTTCCAACAGTACTTGCAAGACCTTGCAAGCCTGATCCCTGGCCAAATACAACCTCTGTACATGCTCAGACTTGCCCACACCCAGAAACTGGAAGTTCAGAGTGGATGTAGCCCCTCAAAGACAAGTGGCACAAGCAGAACATTCTGCCAATAAAAGCTATATTTCTTTCCTCTTTATTTTAAACATAAGAGGATAGAAGGGGAGGAATTAAGGTCACCAGGCTAGGAGAGGTATTTCTGAGGGCAGAATGGAGCCACGTGCCCAAACACATCAAATTACTTCAGCTGAAGTTACAGAAAAACAGCTTGAGATGGCCTGGAGCGATAAATTCAGCCAAGTGTCTCCCACACAGTTCCACTCATGTACCTCAAACACAGCCTGCATGCAATGTCCTTGCTGTCCCAGCTGGGATCTGCTTTTTGTCAACAGCTGACATTCACGCCAAATTGTAAAGTTTAATATTTATCCCTAAGCAGATAAAACTTGCTAATGAAAACAGACCAGGAGCTATTTGGTTACAATTACTAAGGCATCGATAGGCAGGAGTGGGAGTTCGCATCTCCGAGCCCCAGGTTGTTCCCATCCTCCCCGACACACTGTTCCCGTGCTATTTCACAGACACCCGCATAGATGGGCAGTGTTCAGTCTTCCAGTCTGTCAAGCAAACACTTTTCATGTCTGGTAACAACAACAGAAAATAACTGTGAGCAGGGAAAATGTAATTAATAACTAATTTCAGGCCCGTTTGGTTCCAATAGCAGCAGTTGGCACCCAGGTATGTGCTTTACACAAATCCTCCCCGCAGGGCTTCACAGCTCACTGTATTCAGAGGTATCAAACTACTGCAGATGGCACGAGCTCATCCTTAACTATGGTTGCAAGAAATTCTTGAGATGTTAGCCAAGTTTAGGTGTCATGGGGGGGTTTTGTCCCCCGAGAAGAGACCCTTGCGGCACACTTTGATAGGAGACAGTCACACACGGGTGACCCCAAAATGGCGTTTATTAAAACA
>JAYRBT010000001.1:2415802-2430901 GCA_036023395.1 Myiotriccus ornatus
TGTAGCAAGCGTGGGTAGAGCCCAAGCGTGGGTAGAGCCCTCCTAGAATCTTCGTTCGCGAAGCCTAGCCATGACTGCCATAACTACCACTTCTCTTCTGGAAAGTAAAAATCCCTTCTGCAGCTAGTGGTGCAACCCATCTCTGTCTGCTTGCAGCATCTGGGGCAGGTGAGCACAAGGTTAAAATCCCTCTGCTATCCTACCTTGCTCCACAAAATCAGAAGCAGTACTAGCGAGGATAGTAAAAATCTAAACCTAAAATCTTTTATATTATTACTCATGATGAATCATCAAACAGACACCAGTTTCAGAGGAACAATGTGATACGTTTCAACCACCTGCTGATACTCACGTGTGATCTGTTTTGTTTTCTACCAGATAGGACACTCTGATAAGACTCTTCACCAGTTTGGCAGCAAACATAATTGGATATCTAAACAGTTGTTGGTACATACGCCTGCTTCCACTGCTTTGCAGGCTGAGGCCTTCAGCAATACCTGTCACGTTGCTTTTTACATATCATCAGTAGGTCAGTAAAAGCTTGTTTTTCAAGCACAGTGCTGGGTACCTCTGTTCTGTGAGAGCTGCTAGCTGCAGCTGCCAAGGGAGTATTTAGGATGGTAGTATTTGCCTTAAAAATATGCAGCTTAAATGTGCAGCAGGAAAAGAGGATGTGAAAAGATATTAAAAATTAACATTGTCAGTGGAGTACAGAGAGAGCAATCAAGGTTTATAGATGTCTTTTATTTAATGTAAAACTGAAACCTCTCTAAATCAAAATCATCAACGGAAGTAATGAAAAGATACTGTGATGTCCCCCAAGGTTCAGTAGTGGGCCCAGTATTGTTTGACTTATTCATCAATGACTTGAATGAAGGGGCAGATGCCTCCTCAGCAAGTTCCCTGATGACAGCTCAAAGGAGCGGTCAATACTCAAGAGTGCTGTGCAGCCCTTCAGAAGGACTTCAGCAGGCTGGAGAGATGGGCAGAGGAGAACTGTCTGAAGTTCAACACAGGCAAGTGCAGAATTCTGCATCTGAGGAACTCCATACACCGGAGCAGGCTGGGGGCTGACCTGCTGGAAAGCATCTCTGAGGAGGAGAACCTGGGGGTCCTGGTTGACAACAAGCTGAGTTGAAGTCAAGAAGGCAAAATGCAATCCTGGGGTTCATTAGGAAGAGCATTGCCAGCAGGTCAAGAGAGATGATCCTGCCCCTCTTCTCAGCCCTGGTGAGGCACATCTGGAGTGCTGTGTCCAGTTCTGGGCTCCTCAGCACAAGAGCGACATGGACCTCCTGAAACTGGTTCAGCAGAGGACTACAAACATGTTTAAGGGACTGGAGCATCTCTCCTACAAGGACAGGCTTAGGGAGCTGAGCCTGTTCAACCTGGAAAAGAGACAGTTGAGAGGGGACCTCACCAATGTCTGTCAGTATCTGCAGGGAGGTGTCAGGGGATGGACCAGGCTCTGCTGAGTGGTGCTGAACAATAGGAAAAGAGGCAGTGGGCAGAATCTGTTGCACAGGAATCTCCACCTCAACATGAGGAAGAACCTCTTTCATGTACCAGTGATCACACTCTGGAACAGATTGCCCAGAGAGGCTGTGGATTCTCTCTCACCGGAGATACTCAAAAACTGCCTGGATACAATCCTGTGCCATGTGCTCTGGGCTGACCTTGCTTGAGCAGGGAGGCTGGACCAGCTGATCCCCTGTGAGCCTTTCCAACCTTACTCACTCTGTGATTCTGTGACTCTGTAGGCATCATTTGCTGGGACCCCAATTCAGTAAAAAGGTTTTGCAGGTTGTTAATATTTGTTTGCTGAAGGTTCCTCTGTGCAACACAAAGCAAAGCTACTCAGTTGGGATGAGCAATAAACCCTCTCTTCAGCAGGAGACATTGTAATATACTGCAGGCAAAGTCAAAGACATTATTACATCTGCAGGATACCTTTGCATGGTTTTTAATCAACCTGTGTCAGATGTACACTTAATCTGCAAAAACAAATCCTCTTCTTTTGCACATATAAGTGAAATGTGGAACTTCTTTGCAGTCTTGCATGCACTGCAAATGAGATGTGGGTCAGAATACTTGCAGAACTGAATCATAATTCAGAGGTATTGGGATTGGCCAGAAAATCTTATAACTGGAACTTCCTAAATCAGGTGCTTAATTTTGCAACTTGATGTCTTAGGACTTTTATAAATAACAGGAAATGCTTTAGGGAGCGTGTTTAGTTCATTTGGACTTTTTGCCTTCTTTTCATAAGAGATGTGAAATATAAACCACTTTCTTGCATGCCTGCAGAATTTTCTGCCTGTTCAGCGGCTGTTGCATTCTAGACCCACACAGATATATCCTGGTTTCAAGTTTGTTTCACTCACCAGTTCTGAAACCATCCATGCCTCTCTGCACTGATCTCTGCGTGATGGCACTGGGCCTGAGAGCTGCAGCACATTCACAGGGCAACCAAAAGAACAGAACACTCTCAGGCTCCTCTGATGGATGTTCAGCATATCTTCAGGGCTCTCACTACAGCCTTACTGTACTTTTGTGGTTGTTTGAACACGTCTGGAGGTCAGGTGCCCTCCAAAGCCACTCTATCACTGCCCTCCTCAACTGGACGAAAGGTTCCTGGACGAAAGAAAAGGACAGGTAGAGGTCACAATTACCGTCACAGGCAAAACAGATTTGATTTAGGGAGAGTAGTTAAATTGATTACCAATCAAAATCAGAGCAGAATAATGAGAAGTAAAACAAATCTTAAAAACACCTTCCCCCCACCCCTCCCTCCTTCCTGGCCTTAACTTTATTTCACATTCTCTACCTTCTCTTCAGCAGCACAGGGGGAGATATGGGGAACGGGGCTTACATCAGGTCATCACATGTTTCTGCCATCACTTCCTCCTCGAGGAGGTAATCCAGGTAGGAACGTGTTGCTATAATTCTGTAGAAATTTCCACAAAACACCTTCTGAGTTTTTTAGGCTCAGATAACAAATCAAAGAACTTCATGTTCAGCACAACCCAAACGATGTTGGCTTCTGACTTCTCACTTGGCTTCACTGAACCATACACTCCAGTATAATCCCTCTAACATGGCATGAAACTCTTAGAACTCTTAGGGCCAGATCTCTTCGTTGTATAACCACCTCAGTAGCTAGTCATGGAGGCAACTTCACACTCCACCTGAAATGAGCATCATCAGGGTTCTGTGCTTGCTTCAGGAAACTGTAATTTGCCTCCTGTGCATCATCTGCAGAGGGATGTATGTGGTTTGGCCTTGATCAATATCTGAAAAGAACCTTGTGCCTTAGGAAAAACCCAGATCAGCTCTACTTAGAAATACATGGATGAACTACTCTAAATGCTGTATAAACAAAAGCATTCTTACAGATCCGAGGCAAGAACTCTTAGTAACATATTTTTGTAGGAATTTAAATCTTCAGTTATTCCTGGAATTCTTACAGCTCTGCCAATAAAATTCACAATTCAATAAATAGCAAATTATGTCTATTAATTAAAGACTACAGGTCACTCTGTTGGTATCCTCAGTCTAAAGAATTTAACAAAAACATTTGCTTTGGATGCCTTTTTCGAAGTTTGTTTTCCAAGACAAGCAATCAACTATTAACAAATCTGAACAGCAATTTTAAACAAAAGTGAAGAAAAGAAAATAAACTGTTTAAAAACAATAAAAGAAAAGAATGCCCAATCACTGAGAGGAAAGTCCCTACTTTAACTAAATACAATAAATAAAATACCAACTATAGAATCATAGAATGGTTTGGCTTGGAAGGGACCTTAAAGATTATCTGGATCCAATCCCCTGCCATGGGTAGGGACACCTTTCACTAGACCAGGTTTCTTCAAGTCCCATTCAGCCTGGCCTCAAACACTCCCAGGAAGGGGGCAGCCACAGCTTCTCTGGGCAAGCTGTGTCAGTGTCTCACCATTCTCACAGGAAAGAATTTCTTCCCAACATCCAATCTAAACCCACTCTCTCTCAATTTGAAGCCATTCCCCCTTGCTCTCTCATTACAGGTCCTTGTAAATAGTCTCTCTCCATCTTTCTTGCAGGGTCCCTTCCAGTACTAGAAGACCACAGTTAAATCACCCCTAAGCCTTCTCCAGACTGAGCAAATCCCAGTTTTCTCAGCCTTTTCTTATAGGAAAGATGCTGCATCTCCTTAATCATCTTGGTGGTCTCCTCTGGACTCGCTCCAAATCCATGCCTTTCCTGTGCTGGGGACCCCAGAGCTGGAGGCAGCACTGCAGGTGGGGTCTCACCAGAGCAGAGCAGAGGGGCAGAATCCCCTCCCTCCCCTGCTGCCCACTCTGCTTTGGATGCAGCCCAGGATACGGGTGGGTTTTGGGCTGCAAGTCCACATTGCTGGCTCGTGCCCAGTCTCTCATCCACCAGCATTCTCAAGTCCTTCCCAGCAGAGCTGCTCTCGATCTGTTCGACCCCCATCCTGGAGTAATACCAGCAATTGCCTTGACCAAGGTGCAGCACCTTGCACTTGGTCTTCTTAAACTGGATGAGATTCCCATGGTCCCACTTCTCAAGCTTGTTTGGGTCCTTCTAGATGACATCCCATCCTTCAGGTGTGTCACCTCACCACTCAGCTTGGTGTCATCTGCAAATTTGTTGAGGATGCATTTGATCCCTTTGTCTTTGTCATTGATGAAGGTATTAAATAGCACTGGATGAAGATACTAAATAATGGACTTCTGAGGGACACTACTTGTCACTGATGTCCATCGTGACTCTGAGCTGTTGACAACAAGCACAAATACTAGCAATAGAGCAAAGAGGAAAAAGCAAAGAGGAAAAAGCATTAGTTCAGCATCCCCTTTGCAGTGGATAAGACAGTGCTACCTCTGTATTGCAGATGAGAACTATAACGTGCAATGCATTTTCAAAATTCAAATGGTGCCATCAGTGTAGAGGTGAGTGTCCAGAATTTTCTGTATCCTCATTGTGGGATGAGCTTGCCTGACTGTGCTACTGTTTAAGATTCATGGCACTGTTAAAGACCCCTAGAGAAAGAGGATCTCACTGTCACTAGAGCCAGGCACTTGTAGCCTCACTGCTGCCCACCAGTAGCCAAAACCTGAGCATGTCCTGGCATGGAACTCACTGCTTATTCAGCCAATGTGGCATCTTCCAAAATCACTGTGTAGGATCAAAGGCTTGAGGGGAAGGTGCAGCTGTAAGCACACATCTTCTCAAGAACTAGAATAATGCTATTATATTCTTTCTCTTAAGTGACTAAGAGCTACCAGAAGATATGCATTGATTTGGGACCTAGAAATATGTATCAAACCTCACCAAATATCAAACTTGTCTACCTGTACATGTGATTTTGAAGACTGCTGGGCATGACTTTTTCATTTGTCCTGGGAAAACTATTGCTAATTTTTTACAGATTACGTGTTGATATTTACCTGGCAGCAGTCCCACTGCCTCTGTTGACTTTGTTTCAAAGAAAGACCATATTATCATTCCTGCAGCCAGAAAGTGGGCACCTGAAGACAGCAAATTATATTTCCTAAATGGCCCCTAAAAAGCAGGTGCACCTTGAGTGCCTGTATGTAGAAAGGCATGACCTGACAGCACTGGGTTCCTCTGCCACGCTGTCCTGTCTCTCACCATAGCCAAAACCAGAAGTCTTGCAAAGACCACAAGTAGGTGTTTTTAAGTTATCCATTTTTAAACAGAGTGAACCACTCAATTTATTTTAAAGATTGTTACTTTAGCTTTTTTTTAAATTCTTGTGGGTGTTCTTCTGACTTTAATGAACTTAGCAGTGCTTTTACAGAGTGTTTAAAGTGTGTTGACCATACAACCAGCAGGGTAAGTTCCACTGAAGAAAATTACTTAAAGTTCCATAAAGCAGAGGAGAATTTACGATGTTCTTCTCTAATTGCTGGGAATAGTTTGAATGCAAGAGGAGAACAAAAATATATTAAAATAAAAAGCATATTTTAATATATTGCAAACAAAAAATCTACAATAGTATTGTAGTTACATCAATTTATTCTCTATCAGATATCATGGGAGTCCTAAATCCAGATGTTATATGTGGTAGTTACTGCAAGTTGATTGAGCCTATTGGGTAAAAAAGAATAGGAAAATAAGGAAGAACATCTCACAGCATGCTTGCGCAATCCTAATGTCCAGACCAGAAATAAAATTATCAGACTTCTTACAGCGTATCATAAATTCTTTCCTATAAGAATGTACATAAGACCTATATAGGCAAAGACTGCTGGGGTTTCAAGAGATTCATGAAAAATGTTTCTTGTAACGCCAAGGTAAACCACAAAATAAATACATAGATGAGAATTGAAAATCTGCTGAAGCAGCACAGCATCACTGGAATAGGTAGAACCAACCATCCTAAAACAATAGTTGTTGTTCCATTAGCATCTGGAAGTTTAACGAGAACTTAAACCTTAAACTCCAGATAAGCCTGATTCCAAAATGAGCAAAATAAATAAATCTCCAGACTAGGACCATGGTGAAGAAATAAATCTCCATTGCTTACAGGTGTTAAAAATCAAAACGACATTCAACATCCAATGCTTTTGTTTGGAAATCCGTCATGAGACAATGCTTCACATTTTTTACAGATTAATTTATTACTCGTTTTGCAATCACTTGCTGCATGCCACATGCAGTGTTCTATGAAATAACTAATTACAAGGTCCTGAACTAGACATACCCAAGGCCAGCACAAAACAAACTTCCTTCTGCTCTTGCACTTTAAAATAAGATTTGGAAAATAGAAATGGAATGCAGCAAACCTGGGTTTCTGGGGGACATCAGAGGACTTTCATGCATACCTCTAGAGCTTCCATATGTGAAGGTTAAAGCCTGCCCCGTTTTTGAGATATCTTAATTATCTCATTAATGCCCTCAGAGGTCACCCTTCACACTGCAAAAATACTGCCCAGTGGAACATAGGTGGCAGGTTGTATTCATAAGTTGAATATGAGGTCAAAGGGGATGTTGGACATCAGGATCCATGACACAAATGTGTGCTGGGCTTACATAATGCTTGCGTTCTCCTAACTCTTGTTTACCTCTGAGCAGTGTAAGTAGTTACATCTCTTCATAAAAAAACATTGTGTGTAGTTTGAAAAGGCTAATAAATCTTACTTAAACTCCTCTGTCTAATGCTTCCTCCCCTCTCTCGTGCTGGTGCTAGGACGCAGACTCAAAGTACCAGAACTACACTCGTCATCCAGATACCAGGATGACAAAGAGTCATTTTCAAAAATAGGAGGAGTGTTCTGGAAGCACAAGGAAGACCTAATACCAGCTGCAACATCACAAAGATGACAGTCTGAGCAATATGGCTCTAGAGAATGCAGCATCATGAAGCAGCTGCACCAAAGCCTCTGCATCAGGCAGAGTTGAGTGAAGCAAGATGAAGAAAAGGAAAATGCCTCATGGCTTGGCAACTGCACCTAGTAACATTTATGCTCTCAACTGTCTCCCCTTTCGCCAAAAATCCATCTAAGAAAGAAACCACACTGGCTATTTTCCCTTCACGATCATTTGTCCTCTGACGGATATCTGTTGTGGAGAGCGAGATGGTTGGTGGAATGTGAGATCCATTTAAGGAGCGAATTGCATGAAGATGACACATGGGAAAAAGCAAATGGAAACTGTGCTGTGAGCGTGGGGATACACTGGTCCATACTGGTCCAGTCTCTAACACAGCAGAGGCCAGTGCCCTGTCGCAGTGCAGTGCATCATTTGCATAAAGTCATACTGCTTTAAGCATGAATATAATCTAGTTGAAGGCGTCCCTGCCTATGGCAAGGGGTTGGAACTAGATGATCCTTAAGGTCTGTTCCAACTCAAACCATCCTATGATTCTATGATCCTACAACAACTTTAATCACTAGAAGATACAAGTGCGGTGGCTATACTTGTAACAAGCGGGGTTGACTTTTAGGAGACAGGAATGATTCTCCAGGTGAATTTTTCATTTTACCTGTCGTATTTTGTCTGTTCAAATGTTCTGCCAAACACAGCGTCAGGATGTCTGGTGGTACAGTTTGAGGATGTGTGAGTTATTGTGCCTAAAGGCCAAAACTATTAAAGAGATAATGCCTATATATTGTGCAAAACAACACGGCAGTTTGTTTAGGGAAATGTGTGTTGAATCTGGAATTCTATGCCTTGCAATGCACCAGTGTTTGCTTCAGAAACAACCAACTAGACATGTGATTGTGAAATTCTATATTTCCCTTTTTTCTTCTTTTTATTTAATTTTTTTCATGGAAACTTGTTGGCACCACTTTTCAGTCATCCCTAACGAGCACAACTGCAGTGGGCTGTAAATAAAGAATCACATTTAGAACATAAACGCAAATAAACTCACTCTTCCCTCCCTCATCAAAACCACAAAGTATGGCGGGACTCCAAAGCTGCTGCCATTTCCACTGATTCATCTGCAAGAGGTTTTGAGCAGATGACAATGAATGCAGAAGCACTGGACAGGAGTGAAAGCACGAGCAATAGAAGAAGTGGATGCTCTCAGCTCCTCGCAAAGTGGAGAGGACATGCTGTCTGGCTGGCAATTTTTTCTCCCAAGGCATATAAAGCCCTCAAGGGAGGTTTTCTCATGTTTAAGTGACCTGTTGGCGGCCTCCCCTTTAGCTGTGGTGAAAGAGCACTTTTCCAGCACTATCAGTGCTGGATCTTATGATCCAGAAAAGACATTAATTTTGCTGGTAACAGAGCTGGTGCTTTGTTCAGCTCTCCTGCAGCTTATGAGAGACAGAACTGGGTTACTGCAAAAGTATCTCCACAGTAATGTTATGCATTTCAACGTGTTTGCTTGTTATAGTCCACAGGCAGTGTTAAAAGTGAATATGATATGGAGAACAGACATTATAATCCATCACTATCAACAAAAGGAATAAATTACACGGATCCTTGTGCAAACTGGTTTTGGCGGCAAAAACTACAAGTAAAAGGATCGAGAACAGGCTTTAGACTGAGGATTCTAGTACAGAAAATCAGACGGATCAGCAGTGATAGGCTGAAATGTTAAATGCTGCTTTTACAAAATGTTTTGAACATCCAAATAGAGTATCCTATTTAATTTAGGTAAGCTGAATTTTCAGTGTTCAAAATAAAATACTGTAGCAAACACAGGACTTAAAGCAGTGCCTGAAACCAGGCTCTCCTATGCTTCCTATTAATTCAAATAGCAATTGTCTCAGGCGTGGAAAAGTAACGATTCTAATAAGCTGAAATCTGATCCTTTTGTGTACTTTGGCTTCTAGCACGTAGTAGTCAAGGATTTGACAACACAGCTGGCAGTATTTCCTAGAACTATATAATTGAAGAAATGTTGATTATTTTCTGTTTGCTAGAAATGGTTGTTTTAACAAAAAGTTGTTTAGCAAACTTATTTTCCCCTTGTAGCTATAATCACAGAATCATTGATTCACATAATGGCTGGGGTAGGAAGGGACCATGTTGTTACCCGGTTATTAAAATTATTAGAAATGCCTTTGCCCAAATTAAGGTGCAAATGAGACCAGATGCCAAAATCAATAGTATGGGTTTTATTTAACAGGAAATGTGAGGCAGAGGATGGGGATGGAAAAGAGAGAGTGACAGAGCGAAATTAAAGTAAAAAATGTATCACCACTCAGTGGTAGTAATATTGTCATTAATCAGGAGATACCATTGCAGAAGATACACAAGATACTTTCTTCCTTCTTTAAATTTCAGGAAAAATCTCACTAGCACTTACACATGTTACAAGAAATTTAGGAGACTTTGTTCAAGATTGTTAAAAGGTGTGGTAGGTGGATTCTTCTACCTTTTTAATACATTTAATTGGAAAGGCTGGCTTCATTCTGATGGTAGACACTGGTAAAAGTTAAAAATTTGTGTAAATAACCTTTTAACTAAACAGTTACTAATTAATTGCATGCAAATAACACCTGGGACAAAATCAAAATGTAGCTGTCAAACTTTTCATAGGCAATCTGCACTCACCATAAAATGGTCAAGTTTTCATTTTTACTGACTCCCTGCTTGAACATGCCTGAAAACGAGGCTACCTTTTTCTAGACAGGGGACTAGAAATGTCACCCAAACTCATACACCTTAGTCCTAATAATCGTGGCCCTTTCACTACCTGCTAAGCCCATAAAATTGCATTTAATGGCATTTTCTAACTTACATAATTAGAAGGATGAATTTTCAATCTATCTTCAGTTTCCTTTGTATCAAAAAGACACTAAAACTTTCTGGCAGACTGAAGCCTATCAAAAAGGTGCAGTAATTGCTTCAGACAGGGAATCATCATAAACTATAAAAATCCACAGAAGGGACTGACTTACAGAATAATACTAGTAGTACTGGTATGCTTATACTAAGATGTAAGTGAAAACACACAGGTGTTTCCAGTACTTAGTGAAAATTAAAATAGTGGAGTGCCTTCCTCTAGGAAGTAACAGCTTGTTGGTTTAAGTCTTGAAGAGACGAATTGAAATTTATCCATTAATTTCTAAAGAAAAATGTTTGCATTTTTTTCAAATGTTCCAGCTAACTTAGCATGTGTTAGTTATCTGTTTCTCTTCCATAAGCCTCATTCTCCGAGTGCCAAGATCCATGTCCCAGCCACTGCAATCAGAAACCATCAACAACTGTCCAGCTGCAACCTTTTTTTTTCTCACTTTCGTTCTTGGTTCTACCTAACAATATGAAAAGGCTTGGAAAGAGACAGCTCTTTTGTAGGTGCAATGCTCAGATAAAAACATGCTCTCAGCTACCAGACAGGGTGTTAAAACAACTGAAAAACAGGTGAGTTTCCTTCCATCACCATTAACAGCTACTCAGGAAAAAGTGCAGTTCCTGTTCTTGAAGACTGTAGGGGTAGATTTCCAAAATCTGACACTGTGAAGCAGTAAAAAATGCTTCACACCGATCTGTCTTAATGGATACATAGAAAAACCGTACTTAATAGAAATTACCTTTTCTACTCTATTTAACAGATACATTCTGCTCCATCAGAATTGCCAGAAGTTCCAGGGCTGGAGGATAAGGCAGGTGGTGTAGACAGAGGACTTGAGAAAGCGAGCAAAAGCAATGGAGTAAGTGCCCATACCATGAAGGAATTCTGCTGAAGAATTTATGGGAGGCTTGAACTTTTGGGAGACTCAAGATAAGGTAGAAAAGACAGTAACAGTTGCGTTTTAAAGGCACATCTTCTCAGACATTGAGTAGTGTTTAAGGAGAAGGGCTGGGACAATGGTTAAGTCCTATGGAAAGATCTAGGTGAGGTTAAGACATAAAATAAAGTTTTGGAAAACTGTTATCCAGTAACTGTAATCCCAGGCAACAGTGAGGAAATCCTACAAAACTTGCCTCTCAGGTAGAGAGAAACTAAGAGCTATGCCAACACCACTGTTCCACGAAAGGTGTGCATGATACTGACCTTTATTTCCTTATTCCCATTCAAATCCCCCATACCATTCTTCATGCATAAAAGCCCACGCAATTCTAGCAAAAATAGGATGTATTTATACAATTTAGAAATCTTTGTCTCAAGATACCCAAGAGATTGAGTGAAAATTTGAGAAGTATAACTCTCCCTCTACACTTTCAATCTAACTAAATCTGGCCTTGCTTAATTAAAAACAATCAGGTTGTGCAATCATTTGGCTCCATGCCTTTTGAAATACAAGATGCTGGACTACATGAGGGGCAGGATGATTCTGAGTTCTTAACTGGTCAAATCAAGCAACATCACTTGGTGTTACAAGAGCACCTTCTGCTGCCTGTGTAATGACATTGTGTTAGGAATGCTAAATCTTAAGGCAGGTCCCTCTGAACCTTCAGCCTGATCAGTGCCCTCCTAGGAACTTCTAAAGGATGACTTCTTATAGCCTGGCAAAGGAAATTATTTAGATTTCAGACTACTTGCGTTTTAAAAAATAAATGTTCTTTGAGCTTCGAATCAAAATCCCATCTATTTCTATGCTTATACTCTCTGGCCCATACAGACGCTTTCCCTGCTTTGTAAAAGACTGCACTTATTTTTAATTTCTAGGTTGTATTTGAGTTCAAGTATAACCATTAGGACTATTTCCAGTTTTGCTGGAGTGGAGTATCACATAGCTCACAAACCACCCATCAATAAAGCAGCAATTTTAATTACAGTATGTTTCCGATGTTTAGGAGTTTGAATTCTGCACTCTCAAAGAACAACAGTGTACTGCCAAATTAGACACTGAAGGAACTCTAAACACTGTTTATCAAAATGCTACTACAACCACCAGATACATTTAGTCATTAGAGATTTATTTGCTAGAGAATACTGGAACTTTTCCTTCTTTTTTTTTTTTTTTGGTCCTGTATCCTCTTGATAAATTTGCCCAAATTGATATATAGTATCCTCACCTAAATATCTCTTTCAGGGGAAAGATATCCATGCATTAGCTGACTGTTAATTATTACATTAATCAATTTAATTGCAACATGACACCAGAAAGAAGCTCTGACCTTAATAAACCTTATGGACACTAAAAGGGATGACTCAGCAATTGAAGTGCAGAACAATAGGCCTTAGAAATCATCCATTAAATCATTCCATGGTGACAATCTTTATGCCTTGCAAAAGACTTGTGAACATCACATTATTTCCAGCCTTTCCAAGAGTTAGCAACTTAGTTCTCCGTTAATGGAAATAATGGAACCATTGCCACCAAAGCCAGTGTACTGTGGGTACTTGTGCTAATGGTTAACACCCTTACTGTTCCTTCCACCATCGAATTATGGTCACTAGGCAAAAGAGAGTTTGTATCCTCTTCAAAACCTGTTCAGGTGTTCTATTGTAGCTCATAACTTCCTTCAGTGTCATCCTGAGGTATTTCTGCCTCTGCTCTTGACATTTCCTATGGAAGATCTCTCACGTACACATACACACGCAAAGCAATTCTCCCCAAATACACCTGGTTTTCCCTTGTGATTTGTTCCTTAAGCATCTCCTCACCCACACAGGGTGACATCTTCCATGGGGAGGCTGGTTTCACCCCGCAGGGACGTCAGACTTGCTAAATCTGCAAAGCCTGACTTTTCTGTAGGGGACTGTGGGGAACTGCTGGACATTACTGAGCAGTAACCAGAGGAAGAGGATGCTGGGGTTTAGAAGAAGGGCCCAATATTCTGAAGCAGAAGACTTTATGGGTTACTTGTTCAAGAGAGACTTCCACTCCCAGGAAATAATAGTTTTAAAGACACTGATTTAGTGGAATCATGGAATATCCTGAGTTGGAAGAGACCCACAAGGATTATAGAAGCCAACTCCTGGTCCTTCATAGGACAGGCTAAAGAATCCCAACATGGACCTGAGAGCTTTGTACAAACACTTCTTGAACTCTGGTGGGCTTGGTGCCATGACCACTTCTGTGGTGGAGAAACTTTGCCTTACCTAATGTTTTAGGAAACATTTCCACTACTTAACAGTGCCCAGCTCTCTATGAGAAGGTTAACAAAATAATTTTCAGGAATGAATATTCAGCAGAAATCTTAGCACCTCGTTTCTGCATAATACTTTCCCTAATCAAAATTCAGCCCAGTTTAGCTTTTCTCCCTTTTCTAAGTGTCTGGACAACACCAAATGCTTGCACTTAGGCTAATTCTGTTCTTATGTGAGTGAATTCATTTTGACATTATGATAAACTTGGCACTGGTTTTGGATACACACCAGTGGGGACAGGTGGAATTTCAATATTAACTCTTATTTCCTTGCCTGTGTTATAAAACTAACCAGCGGAATCCAAGCAGATGAAGCAAAAGTGTGCTGAGGTAAATTGTACTTATAGAGCTTGAACTTCTTAATTATTGAGTACATGTCTCAAATCCAACAGACAACACTAGTTTTACCACTTTTCATTTCATTAATCCAACAGAATATTGATTTGCTTTTATAACACTTATTTTCTTTACCGACTTCTAAAATTATGTTGTAAGAGCCTGGATATAACAAGAATTTTACTTAATATTTGTGAAACAAAAAATCTGAGGAATTCCTGCAGTTTGTTTATTTCTTTAAAATGAACTGCAGTATAAATAAAGCCAGTTACACTTCAAATATTTCCCCTTATGCTCTTATTAAGAAACGCTGCTGCACTACAGTGGTAAGAACTGGATGAGGGTGACCATCTGGGACCATTTCCCACAGCAAGGGAAATGGCTGAATAATTTCATTATTTAACATGACTGTTGTAATTAGCCAAGACGTAACATAGGCATATAATTGCTTCAAATACGGACTTTCTGACATTCCTAAGAGTTTGGCTGGCTGTTCATAAAAATAGTTTCACTCCCTGCTCCCACGAGCAGTTTAGCAATACCAGCTAGTGACAGCTCTGCTCCGTCTATTTTTGCCCCTGTGTGTTTGGGCGTTCTGTGTTGACAACTGTAGCATTCTTGTACTACAAACCGTGCTTTGAACGAGGGCTTAAACCTGTTCAAGTTTTCTCATGTGAAAGGAATGTTGGCAAGGCTAGAGAGAAAAAAAAGAAACCCTTTAAAAAAAATCTTCCTGCATGAAGAAAGGAACTTTTTCTGCCCAGTAAATGTGATGTGAATAGAACAGAAGGACTAATTGTTTTCCTCTTGTTCTGGCCCATGTATTGTGAATTGGTGTGATTGTATTTAACTGTGATCTATTCAAATAGGCAGCAAATAATGAAGCACTAAATTAGAGTTTTATTTGGGAAGGAATTTCTGCACAGTCCTTGCTGTAGATCTTAACATGTATTCCTGAAGTGGAATGTTTTTTCAGAGATTATGCCTTAAGACATAACACACATACATGCACACACTCTGAGACAATTTAAAGGTAGGTGCCCTAAGTGACAGACATGGTAACAATCTTTCACTAGAGGATACACTGCAAGGAGTAATCTTATTTCTCTCTGCGTTTGATGGAAACTACAGGGAGTCACAGGCTTGGGCTGAAATGAAACCTGTTTGGGATAGGCATTTTGAATAGTCCTTTCTAGTTTCAAGAAAAATACAGATGTGTAGTGGATTGCTTAGAAAACTATG
>JAYRBT010000001.1:2435068-2455732 GCA_036023395.1 Myiotriccus ornatus
GAACTTTACACCTGGCAGAGGGTTAACCACGGACAGTAAGGACTGTGGCACAGGCCAGGTGTAAAGTTCCATCTTCAGTATCCTAGCTTACAGAGAGCCCAGGGCCAGCTGGGCTCCCCCACACATGACATAGTTATACGTGATTATTTGTGAGCAGAAAGTTTGATTTTGAGGGGGGGGGGTCAGTCACTGCTGATCATTTCTTATTTCCATTGATCCATTGTGGACAAGCAATGTGCAATAACTTCACCAATCAATCATCCCACCAAGAGAAATTTATATATATATATGAATTTGCTATATTTCGATATTTTCTCACACCTCATTTGTGAGAATTCTTTGTAAAACAACCCTGCCCTCCTTCCCATTCACAAAATACAAACACACACATTAGTATTCACTAGGTTTTGGTTAATAACAGCTTTAGACATTCATGGTGCTCAAAGAACTTTGCAAGGATGTAGAGTGAACTGGATTGAAAAGCTGAGCCCTCGGAAGGGTGTTCTTAGAAACTCAGAGAAAAATTCTCCCACCAACTTTTACTTGGGAGAGATGAACCTGACTCAGCATCATCTTCCTCACAGGTTCATTTTGCATATTTCTGTCCTAGGAAAACCTTTCCTTTCTCCCTTCTGAGGTTATTCAAGCCATGGTAGAAGCAGAATACTGAGGAAAAATTAAAAAGAAAGGAAAAAAAAAAAGAAAAAAAAAAGCTGACTGGTTTTATTCCAGTATTTGAGAGACCAACATACAGTGCAAATATCCACCCATTGACATGGGCTGGTTTTCGAATTCTGGTGTTACAGCAGAGCATCCATTGGTCCTTCTTAATAAAAGGAAGCTTTTCCCAAGAGAGAAATGAACATCCTGGAGGGATGCTGGAACTGAGACTGCAAAATATCCGTCTGCAGCAGTCCTGGCTTTGTTTATCGATGTACATTGATGGAGGCATATTCTGTAACTTCATCTACTGCGGCTCGTTCCCTTCTCTGGCATCTTTCTGCAGAAGCAGAATGGTTTAGTGCAGCGTATGTGAGGGCATCTGGGCTCTCAGGTAAAACTGGGATGGAAGGCACACCAGGATAGCTGCAGGGTGAATGAAGTGCTCTCCTCTGAGCGTTCCAGGGAGGGACATCGTTGTCGTAAATTGTGTGGTCCTTCAAGGTCTGTAGTGGGCTGGCCATGGGACAGTAGAGTGAGGGGTTTTCTTCTGAAGCTTGAGTTGTTCCAGCACCAGGGGATGGAGCAGCTGCTGGACTCCTGACCTGCAAAAAGCACAGCAGGGTGTAGAGTTCTTTATTTCCTAAATAAGGGCCTTTGTCTGAGGTGTTTTATCCCCTTTAAACTGGTTTTGAGCAGAGATGGATTGGATTCACCTGGTCACTGGACTTTTTTCTGATCTTTGGAATAAAGCTAGAAGTCACTCTTCTGTCTCCTGCCTTTCTCCATTTCCCTTCCCAAACTTTCATGTGTTTTCCTGCAAGATGCCAACTTAAGGCAAAACTGATTTAGCATTTTGTGAGAGCTCTTCTATGCTGCTCATTCAAGGCTTTCCCTTAACAGTTTATAAAATCTTCCTTATTTTCACCTCCAAACCCCACCCTCCCCTTTCCTCATTGTGTCCTCTTCCCTCATTTCCTGATCTCTTGCTTCTTATCCTTTTTCTTACTATCTTCCAAATAAATCTTTCTCCTTCTCCAAAACAAAATTGCTCCATAAATTCACCCCCTCTAAGTCATTTGTTGTCATTCATTTTTCTCTGATCCCCACCAGCACCACCCCAGTGACTGATAGTTGTCAGCTCTGCTTGCATCTTTTGTGTTCTGCCTTCTGCACATCTGATTTCTCTGGAACTAATTGCAGAACTTGTTGTATTCCTGTTAGTCCCATATTAAAGCCTTTATTTTCAGTCATTTACCTCCTTCTGTGGGTCATATTTTATCTTCCACAGACAGTCTGCACCAGCTCAACTCAGGTGCTTCAGATGCCTGAACTATTATTTAGAACAGGGAGGGCACTTAGGAATTAATATGTTTTAAGAGGAATTTAGATGCCTAAATTGTGTTTTAACAGGAATTTGATGCCTAAATTGTTTTCTAACAGGAATTTAAAGTAAAGTACCTTTGTGTCTAAGACCCTTAGTTCTTTTCCCTCAGCCACGGTGATATCTCACTCCAGACAAACCATCCTGTCACAAAGAAGGTCACTGACTCTGCCTCTGATCCTGTGCCATGTTTTGTACTACACAAAGGTTTGGTCCTGGGATGTGGCTGTGGTCAAGTTTTGATGGGAAAAGTTACACATACCAGTCTCTCTTGTCTCTGTTGTGCTAGTGGAGTTCTCTTTTGCTTTGCTGGGAAAAAGAAAGAAAAAAAGACTTGTAAAGTCTGAGGTTTTTATTGCTTTACTTCCATCCTTCTGTCCCTGTAAGGGAACAATATGTGGGGCAAATTAAGGTCTTAAAGATTCAGTATCTTAACTGGCACACTGTTCAAGGACATCACAACAGTCACTTAGGGTGGTCATAAGGGGATTTTCATAGAGCTTTTGAATGCAACTTCCCTGAAGCCATGGAAAGGAGTGTAATGAAATGCACCCTAGGCAAACCTTAAACCAAGTTTTAAACTACTTACCGTGGCACCTCTTTAGACACCAAAACGTACATCCAATGATGAACAAACACAGGCCCACGGGTGCTGAGGCATAAATAATGTGCAATATGTTGTAGTTTCCGGATTGCTGAGACTCTTCTGAGATGCTGGTAGTATCTAAAATTGCATTAGCATAGAAAAATATTTGACTGGCTTTTTATCTCTCTCTCCCTTTTTTTTTTTTTTTTTAGTATTATGTATTTCTGTATTTCTTGTATTATAGTATTTATGTATTATGTATTTCTGATGCATAAATTCTTAAATGTACAAACATTCTGTAACTTGGTGCAGAGTGTCAGGAGATAACCTGAGCTCCATGAGCATCCCACAAAGTGTGAAGATACTGGAAGGAAAAGTGCATGGGGAGCTGTAATTCATGAATAATTCACGGCAGGAGCAAAAGAGAGGCTCAGCATTAGAGGAATGCTCTGAAATTCCAACATATTTTTGCAATTGTGATTGTGAACAACAGCCCACTGTGGGTAAAGCCCACATTTCAGCCTGTGTTCAAAGCGATGGCATAGCATGATTCTAACACTTTGTATGTGTAAGCCAGTCATTACTGGGATGTAAAACAGTGTGCCAGAAGTGTAGTGCATAGCACCAGGAGGTAATTTAATTGGTTTTGTCCCTTTTATGCTGAATTCTGGACAGTCCCAGCCTTGAAATCTGTGCCCCTGTATTTTGCTCAAGCAGGAAGAAAGCAATCGTAGCTCAGCAATGAGTTTAGAACTTGTCTTGACGGCACAAACCAGAGATTCATAGCAACACAAGCTAGTTCCTTTCTCTTAAAGAGGAAATAAGAATTAGAACTTACTTTCTGGTGAAGCTGTGATGTTTACAGACTTCTCTGAAAGAGAAAAGCAGGACAGGGAAATGAAACAGCAACTTGACATTTGGCACCGATGCCATCAAACAAAGGGAAAGATGTTTTGGAGGAGGGGGGATGATGAGTTTGTCTCCCACTGCCAGCGGAGTAGTTCTATCTTTCAGACCTCTTGGGCATTCAAATAGATCACCAGAACATACTTCAAAGGAAACATGCATCAGGAGATGGACATATATTTTAAAGCCTTAAATTTTTGTGTTGCTCTTTCTGTTGCAGCATTAAACAAGGTTTTAAAGTTCATTAACTTACCAGGAGAGGAACTGGCAACAGAACACGCTTAGACCTCACTGCCTGGGCTCAGTAGGACATTAAGGCCACACAGACCACTTTCTAGAGCTGCAGAGCAACACTGAGGAGGGCAGACATGGCTCCTCATTTCTGGACTCGGAGCGCCAACTCAGTCAATGAGAAGACCTAATTTGCCTTTAAGATCATTTAAAACTATTGTAATATTTCCTGCTCTTGAACTTCTTGGGGTACAAAATCATACCTTGTTTGTTGCAAGGAGACAGTTTTCAACAAGGCACTTGAATTGCTTTGTCCTCCCTGCTGTTGTGTGGCCTCAGTGACTACTGCTCCCTGAGCGTTTGTATCCTGTCCAGTCCGTGTGATGTACAACCAGGCTGTGCTCCCACGAGCTGTTTTTGTTCCAACTGATATTTTTTTAATTACCAAATAGGCTGTTTGGTGTTGGCAGCTCAGCCTTTCTCTTCCAGACCCCCCTGTTATTTCTTTATGTGTTCTTTCCTTTGGTTTCTGTCCTACCAAGAGGCAGCATAAAAGCGTGGAGGAAGCGGCAAGTACCAGCACAACTGTGATCCTGGCCAAACACGCCAGGAGCTGTGCTCCACGAGGCAGGAGTTTTGCTGTAAATGTCATTTTTTATGTTTAACAGGGCTCTTTCACAACCCAGGGGTCTCACCTTCAACAATGATCTTTATTTCGTGGCTCTCGATGGACAAGTTGCCCACTTTGGCCCGACACCGAAAGCGTCCAGTGTCATTCTGGTGGACTGGGGAAATCTCCAGAGTGAACACAGAGTCCGATTTCCACCCTGCTTTGCCCTTCTCCAGCTGCACACAGATAGCTCCTTCCATCCTGCACCACTGCAGGAGTGGCTTTGTCTGGCAGTACTGAACTGGGCACTCCACGGACAGAGAGCCCCCAATGTGAGCTTTGTACTGGAAGCGGCTCGGAACTTGGATTTCGGCTGAACAATCTCCGGCTTCAGATCCTGGAAAGACAAACATGACACAGATTCCAGCAATGGGAGGCTGCTGGGTACTCCCCACAACTCTGATCACAGGGGGGTTGTCTCTGTTGTGACTCCAGACTTCCCTTGTCTTCTTGCAGCAGATCTGATCTATATGGAATGGTGAGAGCAGAAAACATCAACACTACTGCTCCTTTTGTTTCCAGGGGGTTGTTAAAACGCACTTTCTCTCTTCGATATAAACTTTCCCTTTTTTCCTGTATCTCAGTCAAGTTATAAATTTCATATTTTAGGCAGAAAACATGTAAGATATACATAACAACCCTTCCTGTGTCATCCTTCTCACAGATCTTTCCTGTTCCTTTCAGATTTAATTGAGATTAGTTACTTCACAATTCTTCTTCTCTTGCAGAAGTAAAGGCTTTTTTTTTTTTGGTAGAGATTTTTATAATTGTAATATTGAACAGAATTATGTTTAATGCAAATGTATCTTACCTAATTTTTAAAGTTTTGCTACATTTTGTTTAGTTAAGAGTTTGACTCACTGTAAATCTGAGACTTGGTATTTGAATGCCCTGATTTTTTCTCAAAGGTCCATGTGATGCTTTATTTCTCTGGCTAGTTCAAAGTAACAAAAACCAAGTGATACCCATGCGCTTCCTACTGCCCTACCTTCTTTTATAGTGGCTTTGGAAATGGGCATTAAAAAATTAAGTAGCACTCAAAGCTGTATCTTTAATATGTCCTCGTTTTGTCCTGTTGAATGTACCTGGTCTTTGTTGATAACAAGGAGGAGGTTAATTCTCTGTTATTTGCAGCCACTGCAAAAGAGGTGGTCTCTGATATATCTCTGCCACGTGGAATATTGAAACTCCTCTGCCCACAGAACTTGGAAAGCCAGGAAGTTTCTGCTTTGAGGGGTCCAAATCTGAAGTCATCCTTGATTGCCAACCTTCCCTTGGTTAGGATGGCTTTAAATGAGGTTTGAAGTAGGTTGAGGAGAGTGGCAGAAACACACAGATAAAGCAGCTCGGACAAGGACTTTAAAACTGGTCCCTGTGGAAGGGGCAGGTGGAAGAAATTCAGGTAATTCGGATGGAGACAAGAAAATTAACCAGGAGAAGAGCCCGGGGTACAAACAATGTCTTTTTGCAAAGGAAAACATCTGGATAAAATCCAAGGGCAAGTAGGATTGATTCGACAACCGGAAGAAGAGAAGGAATGAGTGCAGCAGAATAAAAACTGAGCAACGCTGGAAAAGTCACAGCAGAAGGTGAGACGGGCTTGAAAAAACACATCAAGTGCAAGTATATTGATTGTAAAATTAAGAAGACATTATTTCTCTAGTTAGTGGAGAGAGAAAGCTGCCAATAGATTACCAGAAGTAAATCAGATCTAACAGAGAACTGAAATTATTTGTAAAAAGGCAGGCTCAGTTCAAGAAGATACACAGGGGGCATGTGAAAAGCTTTGTGGTCTGGTGATTTTACCGAGGTCTTGCCCAGTGCTCCTCAAGAAAGAACAATGCAGTGTTTGGGGTCTCTACAAGCTGGAAAGAAGCAGCCAACACCAGCACTGTGATAAGAAAGCCACAAAGTAAAGCTTGAAATTCTTGTGGGGTTTTTTTTTTCATTTGAAGAAAAGAGACGGAGAGGAAAGGACATAATAAAATTATGTAAGATAGAAAAGAAGAAGGAAATCACTTTTTTCCTCACGTTTCTGGTAGGTATGGGGACAAATAGAGGGCTAAAAGTGAAGCAGGATCACTTCTCTTTCACTTCAGATCCTCTCTCTCTGATTAAAAGAAAGCAGATTTCAGATGATTTCAGGTTTCAGGCAAGTAGGACAGACCTGCTTTGGTCATACCACAGGAGCAGAGCAGCCCGTGGTTACCAAGAGAATGAAAATGGAAACTAAAAGCTCAAATTAGAAAGTCAAGGTTTCAGTTCTTTGAGCAATGATTGATCGCCCTGGAAGATAATGCTCCAGGAAGTTATCTGTAAAGATTGATAGCAGCCTTCTTTCTGATATAATCTTAGGTAACATGTATTTCCAGAAGAATGGGTATATCTCTGCAGCAAAGATATTTTCTGTTGGCCTTCATCTAATTATTTTATCATATAGTTTTATCTTCTTTTTTCTTTAAATTCTCCTTTGGAAAAACAAATGAACCAACCAAAACACAACCCCGCCCCGAAACTAAATGCTAAAACTTTTATAGAAGGTCCAGAAAGTCCAATTTCTCTCAGTTTTCAAACAAGTTTTGAGTTTCCCATGAATACCAATGAACGTTAGTTTTGTGGGTGCTAGGAAAGGGAAATGTCTCATCAATATTAAACATTGCTCTAAAGAAATAATTGTCTTGCACTTCAGGGAACAGGGGCAGCACAGAAATTTCTATATTGCTGAGTGGGAATATAGAAATTTCCAGACCAGAAGCTTTGCTGAGGTCTGGATGTACTTCAGGGGTAGTTTTTGTGCCCCTCTTGTTCTGCAGGTGAAAGGCTTAAGCAGTTCAGGTGTTCTCATCCCCGTGAGAAAATTCCATCCTTAGAACTTCCTGCACTATTCCCAATTCAATCACTAGGAGTTATTTCACTGCTAATAAAAAATGTAGTTGGTTACAATTTATAGTTTGATTTTTGTTTGTTTTTTTTTGTTTGGTTGGTGGGGGTTTTCTGGGGTTTTTTTGTTTGTTTGTTGGGGTGTTGTGGTTTCTTTGGGGCAAGTTTTTTGTTTAGTTCTTTTTTTTTTTAATTCAAGTTCCTTTGGCACTGACATTACGTTTCTATTTCCTTACGTAGCATATTTTTAAGAGAATTGAAACAAAATATGTTTGTATGTCTCCAATTCAACCATAAGGAGCTGTTTCACTGCTAATAAAAGGTTTAGTTGGTTTCAATTTGTTCTTTGTTTTTGTTTGTTTGGGGTTTTTTTGTTTGACTTCTTTTGGGGGTGGGTGTTTTGTGTATTTTTTGTTTAGTGTTTGTGGTTTTTTTGCTTTTTTTTCAAATTCCATTGGCATTGCTGTTACTTGTTCTTCTTTTCCTCATACTTTGAAGGGACCTGAAATAAAATGTGCTTGTCTCCCCCCAGGTGAGCTTGAACAGCGTTTTCCCTGTTTTCCAAAGCCTGTGCAAACACCTGCCCCAGGTTTGCTCCTTTGTCTGCAGGTGCTGATCCTTCACTTGCTAATTCCGAGGTAATCAGGTCTGGTTACATTCTGTCCCCAGAGCAGAATTCCCTGCTATCCAGAGGTCCTGACTCCGACATCCTTGTTTTCTTCACCTATGGAATGTGCCCCTGGGCTTCGGGAACAGCGCCTGGGAGGAACTTGTCCTGCCTTTGTTCTTCTAGTGCAGCTGCAGTTTTGGTAGGGGAAAAAAAGAGCTTGTTGAGATTGGAAGAATATCACCAGGTGAGGTGAATGAATATGTGTTAAAAAATTTTTCTCAGGCTTCGTGAAATTCTTAGTTTTAATTGTTTTGACCTTCAATAACCAAAAATCTGGACTAGAGAAAGCCTTTTCTTATAATCCATCTTTTTTTTTCCTCTAGTGATTGAGTTTTGGGATTCCTGATGAACATGCCCTGAAATCTCTAGGTAACCTTTCCTCTGTCCCAAATCGCACTTCCCTTGGCAATAAACTGCATGTGGATAAAAAAACAGTGGAGAAAATCCTTTTAAAACCAAGAATGTTTGGGACATATTTTATATAGAACCAAATATTTAAGACTAACTTTTTAAAATATGTGTCACAGATCTCCTACAAAGGCCATTTGGCAGGGATAGGTTTTGGTGTAGATTTGGGATTAAATAACAATACAAGGTAACTTACAACATATAATATGAACTAATTAACAATATAAATTAATAAAATTAATGATTTTGTAGAGAAAGAGTGATATATATATTTTTTTTTTAAACAGGAAAATAAAAATCAACACACCTGATAATGAGAGAACACTTCTTCAGCTCATTAATTGTCATTAAGATGACACAAGCAGAATAAACCTGAACACACACGTGGCTTGGTGAGCTTTTCCTCTGAAGAGTCTCTCAGGTTTTTTTCCTGTCAACTTCTGTGACAGCATTACAGCAGCCAATGACAGGGTTTCACACCGAGTCTTAAGTGTTCAATCTCACAGCCACTGGTGCTCACCATGAGCCTCTGAATGTGCAGTTTTCAAGAGGGGAAAAATAATCCATGACAGACTTTGTGTATCAGCCTCAAACTTCAACTCCTCAGTAAGATCCCCACTGACTAAAAGCACATTTTCTTTCAGATTACAAACTTGAGCGTGTTTCTGAACAGGCTCCAGTGAGCTGGGCTCTCTGGGTTCCAGGAATTAATTTGCACAAGTAAAGCAAACCTCCTGCCAGGATTCCCAATGAAAGCATGTATTCCATAACTTGTCCAGCAGGGAAATACTCCTGACCATACTTTAATAAAAAAACATTGCTTCTATTTTTTTCCTCAGTTTTATGTTCTAGAAAACAGCCATGATGCGACTAATTAAGCAAACAATGTTCTTTTTTTCTGGTAGTGCTGGTGTTTGCAATGCTTGGCCCGTTTGCTGACGTAGCTGATGAAGAGTTGCGTCGTTTTTAACTCTTCCTTGATGAAAGCTGGGTAAGTGCAGAAAATATGCTTTTATATTTTGGTGACTGAAAGCTGAAGATGGAACTCTTGTGCTGGCATGTGCAGGGTATCCCATAGGAAGGTCTGACAGCGAGATGTCACTGAGTCTGAGAGCTGTGCCCACCACCAGCGGGCATGTACTCGGTTTCTGGATGGGATTCTGGGAGCAAGAATGAGTTTTCTTATTATTAAACACCAGATTGCTGGGTTTGATTTTCACTGGGATGAAACACTTCATTTCTTTTGTGTTTGTAGCCCAGAGAGCAACAACCACTCCTTGTGAAGAGCAATCTGTTCTCTGATGTTACAAAGGAAACAGGGTCTAACTGGACTAAAATTACAGGGATGTGGGGGCAGAAGGTCCTTCTGCTTGTGACTTATGAGAAAACAGGCTTATTTTTCTTTCTCTAGTTTAGAAAACATTGTTAGTGTTATTATTATTGACTTGGTCTATGAAATCTGAGGGGTCAACTTTGTTTTTGTTTGGAGTGAGGGAAGCTTTGGATAGATCTGCAACATACAAAGCTTAAATAAGTTGGCTTTGGTTTTTGGCTTATTTTTAACCAAATAAAAACCATGCAAATTTGGGAAAACCTTGGGGTAAAATGTGAATACACATAAAAAATATATCATGGTTCTGTAGAGACTGACTTGCAGAACTTTTCTCCCTGTAATGCTCCTGTGAACATCATTTTTATTTTTGTAGTAGGTGCAAAGAAAGAAATATTAATGTTCCTGGAGGGCTCCAAGAAGTTCTGTCTTAGATCTAAGAATAACACCTAATGAAAAGACAAACCAAACCAAAACCCCCAACCCCGTGTAAAAAAAGATTGATGCAACGAACAGAATTTCCATTCTGTTTTAAAAGCAGTATTTGGAAGCTGGCAGAGGAGTGTGGAGGGTTCATCCAAGTATGAAAGAATTATACCAGGCAATGAAGAGAGGTGATTATGTGAGGGACTAATGGCAGAGGGACTTAATGAAGTGCCTCATTTCCTAATCTTCTGATTTTCTTAGAGGAAAAAAAAAATACTTTCATTTAAGGAATGAAGGAGGTTGTCAGCTCAAGATACAACCCCTTCAGAAGCACGTTAGTTTAGTCACTGGAAAATCCAGAGTACAGCAAGCAGTTCAGGAGCTTCCTGGGGCTCAGATCATACCCTGATTGAGCAACTGGCGTAGTAATTCATGTCTCTTGAGCAAAATGTTTGGCTTTCCCTTCCCGGGGATGCTCTGACTACTTGTTTAACATCTCCCATTAGTATGAATAAAGTGTCCTATTCATCAGAAAAGAGGAGTGTCAGAAGATGCTGCTGATTTGCAGGGCTGGTCATGGGTGTCAGCTGAGCTTTCCACAGCCAGTTCAATTTGTGTCATTTTAGCAGGATTTTATGACCTTATTTCAACCAATTTAGCAGCTGATCCATTTGAAATGGATGAAGAGCAGCCGAGTGTTGTATCCACTGCAGCAACTCTGAGCCCTTTTGTATGACTGCCTTCCTTTCAATGCCAACACTTACAGCTCCTGTACGGAATCAGGCAGGAAGAACGTGAAACAGAATCATCTCCTTAAGCAAAATAAAGTAAAAATAATATTAGGAGTGTGCTGGGCACAGGGTTGTCTTCAAGTCAGGCCAAATTAGGACAACCTTTTATTCAAAAACTGTGGCGGTTCAAAGTTGAAAGCGGGATGATAAGTAAGCCAAGTAACTGCAGAAACACTTGTCTGGTGAGGATAATTTGGTTGCAAAGCAGACCTAGGTCAGAGCTAGCGGGATTCCCAGATTTCAGGCACAAACCCTTGGAAGGATGAGCCTTTGGCCCCAGCCACAATGAAAAATGTGCTTAGTTCTCAGGTGCTGGAGTTCTCCTCTAGACAGTCACTGAATATTTCTCAATTATTATCATTATCATCCTCTTCAGTCCAATTAAGAGTCTCTGATACGGTAATAAAGCAAGACACATTATCTCCAGGGTACACTAAGCACTGCTTTGCTTTCTGCTCCCCACCCACAACGTTTAATAAAACCACCCTCAGGTTAAATTGTAGAGCCACGTCTTACCGTAAACTTGACAGATGCTCTGAGCCAGCATTGCTGGGAGAAGGTTCAGCAATGTCCTTTTGAGCAGCATGACTGGAGAAACCTTCATTCCCTGGGCATTGCAAACAGATGGTCCTGAGGGGTTCAGAAGGGCAGCTCTGACGGTCCCTCCCAGGCCGTGAGGTGTCCCTGGGCTGCGTGCCTGAGTCGAGTCCCTCCACTAGTCCTTCTGCCAAAAAAAGGGGTGGGGAAGCTACAGATCTGCAAAAATATGATGGGTTGCACAGTTGCCTTTTTTGGGGGTTTGTTTTGTGTGTGTATGTGGTTGAAACACGAACTGCTTCATTGTTTCACATCACCTCAGAACTCTGTGCTTCTCCCCTCACGGTGCAAGGAAGCACCGCTTTTTTTTTTTTTTTTTTTTTTTTTTTTTTTTTTTTGAAAGATGCTCCTGCGTGTGAGGTTTAAATTTTATAACCAGCCAGTGTAGTAGAGAGAAGGGATGCAGTTGTTCAGTCCTTCAGTCCTTGTGCTTTGACTCAGCATTAGTGAATTAGGCAGCTGAACAAATTCACCACTCACGAGCTGGTGGAGCTCAGAAACACAGCTGAATATTTTGATTTTTGTTAGATTAGTTTAAAGCAACCTGCACTAGAAGTACTGTTATACTACTGTTTCTAATATTGTCTGTAATATTGGATATTGCAAATATTAATATTAAATATTACAAACAATATTATTTTGGATACTGTTTGTAATTTTGTACTATTGTTTCCACTACTTGCTTTTAGCATCCTCATAACAGAAGGCCAAGTAATTTGATTTTTCTGATTTTGTGGGTTCCTTTTTCAGCGTGTCCTGAATATCTCTCTTCCCCCGATATTTCTAAGACATCGAACCACTTAATTGAACCTTCCCAAAAACTACTGACAAGGCAAAGTTTCTTCATAAAGCTAAAACCAAATTCAAGTGGAACAGGAACTTCGTATATATAGAAGGGGTCACTTCTGCCTATAATGCAAATACATCAACCCCCAAAAGAAAGCAGGGAGAGGAAAATAGTGCAGTTATAAAACCCTGTGTTAAAATGGTAAAGTTTAGAGGGTAGTCAAACAATGGAATATATTTTTCTAGAGAAAATACTGAATATTATGGCATTAAAAACATTTAAATTTATCAGGATTCTTTTTTTTTTCTTTCTTTCTTTTTTTTTTTTTTTTGGATAAGTAATGTTTCAGAGAAAATAATGGAGCAACGCTCCAAAATTTCTTGTTTGGAAGAGTCTGGTCACAGGAGAATCATCCTGATGTTTGCGAGAAACTGAAAAAGCCTTACAAAAATTACAATCCAGCCTGAAGGGCAAGTATTTGTGCCAGAAAACCCACGGAGTGTTAACTGCGCTCGCGGCGTTGCCTCTGCCGGAGACAAACGCTGCGACCACAGGTGTCATTCGTGTGGAGCGAAGACACCTAGTGGTGAATCCATGTCTAGCTTGGAAAAATTGGGGTTTTTTTGGAGGGTTTTCCTGCCGCTGCAGTTTCTGCCGGCGCTGTGGCGAGTTATCCAAAGCTTACGCCAGGAATGTAACATTCGTAGTTTGTACTTAAGCTCTGTAATTTTATTAGACAGAGTAGTTTGGGGTGGATTGCTACAGATTGAAGGTTTTTCGTTAAATAAGGTTTTATCTGCTGTTTGTGGTGGTTTGAGATTGGCTTTCTAGGTTGGGCAGCCCCTTTTTGGCAACTTTGGGGAATTTTTCTGTGCTGTTGTCCATTAACCTTTTGGGAGAGGAGACGTGGGTCAGAGTGGCAAGAAGGGACATGTTCCCTGTCCTGCACGCTGTGCATGGGTTGTGAGGATTCTTTACTTTGTATTTTTTCATGGTAAATAACTTGGACACTCATCTATGCTTTGGTAAAAAGGCTTTGGCAAATGAGACTTCCACTGCCCCTGCTGATGCACCACCACTACTTCCTTTATCTCCTAGCCGGACAATGGTTGCTCTGGGGTTGTTGGTTTGTATCTGTTTAATTGTTTTGAGGTTTTTGTTTGTTTTGGTAGGGTTTTTCCTTCCTAATCTTTGTGGAGGTGGCAAAGAATCCGAGCTTGTCGTGTTTTTTGTTGGGACTGTGTTACCTCCCTGAGACATCCCTGTGAGCTCTTCTATGTTCATGGTCTCACAAGACCAAAGCTGTGGTTTTGGGGTTGCTTTTTTTGCTGTTTGCAGGTGATGAGTCTCCAATCACAAAGCGAGACACATCCCTTTGATGGTGGGCTCCAGTAAATCTGCTGAGAGTTACCCTAACCCTGCACAAAGAAGGTTTCACAGCAGTATTTTAGAGTCCCATCCAGCTCCTCGCCTGGCACGGGTGATCACTGTAAGGTGAGGAGATCGCAGTTATTCCAGTGAAATCCAGCGCTGAATTTGAGAGCACTGAAGGGCGGGTTAAAAAACCCACTTGAGCCAAACCAATACAACAAAACCCCTTCAGAACCTCTAAGGCTCCTAATTCCTGTTCTCCCAGCTTTGACCAGAACTGCTGGATGACGTCCCTGATGGAGCTGCAGTAGCTCCCTGCCCTACCCCACACTCTGGGCTCCTACTTGGGAGCTGAAGGATCTGCCTTCGGATGGGAAAGAGGTGGCCTCCAGCACCACCAATTCCAAACCCATTGTCAAAAAAAAAAAGTGGTGGGATGGGCATAAACCCCCAAATTCTTATCTGACAGTAGCAGATCTGCCCCTGTGTCCCTCCCAGCCTCTGCTGCCTCCCCTATGCAAATGATAAATGTCAAACCTAATTATTCCCTTAAGTGTGGCCTCACAGCAGCTGTGTATCCTTCATCCTCCTGCACGCTGGATATGGGCTGAATTGCCTGGATTCAGGCAGGAAAGTGCCATTGTAAGAAGTTGGCACTGCCCAATTACTGAACTTTAAATACCCCTTTCACCCAACTCTGCATTAGTTTCCACACAAATCCTCACACATACACTGATTTGTGCACGTGCTGTTTCACACAGGAGTTGTCCACACACAAAAAAAGAAGCTTTGTTTAAAAAAAAAAAAAAAAGATTTATTTTGAAAGTTAGACACAACCTTAAAATTGTTTTACAAAGACAACAAGCACTCAAATTACACGAAGAGTTAAGTAGCAATGAATACAATGTGAATGCAACAACGAGTCTTGCCTCTCTTTATATGTAAATATAGAGATTATCCTTGCCAAACTTCCAGCTTTTTGTTTTGTTTTGTTTCCTTTTTTCCTGAAAACCAGCTCATTATGCTGCAAAATCAGGGAGCATTTCACTGCTCGGGTCAGAATTGCTAAAAATAGCCCTTCTGTCATGAAAACATCCCATACTTTGCAGAAGAAGTTCTGAGAAACAGATTTCCCTTTCATTATGGTGGATGTTTCACCTCCCCCAAGGACCTGCCAAATCAGAGGCTTCAATCTGATTAAAAATTTGGAAGCTTGCTCATGGTTTTTTTTCATTTTTATTATTTTAGCTGTGAGTTGGCTAAACTGATTTAAGTACATGGTCAGAGAAGAAAATATTTCTCCTTTTTATTTTTTTTAATTTTTTTTTAATATTACATTTAGAGTTTAAATATATTAATAAAACCACCTGGCTAAAAGTATCCCTTATAGCTTGTCCCTGCACAGGTAAAGTGACAAGCAGACCATCCTGCCTTTACTTCTGAGAGTACTTTTCTTTGCAGGAAATACACAGAAAAATAATAATGCAGTGTTCTTGCACAAGAAATGGAACCCCCGTGGAGACTGATAAAACAATCACAGCCTCTGAGAGAGGATTTAGTGATTAGTTAGTTCAGATATGCCAGAAAACTTCTGCTGTAAATCTTCCCTCACATCAACAGCAATTAAAAGGTTATTATAAATTAAAAGTTTATCCAACTGTAGCCACGCTTGCGAAAATTATGCTCTAAATTTGAGTGTTTGCAGGACTCTTGTTCCACAGCTGAGTGGAACCACTCACACTTATTTTCTCTGAAAGTAGAACAGTCTGGATGATTTGGGTCATGTCCATGATTATAAACTTACTTATTCATTCTTCTTTCTAGGTTACCTGGAAGTGCTTTATTTTTCATTGTTTCACTCCATTATTAATGTTTGTTGCAATGGATCAGCAAATGGATTTTCAAAAAGCTTGTAAAATGCTCTTTTTAAAATGAAAACATCCCTTTGCTAAGACACCAGTGTGCTACAAACTGCTGTGTGGAATGAAGTTCCTTCCACTGAAGATTCCGATGACAGACTTTTGGTTCCAAACTGTTAGGAGCTGGTTGCCCGTGGCTCTGCTGATCATGTTCCTCACCAGGTTCGTACTGCATAAAAATAAACTGGTACTAGAAGAATTAATGAAAATACTCACAGAATTGCCCTGATTCTGTAAATCTCTGTATATAGGGATTGCTCTATAAGTAGAATAAGCTTTCAAGTAAGTATTCTAATATTCCTTTGCCTTATTGAGAATGACTGGTTCTCTTTTTTTAACCTCAAACTCTTGATGTTGCCAGCTTCTTTATTTTTGGGTAAAACTGTAAAAGCAACTCGATTTTTTTCGTTTTTTGTTTTTTTTTTTAAGCTGTGCAAGACCCTGTTTAATGTCACCATCAGGCTTTTCAAAATGTCAGTTTGCCAGTCAAGGAAAAAGCACACAACACTGAATCTTATCTGAAATCGTTATGTGGGTGCAGCCTGAAAAATCCCACATTAGTAAAAACTGAGCTAACTGGACAAAAATCACACCTTTTAATCACCCTCTTTTCTCCAGGTGCTTTTGTTCAATGGAAGCCTGTTTTCTCAACTTTTTAATGTTTTCCATTTGCTTCCACTGATTTATAAAAAAAAAAAAAAGAAGAAACATTAAAGTGAGGATGGTGTTTCACTGCAGTGAGACAGCAGCTTTGAGAGAACACTTTCAATTATCGTCAGGACAGAAAAGGTTTGGCCTAAGAAGATTTCCAGAAGAGTTTTAGCCCAAGGCAGCTCATGATTTCAAGCTAAACCCAAGCTTGTGCAAAAGCAAACGATATTCTGGAAGGCATATTTTGATAGTTAAGATTAAAGAATTTTGCTGCTGGTATTCTTGTCTGTTGGAGCTCAGCACCAACAACCACCACAGCTGAGGGGATGGATGGGACTGAGGGGCAGCAGTGGGCTGAGCAGCCCTGTCCTGGTGCACGTGGATGGGCAGCCTCCTGCTTTTTTGGTTTTGTCCATTTATTCCAGAGGGGTTCTTAGCACAAGTGCATTTCTTCAGAAGCTAAGTGCACAAAAAAAAACAATTGTTGCTAAGTATGTAAGTCTCCCTCAGCCCAGCAAAAAAAAAAAGACTGCTTTAGGAACAGCTTGGGAAATAATTGCAGAAGCAAAATAATCAGGTTGGTTTGTCTCTTTTCAGCTATTACTGAGCGTTTCTGGAAATAGCTGGAGTAAAAGAAACACTGTGAAATTCTGCTGGGGAAAGGAAGCTGGGTAACTGGCCCCATTCAAGGGAGTTAAAGCATGTTTACCCCACTGTATCCACACAGTGGGAGGATTTCTGTGCTATCAGAAGCTGCTCCCTGAGCCCAGAGGATCTCCAGGAAATCTGGAGCAGGCAGAGGTCAGTTGTATGCCAGCACTCTGCACAGTGCTCTCTCATGTCTCACAGAGCACTTGCATCCACTGGGCTGGTTGGCTCAACTAGATTTTGGAGAGGGTAACCTGATTGAAATTCTTCCTTTTCCCATCTTTTACTTTTAGCCAGCCCAACAGATGTGGCCATGGCACAGAGCAAGAAATACAGCCCAGGTCTGTAATTCCAGTACAAATTCCAAGTACAAACACTTTCCTTCTTGTGCTTACGGGTACTGAACACTCTTTGCAGTAACAACTTTAATCACTTCACTGCCCTGGGCTGAAAGGCTGATGACAAGGCTGGGGATGTCGAGGACCTTCAGGGAAAGATGGAAGAGTTTCTTCTCCTGTGCAAAGTGAAAAAACCTTCTCAACTCCACAATTTAGGGCCTCCCCTCAGCTCCAATTTAGATTTTGCATCCTTAGTAAAAGGCATTAACCCTCTCTCCTAAGAACTTGGTCCAGTCCAAGTTTCCCTTGCCAGCAGCTGCACTGCAAACCACACTCAGTTACTGGTTTATCTACTCAGCTTTCAAGGATTGGCACTGAAGCTGAAGGGGCAACAACTAAGACAATGAAAGAGGGATTTCAGAAATGCAGACACAGTGAACCTGCACAACTCCCAGCCTTGTGAGAATTGTGGAGCTCGGAGGTCAACACAAGAGACCGGCTATTGAAGCTGATGGATACATCCACAGTTGCACTGAACAGAGCAAGAGAGTATTCTAGAAGAAAAAAGGTTTCCTGTTTCAAAAGGTAAACCAAACTTGAGTAGAAAGTTGCAACAGTCCTCCCCCAGCAGAGCAGTTACATTTTAATCAACCATCCTACAGCTTCTTGCAGTTCAAAGGTGCAGCCCCACTTCTTGGGTCACTCAAGGACAGGATACCGGACAAAGCAATCCACTGACACCATCAACAATCCCCACCACACCATCTTCCATGGAGATTTGGATGCACTGTTTAGGTCCTCCATCCAAGTGCCTTTTTCTCAGCATCAGTTAGAGCTGGACTGGGCAGAGATCAGGTGTACACCAGGAACGTTCCCCACATTCAGCGGGAGTTCTGAAGTCCGCAGCAGGGTCAGCAACAATCTGTGGCACACCACTAAGCCCAGGGACAGATTGTCATTTCTACAAGAATACAAAATAGCTTGTAAAATCAATATGTAACACTGTGTATATATATGCATGAATATAAAAATAAACCACACCATCAATATGTAAAACTTCACGACACTGACGCAAACAGTTTCCCCCTCAACGGTCCTCGGTGTTGATGAGCTGGTTCTCGTTGTCGTAACCGTCGGGCAGATAAGCCTTCCTGAGCTGCTCTGACTTGGGTATGGAGCTGCCATTCTTAACGTGGCGGGACAGGAAGGCTCTCACCGAGGGGTGGTCGGCCTTCTCCAGGGGGATGTTGGCTTCCAGGCACATCTTCACAAAGTCCTGGATGACGCTGGATTTCTCTGTCTGGGCAGCGCTGTTGCACTGCAGGGAGGCGGTGAGAGTCCTCTGCTTCTTCCGGACGTTCTGCTCCTCGAACTCCGCCTTCCTCTTGGTGTGCGTTTTGGACTTGAGGTGGTCGTTGATGGCGGATTTTCGGACGTGGTTCAGGACCACGTTGCAGGAAGTGCAGAAGAGTTTCCCTCCGTCCTCGTGGAGCTCGTTCCCAAACTCGGTCACGCGGTCCTGGGGGGTCACGTACAGGGCCGTCTTGGAGCGGTTACGAGACGGGGCAGATTTCACTCCGAACCGTTCCATCGCTGCCTGCAGCACGGCAGAGCTGGAAAACACCAAGCTGTGGTCAAAGCGCGCTCAGGATCTCAACCCAACACTCCTGCATGGAGTCTGTTCAACACCCAGCACAGCACTGTTGGCATCTAAAAGGTAATTAATTACACGGAAGATACGCGTGTGTGAAATTGTTATTGAAAGGAAGGCTCTTCATTTTAAAATCAAAAGAAATTGGAGAATGAAGTTCCTATTGGGTCAGAGGAAAAGACTTTTGGTTTCTATAGTTACAAAGCTCAGAACTCAGAACCCTCAAACTCACAGCCTTCAGAACCCTCCAAACCCAATCTGTTCATCACTTAAAGTCAAACAGAAAGGCCTTCTGATTTTCTTAAAGACATTTTTTTTATACTTTACACTTTAGGGGAAAGGGTGCTTTCTTCTTAGTATTTTCAACAGATTTGATGGTTTTCATGAAGTTGGGTCAGTATTTTTCTGTTTATTTCCCAAAAGGATTTAAAAAGAAGTTTAGTAAAAGCATTTATTTATTCAGCAGAAATTTAGCTGTCCAAATGGCAGGCAAGAAGACCATTCCTGTCACTTACAAAACCCAGTTACTCCCCCTTTCCCTTCCAAACAAACAAACAAACAAAAAAGAAACCAAACATGAGCTTTGTCAGCACTTGTTTAGAAACAGCCCTGGCTTTTGCTCCAGCTCAAACCACAACTATTAGACTGAACTTTAATTTGGAGACTAAAGGAAATCATTAGGGGCAGCCTAATGGGAACAGAAAAAAAAAGGTGACAAGTGTTAGAATCTTCTATTTTCTAAAATACATATGTGTCTATATATATATATATATAATTTTTTTTATTTAAAGAAGTACAGTAGGTTGCCTGGCCATTTACTTATGGGCATGATGTACTTTCTCTGCACTTGTTTGGTTACAGTTTGCTGTTGAAACCTTTTCTAAAAAAGACAGAGAGCAGTTTCAGCTGCATTTTTTGCTCGGCCTGGAACTGAAGGAATAGACAATTCAGTCTTCAAAATTGTCTTTTTTAAAAAAACTCAAAAAAACGCAGTGCTACACGGAAGAGATTACGACCCTCTGGAGAAAAAGAGACAAAGATCTTGGTATTAAACAGCTCTCCCAGTTAATTTTTTTTTTCTCTGTTTGCTGCTCTCTCTAAGTGTAAGTCTTGACTTCAGCTCTTGACTTGTACGGCCCTGTAAAGACACACTACAAAGATAAACAATCTTTTCCCAGCATCCACGTAACTTTCTTCATTCTTTCCCGTTGCTTTTGCCCAAAATCATGCCCGCGAGTTTCCCAAGCGACAATTTCGTGAAATCAAGCGGGGGGAAAAAAAAAAAAAAAAAAAAAAGCGAGCCTTGACCCGGCACGAAGTTGTTGCTTTTGGCTTCGGAAACGGCGGCAGGAACCCCCCGGCACACCGGGTGTCTGCGCTTCCATCGGGGCCCGCAGGGGCTCCGGGAGGGTCTGTTTTTCCCGGAGCCGGAGACGGCCGCGCTCATCGCCTCAGGGACCGCTCGCCCCGCGGGGTCACACCCGCCCCTCCCTCCCTCCCTCCTTCCCCGCCCGGGGCTCCGCGGAAGGCCCGGCCCGGCTCTCCGCGGGCCGCGCAGGTGCGGCCCGGGTGTTGTGCGGGGATGCCCCGCAGCCTGCTCCGCGCAGCGCGGCGCCCTCCCCGCCGTGCCGGGCCCCGTTCCCCCCTGTTCCCCCCCGTTACCCTCCGTCCCCTGCGCCGCCGCCGCCGCTCCCGCCGAGGCCCCGCCGGGCCGGCCCCGCCGGGCCCCCGCCCCCCCGCGCGTGCCCGCCCACCCCCCC
>JAYRBT010000001.1:2455832-2479918 GCA_036023395.1 Myiotriccus ornatus
CCTTTTCTAGACCATTCCTACCTCAGAGGGTATAAAAACCCTCCATTTTGTTAATAAATTTGGATCAGTCTTTGGCTCGTAAGGTGTTGCCTCGTGTCTGTGTCTTTCTTCCTTAGAGGTCACAGTACCGGGGAAACCTAACCTTTTAGCCCTTGTAGCTGCGCTCTCATACATCTGCAAAGCAGCACAAGAACCCCTGATGCTGGTCTGTTTCCCTTCCTAAGAAACAAGACTGTGTCATCTGCCCCCAACAGCAGAGACTGTGGAGCAAATGGCTGCCCCTGGGCATGATCATGCAACATCCTGGCTCTCCCTCAAAACCT
Organism: Myiotriccus ornatus; assembly: GCA_036023395.1. Lineage (NCBI taxonomy): Eukaryota > Metazoa > Chordata > Aves > Passeriformes > Tyrannidae > Myiotriccus > Myiotriccus ornatus. The sequence goes on from JAYRBT010000001.1 coordinate 2,456,156, forward strand.
CACCTCCTGTGTGGCCAGGAGGTAGGGATGAAAGCACCGCTGCCCAGTCTGCCAAAGCTGTACCTAGCATCCTTGCTCCCAGTCTGCTGGGGCAACGTACCTGGCCATGCTGCTTTGTGCTGCTGCAAACTCTGAGATGAAAAAGTGAAGCTTGCCCAGGACAATAAACACTTAGGAAATTTCGGTCTCAATGACTGTGTCTGAAGCTGAGAGATTCTTTGTGAGAGACCCCTCACTGTAGGACAGGTTAATTATGGGGCGTTGGTGCAGAGGGACTGAGAGGATCAGAAGAAGGTGGTGATGGAGCTGGGGTGAGCCAGGCACGAAAAGAACATCTCCACATCACCCTGAGGTGCGCTCACTGAGCACTGTAGTTGCAGGCAGAAATTACGCTTTTTCTCAAAGTGGGCAGCTTCCAGAAGACGGAAGAATATTCAGAGGCAAAAATCAGAATTCCAGCCAACATTCAGCTCCATCCTTACTCAGAGCTGAACTTCTCAACAACTGCAGTCACAACACTGCTTTGCAGATCTAACGCTTCCAAGATGTGGAAAATAAAATTCGGGGATGAATTTTTAAGGAGGTCCCAGAAACAAACTTAGTGCGGCAGATGTAGATTTGGGGTGTTCTGCACATTCTGAAGGATTTGTTTTTGGTGTGAAGCATGTACCCTCACACTCTCTAACATGTGCTCCCATTCACTGACAGGTTCGTTTTGCACAGTCCCTCTGAAATATTGGCACTCTCACCATCTATAAAGAGACAGTCAAGGTCTGTGTCTGTCAGGGCTGTACTTCATTTTATTTACCCCACGGTCCTTGGGGAGGGGTGGGGGTGGGAAGGGAGGGAATTAATCAAAAAGAAGCACGCCATCCTCCCTTTCCTCCTCCCCTTTATTTGTTTATTTCGTGATCTTGAAAGTTTTCTGAACTCTTTGTTATTCCCAGAGTTCATTTTTTATTCTTTTTCTTTTTTTTTTCCTCCCCCAGAAAAGAAAGCGGCTGATCTCAGCAGGTGAGGGGCAGGGCGATGAGACAAAAGGCATTTCAAGAGACACTCGTGGAGTTAAGGAGTCCTCTGGTGATCACGGCGGCTGATGGGGAGAAGGGAAGGGGGTGCAGAGGAACTGGAAGGGTGAGGAGGAGCTGCGGGAGGAGTGGGGGGAGTAGATTCCCTGCCGAGTATCAGTAGACACGGGGCTTCTGGGGGTCACAGCGGGGAAATGCGCCTTTCTGCATGTATTGTGCTGTACCTGAGTGGTGCGTGGTGTATTTACATGCGACTGCCTTTCCTGTCTGGAAAATGTAATGAACACGGAAAGCCCAGCGAGTGTGATGTGCCAGCAGCGTTTCTGTGTGAGATGCTTCCTCTTTGCCAACCTCTCAGCGAGTAACAACCCTACGAGCAAGAGTCTCTTAGTGCAAGGGCGAGGAGGAAGCACAAAAGTCCCGCATCGAGTGACTGCATATATTAAAGGTAACTGATAACCTCTTTCAGGGCCAGCGCATCGGCAACCCACAGCTCACCACCACCAGCACTGAACGATGTCATCAGGCGTCCGCTTCGAGGGGCACGCCAACTCACTGCCCACAGCAAGCTTGCGATAACCACATTCCTCTTTCCAGGGAAAGAACCGTCCTGGCTGCGATTTGCGACAGAACGTCGATGGGAATGGTCAAAGCCGGGCTCAGCGGCGCCCGCTGCAGTTCCGGCCGTGCCCGCGTCACGGCGCTGTTGCCCCGCGGTGGCGGAGAGCGGGGCCGGGGGGGGGGACCGGGCGGTAGTGAAGCCGCTGCGGGCGCCGCCATGTTGGCGGCGTGATTGGCGCTGTGATTGGCGCTTCGCGATCCCGCGGAGGGCGGCGCTCTCGCGGGAGGGGGCGGCGCGCGCGGGCCGGCCGCGGGGGGCGGGCGTGGGGGCGGGGGGGGGGGGGGGGGCTGCAGTTCCCACTCGCGGCCGCGAGAGGGCGACGGCGCGCTTAGAACCGGGCTCGGGGACCCCTTAGAGCCGGGGTTAAAGCCTCCAAAAAATAAACCCAGGCAGTTTTGCCCCAGGGTCTGCAGGCGAACTTAGGGACGAGAGTTTGCGTGTGGTTGTTTGAGCAACAGGTACCGGGCGGGCTGAAGGGGGCGGCAGGAGGGCTGGTGGTGATGCTCGTAATCAAAGCTAAGGGAGGAGACTTTTGTCGCCGAGGTGTCTCGGAAGGGCTTTGGCTCGCCAGCGAAGCTACTGCCTGTTCCTGCACAATTCACACTGCCCTGTGCTCAGGGACGGGCAGTGTGAAGACATTCCCGACTCCAGCGGCCACTTCCCCTCCCGAGGGGCAAGACTCCAAATCCAACCGATGGCTCGAGTTGAAAGTGGCAGCACCAGTACTGGGGTCATTTCTAATGTCCCTGCTGACACCCCGGCCCTACAGAGCCCTCACTCCTTTGCAGTGCTCACCCCGTGCAAAGGTATTTGCAACTTGCCTTCAGGTCTGCTTTTCTTCCACGTGCAGCAGCTTCTGATGCAGGGAAGGCACCCGGTCTTGATCTGAAAAAATTCAAACAAAGCAAAAAGGGCCCGATTTCACCCCCGGCAGCTCATTTCAGTAGGTAACTGCTAAAAATGAGTACTTTGCTTCTTATTTTAAATCACCTGGGTTGAGCTTCCAGCCCCTGCATGGGATTATACCTTGTCCCTGCCGGGTCACCCTTCACGGGGCAATGCAACTGTTTGCACTAGGGAGGCATTGCTGGCCAAACCCTCAGGCTGAAGTTTGTTTCCTCCGTGAAGAAACAATGACTGTGCTGTTGGCGACCCCCATCCCGCCCGCAAAAGCCTCTTCCTGCTCCTGCTGTGAAGATGACAGGCTCCAACCTGGGACAAATCCATGGGAACGGTGGTTTGGAGGGCAGTGGGCTCACACTTTCACACTGGAAAAGCAGCATTTGCTGGAGGGAGTGAGGGGCTTTTACCTTGGCTCCCGCCCACAGGCTTTCTTCCGAATATTCCTTTCACATGGAAATTCGTGCCAAGTGAAGATTGCTGGCTCTGGCTGGCATGTCGGCTCTGGCTGGCATGTCAGCCCTGGCAAGGGACACAAAGGTCTTGCAGCAGTGGATGTACGTGGCACAAGGAAAAGGAAAGAGGTTTGGTTGGTGCTGGCTACTGGAACGGGCAGGGAGTCCGTGTGGAAGGAGTGGGAGGAGCGGGAGCGAGTGCAGGAAAAGAGAGCTAGATTTATGAACATTAATTCCAAATAATCAATTTTCTGCTGAAGGGAGCCCCACCAATCTCAAATTTCCCTGCCTCAGAGCCACCACTTGAGTCCCTTGCCTGCTCCATGGGAAGCCTGGGCCGAGCAAGCACACCTGCATTAACTCTGTTGCACGTAATTTATGGAGCCACCTTCACCACAACCCTTCTTTTTTTTGTTCCTTGTCACCAGCAGAACAAAAGTAATCCCCAGCAGGACCATCCCACAGGCCGGCTTTCCATCAGCATTCCACTGTGCAAACAAGGTGCTGCTCCAAGGTACGAGTCCCTGCCTTCACTGGGAACATCCTTGGAGGTTTTCTCCAGCAAGGAGACCTGGAGACGTGGCAGAGCTGGAAGGTCTCAGATGCAATGCCCTGATGCCAGGAGGCAGCAGGCTACCTACTGGAGCCCTGTCCATGGAATTCCAGGGGGCTGGATGGGATGTGTGTGATACCTGCAGGAATTGCAGGGGATAAGAACCCCCTTGTGAGCTGGAGACTCCCAGTGTCACCCAGGGAACCCTCCAAAAAGGCAAAGAGTATGTGGGATTTAAACACTCCAGAGGCTCAAATCCCACTGCCTTGCTGCCTGGAAAGAATGGATAGCAAATTTGAGGACTTCACTTTCCAGACTCTTAGAAACTTTGCAATAGTTGCTTTGAAATTTATTCATAAAGCAGTGAAGGTGATAAATCAATGCAAAAAATAACCTGGGCCATGGCAATCCCAGATGTGATTACAGACTGAGAAATGAGCTGAGAAATGAGAACAAAAGGACTTGGGGATCCTCAGGGATGAGAAACTGGACATGAGCTGGCAATGTGTGCTCACAGCTCTGAAGGCCAAACACATCCCCAAAAACGATTCATTCTTTCCTTGAAATTTCTCTTGTAATTTCTTTTTTTTATTTTTTTATTTTTTTTTTAAACAGTCACACTGAACAAAAATGAAAAGTTTGAATCTTTGGTATTTATTTTACAATTTTCTTCTTTCTGGAATGCAAAGTGAATTTTATCCACATCTCACTTCAGTTCTGTGAATGTCTGGACGTTTTTTGGGAATGAAACCAGAGCTATGGAATTTGAAGGCGTTTTAAATGTCTGTCAGCATGAGATTGTGGTCTTTCCTACAGGCTCACATGGTGCTGTGTCTCCATGGGCAGCTTGAAACAAGGGAACTCCCCACACCTGAGACCTTGTTGGTAACAAAAAAATAAATGATAATGGTTCTTTTCTGCTAATTCTTTCTTTTCCACAGTTCTCTGCTGTCCTCACTTTGGGGCAAACTTGCTTCACCTTATTTCTGTCAATCATATTTCCTCTGCGTCACTCACACAGTAAAGCTCTAAATATCTCTTGTGCTACATCTGGGCATTTAAACATCTTCCAGGTGGGTTTTTTTTAATTGGAACGAGGATGCCTGAGGGTGAAAAGTGAAGATGAGGGAGCGAGTAAGGTGTGGTTAGGGCAGAATACAGATTTGTCACAGCTGGGAGAGGAAGGAGATTCCCTGCAAGCAAGAAACAGCTCAGCAGGGAAGGAGGGGAAATGCAAAGGAGGGAGATGGGTGAGGGACAGGTGCCAGGAGTTTAAGAAACCCTGATTAGTTAATGTTTGGAAGGTGTTGCTGAGATTACAAAGTTATATGTGTGTACTAATGCGCTAATTGTTGTTTTGTGTGGTGTCTTGGTTCGTGCAATCATGAGTGACCAGTTACAGCTGACTTGTCAGTGGCAATGGATGATGGGAGTGCAGCACAGAGTTCAGGCAGCAATTCAAGTTAAGCTCTGGCTCTTTTCAGGAGCAGAAGGGGTTTTCTTTTTGAGGCTTCCTTTGAATTTTTCAGAAGATCCCTCTTTGAGTGGAGTGAGCTCTTCCCCCAGCAGAAGAACCCCCTGGCTGACCCCAGCAGAGAAGGTTGGTGAAAGTGGGTGAGACCCTCTCATGAAGGGTCTCCAGGCTTATTTCTGTAATGTTTTATAGCAGTATCTGATGGCACAGATAAAAAACAAGAGAGTGATGAATAGCATTGTGGGAACTTTCAAGCAAACCATGCCACGTGTCTCGCTTTGGGTGGTATAAAAACCTCATCCCCCGTGATTTGTGTGAATTGAACATAGACTGGGGGGAAAGCAGTGGGTGGTAAGAATAGTTTTATGTGGCCCAACAGCCACCAGCACAACCTGGGTGAGCTGGGTCACCTTGCACTTCTTCCTGCTCGCTGCTCTTTCCGATGTCCAGGGGGGTTCTGGCTACCAGAAGTGATGTGATGGCAGCAATGATGGCCAGAGAGGGGCATTTTTGCCAGGAGGTCATTTTTAGAGGTAGAAAGAAAGACTGTTTGGTCATTTTTAGAGGTAGAAAGGAGAGCTAGAGTTTGCTTGTGGAGAAGTACTGAAGTAAAAATTGAAAGTGTAGCTCAGTAAGCTGGTGATGGTACTGGATGGAGTGATGGAGTTACTCCTTGCTGAGCTGGTCTTCATTGTCACTGTGAAAGTTCTCCCAGAAGAAAAGGGACCTGATGCTCAGCAGCTGCAGGAGCTTTTGTTCTCCCTCTGTCTGCAGAAAAACAAGGGAACTGAACAGTGGCTGCTGGCACTGAGCTAAGGCGTTCTGAAATTATTCAGGAATTGATCTCAAAGCCTTAATTCCAGTGTATTCTAAACACAGAATGCTGTGCTTTGCAGTGCTCTGAGCTGGAGAGGTCTGAGGGTGTGAGGGGAATGACAGAAAAGGCTGCTATGGTGCTTTTGAGTGAAGTCCTGGGTTTGTTACCTGGTGGCTGCCGAGTTTTCTGCTATTGTTATAGTGTTGGTGAGTGTGAAGCATTTTGGATTATCTACTTTTGTTTTGTTGAAGTGAATGCATCCTCTGTTTGTGTCAGTGCTTTCACACAGCTGGTGAACTTTCTGAAAAGCCTAAATTCCTCATGCCTGTGGTAAAACCCTTCACAAAGTCTTGGTGCACCCATCCCTTAATTTCTCTACTCTCTTTTTAACTTTAATTACTAATGTAACTGCTCAAGAGCAAAGCAGCCTCCTTTTTAAACATAAAAAGGGCAGAGAATCCCTGCTTGTTGTAAGAGAGAGGTGGGCGAAATGAGTTGGAACTTGCATGTTACCAGGACAGTCAGAAACCACGCCGGCCTCGATCTGCTGCTTTAATATTTAAAGCACATGTCGTGGAAACAGCAGCTGAAATGCACATACCTGGACAGCAGGTGAAATGCAACTCTGTATCTGTGCCTGAAAGGTGGGAAACGTCCATCAGAGTAGAACTTGCTCGGGAGAATTTTGGGGCCTTTTGTCTTAGCCGGGTGCTGGTTGTTTTTATTGACATGACGTCCTCTCGGCAACCTGGAAAGAGGAATTCAGGTGGGAATCGGGATAAGGGTGGCACACAAGTGGTAATTGGAGAAGTGTCTTCTGTTTGTGGCAAGCACAGATCTAAACAGGGGCCATTTTTGCAAGTTCCATTGTGAGAGTGCGACTGGGACACCAGAGTTTGAAGAGGGACTTCACTGACATTATTACTGACTACTAAATTTGTCAAAGCAAAGCTATGAGCTGTGGATAACATGTTTTTCAGACTTGCAGTGCTGGAGGGGTCTGGCAGAGATGTTTTTCCTTTTGGAGGGGGGGGGAGGTTAATGATTTGACATAATTTCCATGGAGTGGAGAGAGAACAAATATTCCTCTTTGGAAATATCAGATGCAGGACTCCTAAGTGGTGTCCACAGCAAGGATATTTGCAGCCTATATATTAGTGTGCCCTCTCCTGTTATTGGCTTTGAAAGCCACTATTTCCTTTTCCCTCCATAGCAAAGGCAATATAGGACAAAGCCAAGGATGCCAGTGCTGGTGGGAAACAGGGAGCCTTTGGACACCGATGCCCCAAACACGTGTATTAACGTGCAGTGCAGGAGTTTAACCCAAGCAATCTCTCAGATAAACCTTGGGGGATGGGTTTGCTGCTGGAAAAACGAGTTGCTGCAGGTAGATCATGAAGTAGCACCTCTGGTGTCAGGGATCTGGCTCACAAGCTGCTTGCCCTACATATATGACCTATATAGTAAAAGCTAACCCAAGTTTTTCACAGAACACACGTGGGAAAAGAGGTTTTTCAGCGAGCTCTGTTTACCTGGAAAACCTGGAGCGTCTCTGCTCTGTGAAGATTATTTTTGAGGAAGGAATAAGAACTTAGAGGAGCAGCTGAAAACCCATAAAGCAAGAGTTGACGCTGCACCGATACGAGACTGGTCGAAGGGAGATTCGTGGCACTTGGTTCCAACACGCACAGCTTCATTGTCTTTGCTTCCCGCACCTTCTCTCGCCCCAGTTCTTCCCTCCAGAGCTCTGGCTGGGCTCCCTCCTGCTTGGGAAGGCTGGTGTCAGGCAGGGCACTGCTGGAAGCCCCAGGGCAGGATGTGCTTCTGGTGCTTCCTGGAGCTGAAGCCTTCGTGACTTCTGACCTCCAGCAGATCCTTCAGAGCTCTCCTAGCAGGGGACTTAACCGAGGTGTTTTAAGATCTCATGTGTTTGCAAAGGTAGATGTCAGATATGTGCTGAAAAATGTGCAGCTTACTCTTTCTGATCGTTCCCCTGCCTCTTCTGCCACTCCTCTATGGGAAAGCAAAATGCTGCTACAATGGCAAAACCTGTAAGATTGGACTTTGAGGGTGGTTTGGATACCTGTGCTTGGGAATAACACCTTTTGATTTAAGTTCCTCCTGTGGTCTTCTAGCAAATTACTCTTATCTCAAAATATATATTGGTTAATAAAAATGCTCATCCCGAATAATTTCTACAGTGGAAAAAAATGTCACCAGAGTGTCTCCACATTATTCACCCAGAGATTTTTAACTGTTCCTTTACATTTTCTAGATGTTTTGGGGTAAATACTATTTTAAATGAGTGTGGGTTTGAGGATTTGTCTTTTTTTGGAGGGGAGGGGTGGTGTTTTACAGAAATACTTCAAGTTTTTTGTTTGTTTTTTTTAACCATTTTTATGCTTTGCTACTTAAAATTAGAGGAACACAAGAAAGCAGAAGGGGCAAATCTCTAGACTTCTTGAGGGTTTCATTGCTATCTTAACTGGGACTGGGATTTCACCTCAAAGAAGTGCTGAGGGTTTTCTCCTCTCCTCACAGATTCTTCTCTAGCTTTTAAAAAAAGGTATTGAATCTCCTACTGGATGTATAGATTCTTCCTTCAAGTTTCTCATCATATACCACTGAGGGAGGAAAGGAACAGAATTATTTTGGTTTCAGTGGCAATCTAACAATTCCAGGGACAGAAAAGTGCGTGGACATCAGTTACCTTTTTCTCCAGTATTTTACAGGGAAATATCCCTGTGAATGAATTGTTCTCAGGAAAAAATCATTTAAACCGAAGTTGGGCTTCTTTTGTAGCGTGTGTTAAGTGATGCAAGGAGCTGATCTCTTGTCTGTGCTGCCAACAAACCTCAGGCAGCTCAGACTTGCCCTTTCCCTTATTTCAGGTTATCTGCATGGCCTGCCTTATAACTCTTCCCATTTCCATCACACAGGACAGCAGAAAATTAGTGTCTTTCAGCACAACTGGACTGGTGCAGGATAAGTAAAATAACACCAGCAACTGCTGCCAGTGAAGTGTTGAGTGGATTCCTTGGATTCAGTGTTTTTTTCAGCCTAACTTTTTGCTGGGAGCATCTGGATTCAGCAATGGCAGGGTCTGGAGTTGGCCTCTGCTTGGGTTTTAAAGTGTTGTTTGGATGATGCTGTTTGATTTTTGCAGTAGTAACTTTTTTATTTTAATCTGATATTCATACATAGATGGATTTCTAGGACCAACAAATAGAGATAAATGTGCAGGCAAACTTGAGGAATTTGGAACATGTTTTACCAGATCAGGGATATGAAGGTTCAGCCGCTCATGAGTAATTTTGCGTGATTGTTTTTGTTTGACTACTTCTTCTTGTGGCTGTATTGCACAGACAGCTCCTGTCTAATCTGCTGCCTGCCCTGATCTTCAGGCACCAGCCAGGCAATAGAGCACAAAATAAAAATGCCAACACACCTTTAGTTTCACAGTGATGTGGCTTTTTGACCTTCCTAGCATTGTACATCTCTCTTCTCCCTCTGAAGTGTAAGAGCTATTTTCTTCTGGGAGAGAAAAAGGAAGGAGGGGAATGCTGGAATTAAGAATGAAAAAACCCACCTGAATCTGTGTGTATCAACTGGTAAAGCAGAAATAAATGAATTGTTATAAGATAAAATCAGTCTTTGACTAAAAACGTGTTTATCATGCACTGCTTAAGTCACCAGAGCACCATTTATTGATGGTGAGTGATGAAAGCCAAGATTAGTCAGTGCAGACTTCATCATGAAATTGTAATTTCATTAATGGATGTAGAATTTTGTTGTTGTTTTGCAGAATATGAAAAAGAGGCAGGATATCTGTGGATGTGAGTGATAAATAGCTCAGCAAGCTTTCATAAAATTTGCTTAAGTTCAGTAAGGTTTGTACAGTAGACTTCAGTGTTGGCTGCACAGGGTTGAGAGTGCCTGAGCTTTGTACTTGGAGAGCAGCAATAGGATTATTGGCAATTCCTATTTGGGAATTGAAAAAAAATTATATATTGGGAATTGCATAAAAATGCCAGTAACTTGAAAAAGCACAGGCATTTTGTGACTTTTGAGCTATAAAATAACATAATCTCTAAAGCCTCGAATCCCAAAATATTAAAAAAAGGGGGTTTGCCTAATGGGAACAAAAAAAAAAAAAAAAATTCATGCTCTGCCACAGATTGGACCAGAGGCAAATACTGAAGAGGGAGCTCATCATTATTCTCTCTTCTAAAAGAAGACAAAATTGAGGGAGGGCAGCCTTGATCTTATTGAGAAGAAGATTGAAGTGAAAGACAAGGTTGGTTGTTCTCACTTGAGAAGGGTCTGAAAGCTGAAATTGCAAAATCAATTTACTATCGTTACCGTAACAATTAAACTGACGTGATGAAAAGGAGGAGGAGGAGGATGGCTCAGATAATCCACCCCCACAAAATATCTGCGTGTGCAGGTGGCAAAGCGCTAGAGCTGCCAAGGGTAGAGCTGCCACGACTGTCTTCCCTCTGACATGACAGGCAGCTGCCTCCTCCCCTTCGTCCATCTCCTCCCGAGGTCCGTGCTGGTTTCTCCACCAGATTTCCCTCATGTGCCGATTTATGGTTTGTTGGTTTTTTTAACCCCCTTAATTCTGTTGTCTGGGTGTCCCTCAAACCCCCCAGAGTGTTTTTCCCCTGCCACGCTGCCTGTGTTTGTATGCTGGAATAAGACATCTGCTGCCCACCAGCTCTCATGTGTGCCCCAGTGAGCGCTGCAGTTGACTGCTATCCTATTTATATTAATTGAACATGCTGTATTCTGCATACACCACTGATTACCCTCATTTATTTCGCCTCCTAAAGACCCAAGGATTTCTGCTGCCTGCCCTCGTTGCATTGTTTTACTCATTTGGCTCCAATTAGCCTCGGCTAATGAAAATACATTATCCCCAACCTCTTGTTACCAGTTGCCGTTTCTAATGACATAATTTGTGAGTTTTGAGCCTTTTCAAGGAGAGACGTCAGGAATTACGTTACAGTTGCTTCAGTGGGGTGGGGAAATATTAATTGCAGGCATCTGGGCGCCTTCCTTTAAAGGAGGCTGGTGATTTTTAGTTAACTAATAAATGTTGACATAATCAGGGAGCTATCAGCACCATATGTTGGCCTTTTGTGAGATGCGGATCTTATCCCTGCCCGGCTGGGTAAGGGAATGCTTCAGTGTTAGCACCATGTCCTGGTGTATTTTTAAAGCATCACTCAGCACAGGCAGATTGCTGCGAGAAGAGATGAAGCCTATTTTTAAAAAAACCAGGTGAGCCGTTTTCCCCAAGCCACGCAGGTGAGGTTACCTTTAGCGATAAACAGATGCCAAAGAGAAAAAAAAAAAAAAAGCTGCATGTGCTACTGTGCTTATCTCGCTGTGGTATTTGCAGAGCCCCTTTTTTGTTAGCGCAGCAGTGCCCCGGGGGGCTCTCACGGTGTGGGTGGAGCGGAGGCAGAGCGAGCCCTTCTGCTCGGGTGGGGTGCTCTCGTCTCTACTCCCTCCCTTCCCCTCTCGGGGACGTCATGTGCAAACACCGGGCCCTGCGGATGCTGCTGCAGTTAATGAGATTTGAGGGTCGAATCTGAAGGAGAGAGGTGCGTGCTCCTGCCCTTCACAGGCAGAGTGACGCGACTCTTCTGCCTCACCACGCCACGGAATTAATTCGGGAAATGTATCAAGATTTAAAAAAAAAAAAAACACATAAATTTCACGGATGTGACACGTACTGCCAAAAGGCATCAATTAATACGTTATTGTGTCTAGTCCAAGCTGGGTTTTGACACTGTGAAAGCTGTGCACATCCTCCCTCCCATCTCCCTTTTCACCTGCTGGCTAACTTTGTTTCGGACAAGGGAGCTTCCCAAGACCTCCCTCCATCCGTCTCCGTTCTTTGGAAGAGTTGCTTCGGCCTGGGCTCCTCGGGTTTTTCCGAAAACTTCTTATGGCCTCGTTCCTTAGAGAAAGTTGGACGTGATCTGGGGGCACCTGGGTGGAGGACAAGGCTGCCCTCCCTCAAGGATGTCTTTCCACTGTCAGTCTCGGGAACGTGCAGAAAAAGAGGTTGTTTAGCACATGAGTAACTGCTAAAAAGGAAGGGTGGACTTAAGCGGGGGGGAGGTATGGGGAGGCATTATAGGCTGTGGCATGATGTGAGTGACTGCCTGGCAGCATTACACACAGACCTCTTTGTTCAAGGCAGCAGTTGGACGCCTGGCAAGGACCGGGAGGATCAATTCTTCTCCATTAATCACCCTTTCCTTAGGATCGGTGCCTCCGCTGCCACCGGGAAGGATCGGTTCCCCCCCCCCCCCCCAGTGTGAGGTGTCCCGTTTCCCCATTAACGTGATCAATCAACCCTCCCCGTCTCGCTGGGACCGAGGCAGCTGCGTGGGGTGGCAGTGGCAGCCTGAGCTCAGGGGCAGAGCCTCACCCCTGCCCCAAAAGATGCTCCGGCTGGCACGGCCCCCAGGGGAATCCTGCCTTGTGGTGCTGCTGGAGCGAGTGCCCGGGCTCGTGGAGTGGACCGGCACCTTCTCAGCACCCTTGGCTTCGGGTGTTCGCATCTTCTTGCTGAATATTTTGCACAGGAGGTTTTATGGAACAGAGAATCGTCATGCTTTGCTCTTGAGTCCCTCGAAGTCGCTGGGGGTGTTCAGAAGAGGTAGGATGTGTTGCATACGTCCTTCTTCGGGGTTTGCAACAACAAAAAGCAAGAATTATTTAGGAAACCATTATCTTGTTGCACTCCCAAAGCACACAAGATGCGTTTACTTGATTTGTTGGTTAATATTCTTTATTTCTTGCCTGAAGGCAACGTGGTAGTTGGTATGTCAAGACAAGCTGTCTGGAAAGAAATTTTTTTCTTATAAAATGGTGCCCCCTCCAATATCTCACTTAGGCATTAACTGCAGCTACTTCCTCCACATACCCAGGGAAATGGAAGCCTACAGTGTCCCTGGAGTAACAAAATAACATTTTTAAGAAAGCTGGTTAGAGAACAGTCCTAACTCTAATCCCTTATGTGTGCCATGTGTCGTCTTCTCAGAAAGAACTTCCCCAGAGAGCTGTGAGATATAAAAGCACATTTTTACCTGAAGAAGCATAAACAGAAGCTTCATAAAAATCCTGTAATACAACAATGCACTAAAACACTGAACATGATGGCAACTTCCTCATATCTGTGATGTTTTCCCTAGATTATAGTGATGTCCCCTACTGTCTGCAAGTTCACGGAGTCTGTTTGTTATGCAATTTGCATTTTGTTGATATTCAGCCAATGCACGTGTTCTCAGGGAGAGTTTAGCCTTGTAATCTGCACAGCCCTTCAGCTCCAGCCCTGGGTGATCACGGCTTACCGCTTCTCCCATAGGGTTTGTACTGCAAGGCTGCTAAACTTGCAGTGTTCTCCTTCCCAGTCCCCACCTCCATCAGCAGGGCCTGAGAATGGGGTGCAGGGAGCTCCCCCCGGGCAGTCCAGCCTCCCTCGGTTCTGTGGCTGGGGTTGTCCCCTGGCTGAGGTGGGTCGGTGTCTCTCAGCAGCGCTCTTGGCAGCCCGGTTTGGAGGCGAGGTGTGCCGGGGTGGCTCTCAGGGGCAGGACCTGGGGGTGCTTTTCGCCTCCCTGGCTCTGCCGGCGGGTTCGCAGAGCAGCGAGTGGCTGGAACCACATGAGGCAGGAAAAGAAGAAGGTGGTTGAGGTGCCACTGGAGGAGATTTGGCACGTGGAGGGGGGCAGGGAGCCAGAAGGACTTGTTCTCCTCTGCTGCCAGTGCAACTCTAGGGACGTGGAGCGAGGAAAATCTACTTGAAAAATGAATTTTTAGATGAGAAGTGTCACTTAAACAGGAAAGCAGTATGTGACTGCTCCCTGTTAAGATATGACACAGGCACACACAAACTCACTTTCAGGCGTCCAGAGCACCACGATCCAATTTATTCTTTATTCCCTTCCTCCTCCTCCTCCTCCTCTTTTTTTTTTTTTTTTTTGTTCTATTTTTTTCTTTTTAAAGTGTGGAGACATAGTGCTGGAGTACAAGATGAGAACATAAATCACTGAGCAGCGTTCAGACAACGTACACCATTCCTTTAAATAAATCCCCCCTGCCACAGAGTTGGGGTTGAGTGGGGCAAGAGAAAAAGAGCCCATGAGAGGACAAGCTTATTGATCCCATAATGAATAGTCTTGTGTTAATCTTGATGAGGCAGAACCTGAAGACTTATGGCATTTGGCTTGAGGTAAAAGGTGTGTGTGTGTGTAATTTGGTGCTTGGGTGAGGTGTTTCTAGCCCCGTTTTGATGTGCTGGCTAAAATATTACAGCTAGGTTAAACCCTGCATTGGTTTGCCTTCTCCAATCCCAGCACACACCTCCACAGCTGGAGAATCCTCTTGAGGATATGTGGTTCTCCTTTTTTGACAGCAGGAGGGCATGGACAGTGATTATGCCATTGAATAATGACATAATCTGTTTGAAAAAGGTGGCTGAAGAAACAGGTTTGAAATGAACCTGAATAAAAGGCTTATCCAGCTGCAGAAGCTGTCACTGGTGTACCCTGGGATCTGTATTTTGGTGACAGACCTGTCTGTGTGCCTGGGCCAAGACTTATCTCTGTGCAACATCCCCCATGGCAGCTGGTGCAAGTCTGAGACGGTCCCCTCTCTGCTCTTTATGAGGGATGGTGGGGAAAATCTTGTTTATATTAATTAGCCAAACCCACATCCAGTGTAGCTGGAGGGAAATCCAGGAATATGGTGGAGTTTCTCTGTTTACTCGAGGCTAAAATCTGGCTTAATGGCCTTTATTTGAAGGTATTGATTAATGTCACCATCAAGTTTCAGTGCAAATGTCCTGCGTCATCTCTTTGATGAGATGATGTGTTACCCCTCCCTATTTTTAATTGAGGGTCACTCTGTCGAGGCCCACTTTAAATTCTTCAGTGCGGGAATAAAAAAGTTTTGAAGAGTTTATTTTTTCAGAGGTTTAGTGTCACTGTTCTTGCTGGATTGATAATCGTAATGGGTTATGTTTGGAATGGTTCCAAATTCTAATTTTGGAAATTGAATTGTTTTAGTGATTAAACAAAGTAACTGAGGGCATCACCCTATTAAATAAGATATTTCATGCATGTGATTAATTGTAATCCCAATGTAAATCGTTTTGATTTAGAGATTAATGTTGATTCTTTGCTTCAAATTTACTGTCCATTTGTTTCCTTAATTAAAATTAAAGGTAGAAGACAGATAGCAGAAGAACCTCTTCAGGATGTTGATGTTCACTTTGTTAAATAGAACATTTTTCATTAGGAGGCTCAGAAGTAATAGGGTTGGTATAACTATATTAAACCTCAGACAATAGTGGATAGATTGTATGGGTTTCTAGTGCTGGCTGAGCTTGTCATGCTTCGGATCACTTAAAAAATATTGCTAGCTGATCTTCTGGTTTGAATGCAGTCTTTTTTTCAAAATTAAAAGGTAGCCTTTGATAAATAGCTTCCTGCTTTTTAGAGAGGAAATTTCTCCATCATGCTGCTTTGGATAGTGTGTGTTTAAAATTATATCATGTTCCCAAGTCCAAATAAAAGAGTGTATGAGGGTAGAGGGAATGTCTCTTATTCCCCAGCACTTACTTTCACACAGAGCTTCTATACCTGGTCCTGCTCCAAAGGGATCCAGCATCACATCAAGTTTTATGAATGGTTATCTTTTCATTACTCAGCTGTTAAACTGAATCCACTGGAGTGTGTTAATGCACTGTGTTATCTCTGAACGTGAAAGCCGGAAACAGTACAAGGGTACTCTTAACACAACACTTGGACTTCCAGTGTATGTTCAGCAAAATGTTGCCTCTGTGCACGTGAAGTACTTGATAATACACAAAGAAGCCAGAGAAAGGATTTGTCACGTTCATGCAGTGAAAATACAGAAAGGTTGACAACATTAGAAACCTTTCAGTGCAAGGCCATGGAGCTTTTCATGGAAATGCATATTCCTGATGAAGCTACCAAGTTGCTTTGTGTTAATTAGGTGTGTCATGATAACGAGATGACCCTAATTCATCTTAATAAGAATGCAAATTATATATATATACATGTGAAGCATTATTGAAAATCATTTGAGGTCGAACAATGGCAGTTCCCACACGTCACCACTCTCCTGCCTAACTGGGGCTCACAGCAGCAACATCCCATGCTTGATTTTTCTAGGAGATCTCGAGATAGGTTTATTGAGCCATGAAGATGGAGGAAACCTGAAAGAAAAGTGCAATCAAAGGTTCTGAAGTTATCCTTGGAGGATGTCTGACCCGATCCTTAGCTGCTGCTTGTTTTTTCTGTGCTCTTCCTTCCTAAAATCTGGTTTGTATGGCTTTTGGTGCCAACGAAAGCTTGTCCACCCTTGAATGTGTAAACCAGGTGCTCTGTACAGAGTAAGAACCACCTGGCTGATGTCCACAGCCTTTTTCATTGAGCCAAAATCCTTTGGTCTGCCTTCTACAATACTGGTGAGAGATCCTCCCCTTGCATAACTGCTGGTGGTCAGATGGAATCAAGCCCATATTCAGTTGTAGGCTTTTGGAGTTGGTGTTTGTGAGCTACAGCTTTAATTAAATACCTTTTTTTTTTCCCCAAGAAATGGAAAATTTATTAAATATGAAGGGACTGTAGTAACCATTTCAAAAGCAACAGCTTAAAATGTAAAATGTATTAAAATGTGAATGTCCAAAAGCTCAGTTCTGGTGCATTCCTGGCATTACTCATGCGGTGAATGTTGTTAAGCCTGCTGAAAGCATAAAGTCTGTCTAGTATCTTCTACCTGCTGTTGAGAAAGTGTATTTCTGCTATGAAAACTGACTTGAGCTAGTGTTAGTGTTGGGAAATCCTCCACGATTTTAATTTTCCAAAGAGTTCGAAGTTTGTTCAAAATTAAAGGGGCGTTTTCAGGAATCCTCCCATAGTGCTCGACATAACACGCAACTGCTTATCAGTGAGATTCAAGGTGAAAAGCAGCTTCTGCCATCCCAAAACCTGTTTTCTCCATGTCCTATATGACTGACTCGCTTTAAAGATCTGCTACTGGTTGCAGGTTCCTTCCAAACCTTTGCAGATCTTTTCCCTTGTTTTCCAGAAGTGCATGGGCCGTGTGTTTAGGAGGGTTTGGGCTCTGCTCCTGAGAGCAGCCAGGCACCAGCGCTGGGTCCCAGCTGGATCACAGATGGCAGTTAAATGTTTCCTCCCTGCTGTTTGGTCAAAGACAATGATGGGGGAATGCTGACCTAATTTAGGTTTTATTGGAGCAAACCCACTGCTCTGTAACCACTACAAGAAAGAGATGTGTGCTCTCACTGATCCAAGCAGCGTGCAACTTCCTAATTATATCAGTGGAGAACTTCCCATGGAGATCAGGTAGGCACTGAAGAACTGCAGAGAAGTACCTGTCTATCCTTTCAAAGGCCTTGTATAGGAGGAAAAGGAGGAGAGAGGAAGAAAACACAGGAACAGAGACTTTTATCCTATGGTTGCAATTGATTTAGGAATGTAATTTCTCAAAATCTATCCAGCTTATCAACAGTTGTACCCTACCAAACGAGTAAATCATGTCTTATCAAAGTGATGTGCCTCCCTCACAGAGCAGAGGTTGGTCTGCCAGTGGAAACCTGCCCCCTTTGATCACATTAGGAGCCAGGTTTTGACAGAGCTGGGGTGGTCTTTGCAGTGGCTCTGGGCTGGGGGATTGACTGGTGTGAACCCCCCCTATCCAGCCCTTGGCCTGCTCTCCCACTGGTTACCCCACGAGCATGAGGACATTGCCCCTTTGGGTGAATCTGTGGCACAAGGGAGTAAATGCATCATCATCTTCTTCTCCTCAGGAAGAAGGTCTTGCTTTCCTTTGTTCCCTCTTGTTGTGTGCCCACCAAGCTGTTCTTGATGCATTTTGTCCCTTTTTGGTTTAGCTTTGTGGCTTGCCTTTAATGCACTTTGATTAATGTTGGTTCTTTTGTGTTCCTCAGTCATGCAAACTTGTTTTTGACATATGATTTATGTTTCTTTCTGTTTTCAAGTGCTTCTTTCTGGCACAGCCCTGATGGTCTTGCTATTGCATTCTGTTCCTCTATATCAGAAGAAAAGCTGTTTTGCTTAAAATAATTATGTATATATATACACATGCCTTTTTTTTTTTTTTTATTGCTTTGATCCAAAATGTTATTTATTACTCCCATATGTCAAATTCTGAATTGGTACTCTCCTACTCTCCCGTTAGTCAGGGCTGGAGCTGAAATAACTCCCCTCTAATATTTTCTCTGTGGTTTTGTCTGTGTTGTTTTTTTTTTTTTTTTGTAGCAGGGGTGGGGGATTTATCCAGATGAAAGGTTATCCCACTGAATTCCAGTTGGTCAGTGTGTGTCTCTGTGCTGCTTCACCAACATACCCAGATGAAGTTCTCTGCCATGTGCACCAGGGAACAGTGGCTTGTTTTCTGGTGTGCTTTTGATTTAGCCACAGTGAAACGCCTATAATGTCATCATACTTGGGTTTTTTACCTTGTTTTATTCTTATTAACTCATTTCACACTTAATTGCTCTTAAAATTTAGTTAATAAATCCGTGCTTTCTTCCTACAGAGTAAGTTATGCTCAGCTGTTTCTTTTGCACACAAAAATCTTCTAATACTGGTTCAAGTGTTAGAGCTCCTCATTTGGCCCTTCCCCTTTTCCATGCTCGTAGGGTTATTATATAGACATCCAATCAAGTTTTTCCCAAAGTGCCACACTGCTGCTTTCTTCTGATAGACTCTATTACAGTTTCTTATCACTTCCCCAGATTTCAGCCCTCTGGGCCAGATCGTTGCTTTTAGAACATGAGAATTTTGTTATCCCCTGCTACTCAATCTGCCTGAAAATCTTTCCCACTTGATAGGCAAGCTGATACTTCCCTTCCCTGCTCTTCTTATCTCTGCTCAGAGACACTTCTCCCTGGGATAACATCCCCCTAGTTAGAGAAGCCAAGGATGTCTTGCTGGTGCCATCTGCACAGCTCCACGCTCGCCTCCGAGAGGCATCTGTCTCTGTCACCAGCAACCCGTGGGCTTCACGCCTGGCCCCCACCCAGCCACCATCAGTCATGGGTGAGGGGGCACTGGGACCCTCCAGCTCCTCTGGGCTGCTTGGAAACACATGGGCAGGGAGAAGAAAAAAATTTTAAAAAAAATCTTGCTTTAATTATGGCTTCGGAGGCTCCGGCTCAGTATCGAAATTTGTAAATGGTTTAATAGTAGCACGGTGTAATTAGAAAAAAGTTTATCAATCAGAATGTTAAGGCGTATTGGAAATTAAACTCTGTTAAATTGCCTGGTTGTGGAATGCCTAATCACTAAAGGGGATAGTGCTTATTCTAACCTAAACCCCTTCCTGATGCTGCTTTTCTTGCATGGCAGGGAGAGCACTTACAATAGTAAGGCAGGGTTTTTCAACAATTAAGCACAGTATGTGTATTTTATATATATGCATACATATATTTTTTTCCTGATGTCACTGCTTATTAAACTGAAATCCATCATCATAATTTTTCAGTGATTTGTAATTTAACCTCATGCTCTGTGTAAATATTCAGTTCTCCACATAGCAATCAGAAGAAAACCCAGTGAACCTAATAATAATGCAGAATTTAATACAAAATATATGCAGGAGATAATTGGTGAAATGACCTTTCATTTGTGGCAGCGACTCCATCCTCCTGATTCAGAATTATTCCCATGCCTTCGGCCCCCTTTAAGCTTGTTTTGAATAATGACATCTCTCAATTGGCAGACAGAAGAGCTGAAAGAAAGGGATTTTTCAGGGGGTGAGTTATACCCGACAGACACACTTGTGCCTCAGGTGGAAATCTGTGAGAGCCTCTCAGTAAATGAAGCTGGGCTGCAATGGCCCAGGCTGGCATTTGAGAGTTGTGTGCGCCTTAGGACACTGTCTGAGGCTTTCTGAACCCTTAAATAATTGTAAGGAGAGCAGCTGAAGGTGCTTGTGACGTTTGTGAGGCTTGCCAAGCGCTGCCAGACACATCCAGGCTTTTCAGGGCTGTTTGAGGAGTAACCATGACAAGGAGTTAAATCCCAGGTCTGAAGAATCCCGTGCAGGATCAGGGGACAGGCTCACACAGTTATGTGAGCACATCTGGAGGTGGCTTCCAGCAACCAAAGCTTGGGGCTTTAGCCTGTCAGGGGAGCCCTCCTTCAGGGGAGACACCTTTTGCCAGCTGTTCTATCACCTGGCTGTACTTGTGGAGCAGGAAGCACACATCTCTGTCCTAGATGTGGTGTGAAGGGGGTACAGCCTGTCGAGGAGTCAACGTGAGAGGTCAAGGGTTTGTTTCTGATTCCTGCAGGAGGAAAGGAAGCACCTCATGTCCCCGGTTGGATGGAGTCATCGTGGTGAGAAATGGCAATTCCGGAGACGATTTAATGCTTAAATGCTGGAAGAAAAGTGTGTGTGCCTAAGGGAAGGCTGTTCTCCAGATCCCTGGTTTTATAGCAGTGGCAAGCAGGGAAGTCCTGTCAGTATTTCCCAAAAGCCACCTGTGGCCATGGACAGCACAGCCTGGAGCCCATCCTGCCTGTCTCCTGAGGGCAGGAGAAGCTAGAGAAGCTCTTTCAGGATAGAATATTTTTGGTTAGAAGGGACCTACAGTGTTTCTCTAGTGCAACTGCACCACGTTTTGCAGCGCTCTCCCGTTCCAGAACTCCGTGGGTTGTGCTGGCAGCAGTCCCCGCGCCAGGACAAACCCAATCCAGCTTTAATGAAACGAGATGAGACCTTTGTGTAAAAGCAACTGTAGGAACATAAGGTCAGGAGATGGTACATCTCTCATGGGCAATTAGTGTATTCAAATGAAGCAAGGCTTTGCATGCCTTCTGTACTCCAGGAAATACTTGGAGACGGCAGCTTGAGGAGTTGGAGCTGAATTGTTCATTCCTACCTCGATATATCTTATTGGGAAACATGTTTCTGAACTGCTTACGTTGCACTTTAGTGCTGTAGGAAGCTTTCATAAACATTTTATAAATGTTTTACAAACGTTCCTGAAACAAAAGTCTGAGTTCCAGTTGCTATCAGAACCCAAACGACAATTACTTGTAAGACTAGAAATGTCGTTGAAAATACCTCAGAGTTTCAAGCTGGCTTGTGTGCTAACAGTGCTTTTGTTGTTAGGATGAGAGGTAAAAGCATATGTGTGTTTTCAGTACATTAAATTTAGTGTCACTGTCTCAGCATTAGCCTGTCCTTTCCTTATCTTTCGATCACCACGTATGTAAAAGTAACTTATTTGCTGAAGGGACAATTTAAAACACATTTTGTTGTGGGCAGAGGAGACCAGATATCTTCCTTGAAATACTCCTCCTACTTATGTTGCATCTTCTGAACGCTGCAAATGCCCATTCTTACACCGCAGGCAGCAAAGAATTGAGGCCAAGTGCCAGCGAGGGTGTGTGGGGCTACAAAACCTTCTGTCGTCTGCCTGTTCAGGCCCAGAAATGCATCATGTGAGAGTGGAAAGGGATCTTAACTTACACTGTTCAAAATACTCTGGAGCTGGGAATTGTTTGGTTTCACTTGTGAAACATTGCTCGTTGAAGGAAATCGTCATTTTTCTATGCAAATATTTGGTGGAAGGGTTTCTCCTTTATTTTTTCTAGCACCTGACTAGGTATATAACTTTGTTGAAAGCTGCCTTCACAGTGTAGTTTTTAACCCACGTGTTGTTTTGTGTAGGTAAAACAGTATTTGCCTCCTGTCTCCAGGCAAAAGAAGTGGGGAAGGTCATACGGCACAATTTGAGTCATTTCTGTATCACTTGCTTTCTTTTAACAAATCATATCTGCTTAGCCTGAAACCTGGTTTACCTTCCACACTGTTTGGGATCTTTAGGGCTGTATTCCACATGCTTTTTCTGGTGAGAAATTTTTCTCACCAGGAGCCCTAACGGATTTGGGAGTGGGTGATGTACGTAAAACTGGCCATGTGGTCTTGGAGTATGAATTTTGTGTGCCATTTACCCTTGGTGTTTGAACAGAGGTGCCAGAGAGAGGCATTTTGCCTTTTGTGGGATTAATTTTCCACTGCAGTGTTAATAGATTATTACTGTGTCTCAAAATAAACAAAGGTTCCATAATATATGTAATTCCCATGAAAGCATACTAACTACCCACAGAATAACAGCAGGGCAGAAATAAATGTGAAAATCACCATATTTATAAAGAGTTTTGCAGAAAGTGATCTGTTCCAGCCTAAATGATTCCATGATACATTTTTTTATATGTAGGCCAGCTGTTTCACACCAGATATTTGTGCAGAGGGTGAACGTTGGCAAGGCAGGGAAGGGTGAAAGTCCACTGTTGGGAATGCTCTAGAAGGGACTTTGTTTATTCAAGACACCATTAGTTATGCATTTTGGGGAGTAGTTGTTGGTACCATGTCAAACACGTGTGGGAAGGAATCTGGGTTATTTGACAGAAGAAAATGCAGAACTAAATGGCACAGGTGAGCAGACCTGATTCTTGACTCATAACCTGGTGCCTGTCTCATAACCTTGATCTTCAAGCTGTGGTGTGTGCCTTGTGCTCTCCCTCCTGCCTCAGGAAAGTACTTTGGAGGATTCTGAAAACTTTGACCATTTGTGTAGGTTTGGGTTTTCAGTGGTGAGGGGGATTGGTTAACGTAGAGAACACTCCAGAATGTGCTGGATTGGAAGGGACCCACATGGATCATGGAGTCCAAGTCCTGCCCCTGCACAGGACCATCCCCACATGGGTTGTAGAATTGCACCAGGGGATTCTTTAGCAGCACCCACAAAGGTTGTGTGTGCCACTCCACTCACTAAAGAGAGGAATAGTTTCCTACAGTATCTGTGGTTGTTCGTGGCATCTCTCAAGCAGTATAAGATGTGTGGCTGGAAAGTTTAAGGTTACTGCCATAAAAATGTCATTCTTTTAGGAAAAAAAAAGGTGATACATTGCTCTATGATGAAAATGAAGCACTTTGATTAAAAGCATCCAACAGCCTGTGATGAATGGCAGTTAGCTGGAAGACCATTGGAGTGTAATTAATTATTAGCTGTTCTTTATGAGGTCTGGTTGCTCTTTGCAGGATTGATTTTGAATGGTGACAAAGAAGCAGGCTCTTGTTTGGGAATGCTGCTCAATTAATATGTGGATGTTGGCAGGAGCAGGTGGTGTGTGATGGGTGATGGAGCACAAAGCCTTTCACCTGCAGGCACTTTCTAATGCTGAAGTCAGACAAGTTGTTGAGGCGATGAAGTTGCTGCTGATGGACTGGTTGGGAGCCAGCACGGCTTGTACGTGGTGGGTGTGCATCCCTACCTCAGAAACCACCTTGGTTTGCTGTAGGACTCTTTGCAAGGCTCGGTCTGCAGGGGCTGTCAGGCTCTGGACCCAGACTCTGCCACAAGATGACCAAGGTGCATCTGCCCAGAGTTGTGTGCTGGTTTCTGTGCCCACCTCCTCTGTGGTTAAATTGAGGAGTCAACATAATTTATCCCCTTTTATGAGAACTGTATATGCTTTACATTTAGGTTTTCAGAAGGGAACCGTGCTTAGTCACTGGGAGAGCACTGTTAGAGCTATATATGCTTTAAATGTAGGTTTTCAGAAGGGAATGGTGCTTATTCCCTCCCTGGAAGAGACTTGTTGGAAGCTAATCATCTCAGAAGTTATCAGTACTGCAAAGGACTTTCAAAATCCTTAATTCAATCATTCGATTTAATGAAATTAAAGTGGAATAATAAGAATTCCCCCTCCCTTTCTTCTCCTCTCTGTAATGTAAAAATCTTTGTTTGCAGTGAATGATGCTCTCTGCAAAGAGTAAAAGATTTTAGGATGTCAGTAAATCTAGA
>JAYRBT010000001.1:2480018-2545841 GCA_036023395.1 Myiotriccus ornatus
AATGTAAAAATCTTTGTTTGCAGTGAATGATGCTCTCTGCAAAGAGTAAAAGATTTTAGGATGTCAGTAAATCTAGAAGCATCAGAAAAAAATTAATCTAATTTTTACATTGGTTAAAAGTTAGAGGTAAAGTAGACGGTGTCATTCCTGAGATCTTACTATCCTTGTCTTACTGTGTCTGTGGCTAATTTGGAATCATTCTTCTGCCAGAGTGTATGAATCTTTTGAAAAATCATCTTTGCTGGTAGAAAGGAGAACCAAGCGAACAGGATGAGATCAGAAACTCTTGGGACAAACAGCCTGAGGGGTTTCTAGGATTTTGTTTTAAAGGCAGACGAGAAACCTAGCTTGCTATCTTTATTATTTCAATCAGAATTCATTGAAAGTTTTCAAGTGATCTTCAGGTGTACTTCTCTGAAAGAACAAATCTGATAAGTGCACATACCCTGCTGCTGAATTCCACTGAAATTTTTACTGAAAAGTAAAAAAAAAAAATAATCCAAAAACCCCCAACCCTAAGAGCATTTAGTAATACTTTGAAAAGCAAAGAGAAAACCTTTATTGATTGGATTGGATCCCGGGAAGCATGTGGCAATCCATGTTAAGTGTATGGGTATCCTGTGAAGAAAGAGATGGAATTCTGAAGTGTTGGAACTTCTACTTCCCAGCACTTAGCAGCCTTTGTCTAGTACTAAGAACTGCTCTTCTGTTATGGTCTAGTCTAGATAAAAAAATTAAAGGATGGTGCAATTAGGCTTAAATGTTACTTTTGGATGAGAAGCTTCATATTAGAGCATGACTGCTGAGGAGTTTTGAAGTTAACTGGAGCAAGTGAGAAAATCTTAGGTGCTATTTACCCAGTCGGTCCTTTGCACAAGCAGAGAGCAGGGTGTGGCAGCCAGGGCTGAGACTTTTTCCTTTTCCTGGAAACATCTATCTGGGGGAGCTGCAAGGAAAACTCTGCGGAAGGAGCAGAGCAAATCTGGCTGGGAATGGTTTTTATTGAACACGCGGAGGAACGGAAGACCAAGCACCAAGGGCCTGAGAGGCTGCCCTGACAATGTGAGCCTGAGGGTGAGTTTTCAGGACTCTGCTCACAGCCCAGGGCTGCAGCTCCACGTGTGGCTTCACTGCATGTGTCAGGAGTTCTCAGTCCTCGAGCTGAGACTTGGAAGCACTTGGATCTCCAGCGTTTGGATCTGGATTTGCTGATCTCCAGTTGAAAGTGGTTCCCAGAGGTCCACCGATGCCGGGAGATGAGGATTTCTTTCCCTTCCTCTGGACAGGAAGCTTCGAGGGGGGGGTCACCTCCTTGTTACTCAGCTGGGAGATAAACAGGATCCAGCTATGGTATTTCACAGTGCCTTTTCTTCCTGAAATATAGTTTTCTTTTTCAGTGCAGTCCCCCTGCCACTTACTATGTAGCTTATTTAATCTAAGAAAACAATAGTTTGTAAATGACATTTGTGGTTAACTTTTGCTTGTACGTCATAAAGGGAAATATCCCATAATTGTTATGGTCCCCTAGTAAATTCACTATTATTACCTAGTTATTTTGGCTGTATGAATTACACCATATTTAGGGTCCCAGTTCAATAAAAGGACATCTGGTTCCTGTGCTGTGAGAACCTATTAAAGATTGAGGAAACCATGCAAATAGATTTATATGGTCTTTTGTTGGATTTTACAGTGTTTAATTGGCCTTTCTATTGAGGGTAACCATGACAAACTTCAGATTCCAGGAGTAGCTACTACAAGCAATGGTCTTTTAGTTATTACAGAGTTAATTTCTGTCATTCTTCTGCTACTACAGGTTTTAAAGGTCTCACATGTTGGAGTCTCTTCCACTTCCTTTGGGAGAATATTCTACAGCCCCAGAGATCTCAGTGTCAGGAAGTCTTGGACCACAATTTATGTAACTTCATATGTTTCATATGGATTCCTCCTTGGCCTCAGCAAAATATGCCATAGGGCTTCATCAGGGATTAAAAAACCCCCCAAAACTAAAAACTTGATCATGAGTGACATCGAGAATACTTTCTATGTAGTCTATGAGGATGGCTTATTAAAAAAAAATGTTGAAAATAGGTTGAAGTGATATTTTTTGGGGTTAGGATTCAGCAGCTGGAATAAGCAGCAATTCCGCTCTGGGAAACAAGTTTACCTGGAGTAGTACAATAGCTGAAATAGTTTTGTTTGCTCTCCATTTACAGTCTCCCAGCCAAGCAGGCTCTGTAGTGCTACCACAATTTTCTTCAACCAACCATCACTTGCAAAGCAGATTTATCCCCCCCCCCCCATTTTATTTTAATCTACTTATTCCCCCACCTTCAGAATTTTGAGTACTGAGCATGTCTTTTTTCTGCGTATTTACAGCAAATTTAGGCCTACTCCTCATTCAGGTCAAGATATTGAGTGCTTGTCCCCTACCAGAAGTGCGTGGGCTTGTTTGAACTGCTGCCAATGCCTGGGAAATTGCGTGTGGTCTTGTGTGAGATGTGAAATCCACGCTGGAGCCCAGAACTAGCACTTGTGTGTTATAAATGGGAGAAGACCAGTGTTTCTTAGGCTCTGATCTGCTGTTGGAAGTTTCTCTTTAAAATTACTGCAACTGTTTGACTCAGTTCTCTTCCCTTCCTTCCTCCCAAGTACATCTTTAATGAGGATCTGACTAATTTAGTGTATCTCTGTTCCTAAAGTGAGAAGGCAAAAGTTTGGCTTTACTTATTAAGATATTTGTCTAAGATGGTTCTGGATCATTTTCTTGTTGGTATGATGAAGACTTTTTTTAGCTTTAGGCTCTCTCAGCTGTTATTAAAGTGTGAAATGATAAACTCCTTTTATCTGAAAAGATGTTTGAGACTTAATCGCACAACGTACCGAGATAACGAGTATTTCTGCTAACCAGTTTTAAGAAGTGAAAGCTGAAACTTTTTATGACATTCTCTGTCTTCCTGCAAGAAGAAAAACTTCAGAGGAAACTTTATCAGAAAGTAGAATTAGAATGCATGAAGGGTGCCAAGAGCTGAGTTTTCTACTGTAGATGAGGGCAAAACAGGAGTAATGTCCATAAGATTGTCTCTTTGGGACCACTGGTTTCCTTGGGGCTGCCTTCCAGGGGCATGGACTACGCTATACACTCAGGAAGATGAAAAAAACGTCCCTTTTGTCCTCTGAAAACAACTCTTCAGACCATGTGCCTCTGACTTTTGGCTGTGCTAGTGCCCAAAGCATAGTTTCTTTGTGCACATTTTTCCCTGTGTAGCCTGAAAACATAGTTATTTGAGCATTTTTTTTTTTGTGGGGGAGGCAGTGCCTGTGTGAATTTGGACCACTTTGGCAGTGTGTGAAGGCACATTCCGCTTCCAGCTACTACAGGCAGAGTGCTGGGAGTGGGAATGGCGGGGAAGAGACTCCAAGAGGGAAAGTTTTCTAGGGAATACATCTTCCTGCAGAAGAAAGACAGATGAGCGGGGCTCCAGCAGCAGATTGCCCAGGATCCAGTCTGGGTGTGTGGCTGTGGGAGAGGGAAACCAGGGGCAGGAAAAGCAGCTCCTGCCTGGGAATTGTGCCACCAGGAGCAGCTGCTCGTCCCGCCTGTCCTCCAGCTCTGTGGTGTTCCTGCCAGGGGAGGGAGAGGGGGAGCATCCAACATATGCCACGTTCCTGGTTTCAGTGCCTCCCACGAGCTGCATTCCATGGCAACACAGAAGTGCTTGGCTCCTCTCTGTGTGGTGCAGTGGCAGGGATGATGGAAATGACAGTACTGGGGAGGACTGGACCAAAAAAAACCCCACCCAGACGTGATTTGGCTAAAATGTAAATGTCTTGCAAAACCATCGACCTGTTTCCTGCCCTCCAGCTCCCCAAATATGTCTGGAATTAAATGTTTCCTTTCAGGGACAGGAGTTGGAAGGTTTTTGCAAATCCAAATCCTTATTTGGGTGAAAGGAATGGGTAATAAAAATTGGAGTGAAATTCCCCATTAAAATCAGCACGTAAGATTTGTCTTTGTGATAGTGTTGCCATTGTCTTTAAATTCAAACCAACAACTTTGAAGCATCCAACTTTAGCTGAAGTCTGAGCCCTTTACAGTCACCTTCTGTTTCATACACAAGAAATAAAAGGTAATACTAGATTTGCTTTCTTGGGTGGGGTTGTTGTGGGCTTTTTTAAGTTTGTGTAAAATGTACAGGTATGCTTGACAGAATAAAACAAAAAATGATCCTTAGCAAGGCAATATGCTTGGGGTCACAACATCTGTCTTTAATGTAAATTGGACCATCTTCAGGCATTTTCTTATGTGCTGTGTTTGCACATTTTTGTTTATTATTGTCAGATGAGCTGCCTTTATAAAAAGGACATGATCTATTAACTATTTACATACACACATCTGTCTTGTATGGAAATCTACTGGCACAGGGAAATGTGTCCTAGCAGCAAACTGCTGCTCCCGTGAACTGCAAAGGCAGCTCTTTACAGCTCTCACAGGCAAGGCTGGCTCAGCTGTCTCAGTCTCACACACACGTTCTCCTCGGCTGTAGCTGCAGTCTTCACTCTTTCTAGGAGAATATTTAGATTAGGATGCTCAAAAAATGAAGCAGAGTTAAATTTTCGAATGAAATAAGTCCTGAGCAGATGCAGCTGTGTTAGACTGGTTCAGCAATTCTGGGTTTGGAGTCCAATAGCTGCAAGAGACTCTTACATGTCTCTTTTTCCTTTGAGTAGGTTTCTAGCCCTGAGTGTGTTTTTCAGGCTTTTCATTGCAACAACACAACCAAGAGAAATTTGAAAAGAAAAACGACTTGTGTTTTCAGCTGAGCTCAGGGTTTCAGGTCGGTCTGTCTTGTTCTTCATGAACGCTAGGGTTTGACAGTAGTAGGGAAGCTGAAGTGCAGAACCTGAAAATCAGTGGTAGATGATTTCTTCAGGTAATGTGCTTGTGACTGCATTCTGATCATTTCATGCATAGATATGTACACCCAGTGGGCAAGAAACATTGTGTCTGTTGGAGAAGAACAACGAGGGGCGCAGACTGGAAGGAAACAAAAGGGTCTTGCTGATGTTCGGGGTGAAAGCAGCGGCACATCTGTTGGTGAGCTGTGTGGGAACAGGACGAGGAGCAAGGCAATAGGGCTCCAACTTCAGCCCCCTCCCTCAGCACCACAATCCAGAGCTGCCAGCCAGGATCCAAATCCATCCTTGCAACTTCCCTCATGTTCAGCAGCTACAGAGAGTAGTTTGCTGATATGTTACTTTGTCACACTTTTTGTCTCCTTCCCGATCTCTCCAGAAAGGGGTGTAGCTGTGCCTTCTCAAAACCACAAATATAAAACTAGTCCATCTTTTCCCCAAGTGATTTTTTTTTTCCCTTGGAGAAGTCTGTTTGACGTTCACACCTCCCCTTTCTTGTCGCTGTTTTCTAGCAAGATGCTCGGATTCTCCTCATTTCTATGTGGCTTTTACCAAAGAGACCTTTAAGAGAGAAAACAATTATATTATGGGCAGCTATTTTTTGTGGCTTACAGGCCAAGTTCATGTCGAGTTTGTACAACTTCCTTGGGTTTTTTTCTGTGTAGGTGGGTGTGTTTTTTTGGTGTCTGTTTTCTAGGGTTTCTTTTGTGTGTGTGTGTTTTAAAGTCAAGCTTACATTTGTCATAATAGCATGGATCATGTTTGCTGTTTTTTTTTTCCTTTCCTTCCATTGTTCCTACTTAGCTGATAATCTCAGCTTTGGAACCTTTCTGAATAGAAATTTGGCAGATACCTTCAGCCAGAGCAAAATTGAAAAAAATATGGTGATAAAACCTGCTCATGTTTTTAAGCAGTGTTTCCAATCCATAGACTAAAAATTTGACATTTTAGGTGTTTAGGGTTGTTTATATCAAGTGATATTTTTATTCCAGATGATTATGTGACATCTTTAAAATGAGAGGTCATTTTGGTGAAGATATGCTAGTTGTGCACTTAAGGATTAACACTCTTTACAGATGATATAATGAAGGTTTTTATGGTGTGGGACTTAAATTCCTGGGATGAACCAGTGTAGGGTGAGTCACATTTATGACTACACACATATCCTAGCTAATGAGTTATGAGTTAGATTTCTATGACTAGTGCATCTATCAAAAAGCCAGGTGTAACAGGCAATAGTGATATTTGTAGCATATTGATCAAGAGTCTTTTTTTTTTTCATTTTTTTAATTGAAAAGCTATAGAACTGTAAAAACTTTTTTTTTTTTTTTTTTTTTTTTTTTAACTAGGGAAGAAACCAGCGTGAAATGAGATCTCTTTTCATCCTTTGTCACCATTTCATGCCATTTCTGGTTCGTGGCTATTTATCGTATAATGGTTTGGGCTGGAAGGGAGCTTAGAGATCATCCAGTTTCAGCCACCCCCTGCCATGGGCAGGGACCCCTCCCATTATCCCAGGTTGCTCCAAGCCCCTTCCAACCTGGTCTTGGACACTTCCAGGGATGAGGCAGCCACAGCTTCTCTGGGCAGCCTGTGCCAGGGCCTCCCCACCCTCCCAGGGAAGAATTTCTTCCTAACATCTAATTGAAAGCTACTCTGCTTCAGTTTAAACCCCTTGTCCTGTTGCCACCTGGGCCCAGGTTAGATCAGACACTGTATATTCTGCGTTAAGTGTTTCAGGCTCTCAAAATGTGCCCCAGTCCCTTGCACTGCCTGGTAATCTCAGATCCTCCTTTGGATGTAGAATTCCATGGGTTTCCACTGATGCTTCCATAGGTTTGGAGCAGCTTGCACAGACCTACCTGCAGCCAGTTTTGAAATTACTAACCCTGTTTTCTTGTCCTTGCTTCCAGCAATAACTAAAATGCTGCCAACAGGAAATTCTGCCTTCTTCATCTCCTGTCTTTTCTTGTTTCTTGGTAGCCTGAAAGCGAAATTCAGATAATGATATATTGATTTCTGTGTCAGGCTATCAATTCACATGTGCTTTATTTCCTATTAAAAAACCAAATATACAATATCTAATTATGTGATACATTTTGGAAGCGAGATTAAAAATATTTTTAAAAAATCAATTGGATTTAGGTCTGTACATTTTTTTTAAATGTGGATTGAATGCAGCTGGCTCTGTCTGTGCTTTTTTGGCTTGCTATCACCCTTTAGAATATCACTGTTCTAAAGCTGAATAAATATCTAACAACCAAGAGATAATAAAAATGTTATTTAATACTGTATTCCCAGTGGCTTAGGAAAGGTTACAAACCCTGGTATCTGGTTAGTGGTCCCAGTGGTTTTCTAGCAAGTTATTTAACTATCCATTTATTCATTTAACTTATCGTGGTTAATGAGAGCTAAAATGCAGGCACAGGATTCGGGTTCCCAGAAAAACAGACATAAATTATGACCAGGTTTAAAGAGCGTGACATATCAAGTGATCATCCCAGTAACCACCAGGAATTTGGTACATATGAAGGGCAATTCCAAAGGCAGGGGGTGTTGTAGGGTAATTCTGTGTGGCATTCTTACTGCCTGATACAAGTTACAGAACTGCAGGCACCTCCATGTGGTTATTGGCAAAAAAAATATAAAAAATTCCTTATTTATGTTCTGTTAGCCCAGATCAAAGCTAGTTCACAAATACTTTGTATATGGAACATCTTTCCTAAATCTTAATATAATTCTGTCCACTATTTGTCAGGCTTTGAGGTCCAGATGGCTCGGTCTCATATTTATGCTGAAGGAAAGGGCACTAATCTATCTTAATATTCTTGTACCAATCATCAAAAATGTTGTATGGTCTTGGGGCTGGTTCCTCCGAGAACTTAGATGTGCTAATAGGTGTTTGTCAAACTGAGGTCCTCGTGGACTTGGAGCCTCAAGGAGGTGGTTGACTCAATGTTTGTTCTGCAAGGCATAGAGGGATGCAAAGGTTTATATAAGATTATGGTACAGAATTATGAGCTAGTTGATTAAATGAGTGCTGAAGTGTTCAACTCCTTGAAGACCAACTTAGTCTAGGTATATGAAAAGAAGCATTCTTAATGTAAGTCATTATAGTTTTGGAACTGTAACCAAATATAACCATTTTCATAGGAGTTGGAGGATAAAATGGAAAGTGAAAATTAAACAGGAAAAAATGTACTGCTGTTTCAATCATGCTGAGTTATTGTAGTCATGTAAGAACACTTAGAAAAGCATGAAGTAATATTACAGAGACTTGGCATTGCAACTCTCTGGCAAGCAAAATGATGCAGTATTATAAAAGTTAATATTTCTTGACACATGCTGACATTTTAGTTAAAGCTTCTAAATTATTTTAGACTTTAATGGAGAATGCACATACTTTTTGCTGCATTTCTGGTAACCTTTTCAAGTTATTTGGTGCAGAGCTTTATTTGACTGTGATCTGCCCTAGATACTTGGGAATTTTAAGCTTTGCTTAGGCAGCTGTTGATTCTGTGTAGAGGTTGAGTGGGAAGCTCTCTGGTTTGGTGTCAGTCTTCTGCATGTTTCCTTTTCTCCTATTCCTACTCAGGGTGTGATGAACTCCATTTCATACAGGAGGACACCCTGTGTGTAGGGTTTTTTTGGTGATACCAAAGGATACAAACAGAAGGTAACTGATCCTCCCAACCTTCACATTTGCTTCTGCTCTACCCTTCAGTCTGCCTGCACTGCTTTTCAGACTCTGGTTAGAGGTAATGTCCTTAATCCAAAGGGAGATGTCTTCCAAAATAAGTCACTTAACAACCTGGTGGTATTAAGAGTGGTTTACTCTGAGCCTGATAAAGAAGGATTTGAAAATTAATGGAAACTAATACTCTGCTGTGCTTTGCCTGGAAGCTGAACTGGCATCTAATATTGCCACAGTAGTCCCTGTTCTAGAGTGTGTGCCCCAGTTTCAGTATTTCATTGATTGGAGATAAAACCTTCATCTTGGGACATGATTCCAGTCCCTTTAAATTGCTGAAATGTCATTGTAGGGGGAGTGATTGTGCTGAGCTCTGGAGAGAACGCAGAAGCTGCTTCAGGAAGCACAAGGAGGTTGTCCCTGCTTTGCTGTTTCCAAGTTGAATTGCAAGATGTCAGTGATGTGCTTGGATGTAATAACAACTTCTGGTTGGTTATCTTGGTGCTGTCAGGTTTAAGCCTGATTTTAGCAGGATGTTACAAAGGTACCTGAAGGATCCTGATGGCACCCCAGTGGGTTGTGCATTAAAATGCAAGTGGTCAGTAGAGTCTGTGTGGCCATGGCCAGGCTAATTCCTCCTGGATACACCTCAGACATCTGTGTGCACACAGTTCTGGTAGTCAGAGTGCAACCAGACAGGCAGCCAACCTGTGATATCCCCTCTGGGCCTCTAGAGGGAGAAAGGAGAAAGACTCACCAACGAGCTCAGAGTGGCCTATTTCAAATGAAATAGGACACAATAATCTACTTCCTTCCCTTGCACTCACTGCCTGTGTATTAAAAATAACCAAGATACCCAGAAGAGAAGGTGGCCAACCACCCAGAGAGCATCCTTGCACTGCTTTCGCCCTCCTAGTCTTCTGAGAAGTTTCCATCTCAAAGGAGAGAGAAATTAAGCCTGGCTTCAGGAAAAGAGGAAGGTTTTTGTGCTTTGCGTGGGGGGAGGGTGTGTTAGATGATGTGCAGTGTGTGTTTGCACTGGTAAGTAGAGAATGCAATTCCAGTAGCTGCATTTGGGAGGGCCAATGTGCCCGTGGCAGAGTTCTGGCACTTGAATCCTGCTGGCCAAAGAGGCAGTCTGTGCAGATTAATTTTAGAGGATGTACTACTGCCGTTTTCTGGGATTTGAGGTGAGGGTTGAATTAAGTGTGAAATAAACAGGCTGAGCCAAGTCCCATAAATTGTTTCATTAAGGTCACCACTCACTGTCTGGTGGATAAAGCCAACCATCTTACTAGTTTGGGGGATGAAGTGCTGCTGAACTTGCTGTAGGAACTGCTTGCTGAGAAATTGGAGAGGTGGGAATGACATGTCACAGAAACGTTCAAATAATATGATCTAGGCTGCATTTTACCCTTACAGCTGCCTCTGTAGATTTGCTCTGCTTGTTCTGATTTCTAAACACTCTCTTGCAATGTCTTGGGTGGAGCTGGCTGTGATCTATTGCTTGGTGCTTCATGATCACCTAACGAGAAGCTCTACTAAAATGCCTCAACGCATGTGACAGATTTAGAAAACATCTTTGAAGATGTTAATGGAAGTTCAAATCTTTGTGGTGCAGTGTACATACTTCAGCTACGTCAGTTATGTGAGATAGTAAGTATTAAAGCCAGTTATTTACATCCATGTGAGCTCATCCAGTCTTCTCTCCTTCAGCAGCACTGCAGGAACACAGCAAAGAGGAAGTTTGGGTTGTGTTTTTTTTTTTTTTTTTTTGAATGATTTCTGTATTAGGCTGCTTTGTTTCCTGAGCCATAAAATGAGCTGAGCCACACACACAGTTGCTGCTGGGAGGTCTCTGCTCTTGTACTGCTGGTTTGCTGGACACCAGCATCTGCCCACCTGTTCTCACTCAAACCAAAGAATCCAAAAAGAACTTCAGACCATAAAAACGCCTTACAAACAACCACCCTGTTCCGTCCAGCCACACAGTCGTTCTCAAGCTGCTTCCCTGGAATATGCCTGGCCAGGAATAATGGGAAAGGGTGGGTGGGTAGGAGACTCAACACCCTGCAGACCTTCCTTATAAATCACTTCTAGAAAAACTGTGCTGCAGATCTTTCACCTGGGGTGGGGATTCACAAGGCACTCTACATTCTTACCTGTTTCTAGTTACATTGCAGATGTTTTCTGATGGAAATCTTCCTGTCTTCAGATGTGATTGCATCTCCAGTTATTCTCTACTTATTTCACCTTACTTCACTAGAAAAAAATGTGTCTTCTCTATTCTCTTATTAGAAGACCTGGCTCCAGTATTGTGAAGGTTTGGGTTTTTTTATGTTTACTTTTTTAGTGAAGTCTGGCCATTAGGTTAGGGTTTTTAGTAAAGTTAGTTAAATATTTTCTGAAACATATGTAAGATACAGTTAGTAATATATTTTGCTGTTTTATTTTTGACAACAGGCAGATGATTACCTTGAAAAATATTAACAGATTTTAATCTAAATAAGTATCTAAATTATAGTAGTTGAGTTGTAAAGAAAAAAACAAATTCAGCTACTCCTTTTTTGCATGTGCCAATTAGCTAAGTGTTAATAAATCTCCTGTATAAATGAAAATGAGAAGACTCAACTCTGGTAAGATGATGTTGCTCATTAGCAAGAAGGAAAACCTCCTATTGCTATTGCAGGAGAAAAAATGTTGTTCTGCCCTTGTGTGCAGTGGTGTCTCCCATAAGCTGAGTCTCCTTTACCTCCACTGCATCCATCAGTGCTCCCTGGAAACACCACACCTGCTGTAGATGCACCCCAAAGAACGTGTGTGTGTGTGTCTGAGTGTTTGTCTAAGATTTATTAAGTTCCACAGGTTTATGATTCCCTTGAAAGCGAAAAATGTAGATCCCACTCTGTGTGGGATGCAGCCCAAAATTTAATAACAACTTTGTGAGGATAAACACCAGTTTATCCTGTTAATCTCTCAATATTCTGGAAACCCCACTGCAAGGAAAACATGGCTCTGCCTAGCAAACATTGGGAATTTCTGCACAGACCAGCAGTTGTCTCTGGGAGCAGAATCATATCAGGCTGGAAGCACTGCCTGCTTTGTCAAGCCACTTCAAAGGACGTGGGACTGTAAACATGTGAATATCCCTAGGACTGCTTTACAACTTTGTATGGGAATGTTATTTGTCTATCTCTAGTCATATTCCCCATGTCCAGTTTAGTATAAGGGGGGTTTTATTATTATTTTTGGTTGTTCCCCCCCTCCCCTCCCCACTGAATTGGCTCAACTCCTGTTCAGGGACTTTGTTCAGGTGCAACTTCCCAACTAAGAATTAATTTTTTTCTTCTATTTTGTTGTGCTTGGATACAGTAAATGAGTATTTCACTATATCAGATGACACTATCTGCATGTTTAATACCAGTAGTAAGCCTCATAGGTCACCTTTAAAAGAGCTTACTTGCTGTATGGTTACTTGATGATTTCAGGCAGAGAGTGGTTTCATCTATATTTTCAAGCCAAAACCTTTTAATTTGCTTTTTATTGTCCATATCAGTATATAATTTTGCAAGAACTCTGATTATACGTACCCTTAGCATAAATGCTAGTGTTTTAAATACCAATCCTATGAATAATTGTCCCCTGAGGTTGAGTACATCTCACTTTCCCCTGGAGCACAGGGAAAGCTCATATCGGAGAGAGTGGCCCTCGGCATGTTTTCATCTCTGACTAATGAACCTTGGAGATAAGGGCAGCTCCAGGAGTGCAGAGACAGAGCAAACTGCTCAGAGCTGAGTCCAGGCACAGAAATAACAGGGATTTGCCTTTGGCAGTGGAAGCCTGTGAGGAGATTTTGGGCAGGGCAATAAAAAGCAGTGGCTGCTGTTTTGCTGGTGGCAATGGAGGGGCTATCTATGGCCCTCTGGGTGCTCTGAGGGGTGACGGCTCCCTGGGGTCTTTGTGGCCTTTTCCTCCTTTTCTTTAAGCTCTGATTCTTTATTTTTGTGCCTTTTTTTCCCCTTGGTGCTTGCCTCTGCCCTGTGCAGCTTCTTTACCTGCGGGAAAAGTTTAGTTTGGCTTATGCTCGTGGGGCCACTGTGGTGCAAAACCATCTGTAGAGTGTAGCCGGTAAGGGCTGTTGGCAGGAAAGTGAGGGAGAAATAACCACTGTAGCTGCAAAATAAGGAGGTTGTAGAGTCAAGATAAATTCCTTTATGACTCTGATTAATAGCAAAACCCTGCAAAATTTGCACACTAAATTGCATTTACCTATAGGGAAGATGGACAGTGGAGTCTCTAATGCTCGTAGACAAAGGGCATAACTTGGATGTTATCTCTGTGATAACAAACGTATTTCACCAAAATGAATTGTATTTAAAGAGCAAACAAACAAACTGAAATACCCAACTTGCTAGCATGTTTAAAATTTCAGGGTCTTGAAGGGCCAGCTCTATCATGTGAAAGTATCAGCTCTGAAAATGTCACCCTGAAAATTTGTTAGCAGGTGGTGTGATTTTTGAGGAGTAAGTATAAGCTCATGTAGTGTTTAAAAATGGAGGTATCTGTTGTGGCAAGCTATTCACTTAAAAAAAAAAAAATTCCAAACAAACAAAAAGCCCCACTACCCCTGCTACTTTCCCCTCAAAAAAAGAGAAACAGAACACACCACCACACCAAACCATCCTCCCAAAAAAACCCTAAACCAATCCCACCCTAAAACTCAAACCAAACGAAAAAATCCCCTCTACTTCTGTCCCAAACCAAACCAAAACAAATTCACTTTTAAATCTCGTGCTCTTGGTTGTGTCAGTGTAATCATAAAGTATCTCCAAGCATACAGCTGCTGAGAGAAGGAACAGTGTTTTTTGGTGTCTGCTTCAGAATTGTGGAAAAATTGCAGGATGTGAGACCAGTTTTGGGGTTTTTTTTAGCTGTGCTTTGTTGATAGATATTTTAGCTGACTTTCCACCCAAGTTTTCCAAGCCTGGTGGCGAGTTCTGTCTGAGTGTACGACCGTGAGCTGTTGAGCAGCCCTAGAAACCAGCTGGAGTCCTTCTGGGCGTGCAACTCTGTGTGTAGTGCTGAACCACGTTGTTAGATGCTGTTCCTGGAGAGAGGGGCATTAAAAGGGACGGTTCTGGGGAGGCAAGGAGGGAATGCTTCTCTCCCAAGCAAATGTGAGGTGGAAAGGGACCATTTCTGGCCGAATGGCTCTCCTTGCAGGGTCCACGTGCTCAGTAGTTCCCTGTCGCTCGTGGTATCTGTGCCCAGGGATGTTCAGCTTTGCTCTCACTCCTCTCCTTCACGCATCTTTACAAGCACATCCTTTTGATCAGCTTCACTGACCGAGGGGGTTAGAAAAAAGAGGATTTCCTTGTCTTTAAGGATTTTTTTTAGGGCTTCAAAGCTGGATGAGATGTGTTCTCTGGCTCGTTTTGTAAAGGTACTGGGTAGGGAGAGCGGGTGTTGGGGAGGGTAAAACGTTGCGATCACAGCCCGGAGTTTTGTAGTCAGAAACTGCAGCCTGGGTTGGTCTCCCTGAGCCTTCCAGGTCAGGGGCTGGAAGCTGAAGTGCAGGAAGGACCTTCCCTGTGCCCGTGTTTTCATGTGCACTGCACAGGGGGGCAGGGGGCTGTCTCCAGCGAGGGGGGTTTGTCTGCAGCAGCGGTGGGTGGGCAGGAGGAGCCCAGCACTGCAGCCCTTAGGGGGAGGTATTAAGCTTGTTAAGTGAACCCATTTTCTGTTTCCAGCCTCAGAAATGCATTAAACTACTTTAATAAATAAATAAATACGTAAAATTACAAAGGCCGGATAATATGCCTAGAGTGTAACATATGGTGTTTTTCCAATGCTAAGGAGTAAAAGCTTTATCAATAAAACTGTATGTAAATCCTCAGGCTAGACAACATTTTCTTCAAATGCTCTTTCCGTTCTAAAATGTCACAAAATTCTGGATTTTCTGTTAAAAACAGCAGCACAGCCATTCCTCCCCCCCACCAAACAACAACAAAAAATTTCCTTAAGGACCCCCAAACAGCACTGAAAAAAAGTTGGTACTTTCAGACATCAACTTTCCTATTGATATTTTATGGGGAAAGAAGGACTGAACTTGAGCCAAGTTTTAAATGTCTACAATAAACTGCTACCTCTTGCCCTGCTGACCTTCTTTCTTGAAAACAAAAGACCCTACAAAAACTCTTTACTGGGTTTCATTAGTTCTTGAACTGGATATTGATCCTGCACCAATTTCACCTCAGTCAATTTGACTAACTTGAGCAGAATTGCTCTTGATTGAGAGCAATGGAGAGCTGGAGACCGGAGCCATCACCAGTGAGTTAAGTATAATTACTCATTCTCTTCTCAGTGGTCTGCAGTTAATGTCCAAGTTAATCTGCTACGTGGCTTGCCTATTATTTTTACTTTGTTCTTTTTTCATTCTGTGTTTTAAGATGAGTTAAAGCAGTAAAGTAATTTCCTCGTGTATTTCATAGTAAAGATGGATGTGGCCATTTTAGCCAACTCTATATACCTTGGCATGAAGGGTTCTCAGGACACTGAAATTAAGATATTTTTCAAGTGTATGTGTATTTTCTGGACAAACCCACTGCTGCAAGGAGGGAGTCCCAGTTCATACTCAAAGAAGTTATTTTTTGAGTTGATTATTTTGCTCAGAGGAGTCTAAAGTTTTTCCAGCCAGAATTTGTTTCATTACTATACAGTGTGATGTGTGAGTAGGTGATAATCTGATACTCGTGATTTCCTTCTGACTGGTCAAGCATTCTTTGTTTGCTGTTATTAGAAAGGTGAAAATGTGGAGCAGCCTTGGGAAGATAACTCAAATGCTGAACTCTGTGAACATCTTTCCACACTTGTCTAAGACTTGGGTTTCCATTAATTATTTTTCTAGACAGCAAGTTGCTGTCAGAAGTTATTCATGAGGGAAAACTTTGTTTTTAGAATAATAGGGGATAAAAGGTGTGGAATTTCAGCAAGTTGCCGCATATAGAATATTTGGCCGTGGAAAAATGTGATCTATTTTTTCAAGTTCATGTGAAATGCCAAAGATTGAACTGCAAATACAACCTCACACTTTCGTACTAATGAACAAACCCCACATATTTTGTAGGAGTCACTCCAAGGATTGGCTTGGCACCTGAAGTAAATACAAGGAAAAGCAGTAAGACAGCTCTTAACCTACTTATTGTCCTTTTCCCTGAGGTCCTTATTTGTTTTCACTGCCCCAGCTAGGAAAGTAGCACCATAATTATCATAAGTTCATCTAATATTGGGACTAGAAAGTGATCTAACAGTATTTAAAATGTCTTGCATGCTTGCCTTCAAAATAGCATTAAGAAATTCCTGTCAGATTCATGTGCTGTGGGGAGGAGGGATGAACTTTTTAAAGACTCATCTTCGTATCATAGGAATAAATAAGAAAAGAATGGTTTATTCTTTATGGATGGGGAGCTGCCACATTGGTCGTGTCTTTTAATTCTTTTCAGTGCTGAATGTCTGTTATATTTGCATTTGTGGTGAAGGGCTCCCTTCAGCTGACCTGTGAACGTGCAGATGTAAACTGGGGTGGGAACCAGAGCCTTGCAGGGCCTTTTGTGCCCTGGCAACACACTGCTCTGTTCTGTAAATAGCCTCAGTTCTTTGGGGGTAGTGTTTCTCACATTTTGTGAAGCAAAGTGAACTCCTAGCTATTATTTACGTGAGGCGTGTATTTTTCCTCGCTGGAATACCCTCTCCCTGCTTTTCTGAAGTTTCCCAGGGATCCACTCTCACTGGTAGCAGCAGAACTGCCAGTACAAGAAAGAGTGTTGGACCCGTTGCATCTTTTGTGAGCAGGTTGTGGTGACACAACTTTGCACCCTTATTTTGACCATTGTTACAGTGATGCCTTTTGGAAATGGCCTTGTAGTGATCACACTCTGTGGGAATGTGCAGGAATGGGAAGTTATGACAGACAACACTGTGTCGGTCTCTTCTCCAGAGGAACCCAACAACAGGACAAGAGGAAATGTTGTCCCAGGTCGCCCCAGGAGAGGCTTAGATTGGTTATAAGGAAAAATTTCTCGACTTAAAAAGCTTGCCAAGCCCTAGAACAGGCTGCCCAGGGAAAGGATTGTGTCACCATCCCTGGAGGTGTTTAAAAGATGTGGCACCTGGGGACGTGGTTTAGTGGTGGCCTTGGCGGTGTTGGGTTAACGGTTGCACCTGATGATCTTAAAAGTCTTTTCCAACCTAGAGGGTTCTGTGACATTAAGACAGATAAAATTTCATGCTAAAAATTTATGAAGGACTGGAAAAATGAAAGCTCAGCAAGACCAGGCTTTCAACCCTGATCCAGCCTTGTGCCTCCACTAAAAGAATGACCATTCAAAAATGGGGATATAAAAGAAATAGGGTCTGTGATGTCTTTTTTATTAACTCTTAGTATCTAAATGTTGAGGGTATACTTGAGTCAGATTTTGAAGCTTTTCTTTTAAACAAGGGTGGCTAGAAGTGTAATAAATAAATAAACGAGTTTTCTGATTTTTGTTTTAATTTATTTTTAATTCCCAAGACCTGGGAATTTAAAAAAAAAACACCCTCTGTGCTGATGTCATGCTTCAGCAGCAATGGATATAGAACCAAAAGGTGAATATTTTTCTAATGCGAGGTGAGTTTCTGCTACATTTGAAGGTCTTGTGTTTGATTAGCAGAGCTGAATCTTTCCTTACAGTGTTTCTATTCACATTATGCTATACACATCCACCTGGAAACCTGATCCTAGCTGGAGATAATGAAGTTTGCTCTAGACTTCATTTGTTCTTTTAGGGCTTAAAATATACAAGGTGGAACCTATCTTAGTGCATTCAGACTTTGTTTTCTCCATAGGCATATCATGCATACCATGTCAGCTACTGTGTTTAAAATCCTCTGGATATACAGCCAGAAGAGAGTTTTATTTCTGTCAGTTGAGCAAAATTGTGATTAAAAAAAAAAATGTATTCCTTAGGTGTAATAAGTGGCAGAGGACATGAAGCCTTAACATTTGCAATTGCTGTCTGCTTTTGCAGTTAAATATTCTGGTAAAACTCACTGGGATCCGCCCAAAGCATGGTAAGAGGGCCAACAAATAAGAGAGAAAGAAAGACAGTATTTTATGA
Source organism: Myiotriccus ornatus (assembly GCA_036023395.1). NCBI lineage: Eukaryota > Metazoa > Chordata > Aves > Passeriformes > Tyrannidae > Myiotriccus > Myiotriccus ornatus. The sequence goes on from JAYRBT010000001.1 coordinate 2,497,779, forward strand.
CAGCAATTTGATCTAGCAGCACTTCTGTATTAAGATGCCATCCTTGCACTTGTATTCAGCAAGTCTTTTTTTTTAAAGGCTGAACAGCATGAGGCAGCTTTTACCCAAGAGGAGTACTAATTGGTGATTTGAGAGAAATGTTAAGTGTCTCCTCCATTCTTTGATCCTATTGTTCTGCTGCTGCAGTGAAAGCATGAGGAGGGATACCTGACAAAGGAGGAACCCACAGTTAGTAAACTCTTCACTGCTGGGATGTCTGTCAGGAAATTGGATCAATGAAAATTAATTCACTCCTATAATAGTAATTTCCTCACTTAATGTCTTCATTTAGCGTGAGGGTGCCTTCTCCCCTGCCTGCTTCAAGAGCAGTAAATCAGTTGAGCTCTCTGTTCAAGGCAATGCTACAGAAGTCCTTATATTCTCAGAATATTTTCCCTTTCCCTTTTGTTTTTCTGAGGCTGAAAGTGTCCCATAAGCTCAGAGAGAAGTTGCGATTCTGTGGCCCCATTTTGGCACATTTAAGATTTTTTTAAATTAGCCTCTTCTGCCTCAAACCCCAGAAGTTATTTTTTTATTTCCCTCGTACCATAAACTGTGCTTTTTTTTTTTTTAAGTCACTTCACTCTTCTACCGTTTTGCCCCATGTGGGACAGCAGGTTCATCCAGCAGGACTGGTGCCCTTTTTGTGAACACACAAGTAAAGAGAGGGAAAAGGGGATATTTCATGCTGGGATTCACCTGCTGAGCAGTGTCAGGACAGCTTATGCTGTCTAAGTCACTGTGACTGCCTTTCTTCTCCAGTCACTTCTTTGTTTGATGGCATGGCCATAATATCCAGGGGCTGGAATTGTGGTTTTATCGCCTGCTCAATGGGTATCTCTTCTTTCTGAAATCTTATGTGGGTGAACGGCCTTTTCCCTTAGTATAAACCAGGAGGGGACGATATCTGAGGCAACTGGATTGCTTTTAGGCGATAAATAGCATTCAAATGGCCTTGAGCCATGTTTTTCCTTCAGCTCTCCAACACTTTAGGAACTTTCCTGGAATGCTTTTGGATATTATTAAGGCTCAAGGAAGCTGACAGTGTTCAGGGAGGTAACTGTGCAGAATTTTTCCACGCCTGGTAATTTGTGCTATTTGTTGTACAAGCGCTCTCTGTAACTGGAAGTCAGGGAAAAAACCCAGACGCCCTAGGAAAATGTAACATCTAGATCATTTACAAATGCAGGTGCTGCTGGTTTGCAAAGGCTGTTTGGTAGCTTGGCCTCAAATGTTTTCTTCTGACCTAGTAAAAATTGGAAGGAGTATGATTAAGCGTTGACATTTCTGTTCCTCAATTACTGTTTTCTTCTCAGCTATCTCAGTGCAGCTCGCTCGATGTTATTTGGCTGTGCTGACCTATAGGGCTTTCTTAACCTTTGTGTAAACTCAGCTGCCACTCACAGGCTGGATATAATTACTCTTTGGTGCTGGAACAGACCTTTTCTCCAACTTTGAAGGCTGAAGGATTGCCTCAGGTATTTAGTTAACTGGCTGAACTTTTTTTTTTAATTGGTGCAAACTGTCTCTGACAATTCCTGTTTGCCTACCATGCAACAACTTTGCTATTTTAAGTTTATACGCTCATTCTGATTACATTCAGTGATATGTGGTATCAGTGTACGATCATCCAAGCAGGGCAAGATTCTGAGACATCCCTGGAGGCCATCGAGACAGAATGGAATAGTAATACACAAATTGGTATCAATTAATTTAAAACTTATAGGATGCACTGGCCAAGTTAATGCTTAAAATCGGATTATCTTTTAAATGCCACTGTAAAATTTTCTTCCTCTTACTATTCACATGAAAACCATATTAAGGAATTCTCTATTAATTTTGGACTTGCGTGATAAAACTGAAATAAGTAAATGTCACTAAGGCTTGTACGAGATACAAAATAATATCAATGTTCTTTTCCTTAAATAATGTGTAAATATTTCAGTTCTGTGGCTTTCTGTCCCAAAACTAAACGATGGTAAAGATTTGTTGATGAGTTCAAATGCACAGAATCCAGTAAGTTGCAGATTAGCAACTTTGTCCAGCTTGAGAAAGACTCCACAGACACTTATTAAAAATAAAAAAAGGCAAAGCCAAAAAAAAAAGAGATTAATTTTCATGCGGAGAGACTGATTTAATGATAATATTCTATTTTGGTTGCTTGACTTCTGTCATGTCAAATGATTTACCTTTCTCTGTTAGACATCCACAATAAAGTAGGATCTGTTGAGCTAATATAGGAGATCAGAATCATTTAGGCTGGAAAAGATCAACACTTCCATTCAACTTGGTGTCATCTGTGAAATTATTGAGGGTGCACTCAGTCCTCTGGTCCAGATCCTTCATAAATAGTTATTGAGACTTAGAGCTTTAGATGTCTAAAACATTCTTTTGCTGTATCTGCTTTGAATTGACTCATGCCATGCGTTTTTAGAAAACTCATTTTGCTTTTCTGAACAGTTAAACTCTCATTAGGAAGAATATGTTCCTATGGCTTTGGTATTCAGAAATAAGCAATATCTGAGTCATGCTTCTGTTCAGACAATCCATCATTCCCCTTAAGAGGAAGGGTGCACTTCTGTCTGTCCTAATAAGTGAATGGCTTGTGGCCCGCAGGATGAAAGGTATGATTTAAGTCACAGCTCATTCACAGACAAGTTCTGCTAAGGGGGCAAGTCCCCTAAGTGGTCTCTACTCATTTAATTTCCTTTCTGTGGGGTGGATTTGTGCACTCTGCTCTCTTCCCCCAGCTTTATTTAGTCCCTCTAGGTCCAGTTCTGCAACTGTTTACTGGCCATGTGTCCCCTTGCACAGCCAGACTGGTCGAATGGTGCTCTGAAGTGGGCTGAAATCTGGCTGGAAGGAGCCAAGGGACTGCACATCGATGTTGTCTGTCATTGTGGTCACTAATCCTCATGCAGTAACTTGAACAACTCCAGATTTCTTCTCTGTGAGGGCACTCCAGTAGCTCATGTGATTCTTGTCCAGAATCTCTAGGTTGTTTGCATAGTTCAAATTATCGTGATGGGCTGGCAAGGAATTGTATTCCTGACTTCAAACTGAGTGTTCCTGCATGTTAACTCATTGATGCACATCCCCACAGCAAGTGGCAGCTCTGTCACAGCTTTTCCTCACATAAACAATTGGTTTTTTTCATTCTGAAAGCTAAGCTTTTGGACAGGACAGCAAAAAGCAGAGACCCTGTAGGACTGTGTGATTTCCTCAGTATCTAAGAAGATTATCTTAACCCCAACTATCAAAACTGTTAGATGGACATTTAGTATTGCAAGGTTAGTCTCGACTTTTATGTTATTTGTGAGATATTTCTGTTTGTGTATTGTGTACACACACATATATATTTATACATATATAGTGTGTGTACACACAAACACACAGATGTTTACTTGGCAATATTTTTGCTACAAGAAGAGAGTAACTTCTTTTTTTTTGGTGAAAGTTGTCATGGACTGACTGACTATTCTGCTTTCTCTTGAGATGCAGGGGGAACAGTTTCAGATGCTGAATTACCTTCAGAAGTAGTACATGAATTTCAAGAGGATTAAAACCTCAATCAGAAGGAGCAGTTAAGCAGTTTTTGACAATACTTGGAAGAAAAAAAAAATCCGAACCTATAATCCCAACTGAAACTGCTGTAAGATTTCTATCAAACTAATATTTATCAGAAAATGCTTTCTTTCACTTGATATTTTGGCTAGCCTCACATATTCAAGTGCGTGTGAGTGCTTTAATACTTTGATCCATTTACAACTGTAGATGTCTTACAGTGCCTGAACTTTTTTTTCCTTCTGTAGATGTAGAAAAAAAAACCCAACCAAAAAAACCCCACAAAACCCCCCCAAAAAAAACTTGTTGAAAAAAATATAGTCAAAGAGAATGAAAGCAAGACTTAAATAAAAGAATGCATATAAAAAGTAGAAGAAACAAGATGACAAAAATGGTTTACATGTTGGTGATAGACTAGAGAAATGAAACTACTGCAGGACAGAATGGTTACAGAAACTAAGAATGCTTTTAAATCTGCTAAACTCTACATCATTGGCTCACCTTTGGCTGTAATAGTAGAAAGTATTTAATGGATGACTAATGAAGTGTTGGCTGTACCAGCCAATTCCTTCTGGAGAGTGCAGGGAAGGGTTTTGTGGTACAGCCATTGCATTTGGCTGTCTAGACAACACCCAGAAAATACTGTGTTTAGTGGCTTGATTTCTTTATTTTTAATTTGATTGTACTGTGAGTATTCTTGGAGCTTTATAGCATGATTTTCTTTTTTTTCCTCATCCACTGCATGCTCCCCATCCACTGAAGCAAAACTCCACCAATTTTGCTGTGATATCAAAGGCAGTGTATCTCATACCAGTAGTGTAGCTCAGACAAATATCAGGGCTCATTCACAGAGAGTAAGAAAAGGGGGGATGAGGAAGACTGGGAACGTGTACAAATGCCGTCTGAGGAATGTTTTGAAATGCAGGAGAATAAAGCTTTCTGGGGCTTTTCTTAAAGGCTGTTTCAGTAGCCCACAAATATGAGGCCTCTGTGCAGGCTGAACTTTCCCCATTAGCCCAGAGTTCATCCTTTAGTGTTAAGTGATAATGTAAGCATTGAAATCCGAAGGTTTCCACCATATGGGCACTCTCAGTGATCCAAACAGGTCCCTTAGTCCAGCAGTTCTGTGGTTATTGCTGCCCCATATGCAGGTACCCCCACTCTGCTGTCAGAGGCACTCGGTATTTCCTTGACAATACAGGATGAGATCTCCCTGGTAAAAGGAAGGTTTATTCTCGTCACCTGCTTTTTATATTCTCATCTCCATGCTTCCCTTCCCTGCCAGGCCCCTCATGCCTGAGTGGCGCTCTTCCCAGCGATTTACAAAGCCACTTCATGATTGCCCTCTGAAAACGGCTTTGTAAGTCCTGCAGTGTCGCTGACCAGACAAAGTGTTGGGCCATGAGTACCCACACATATTTTTTTCCCTTTGTAGCTGTTCTGAGGCTGGGGGGTTTTTTTTCCCTCTCGGATGAACAATGAGGATGTTGTGAGACTTGCCTGTTGGTTTTTGTCAGTGCAGCAGAAGGATGAATACCCCTGAACCAAGCTGTGTCTGAGAAGCCCATGTGCTGGATCTGGCCTTGCCAGTGGGCTCTGGCCCTGCCAGTTTAGTCTCTTGTGAGCTGCCAGGTGGCTGTGTGTGCCCTGGGTGATGCCTGCAGCAAAGAGGGGATACAGTGCATAGGGGGAACGTGGCTAGATGGACCAGGAGAACCACTCTGATGGTCTGGAGCTCTGTCCCAACCAGCCCCTGCTACCTGGCTGTGTTCTCACCTCATCTTTGTGCAGATCTGTGCAAAAAAGGAAGCTCTCTGCCACTCTTGTTTTAAAGGAATGCAAGCCCGGGGTGTTGAAATAAATAGTCAGTTGTGAGACTGGTTCTTCCACTGCTGCTGAGAAGCTGAACAAGGATATTGGCCACTGCTGTGAACGAAGCATAGAGTAAATCCAGCCTCCTGCAATGCTCTGTGCCATGGGTTGGGCAGCAGGAACTACCAAGGCCCTTGGCAAACTCATTCCCCCCGGTTAGTATGAGGCAGCTTGTGGGGAATTCTTGTTCCCCCAGATAAAATAGGGGGTACCAGTGATCTGTGACTGCACCAAATGCATCCAGTGAGGATAATGGGGCAAACCCACTTATCTGGAAGGCACAAAGGGGAGTTGAAAGTGATGTGGAGGACAGTGAAATTCCCCTTCAGGAGTGGCAGATAACAGGGAACGTTTCTCCAGAGCGTTCAGATGAGTTCCAAAAACCTTCCCCAGTCTGCTGTAAACTCAGTTTCTGGTGCAAAATCTTCCTCTGCCTAAAATTAGGCGTTAAAGCTGAGGGAGTATTTGCTGTTGTTCTCTGAGGCTGCCCTGGGGATGCAGGAGGTGGCAATACTTGTCCCAGGCCCCTGGGGAAGGAGGCAGAATTCCTGTGAGCTGGCCATGCAGACCAGCACCTGGAAAAGGGAAAATGGCAGATTTCATCCTCAAGTCCAACCCTATATGGCTTCGTAGGGGAACTACCTGATTCAGAGTGGAGTGTCTCAGTGCACCTGGTACCTTAGGGCTGGGGGAACAGGCTGTTCCTTCGGTAAACCAGAGCTGGGAGAGAGGCTTGAGGGGTCCAACAGTAACTGTGGCTCGGCTGGCATAGGAAAACAAGCCACAGCTCCGAGTTTCTTACCCTGCTCAGTCCTAGGTAGCAGGTGGTTCATTAACACCATGGCCCCAGGCACTCTGGGTAGGCTCTTCCCAAAGGAAAGCACGGCCCTAGCTCAGAAATTACCATTTCCAGAGTCTGGCCTGTTTCTGCACAGGCCACCAGAGGCCAGTGTTAGTTGCCCCATCTCTGAGTATCTCTGTCTCCTTTATTTGTTTCTGTAATGCCTGGGACGGAGGGGTCCTGGTTTGCACAGGCAAATCAGTATAAAACAGAACGGAGAATAATCCAGTCATAGTCCTTTGTTCTCTGAGATGTGATCTCTCAAGGCTGTGAGCAGACTACCAGGGCACCAATTTCCAAAAAAAAAAAAACACAAAAACAACCCTTTAAACAGTATGTATAAATTCAGGGCTCAGGAATATGAGGTGGCAGTAGCAGCCAGTTCTCTGAGGTATATTGTGTATCTGCCTAATGCATGCTTTTCTTTGTGAGCTGTGATCTCTCTCCCTTGATCCACAGTATTCCCTGCTGTGTGTGATAAGAGGTATTAAAAATAAGTGAGTATGATATAGCCCTTTTCCATTTTAAGAAGACTAATTGCTTCCTGATAATTTGATTCCAAGTGAACTGAATAAAAGCTTCTAGATTTCGAAGACATAGATATGAAAGCATGAAAGGATCACTTTCAACTGTTTTGCTTCATCTTGACCTAAAATATAGTTGGATTTAGTAAGTTCTTTTACCTAGCCCAGTGAGTGAAGGCTACAGCACAACACCCCTTCTAGGGAGAAAGTTCAGGCTTGCAGTCTTGATTAAAAAACTTGTGTTGGGGGATAATTTTTACCTCTCTTGAATAAAGTCTGAGTGTATCACTACTGGTTTTGAAATATGGGAAAGCTGGAGCCTTTTTTAAAAAAGTTGGGTAGCATGTTATTTGTATTTTTCTTTTTCAACCATGAAAAACTCCATCTGAACTCTCTTTGATCTGTCTAATATTTTTTATTTATGCTTGGGCTAGTTTGCAGGGCTCCTGAAAGTCATGTATAATCATCTCCAGATATGAAAGATGAATCAAGGCAACATCTCAATACCAGAGCTCTATTTAGGACTTGTAATGAAGCTGTTTTGAAGACCAAATAAAACTGAGTGATGCAGCAAAGGGACTTCTGTCAAGGTTCCCTGTCTGTGGCTTCAAGGCTGTTTTGGGGTGGTGGCCTCTGCAGGGTGGCTCTTGACCCTTCCCAGAGGTGTCTTTGCCTGTCTGGGATGCAGCCAGAGCTGGAAGTAGGGAGATATCTCCCCAGGCTGGATGGAACTGTGGGATTTCCCCTCAGATCTCTGTATGTGTGTGTGTCATTCCACTGCTGGGACCTTCCCTGTGTGCCAGCCCTGTCACTCTAATCCTGCCCCACTGTCCTGGATGAGCCTTGCATTAACCAGAAAAGAAATAAATAAAGGGGTGGCCCTTCCAAATCTGACGTGTGCAAAAAGAGAGGAGAAAGCCTGATGGAAGAGCAGGAACTTCCAGAAAACTGGCATTCATTTTCGAGCAGTTCATTGCTCACAGTCATTACATTAAAGATATTGATGCCATCACGAAGATCACCTTCAGTCTGTGCATCATACTTTCTTAGGGTATTGACAGGGAAACCTAATTGAGCAAGCATTAGAGGAAGGCATTAAGGGTGGAAGAAAGAGGAACTCTGTAGTACGTGGTGTGATTCACAAGGACTCCTCACCAGTCATTAATCCGTGGTGTGTCTGCAGTAGCATATCCATAATTAAATATGAGAGGGATGCACCAGTGCCAAAGGGATGCTGCTCACTGGCAGGATAAGAACCCACAATAATTATTATTTCAGTACTGCTTGTTTTCTTTTGATGTTCAGGTGCCACCCCAAAAGAAGTAAATCGTGAAGCTGTCTTGATAAATCTGATCCTGGATAGTGCGTATTCCACTCACCTGGTATGTAACTGGTTGAATTCTCAGCTTCAGGGATAAACCCACTCCTTTTCTCACACTTGATCTGTAACAGGTTAAAAGGTTTTGTGTGAAGTGTTTCTGCAAAACTTGCTCAGACTAGTGGGTTGAAAATGAGCGTAGTAGGACTCATAGTGAATTTTAATCAGCGCTTTCTATCTTTGTTCCGAAGAATTTGAAAGTCTTCTCGTACTGTCTCCTCAAGGTTCAGTTGCACAGATTTTTATACTTTTTTTGTGGTGAAATTTGAGCAGATGGTGATGGATTGCCAAAGGTTCCTTGTCCTGCACCTTCCACTTCTCTTGTCATTGTCATGTATGATTGCAACTGTAAACAGACCATCTTTACTTGGCCAAATGAATGCCTATATTTGGGGAGACAAATGTTCTTATGCTAGATTGGGGTGTGGTTTTCTTTTCTTCCCCTCCTAAATTTATTGGAAAAACTTTGACAGTACATCATGTTTAGTTTAACTTAAAAAAAAAATAATAAAAATCCAAACAACAAAATCAAACCGAAAAACAAATTACAGCTCTTAAAAGAATCCCAACATAACAACAAAGGCTACCCCTCAAAACCCCCAATACCAAAAACCCTTAAAAAAACCCCCAAGAATCCTAAAGCAAAGCTTCCCAAGCAATCTGTCCTCATTAACTGCCTCAATAATCTATCTGAAGGTGGCTGTAAATGAAGTGGAACTAAAACCTGTTTCAACATGTTTGGCAGGGAATAGGTCAACTCAATTGTGTAACTGCAATTCTTCATTTCTTATTAGTTTCTTCAGAAACAGGACACTTCTATTAACCGTTCTCCCATTCTTTCGTCTCTGTCTAGGTAATTTTATTTTGCTGTGCGTTTTGATGACTGTCTGCTGGAGTGTTTTCTGCGTGGGGCACCGCTTAGAGATAAAGAGGAACGTTGTACCATTTTCCTCCATAGCACAGCAAAGCTTCAGATGGCCATGCACAAATTCTCTGGGGTTGGGGGTGGGGGCAAAAAAAACATAAACTGGAACTTCTGGCTGTGCCTCTTGGGGAAAGGTGGGGGTGCAGCTCCCGGATTCCCCAGGGCTGGAGAGTCCCCTTGGGCAGTGAGGAGAGGCAGAAAGCCCCCAGTCAACCCCTGTGCACCAACCCACAGGCTTTTCCCCCCTGAGTGACAAGTCCCTCTCTGCCAGCTGCCATCAAATGTCTCTGAGGCTGAAGATGCCCGAGCTCATTTTGTGCAGCCTGCCTGCTCCAGAGAGCGGTGCTTGTACTTAGTGTGAGCTGTCCAGGAGCCTGACAAGCCTCTTCCCTGCAGCTTAGTGCAGGAAGGGGGGTATATTAGCATACAGTTGCTCTTTGTGCATGGAAAAAAACCCCCCATAATAATCCTCTTTTCAGCCCCAGCACTGTGCAAACATGGAGACCGAGGGGGTTTACTCTGTCGTTTATTTGCCTGAATAATTGCTATTGCTAATAATGGAAATAACATACTAGGTGACTGGGTTACCACGCTGATCACGGGAGATTTGTGCAAACTGTTCCCGTGGCTCATTTAGTTTGCAAGATTTCACACCCTGTGAGGCTTCTCACACTCAGTAGGAACTGGCAGGGCTATGGAAAACCATATTACAGGCAAGCAGGAATGATGCAGACACAGGAATGGGACATATCTGCTTGAGAAAGGGGCCCAGCCTTTCAGGGAACAGAGCTGATGCTAGTACAGACCTTAGAAATTCTGCCAGTAGAATTTCACCTGATTTTTCTGCTTATTTTGGGGTTCAATATAATCACTTTCAAGGCTGTGTTTTATATTAATGCAGGCAAAGTTGTCTATGTAGACAAACTGACCTTCAGGTATACACTGACGTGAATAAGCTTGGAAGCTTCTTTCCACAAAGATATTTTCCCCAGTAGTTTTTATTTTGGTAACAAATCCAGACATGCTGAAGGATTTTGGAGCTGTCCAGCTGATGAAAGCATTCTCTTTGTCTCATTATTGTGGGTTTTTTTTAGGTTGGGACAGAAATGTTTTCTTTTAAAAGCAAGGGAGCACACATTCTCTGGATTATTTGATTGTGCATCTGTTCTTTTCACTTCCTGCAAATATTTATACAAATCTTCATGCTTCCCTGTTCGCTGTAAGATTTTATTGGTTTGCTAATCCTGATTGTATCTCTTTCACCCTCTTAAATCTTTCAGTTCAGCACACAAAAAGATAAATGGGGAAGGCAAACACTGCACGTTTCAGATAGATATTTTTTGTTTGTTTGTTTTGGCTTGAATGAAAGAAAACAGTTGTCTAATGTTTACTAGTTTTAAATTGAAACTGCTAATCAGAAGGTCCAGTTCAATCTTTTCCTTTTATTTCTGTGTTCTATTAATCGTAGGCTATGACAGAAGTGGCAGATCAGCCACCTTTCACTAGAGGAGAATTGTTCACTGTAATGTTCGAGCTCTTCCCCAATGAACTGTCAGCAGAGTGTTTTGATGGCAGAATATGAGTCAGGTCACAGAAATGAGCACTGTGAAATGGCCTGTGGTCCGTCCCTTGCAGTTTAGGGGACCTTGTTCTCATAATTTCGAAATGTCTGAAGTAACCAAGTACTTTGAGCAGGCATTTACAGGAGGGATAAAAAACAAATTCTTAATAATCTCTTCCCCAAAGAATCCCCTCAGTGCCTTCATATCTGTTCCAGCTCCCTTAACTCATTAAGTCATATGAATATTGTTCCTAAAAAGCTAAGATCTAAGGTCTTTCCCAGGGTGGAAGGGGGATGAGAGATACAAACACCATAACTTTATGAAATTTTCTTCAAAAATAAACTTTTTTTTTTCTTTAACAAGAGGAAATCTTCAGGGTTTACATACAAGTGAGCTTTGTGAAATGGTGTTCAGAAGAGTTTGAAATAAGTTGGAATGAGTCAGCCCTCTCTTACATGTCATATTACACACGTGTAGGCAGCTATTCCCACTGTTAGGTGGGTTTTATCGAACACACTCCAGTTTTTATGTGTTAACAGACAGTGTAGCTCCTAAATAAGGATTCATGTAACTTTCTAATTCATGTTGTTAGTGGATGTGACTTAAATACTGTCAATGCATCAGAGACAGGCAGAATAGAGAGGTTTTGCTTGGTGCCTGCTCAGGCAATAGGTAAGTGGGTGATGCCAGTGTCAGGAATAAGTATTAACTTCAGTAAAACTGTGTGATCAAGTGGGTGACAAAGCAGAGCTGAAGACAAGCTGTTTGGGTGCCTGCCAGATAAGGGCTGTGGCTCAGACAGGGGCACAGGAACAGTGACTAAATTGTCCACTCTCTGATACCTGTAAAACGAGTGCCAGCACCAGCAGAGCTGTTCCATGATTGTCTGTGACAAGGACTTGAGGTTTGTGCCCTGGTTTGATGATGGAAACTTATTTAAATAGAGTCTTCTTAAGTGCAAGTTTAGGTCCAGGAAAAGGGGGATGAAATGGCAAAACAAGACGCAGTGCCAGCAATCAAAGAGGATCAGGACCCTAAATGGCTCAGAGTGATGTTTTTCCTCAGACTGGATGGGATCTTGAGCTGGTTTTTGATGAATTCTTGGCACCTTGGAACCAAAGAGCAGCAACAGCGCAGGTTGTTGTTACTGGTTCAGAATACACTGACCAGATGTGAGCTGCCTCTTTGGATCTGCAGAGTGACCCTCTGTGCATACCACCCTTTCTTCTGCGCCAGCATGTGCTGCATTGCACAGCCACACCTGTCCTGTTGAGTGCAGAGAACTTGAGCACGTGCCTGCTGGTGGGAGCTGCAATAGATCTCTGGATTTTTTTATTCTTCTCTCATGGCAGAAATCTGTGCTGTGTCTCTGCTACCTGTGTCCTGTCTGTTCCTGCTAAATATATCAATGTCTTTTGAGTTTAAAATGATCAAACTTCCTGAACTTTCTGTTTTCCTTGAAGGAGAAGCCTCCCCTGTGCTATCCTGATACTCACACAGATGCTGTGAGCAAGAAAATGTGTTATGTTATCGGAGTAAAGCTTCACTGGGTAGCACTTTTATGTCTTGGAATTAGGAAAGACTTCCAGATTGGTTTGGATGTTGTTTTTTTTTCCTTCTTGGCACAGTGAAAAAAGGGAAAGTGAATCCTTTCTCTGCCATTGCCAGTTTTGACTAAGTGCCCCAGTGTTTGTACCTTGCAAAATAGAAGAGAATGTTGTATTGAATGATTATGTTGCATTAATCACATTTTTATACGTGCCTGATTACCTTGCCCTTCATTCATATAATTATCCAGAACACCAAGACTTTTCTATCCAAATTCCTTTGGATGGGTTTAAAAAAGAACAAATGGAAAATTTCTCAGCTCCCAAACTCTGTTTATTGCCTGAGTTCTCCATGTTATAATTCACATATGGTTGCTTGCTTTATGGTGCTTTCTAGAAATTAACTTCCATAATGTGCATTTTCAGGAACATTGGTGTTACTTTTAATTTTCTTATTTTGAGTAATTTTATATTAGTGGATATACACATATCATTGTGGTGAGCAGGACTGCATGGCTTACAGGAATTCTGTTAATATGAGCAACAGGTTAAGAGGAACACACTTGATGCTGTGACTCTGACTTGGCCAATTTTTTTTTGTGTTTGAAACAGCAACAAAAACGTAGCATAGTAGGCACTCGCCTGAGGACTTGTGCTTGTATTAATACAGTTTTCAGATTGTTATTTGCATTACTCTTACGGAAAGAGGGAGCCAGTTGTGACACCCTGTGACAAAGTGCCACTGAATTCAGAAGCATGAGACAACATAAACAAGCTGAGGACTGATCTGTTGTTTGTCAGCTGTGCTGCAGCTAACAAGCAATCCCAGAGCTTTCCCTGGGGAAGCCTGTCCTTTTTTTTTTTTGTGAGCTGCCGTTGATTTAATCCTTGAATGCACCTCTGTCTTCCAACAAACACCGGAGGTCACGTGCACTCCCAGTGTATGTACCCAGCTTTCCTGGGCACCATCAGGATGGTGGCAAAGAACATCATATGCTGCTCTGAGGGTCTGGATAAATGTGATTTAGTTCTGGAGGTTGAAAAATCCTAGAATTTTATTGCATTTCCATCTCAATTCTTACAGTCATTCCCTGCCTCCCTTAAAATTAATGCTTTGCATGAGAAGCTTCATTGTAATTTTTAACAAAAAAGTTCAAACTCTCCTGTTTTAGGCAGGTGTCTCAAAAACTTGGATGAATGCACACACAGACACGGAGGCACACATCAAATTTTGAAAATTAAGAAAGGAATCTGGATGATTTTAAGGCAACCTCGTGGTCCCAAATTGCTCTTTGTTGCTTTAGATGGGCAGTTTTCCTCTTTTCCATGATTTCTAGCTAGTTGTACCCATTACTTGGCAGAATTCTTTCAAGCTGCTCTTAATATCGAACAGTAGCTAATATTTTATTAGCAGGTCAGTCATTTTGCTTTCAAAGCTCAGTTATACAAGATGTGTAAATACTGTTTTTCTGCTTTGCCTTTTATTGCTCTTCTGCAAAAATCAAGGGTAGCACGGGAAAACTGTGTGTGAGTGACTGGAGCTAATGAAAGGTGAACCCATCCTAACTCCCTGATGAGATCACACCCTGATGTAACAGGAAAAGGAACAAAAAGGTTTCATTTCTGTTTAAGGGGGAGGAGAAAAAAAAAATCAAAGAATGAATAAACTTATCACAATAAATATGTTTTACAATATTCTGTAAAATAGTCTTCAATGCTCCTAAAGTTGAGGCTCTTTCATTTCAACAGATCTCGTGCATTTTGCATGGTGCTGCAGCTGAAAAACATTCTTTTGTTAATGCAACCTCAGTGCTGGAGGAAACCACGCCACAAAGCCCTCAGTTTTCCTGTAGCTCAGGCAACAAACCCAGAACACACTAGCACTGATTTACCATGGTTCTAATCAGCATTTCGCACATGGAAAACTCGCCATGTGTTTCAGAACCCTTTGACACTCATCTCTTTCTAATACAAGTGCCTGTTTCTCCCTCTGCTGGTTTCAGAATAAACGCCTTGTCAAAAAAAGAATTAGATTTTGACAGCTTTTTCCCTATGGTTAATTGAGGTGATAGATACACTTGACATTTATCTCAGTGCAGAAAAGAAGATTAAGACATATTTTTCTACATGCATTCTCTGTATTAGAGGAGGTCACTTGCCGGGGTCTTTTTAATATGCCTGTGCAATTAATAGTGGTGATAATTCCGCTCCATATCACAACGTCTTTAAAGTTCTCTTTCAAACTGACAGATAAAACTCTCTCTTCTGTACATTAGACTAATCTTTTCTCAAGTTTGCCCCCCCAGGCCTTCCCCCTTCACAGTCCTGAAAATTAATACTGTCTGAAAAATACAAAGGATGTGGTGCTAACTCACTCAGTTCAAAGAAAAAAAAATAAAAAGAGCCGTATTTCAGTTTTTTCTGTAATTACTCCCACTAAATTTTTGAGGGCATCCCCCTAAATTGTTACTTTTACAGCAAAATGATTTGAATGTTCCACTTGTTAAGTGTCCAATCATATTGAGCAGCTCCTTGTAATGCAGAGTGGCTCTCCTGATTTTCACACAAGTTACCAGATGAATGTGAAGTTTAGATGCCCTGGCTTATGTAATGTGGTTATATAATAATAATAATAATCATCATCATCATAATCTCCAAAGTGGAATTAATTAATGCTTTTCAGAAGGCTGATGATTAATTCGTATGGTTAAACCCTCTTAAGCAGAGTTATTAAAAGATCAAAGCCCACATATCACCCTTTCGTAGCCACAAAAGGAGTGCAAGTATTCCAAGTCTGCAGTTCACACGTGCACAGTGTTGGGTTAAGGGCTGCTACAAATGCTTCCTGCATGAAATTATTATTATTTTAAAGGCTGGTGTATAGCAGAAATATTCTGTAAGCAATAAAATAGTTACTTTTGAATAATTTTATGTTGGTGTTTTATGTCTGTATTAATGACTTGGCCTTGATAAAAATAATTTTTAACGTAATTTTTCCTGTTTTAAAAATTACATTCTGTATGCTGATAAGTTCAGTGAACAGGCCAGGTGGGCTCTTTCCTCCAAACTTTGCCTTTGGACAGTCCTTAAAGTCACAGCTAAAATTTTGAATATTATGTTGCAGAGTGTATATAAATATTGTAATACTCTTGTAGAGACAAGAATGCACGGACTTTGGGAGAGCTTTATAAATCCCAAGTGTTCCTACTACTTTCCTCACAAAACTGCTGCTGGCTCTTCAGGCTGTTGGTGATACTACTGTTTACATGAGAGCAGTGTTTGAAGGCTTTATTTTTGGAAAATATCTTAATTTCTCTTAACTGATTTCTTGCTCAGACCAGGAATTTGGTAAAGTGTTGAAGTGTGGGTTTGGTTGGTCCCTACTGAGAAAAAGAGATATGCTGAAGGTTCTTTTGATTTGGAGAATGTTTCAGTGTTCATCAAAGGATTTTTGGTTTACACTTTTGGTTGGGACCTGTTTTGCCTCTAAGTTCTGATCTTGCCAGCAATCCTACAGGTATGGAAAACGCATCCAATGCAACAGTCCATGCTTGGAAACTGGAGTCCTTGGATTCCTCTTAACCAAACATGTGGATTGTAGATCTGCATAAGCAGTTGTTGACTAACCTTTTGTCTTCAGACTCTTATTCCTCAAAAATTGTGCTCAGATGGGTTTTAGTTTAATCCAGGAATTCAGCTGGATTTTGCTGTAGATGTTTCTTGAAGGAAACAAGGTCAAAACTGGGAGTTCAGAGGAGTATTTGCATTCCCACAGTCGCTCCTTTCAATCTGTGTTTCCAGCAGAAGCTCATCCACTTCGTGCTCACGAGGAAATTATCAGCGTTTTGACACGTAGCTGCGTTGCTGCTGTTTCCATGGAAACCAAACTTTGGATTAAAGGTTAATATATGTGTGTGTATAATAAATATATACACTTGCATGTGGGGAGGAAAGGTAGGCCTCTTCTGCTGAGGGGAAAATTTGGGGTAGCTCTTTTGACCTTTGATTGAGGAATAAGAGACAGTCCAATCTCCCCAAAAATCTCCAATCAAGAATTTGCCGCCTTACCTGAAAATGGAAACTTAATTATAAAACTGATTCACTTCTGTTCGTTACGTAGCTTTGACACCTGGCAGTCAGTGCAAAATGCCTGTTTTTATCTGCAGAAATAGATCTGTTTTAGTTATTTATGGCGTGTGTCAGAGTTCTGCTGTGCATCTGAGCTTCTTGCCGTGCTGAAAATATCTGGGATTTTCTCTGCCTTGTCAAATCAAGCAGTTTAGCTGATGGAGACAGGTTGTGTGGGAACATATTGTATTGTAGTAGGTTTGAGACACAGCAGGTCTTGGCAATGCACCTAAGTCTGGGAATAGCAGGGATCGGGAGGGACCCAAAGGTAGCGTGCCACCTTCGCAACCTGCTGATAACCCATCAGAGCTGTTCACTCTGGTTTCTAAGCATTTGGGAGGCTCCTCTCACCCTAGAAACTCTAGATAAAATTCCACTTATTAACAACAAACAGCTTTTCCTGCTGCTTCTCTTGCCCTGGAATATGCCATTTTATTTCTGAACTGTGTGTGAGTAGTTTTTGTTTTTGGAGAGTTAGGTTTTTTTGTTTGTTTAGGGTTTTTTTTGTTGTGGGGCAGGGTTTTCATTTGTGTTCGTGGTTGTAAGTTTTTTTTGTGGAAGGGTAGGTGGTGTTCTGGTTTAGTTCTGTGTGGTTTTCTTGTTTGTTTTTGGGTTTTGCCCCATTTGTTTGGTTTGTTTGGGTGTTATTAATTCAAGCAATGTGCCCTTATCATTTTAGGAAACTGAAACATTCAGGAATGGCACAAGGTCATTAGAACAGGATCTAAGGACCAGAGTAGTGAAATACTTTGGAGTCAAAATCAATTGAGATACATCTATGAAAAAATATACATATTTTAGAATATTCACCTTTATTTAATCAATATGATTCAGTAGGGCACCAGTTCACTTAAGATATTTGATTAAATGCCTACAGAAAAATTTCCCACTTGCAAACATCTTGTCACAAATCTGGCCAACTGTATTTTCCAGGAATGTTTTTTTTTTAATTGCCATGCCTTACCAAAAATCGTTAATAATCTTCACCATTTATTCCTGCCTTAGTGATCTCCAGATTTTACAAATGCAGCACTTCTGTTTTAGATTTTGAGTGCATGTGCCAAATCAGTATTAAGTTATATCAGCCCAAACATATCTGTGTGTCTATTTATTGCAGTTCTCAGGAGTAAGCAAAATGAAAAAAGAATTTATGCTTTTCAGTGCTGTGTTTTAAGCTTGACAATCAGTAATTCTGAAATCAGTACCTGTTCAATTAATTTGAACTCATCTTTCCTTCACTTTTTGTCGCTAGCTATCAAGCAAAAAGATACACTCACTTTCTGCTGCTTCCAGTCTGTAAGGAATGCTGAAATGGATAATCCTTCCACTTCTTGCTCACTGTGGGACTGGTGTATTGAATCAAAGTAAGAAAGGCACTTTGCACTTAGTGATTTAGCATTAGCTTTCAAGTTTTTTTGATGATGGTTCATGCCTTGCCTCCCAGAAAGCCAGTTGCTTCTTCTGATGGATTTGAAAGCTACAAAGGGATATGGCTCATTTTAAAGAGAGAAGACTAGTTTCAATTATCTCTGGAGAGGTCAATATATGTCTCTTAAAACCCTGGACAAGCTGAAATTCTGAACATTTATCAAATGCCAGCTTCTTGAGTCACAGTTGAGAGGAAACAATTTTTAATTACAGAAGTCTTAGGCCATGGGAGAGGAAAGTGTTCCAAACCGTCGTGAAAAGAGAATCTCGGTGTTCTTTCTCTTCCTTTTAAATAATTAAATGAAAGGCTTGCACAGATTAACAGGCAATGTTATATTGATGACCAGGAAATTGCCGTCTCTGAGTCCTTTTTAAAAGCATTTGTTAACCATTCTTAATGTAACTTCAGAATGACCTGGTAATGATGTGCTTGGCGTGAAGGACCCAGTTCTCTGGTGGTTGACACTGGTGACACCAAAGCTTCTCTATTTTTCCCTGCTCATCTGGACAAGGGAGAAAAAATATAACAAGAGACTTTTGGGTCAAGATGAAGGCAGGGATAGACCACAAACCACTTACCACCTTGGGCAAAACAAACTTGACTTGGGGATGGTAATTTATTACCAATCAAATCAGGGCAGGGTAATGACAAATAAAAACTAAATCTTAAAATGCCTTCCCCCCAGTCCCCCCTTCAATTACTACTATTTTTTGTGGTCTAATTGTAGGGGTTTTTAATAATCTTATGCTTTTCATGGCACCAAGCCTGCCAGAGTTCAAGAAGCATTTGGACAATGCTCTCAGGCACATGTGGTGGTTTCTTTGAGTTGACCTGTGCAGGGTCAGGTGTTGGACTCAATGATTCTTGTGGGTCCCTTCCAGCTCAGGATATTCCGTGATTCTGTTTTATGATTCTACATGCCTTTATGCCTCAATAAACAAGAAATATGGTACTACAGTGCAGTTGATATTGTGAGTGTTTAGGCAGCATGTACAGAATTTATTGGTTTCTGTTTCTCAATGTTTTTATGTGCTACTGCTCCCTGTTTTGCGAAGTAAAGAAATAAATTGGGTTTATAAGAGCACTGTCAGGGGACACCTGGAAATCATGATTCCAAACTCTTCTATTAAATTACCATGCCCAAGTAATTTCAGTGCTTTATTCTCCCATTTGCATTCAGGACTGAGGGAATATTGCTTGGCAGGAATGGAACATGTTAAAGCGTTTTTACACCCTGAGATAGAAGGTACCGTGTAAGAATAAAGTATTTCACGTTCCTTCTCAAAAGCAGGTGCCTGTACCTGCACTTTGAAAACAGGAATCAATTCCTCACAATAGCTGTGGAAGCATCTTTAACTTGACAAACAGTAAAACAGATGACAATAAAAGTAATTTTTATTCAACTCCTTTTGGAATGAAACACCCCTGAGATTCAAGGGCGTTTAATCCTTTTACTTAGGACTTAAAAAATCCTAACAGCTGTTGAGAGATGCTGTTACCGTTTATTTTCTGAGTTGTATTTAAAATCTGGTTGTGTCTCTTTTTGGCCACGTGGGCATCCCACCATGTCCCCAGGCATTCAGTCACCTCTGCAGCACAGCGTGGAGGAAACAGCTGCCCTGGTTCTGCTCCTCCAGAGGGATTTAAGACTTGGGAGAGAAGAGGAAAATAAGTTTTTCTGTGCTGCAGAAAAGGGCAAGATTTACGTAGTGTTTTGTCCTTTTCCTTGTGCTGACAAAGCCGAGCTGTGTGGGACAGGGTGCCCAGGCCCAAAGTACCCTTTCAGGGCAGATGAAAATGAAAATAAAATGAAACGGGTTAAAAAATAGATGAAAAAGAAGCTTCTCCAGGTGCCTCTCCCCCCTTTCTCCCCAGAAATCTGGTGGGTGTGTGTTTGTTTGAGATGAAAAACCCCTGTTTTGGCAAATGTTGGCTGAGGTCTCCCTGTTACTCTGCCTCTGTGAGAAAGCAGATGTTAAGATCTCAAGCTGGCAGATGTTCATCTATCCATTAACATTTCTTCTGTTGGAATAATAACAAGGAAAGAACACACAGAGTGAAGTTTTAACCATCCAGTGCTGGTTAATGTGGGAAGTCGTAGATAAACATAACATGCTCCAGCTTTGGTGCAGTCACAGACACTCCCAAGGACCTTGTCTGTTTATTTTCTACCGTGTAGTTTAATTGCTGCAAGGAAGAAATAGACCACAACTTTTATTTGCTACCTAATTCAAGAAGTAGTTTTAAAAGGTAACAGTTATCTTTGCAAACAAACTTTGCGAATTTTTTTTTTATGTTTTATTTTGTGGGGGCTTTTTTTGTTTTTTTTTTTTAAGTGTTGTTTGCTTTCCAAATTGGCTAAAGAAAAAATCCACCACAAAACCACGTTGTTTCAGATCAAGTAAAATACTCAAATTTGAGTGAATGTGTTACTGCTCAGGTTGGCTCGTTAATGGGAAAATAAATTATTTAAATTGCTCTACTTGGGATTATTTCAGGACAGCATAAAATTTAAATGATCTTCGCACAAAGAAGTTTAGATCCCTTAAATGAAGGATGCCAAAACTGTAGTCCACACCTCCTTAAGGACTTTTTTTGGGATTCTAGCCAAGAATCTGCTCATTGTAGTTAAAGCTGTCATAATTCCGGATGCCCTATTCACACCATCAAATTGTGCTTGAAAAGTTCAAAGCTTAGAAGTTATGCTTCCAAAATCAGCTACTTAAATTTCTCTCTGCCATCTTGAGGAGATTTGTCAGCATGTGCTTCGAGATGAAATCCCAAGATCATTTTGCCAATAGGGGCAACACTGACAATTCTCGCTTTCAGGCTCAATGTCAAGCAGGTTTTCTTTTTCAGCCAAAAATCTAGTTTATTCAGCTCTTTTGCCTTCTAAGTGCTTTCACATCTCAGCTTTTGTCCTTTGGCTGATTTTAGTCTGCTTCTTTCATTTGGCAGAGCTGTATATAATTTTTAGAGAGCCTCGAGTACAGCAGGCTGACAATAGGAATGATATCATCTTGTTCTAGCGCAGCAATATCAAAGGATTTTGAAATGTTCTGCAGTCATTGCTTATCTTACAAGCAGATCACCACCATTGCTCCTGTTCTACACATGCTGAGCAGATGCAGCTCGTATCTTATTTTAAAAGTAGGTTTGATCAGTGTACAAGCCTTCATTTAGATCCAGGCTTTTGATGAATTTATGGGTGGTGATTTAATCTGCTGTACTGCCTGCAGGCAGTGCAGGGCACTGGGAAGTCTGCTCCTGCTCAGGCCATCAAAGATGTGACTGAGGATTTGGCCCAGGCTACTCAAACAGCCACTGCAATGTGTGTTCAGTAATAAGTGGGTTTAGCCTCAGGGCATTAACCCTGGGAGGACACCACACAGGAGCAGCCCTGTGCCGTATTTTGCCCTCAGGGATGTGAGGCAGAGAGTGGTGAATGCCTCCCTGATGCCTGAAGTCAACCTTTTCATTATCTACTTACAAACCAGTAACCTTGATTTATCTCTGTGTTTAGAGAAGCATAAACACTGGCACTGCGCTCTTCATCCAGAAGTGGTGGCTGATAAATCTCGTGGAACTCCAACAGCTGGCACTGCAGCACTGTTTTTCTTGTTGATGAAGGTGTGGTGGCATTTAATGTAATGGAAGCCATAAAATCATTATTGGAGAGCTCTGTAATTTGATCAGAGAGAGAGTCAGTTCTGACTGTTCACTGGCGAGCCTGGGCTCGCACCACGCAATTATTTTAGGGCACTCAGTTTGCTAAATGACAATATATTTTCTTCAGTCTCAGGCAGGTTTACCTTGTGTTTTTATTTGAAGGCTCACACAGTTATTGGTCTCAAACTGGGCCGCATCTCTCAGCAAAGACGAGAAAGTCTTACAGTCACTGCTGCAGAATTAATGCTGTTGATCAATAATAACAAAACATAGCTGGATTTTTGTAGGGCATAAAGGCAATATCATGGCTTAATTTGATTTCCTGATGTAATTTAGGCGGTGAAACTTCACCTTGGAATTCCTGCCTCCATGCTCTTCATGTGCAGCTAAACAAGATCATATGTTTCAGCAGTTTCTTCTGCTGTCCTGCTGGTGGCTGTGCTCAGGTTCAGCTGACAACAAAAACTGAGCTCATGGCTTGCAGAATAAATTCTGTTTAGCACAGCTTTAATTTTTATTATTACTGAAAGTGAGTACAGATTGTTACCAGACAGAATTATACAGACTTCCCCAGACTCTTCTCCTCCAGCTCTGTGATGAAAGGCTGGTTTGTCTTTGCATCATAAGCCTCTCCCTGACTGTTTATTCCTGTAGGAGCTTGAGGGATGTTTCTGAAAACTACTTGCATCCAGGATTCCAAGGGACTGCAACCTGCACGTGCTCCGCATTATTGCTGCTGCAAGGAGAGGGAGTAACTTATTTTTTTTAGCTGCTCCTGAACAGCATGACCAACTTCTGGTGGTCTTGATATTGCCTAGAAAGAAAGAAAGAAGGAAAGGTTTTCTGTGACTTTCAACACATCTGAAGTCCCTCTGGGTTTCCTTGTATGCTCTGTGCTACTTGATCAGACCTGGCTACAAAAAGAAGATATGGCAAGTTTCTCTTAGAGAAAAAAAAATAATTAAAATAGGTTCAGTGAATTGATTCAGCCATAGGGAAAACTTAAAATGGAAGCTAGTGAAGGATCTGGAGAACAAGTCCTGTGAGGGGTGTGGGGTTGTTCAGTCTGGTAAGAAGGAGGCTCAGCAGAAACCTAATCATTCTCTGTAACAGCCTGATATCTCACGGCCTAACTGTGTGATAATGAAAGCAATAAACCAAATAATTCACCCAACTTTAGGAGAACACTGTTTGAGAGGTCTGAGCAAGTGTCAGCCAGAGATGGAAGAAACACATAAAGAGCTGCCAGTCTTGTGCTGGAACAGACTTTTCAGATTGTGGCTTAAAAGGGACTTCTGCTGCTTTTACCTTGATTTTCTGCTTGGTAATACTGTCTTCTAGCATTAAACATTCATTCTCCCTAGCCTGTGTACCTATAATCTTTGTCAGTATTTCAGAATTATGCTTTATGCATGCTGCCTTCATACCCTGGCAATGGCAACACAGAAAGGAGTCTGGCTCTTCCAGGCTGGGCACATTGCTGGTCCTCTGCCAGCCAGCCAGCTGGTTTCAAAAATTGTTCTGTAGGTAAAATTATATGTCTTTTCTTAAGCACTGAGTATTTGTTTGGGGTGTGTTGTGTTATTTGGTTATTTGCATGTGTTGTTTATGAGCCCAACTTCTTCAGGTGCTTGGTTGTAGAGAAAAAATGCTCGGGTTGTTTCCTTAGAATCAGGGTGGGGAAATAGGATTTCTTATTTTCAATAGGATTGACAAGATATCTTTCTCTACCAAACTGAAAAATTCAGAGAAACCTTTGTGCAATGATACCACACTTTTATTCTCAGAAACTTAGGTGAAATTGTACTCCATGCCTTTCAAAAAAAACCCTCCCCTGCTCCCTCTCTCTGGAGAAACAGAACTTACAGTTTTTAATTCTTTACTCAGCAGTTGTAGAGGAAAGATAGTTCTCAGAGATACTGGAAGTGTTGAAGTGCTCCTGGGAACAACTGTTTTCACTGGTGTCAATCTCTGTAATGGAGATGAACCGAGAACTTCTGGAAAGACTCCCTGAGATCTTAATCTGAGTTTTAATGTCTATTGAGTTTATATTTGGAATACCTTGGATATCTTGCACTTCTCTGAGACTTCAAATTTTCTTTTCTTCTTGAAAAGCACGTCATAAAGCAAAACATAGATTAAACTCTTTCTGGACCTCTTGAAATCAGTGTAGAAACCTACCAGGCAGTTTATTAATCTGCTCAGTGACAGCAAATGTCTCACCGTGTGTGTTTGGATTTAACAAATCAAGTGATTCGAAACCTCTTCTACGGGAAACCCTTCAGCGTTTCATGTTGAGGTTTATCTGCTCCTTTTCACTGAGAGTCTCCTCTTAGGCTGATTTTCTGACCTTCTATGAACAATCCATCCTCCCAAGGTTACTCCCTTAAAAGAGCTCACATGACAGTCACAGGTAAGGATGATGAAACTCGAAGCTGAGTTATGTTACCAGAAAGCAAAACAACCCTGGCAAAATATTTTCATTTGTATGAGGGTCTGGAAAAGCTCTTGAATGGAGTGATGGCCTCCCTGTGATGTTTTCCTTCTCAGAAATGAATCCATGTTTACTTATCCTTTCTCTTAGTTGGGTGGCTGAATTGAACTTCTGGCGTGCATTAAGTTAAGTAATTAAGGGTTGATTAAAGCTTTGGTTTCAGTTTAGAACTTAGCCTGAAGAAACTTAGTATTTTAATAAAGCTCATCTCATTGCTCTATTTGTTTCCAATTTTTTATTTTCCTCAGACTGCCTTGAATTATTTCCCTTGTTTTATTTCCCTAAGACTGCATCGAATTACAAATCCTGGGTGTAACTCTGTGGATGTTTGGGACTGAAAAGTCAGAGACTTCCTGTTCAAGCATATTATATTCCTGACCCTTGTTTTTGCAGTTGGAGAAACAGATGAGCAAATGTGGGAAATGGATCCAGCGTCTAGGAAGGTTCATTAGTGACTATGCAAATGGCAAAAAAAAAAAAAAAATGGGGAAAAAAAAAGCCATAAAAGGGACCAGGTTATTTTATTGCAAACACTGAGTAAGGAATGTGTGCTGTGTGAATTTTTTTAAACATGGGGTTAGGTTATTTTTTGGCAGACTCTGAAGTTCTTCGGCAGAAGCTTTACCAGATCGTATCAGAAATTTTCACTAAAGGCCAACAACCCATAAAAGCAGAATTTTCCCTGGTTTTGGTAAGGCCTGAGCTGAGGAGGAGACCATAAAAGAACAGTAACACTGGAGAAAATGTAGGAGGATTGCTTGGGATATCTGAATATGGACCAACAAGATTTAAATAACGACAAAAAGCAAAGAAAACCTGAGAGAGATGGAGACACTTTCTTAGTCATTATACTGAAACTATTCAAAGTTTTGAAGAAACAGGCCGTAACAGAGCAAAAAACCAGGAAAAATGGGAAAAACATTAATTAAAATTGCCTTTGCCCTCAAATTTTGGTATTTAAAGGTGATGTCTTGTGATTATACTTGAGGGTTAAATACTGTTTCCATGGGTTTAGGTTCTGCTTAATAGAGAGTACAATGCCGGTGAGACAGACTCAGATTTTCCTAATTATTGCTGGTGAATTTTAAGTTGGTTGAACTGTACTCAAACATGAATCGTGACAGTGACTGTAACGATAATTTTCCATCAAAATACAGCCATCAAAGTGGCTGCTTGAGAAGTAACAGGGTGCACTATATTTGGAGCCATTCATAAATGTCAGTTGGCTGTGACAAGAAATTATATAGTTTTTACATGTCGTGATTAAAACGTTAGAGATGCATTTTCACTGACAAAATACTGGGTTTTGTTTGGTTCTTGTTTTCCTTTGACAACATCTAAACAACTTATTTTTGTGAGGCCCTTCAAGTTTGGGTGGTAAGATACGTTTCTTCCTGGATCTTCACCGAGGGTTAAGTTACAGGGAAGTGTTTATTAGAAATACATTTTGGCCAATTCTGTTGAATTTGGACTTGAAGGCAGAACAAAATATTACAAAGCAAATACACTGTGTTATAGCAGAGAAACTTTGAAGGGTGAATATGGATTTGTGCTGATCTGGACCGTGGAACTCCTTCAGAGCCTTAGAAAATGAAATGTTTTAATGTTCTTGCCTCAAGTGTTGTCCTTCCAGTTTCTTCAAATATTCTTTCCCAGAGGGAATTAGATTTGTAAGGAATATTTAAACAACCCCCTAACTGCAGTGTTGAATGTTGCAGTTGTGAAGGTCCATGTTTCTTTTTCATGGAGCTAAGGGGATAAGTGTGTTTCCTAACTGGAAATGAACTGATGCCCACTAGTTTTATCTAAAATTGCATCAGATTGTCTTGCCACTGTCAAATCTTGCCGGAATAAAATGGTTTTAGAGTTCCCACTTCATCCACAGTCCAAGTCCTGGGGTGCTGAGAGTTTTAATAACTTTATACCAAGTTTATTACTGATACATTTCAGTTGAAGTGTGATTAAAAATACTGACTAAACCTGATAAAATTAAGGATGTGTTTATTGAAAATCAAAGACATTCAAGCTTTTTGTTTTAGGGATTATTTCTGACTTGAAAAAATATTTTATCACTATGGGTATAATTTTTTTCTCCCCAATTTTAGTCTTTTTATTCCGATGTTACTACAAATAGACATGGAAAGCGATAAAAATTCCTTTTCTGTAAGAACAAAAATGACTAATTGCTGAAACGTGGTATTTGTAGTGCAGCATTTATTTTAATCCTTCTAGTTTGGAAATGAACCTTTAGTTTTCATACTGTTCCTATATATACATATATATATTTTCACAAAGCATTAAAAAATGTAAAGAAGTAAAGATGCTTTATTCTTCCAGTGAAAAATTCCTTCAGAATAGTTGCACTCCTGAAAACTGCTTCATTTGTATGAATAGCTTGTGTTTTGAAAATGGAAAACTGGTGTTTTTTTTCAAGATATATTCAAGCAGAATATCTTCAGAATAGACAGAAATTCAGTGTTCTGAGACAATGAATATTCTCCTTGAAGATAAATTGTAACAGCTTTTGAAGTAACCTGAGGCATTTGAGTATTTTTGAAATACGTAAATAAATACCCAATGCATAAAAACCAAACCATGCTTTTACCTCTCTTTTTTGTGGATATAGCAAAGTTTCTACATAGCTTTAATTTCATTGTACTACTATGAAAATGATCATACTGTACTTTCATTTATTACAATATTTATAATGCAGGCACTTGCATATCCTGCAGAAAATCAATATAATCATGCCATGAGACTGCACCATAAGAGACTTCTTAGATTACTTGGTTTTAATATCACAACATTTTTCTTAAGTCCTGTCAGTTTTTTCTCCCCTCTATGGTATAGAAAAGGAGAACTAAGGAAGGAAAGAATTACTAACCAGAAGACTTATGAATTTAAGTCAGTTTTGGGAAGGAAAGCAAGGCATTTTGATGTGTAAAAGATAAGTAAACTTCAATCATTGGAATCTACCTGACAGGCTGCTGAACTTACTGATTATGAAAACACTCCAGGCTGTTGAAATTAATGCTTATATTAAACAGTGTGAATGGGATGCTTCTTTACAGCAAAGATGTTATTTAAAAAGACAAGAAGTCAAATCTGGCGCCTTTGATTTCAGGAAGAAACTTGCTTCCATCTGAATTTGAACTTGCACTTGAATCTGGGGGTGGGCTGAGATAACGAAATTTTCTTTCACTGGCATAAATGAGGGTTGTTTGTTGCCTTGCCAGTTCGTGCTTTTTAGACGTACTTCCTAATGAAATAATTTCAGATATCACCCACAGAAACCACACCATGGGCAGCTGCTTTTTATGTGCAATTTCTGTGTGGACAGCGATGAAAAGGCAACGAAGCAGATAAATATTCTGCATGCAAAGAGCTGGAGCACAACCTTCTTTTCCTAGTGCCATCTAGAGGAGGCATTTTATTGTTTCTTTTTCCCCCCCCAGTCTCTTAAAACACCCAGGAGAAGGTGGAGTGACGTCCTCCCAAACCTCTGCCGGGCTCCCCACCCTGCTCCCAGCCCAGGGATCTGAGCCACCTCCTCGTGAGCAGGGTTTGGATCTCCCTTCTGTTTTGATGTTTTGGTGGTTTCGTGATTGCAACCAATTTCCCGCCGCCAAAACATGAATTTGTCATAACTCCAAGCCCGTGAAAACTAATTGAAGCAAATCGGCCGTGACCACTTAGGGGGCCAATTGTGCTGGTTGGGAGAGGGGTAATGGAACATCATAATTAGGTGCCGTTTCACGGTGCTCACCTGAAATTTTTGCACAGATTGGGGCACGCTGGCTTGCTTTAAGTAAGTATTTGCACGCTAACCAGTGATACTGGATCCCCCTCGGTGTCAAGTGCTTCCATAACTTTAAAAATTAAAGAGGTGGAGAGTCTCAACTGGATTCAAGTCGGCAGTTTGATTCAGATTTTACTATCAGCAATGGGTCTATAATAAGCATGAACTGTCCTCTTGGATTAGCTCTGCCTCAGCAACTCCCCACTCTGCATCTCCCTCCTCCCCTGCCTTTTGCTGGGAATGGGAGAGGCCATCTGCAGGCTTTGACTTGCTATTCAAGCTGCCTGCTCGGATTCTGGGATGAGAAAAAAAAAAAAAAAAGGAGATGTGTGTGCTTGTCTTCCCACAAAACGATCTTTCTTTCAGACCTGAAAAGAATCCTCCTCTGCCCTCCTGCCCTTCGTTTTCTCCTTTGCACGCCCTGCCTGCTTCTCAAACGTACGGATTGCAGGATGGCGAATGTGGGACTAGGTAGAAAAACGTGAAGTTGTAGCCTAATGATTGAGATTTTCACTTGAAAACCGGTGGGATCTGTCTCCTCTGTAAATAGCAGACTGAATGGTAATGGTAAAGCTTTTTTAGGTACAAACAAAATCATTAAGCAGCTGCACGTTCTTGTTCGTTTTGCAGAAATTGAACTTGGCGGGCTGTTTCCTCAGCCCTGCAATTTAGCGGCTTACGGCATGAGCTATACAAAATTTTAAGGTTATTGTACTTAAAAATCGTGTACTTTGTTTTGGCGCTTTCCACAGTACTGATAGATTAATTACCACAAGGATTATTTGCTGGTTGATCTCCCTTTGGTAAAGTCTGGAGCTTATTATTAGCGGCCTCTTGTTATGAGTGCTATGAACTCATCACGTCGCTCAGTGAGGACACAAAAATTCTGGAAGTAAAAGAACTGGAGACTGACAAAAGCACCAAATCCAACAAAAGTGAGATTTTTTTTTTTTTAAATTCCCTAAGGTCAAAATTGTGTGCCATAAGAGGCCACTTAAGTTACTGAAACAACGAACTCTTCCCAAATTGATTACAACAATAAATCTGTCAGGGAAAAGAAAATTTAGGAGCGACTTAATCCATTATGTAGCAAATGGTAAAATGTGGTTTGAAGAGATATGTGGGCATACAGAGCATGTCATGCTTTGGAATTGAATAGAACTTGCATTGTGGCAAACAAGCACGCTGTCAAATAGAGGGACACGCTTTAGGGATCATAAAGATTGATTTTTACTTTTTCACATGAGTGCAGGACAAGTGAAAACTGTCTCCTTGGAATCCTAATGCTGGTGGTAAAAACAAAGTTGTAAACTTCCAATTTTTTATTTTTTTTTTTAAATCTTTAAAGCCAGTGTTTATAAAAAGAACAATGGAATATAATTATGTATGTTCTATGGTTACATGACTTCATAAGAAATATATAATATTTTGCCTTTTATACAGTACAACATAATGCAGTTTAAAGACTCCAGTCCATTTTTTATATGATTGATAGTTTTTTAAGGGAAAAAAGTAAACTATTAAAAATAAGTTTGGGAAACCTACAGGATCATGTTGGTTTCCGTAAATCACATTTTGTTTTTGAATAGGAAACTGGAGAATCCCAAAAGAAAATCCATAATCCATGTGGAGTTAATTCAACAGACTAAGCATCGAGTTATAATTTGGAGGAGATAAAATTGCTCTAAACCTATATTTATATATTGTGGCTTGTAACATCCACGGACCTTAGACCCTACTTAACTATCTACTGTCCAAAAGTCAGGCCTAAATATAAAAATATTTAGGGAATGTGAAAATGGGAGAAAGAAATGGAGATCTTCTTTATAATGTTACACAGTATTCCAAAAATTTATATATAGATACAGAGTTCTTCCTGCTTTTCTTACTCAGAAAAATACCATCTCTTGAAAGCTGGGTTCATGCCTGTTTTCCTTGGAGATGCCAAAAGTGGAAAAACCCTTGGATTTAAGGTGTAAAAGGTATATTAAATGCTTCTAAAACAGCCCCACAAAACAAAGTGAATGCCCCTGAAGGTCGATGTATTGTTTATGTATATTATGGCTGTTTAAAGCATGAAAAGTCAGGAGACCTGTAATATGTTATGGAAGATTCGGACTTGCCTTGATGTAATTATTGGTGTTCTGAAATGTATTTGCTTTCAAGACACCCTGTGTGGCATATTCAAGAACCATCAGTCATTCACCACATTAATATTCCACTGTGACTTAGTTCCTATGGCTTCTGGATTCACTTGGAATCAACTGGATGCTGATACAAATCCTGTTCCATTAATTTTGAATTCGTTCTTGAAGCCCCTTATTTTATTTTATTTTTAATCAAAAATACATGGCTAAGAAAGTTGATGCTTCATCCTATGAACTAGTACCAAATGCTTTGTTTAACTTCCTAATTAGGCAGTATTTCTTTTTTATTATTATTATTTTTTTGTTATGCTGCATGTGCTAATGGTCTTTAAGTGTGGGGGTTTATTTGGAAAAGCAAGGCAAATAATGTAGAGTGCCATGCCTGTCTTGCTGAACTCTCTCTGGTTTACTGCATTATTAAATATTGCGTAAATTATTCAATGTCCTTTATATCAAACAAATATTTTTTGCAAGCGGTACCGTGTGAACAAACGGGTATTAAGCAAAACCCCCAGACAGAAATGAAATGGTGCTTCTTTTTCATTCCTTATGAAAAACCAATGCTCTCTTTCTTCTTTCTGTTTGTTTGTTTGTTTTCTAATATCACCCAGACAGTGGAAGATGAAAATGGTGACAATGATGGGCACTGCTCGCTTTTTGTTTGATACTAAAATGCTCCCTTCGGCTCAGTATGTTGAGGGGAAGGCAAATGCAGCACGTGGGGTCTGGGCTGTCCTCAGTCCCTCACTGTGGCAGTGGAGTTGCTCTCACACAGGCAAGACAATGAAGGTTTTGGTGTTTTGGCAAAAACAACCCGCTTAGGAGTGTGACCTGATGGAATGGCCCCAAAATCTGCTGCAGAGCGGAGAGGGCTTGCTAGGAGAAAGAGATACCACCACACAGAGTACCACCAGGGCTATGGATTCCACCCCAAGTATCTAAAAGCCAAAGGCTGCATTTTTTTTTTTTCATTTTGCTTTTTAGTCCCTTTGCGTGTAGGGCGCCTTAAGCATCTCAGGAACCCATTACATGCATGAAGACAACGATCTTTAGTTGTTGTTTGTATGTGCAAAAAAATACCAGCTGGTTCAGGCCCCCCAAACGAGACTGTTACGTTGGAGAGGGTCTAGAAATGGGGAGGCAGATGGAGATGGGAGTGGAGAGGAGGGGAAAAAAAGGTACTGTATGGGGAAAAAAATAAAAGTGTTTAATGTGCAGGAAAGGCTGAGGAAGAGGGGTGGGTTTTGGTTTTTTTTTTTTTTTGTTGTTGTTGTTTTGTTTTGCTTTTTCTAAACAAAGGGG
The DNA here is from genome assembly GCA_036023395.1 of Myiotriccus ornatus. Classification (NCBI taxonomy): domain Eukaryota; kingdom Metazoa; phylum Chordata; class Aves; order Passeriformes; family Tyrannidae; genus Myiotriccus; species Myiotriccus ornatus. Next base: position 2,528,999 of record JAYRBT010000001.1, read on the forward strand.
AAGGTTCCCTCCGTGAGCACTTGTTCTGAATATTGCGTGGTCAGATTATCCATGCTGCTCTGAGCAGTCTGGGAGCTTAGTAATACCTTCCTCTGCCTCCCCCGCCACCCTCCTGCCCTCCCCACCCGCAACAACAGCGAGGCGAGGAACTAAATGGCAGAGAAATAAGGAGCCAGGGATGGATAATGGCCCCTAATTCTAGAGTGAGGAGTTGGGAATGCATTGCTGAGGTTTGTGCATCTTTCCTGTTTGGAATAACTGGAAACACGTAGCGGGAGTCCGGGCAGGGGAGTGAGAGGTCAGGGAGCAGGGAGGCTCCAGGCTTCCTTACTCGATTTTGTTCTCCAGCTTTTCACGGATAAAGGGGTCAGTGGAGGGAGTTCCCGTGCCTGATCTGCCAAGAGCTGGAAAGGAAGCAAGGATTTATTAAGCGTCTCTTTCAGTTACTTCCATCTGCCTCGCAAAGGTGTCTGGCTTTGCAGAGGGCAAACCTGTGACTCGTGGGGAGCACTTTTATAGGCTCGCCGCTCAGCGCAGTCTGATTTTTGTTCTGCTTTATTTTTGGTGGGGGAGGCTTTGCCTTAAGCACAGTTCCCCGCTCCTGTGTGCGTGTGTTCCCTCTGCTAGGAGATTTCCCTTGCAGGAGGTGACAGCCTTCAGCTTGTCTGCAGCGTGTGAAAACACGTGGGGTGGGTTTTGTCACTCTGGCCTCAGCCCGCGGTATTATGGAAACCTCGGATGGCAGCATCTCTGTTAGTTGTGCTCCAAGGTGAAAATGAAGTGGCTTTGACACACCAGGGGCTGCTCCTGCACCCACAGTTGTTTTTTTTTCCCAATTGCGTCTTATCAAAATAAATCTCTGATTGCCACATACTATTTGATTTCGCTACAGTTGCTGTCATCAACAAAACCATACTGAACCAAGAGAAGTGTTTATAATTATTTACTCTGCTGCAGCAGCATCCACGGGGTGTGAGCAGGAGGGGGTTCGTGTCATGTAAACAGAGGAAATCATAGTCCTGGGTACTGGAAAGTTTATAGCCTTAAAGTCCTCTTTTTCTTTTGTTTCACCCTCTGTCTTTAATCCTAAATCGCAGCAAAAATCAGCCATTTCTGCAGCAGAAAAGTTTTCTTGTAATGAAAACTTAAATACTTGTATTGCATCAGCCAGTGAAGTTTAAAATTACATCCTGAGTTCATCTCTGTGTGATATGAGCTATAATGTGGGATAATAATGAAAGGGAGCATAATGGGCAGGATTTTAAAACATAATGAAATGCTGCTGCTTAGGAACATAGTGAAGTTTCATTTTCATGGACACTGTTCAAGACACACAAAAAAAATCAAATAATTTGTGTCAGATTGCTAACTAGACAGTGCTGGGCTTCCACTGGGTGAAACCACTCTGAGAACTATTTTGTTTGTGTGTTTCACTGCTCTGAAATCACTCTTAGTCTGGTCCTAAACTTCCATCTCTTCCCGGTGATCTCCAGTAGACCTTACTGGATTTCTAAGAGGGAGAGAATCATATTAAAAGATATATATATGACCAGCAATTTTATTTTTTTTTTTTATTTAAGTCTAATTTTTCTAGCCAGTTCATACTGCAGGTTGTTGTCATTATTTTTTTTTTTTTTTTAGCCATAAGAACTCTGAAAGCACTAAGTTTTTTTCCTTTATGGATTAACTACCACAGTTACTTTATATTTTCTTATAGATGATAAGAGCAGGCTGCTTTAGGAAACATTTTAAAATATATAGCTAGGGTATATTATAAAAATTCTGGTGTCTAGTATTTGTTATTATACATATATGTTATTGTTATTATGTAAAAATGCTGCAGAAATTGTCTTTTTTTATCTCAAATCTCACTGGTACACTTACCATGTGGGAAGTCCTATTCTTTTTTAAATGCATTATATTAGACTTCCTAATAACAATAACATTTTTTTTGCATGTTTGTTTTATTTGTACCTTAAATTTATACACTTGCAAGACTTTGTTATTTGAGAGCGTGAAAGCTCTGTGCCTGATTGTTTTGCCCGTGTTTAAAAAGGGATATATTCAAAATGAGAACATATTGGAAATCTGTGGGTTTGTGTGTTATGCAAAGAGAAGAAAAGGAGGGAATTATAATTATAAAAAATTATAACCTACTGATAAAGAATCTTGTCCTCCAAATATTGTGTGGTTTGACTTAATGAATGTTTTGTGACTTGTGTGAAATGCAACATCTCAATCAGAAATTTCATATATGAAGGTCAGTAATTGTACTCCTGGCAGAACAGTTCAATTGAAAACCAACTTTAATTTTTTTCTTTTGTTATTAAAAAAACCCCCGCCAAACTTCCTGACCGTGTTTTTAAAAGCACACGCAGTGAATTAAAAAAATCCTCTCTCTGCCAACATTTTCTTAGGATATAAATATTGTAAATAAATATAAATATTGTAAATAAAAAATTCCGGGTTGCAAGTTATGTTTTGGGATTAGCCCCACGTGTGCACACAGAATATTGTGCAGATTTATCTGCTTTAAAAGTTAATACAGGGATAGACTGTATTTGTGCTTCAAGACACTACTCTGAAAGCTTTGACTGCTTTAGGTAGTGGCATGAAAATATGGGAAAATGCATTAGAAATGAAGTGGGTTTGATTATATCTCACTTGTATTTTAGTACTTTTGACTCTTCCTTGTTGATGTTTATTATTTACTTAATAACCTTTATTTTACCAAGAGACATTTTCCAGCATGTTTTCAGTTAGAGAAATTTGGTGTATTTTAGATTTGTCTCAAAGACCAATGGGAATAAGAAATTATCTTCAGGAATTTGTTATAATTACATTATATCCACATGAGCACCAAAAGAATTTAGCATGATTAATGCTATTATAAGGCATATAAGGGTCAGGAGCAATAGTTTGCTCCTGTTCTATAAAGAATTAAGCACTTGCACAGGAAAGAAACTCAAGATTTTAAACAAATATTTTTTTAATATAGTTGAAAAAATAGAAACAGTAGTTGTTTTGTTAACTATTTAGGCAGTTGCACAAAGAGGAGCTTGATAGCAAATGTTGACAGCTGTGGTTTGGTTTTGTTGTGGATGAAAGCTGACAAGTGGAATAAACTTGGAGAGAATTATAGAGTGTGTTTTCCTCTCTGTTTTTAGTGCCTGTTAATTGAAGTGTCTCAAAATTTATTCCATTTTTTATCAGAACTTATCGATCATCCAACAATAAAATAATGCTGATTATGTTTCAAATAATGTATTTCTGATAATATATATCAAGGAATGTTGTGGATGGTTTTTTTGCTTGTGTTCTGAAAGAAGAAGAAATTGGATTTTGGCACTGCCTCCACCATAACTACAGTCAGATTTATCCTGGTTCTGTCAGGGTGGATTGGAGTCCATCACAGCCCATTTTTCAGGCTTTAGTGTGCAAATAGAGGGATGACTAATGCTAAAACAAAACCCTGTGTTAAAAATCCCCCCAAAACCCGTAATCTCGTGAAGATTCCGCGTAGCAAAGACGAGCTGGGACGCGAAACCCGGCGGCGTCCAGGGCAATCCGAACGAAGCTTCATCTTTTTCTTGCCCTAATTTTTATGCCTCTTAGAAAGGTTGCCGAGGTCAAAGGTACTTTAAGCACCAGGCTGTGTATTATCCTGATGTGTTGCTCCTGATTAGAGGCAGCACATCAAAATAATTTGTTTTGGTGGGGGTTGGAGTTTGTCCCCGGGTGCATTTCTTCTGCAGCTTGGAGTGCAAATATTTAAGGAGAATATGTATTGTTCTGTGACGGTGTGGAGTTAACTATCTTTTAGTTGTCCATAATCCACAGACTCTGTAATTATCATTCGGATTTTGTTTGTTTGTGGTTTTATATTTTAATAGATAAGGTGTTTAAACAGGCATTTGTTTTTCTGGAGTTGCCCCACTGAACTACATTCATTAATTCTTTTTCTGTTGGCCGGGGCAGGTAGAGGAGGAGTGAATTTCAATATATTTAACTGTTCCTTTAAGTGTGATTTCATCTAATTGCTGGGATGATTAGCATACCTGGTTTTTATAATACCATAAAATGAAATATTGTGACTGAGACAGTGTTCTTAACCCTGATTTATTCGCTTCACTAACAATTAGAGTTCTTTGTACCTCATTTAGCTTTACTGCTAGCTAAGGAACTGAAGGGAGTTTGCTTTGCAGTAGCTATGAAACATTGCTTGGATTATTTCCTTGTGTAATGGGAGATCTCTTTACAAGCCACTTTTAGTTAATGGTAGTCAAACAACAGTGAAAATTATGGATTGAATTCTGCTATCACTGTGATTAAGCATAACCAGTGTTTTATACTGGTATTTCTTTTTCATTCTGTACACTCTTGATGCTGATTATTTGCTTCTCCCCTGTTGTCTAATAGCTGTTCAACCTTTTGTATCGACACTTCGAGTTTTCTCCATCACAATATAATATTAGGAAGTCATTCCTTTAAAAAATTGAGCATCTGGCACAGACATGGTGTGGGGGAGAAGGCCCCTGACCTGAGGGTCTGGAAGAGCTGGAGAGAATAGATGGGCATCTGGGACACTGTTTGGAGCTTGGAGAGCAAGCAGTCCTGTTTTTGACTTGCTCCCTTGAGAAATCCATCAGGAGGAAGGTGTCTTTAGGTTATCATTGCTTAACACATCACCTGCATGCACAGGTACACTCCTGCTTCTGCTGGTGAAAGTCAGGCTGAATATGTTGTATTTATTATTAGGTGCTCCAAGGGGCCATGCAGTGAGATTGGTGTTGAAATTGTGCAGGGGAGTGCTGCTTTCCATACATTTAAAACAGTTTTTTAGACCACTCTGCTGAACTGAACGATCTCGAGTTTGGTAAATGCTGCTGCTTTCCGTTCCATGCATTCTGCATAACACGTCACCTTCTGACAACCTGCTTGGGGCAGTGATGAGCTTGGGATTTACAGGTAGAATTTATTTCTCTAAAAGTTTCGCCACCTGGACGGAACAATAATTTATTGGGCACAAGACATGAATTAAATGAGTTTTGAAAAACCTTGCTTTAATACAGAAGAGCACACCAGTGATTATTCCCTCCTTCTGTCTCTAGAATGCTGTCACAAAGGTGGTAGTTGCGAACAGATGAGCTGTGCACGTACCTGATGGCCCTTGTGAGTCAACTGCTAATTAGACAAATATGAAAAGCGACAGCTTCCTTACATCACAGCTTGGGAATGACCACAAATTACACCTCGACTTGGCTTAGCTGTTTTCTACCCCAAAGCTGAAAAGAACCTTCCCTTAATTTGTTAATTTTTTTTTTCCCCCCTGTCAAAAAGGAGTTTGAAGTTGGAGATGGGGGGTGAGAGGCTTTGCTGTCTGGTGCTTCCACACCTCCAATTTGGATAATGCATGCATTTACCTAACTTGCTTCTGCGTGCCTGAGGCTCCTGCATATTTAAAGGCTGGGTATTCAGGGATTATCTGTCGTGCTTTTTCTTTTTGTTTTGATCACGCAACCAGAGGGGAGAGTAGCCCACACAACCAGAGGGGAAGGGTGGGCTTCTTTTCCCCTTTATATATATATATTTTGTTTTTTATTACTTTTTTCTTTCATGAAACCTTTCCTACTGTCACACGTTCTGCCAGGGAGGAGGAAAATTTACCGCTCTGAGTGTGCAACTTTATAAATCGTGTGCCTGCAGAATGTTTGCTTGTTAACACGCACAAGGCTCTTGGCTTAAAGGCACAAGATTCCTTTTCAGTCAGTCCTCAGCAGTGGAGCAGGAAATCGTGAGGGCAGGCACATCAAAGTCGGAGCAGGGCCACGAACACCTGCCAGCGGCAGGCAAAGAGAAAAATTAAAACTAGAATTAACATTCAAGCAAAGCCTCAATTACAGCGTGACTTATGAGGCATCAGTTGATTAAAATGTCATGTTTGTGTTTGACAAAATTGAAAATTACGTTTATTTTTCTAGAGGAAATGACAGGAACACGGAGCGGTACATGGCATCACTGAATTAGCTCTTCATTGTACATTTGTTGCTCTGCTCCTTAAATTGCACTTCAAATGAAATTCAAACTGTTATGTGGTTAATTAAAAACGTGCTGTACATTTTTTGTTTTATAATCATGGATGGAGATATATAGAGAATAGTGACAGGTGTACTGGTGGAATAAGTGAATAAGGGATCAGCTGGATGTGTCAGAGAGCAGGAGTCTTCTGCTGCATACCTTAATTAAGCCCCAGGTTGGATAAAAGAGAGATTCCACCTTCTGGTGACTCTCTGGCCCTTGTTTTCAGTTTAGACAACTTTAATTTTCTTTTTTAAACGGATGTAACTAAATTAAAAAGGTGTCTTTGGTCTTTTTTTTTTACCCCTCCACAGTGTGAAATCCTTAATCCCATTTTAAGTACCAGCAGCATTAATGGCAGTTAATAGTAATTACTGCATGTGTACTTTGATTCAGAAAAAAAACCCACCAGACATTCAGGGATTGGTATCACACTATCAGTGTTCTGTGTTGCAAATTATTTGCAGATGAGGTTAATTGAGCCATCTCGCTCCACAGCTTTTATTCCGACGTGAGGGTCACAAATTGGATCATAAAGCTGCCCAGGAATAATCAGCACATAACCCTTTAAAGGCCGTTGCTGATGGAACTCAGTTTGAAACAAAGAGTCACATTTCTCAAAGCCTGCTCTGAATCATCTACACCACAGTGCAGTTTATAGTATTAGAAATCCTGTGTTAGTATAAATACACGCATGTTCTCCTTGGACTCAGGGGGTCCCTTCCAACTGAGCATGTTCTGTGATATATTAATGGATATGTGAATTTACAGGAATTGCACAAAGATGATTGTTTTTATTTAATGGTTCATTTTAGAAAACCTGTTGGATTATTATAGAATTTTTTTAGATGTAATTGCTAATTTCAAGACCATACAGAAACTAAGTGCAGAGAATTAAAAGTGGAACTTTTGCTTAATTTTTCCTTGATTTGCTAAAAAAAAAAAAAAATTAAAAAAGCACCCAAAATCATAGTAATTACAGCAAGTCATCTGTAAAGCAATGGAAATAAATGAAGCCAATTTTGATAGTTTCCCATATGAAACTGTTTTTAATGTGACTCTCCCAACATTGTACCCACCATGAAAATTTGAATGATACACTTGTGGCTTTAGAAGGCATGAGAAATGTATGTCTTACAGTTCAAAGCAGGAAACAAAAGAAGTAAGGAGTGATGGAAGCAATTCATTCCTCTTTCTAAACATGTTTCACTTCGGAAATACTTTGGGAGTGCTCACAATATTCAAGCTGTGTGGCGAGATCTAATTCGAACTGTGAAATATTTAGAGTTTCTGAGATTTGAGGGGGGGAAATATATTGCCTAAGTCGAACTATATATTTTTAATTCTGTTGAATAGAATATGTAAGGTGGAGGTTGAATCTCAAGGTTCACTTGAACAGTGAAAAGAACCAATACAAAGTAACATGAATTTGTGATCTTGTAGTATCTGTGTTACTTAAGAATGTTTTGTAAATAAATGCAGAAGACATTAACAAGCATCATAATTCGAAGAAATGAGGTTTCTGTGCAGAGAGACTTTCATCACATCACATTTAGGATGCCCACATTGGCATCAAGTAAGAAATGTGAAGTATTACTGTAGAATCCATCAAGCATCTTTGGAGGAAAGTGCCTTTCTTAACTCTGTTGCTTTTGAAAAAACCAAATCCTTGAATCTGCAGCAAAGAGGCACAGTGAATTATCACACTGTGCCCTTTTTTTCAGTGCCAGGTTAGAGAAATAAAAAAAAAAAACAACAAAGGATGACGTTTTTCATTAGAAAATCACGAAGTGCGTGGTTGTGTAGCACAAAGGACAATGGCTAATCAGTTATTCTGCATTTAATTATGGTTTTAAATAAGATTAGGAATCCAGACTGTGCAAGAGATTTTCAAGTCCAGAGGTCAGAAAACATGCTAATGAGATAATGGGAAGTATTCACAAAAGCTTATCTGCATTAGAAGTTCACTTCTCCTTGAAGAAATCCTCCTACCAAATACTTTGGGCCATGTGTTTTTGACCTGTAATGCCCAAATTCTATCAGGCTACCAGTTAATTTAGAAATAATCCAAGCCTCTTCAAGGAAAAGATGAATAAACTCTTAATCTTTCTGTGTAGTGCTTTAAATAGGAGCACTACCGAGACTTTTGGTGGGATTGGTGTGTTGTGTTTAAGTTTAATTACATTCTCTAGGATAATTCTGATTCCTGGAGGGTCGCAGTGTTGCATAAATACGTGGAAAGAGAGACAGCCTTGTATTCAACTCTCTTGGAATGCAAAAAGCCCAAACCACACCTTATTAACCAGATTAACAACACTGGCTATACTGAAAAGACCATTTGAGGTTGATCTTGGGAGCTTTACTCAGAGTTGCTTTGGATTTACCTCAGGGAGAATTGCAGAACTGAGCCCTGGAGTAGATTGGTGCAGGTAGCTCTGCTGAGACCGAGGGATGCAGAGCCTGCTTTCTCATCTTATCAAACCACAAGCTACTTAGCTTTAACTTTTTTAACTTTCCTGACGAAAATTCTGATGAAAAACGTGGATTTATGGAAGCATGGATAGTTTTTAGACAAATAGGAAACCTTTTAGCATCCTGAAATGATTGTGCAATATTTTTCTATATTTACACCGTTTCGTTTGAGATTTTAACATTGCTTGATATTTCTAAGTGTTTCAACTTAGTGAGGAAAACCAGTTACTCCAGGAGAGGTATAAATGTTGCTGATCAAACTTTATTACACATAACACAAAAAGCAGGTTGTTGATGCCTTTGGTTTCTTCCATGACAAGGAACATGTCCTGGGATTTTTTCCTGTAGGAGTGGGTGGGTGAACTGTCAGGATCTCCAAGGTGTTTAGTGGGAAGAGTGTCCCCACTGGGAGGCTGGTGGAGGGGAGGGCACAGAGGCCACACAATCTGCAATCTTTTCCCAAGCAAACCTCCCTTCCCAGAGCCTTGTCTTGGGAATGAGATGTCATCCATAGCTGAGTCTGCACCAACTGTGCTTTTATGAGCAATTAAATAATTAACAATGTTGACATCTAAGTTATATTTGCTCGGCATCTTGAGTTAACCCCTTAGTGAGACCTCTGAGAAAAATCACACTTCTTGGAGCCAAAGCTTTGGGCTTGGGCAGACATTTCTGCTGCAGTTCTGTGCTTTCCCATCCGTGTTTGCTTTCCTACTGTGACACCTGGAGACTTAGGAGCTTGATGCAATCCAGGGAGATGCTTTAACATCAAAGTCAACAAGACCGTTTGTGCACTTTGGAGGGAAACGTGTCCTTAAGCAAAAATAGGACTTGGATCAGTTTTCTTACTGGCTTTTTGTTTCTTCCTTCCTAAGTGAAATCAAATTAAATTTTCCACAAGAGTCAGTGTCTGTTTAAGAAATATACTTAAGCTGTTTGTTTATACAAAAAAGTTCAGTTTTTTTTTTCGGTTTGTGGGGATTTTATTTGTTTGCTTGTTTCTTTGTTGTGTTGGTTTTTAATTTATTTTTTGTTAATTTATTTTCTGTGGTTCTGTTAAGCTCTAGTGAAGATAGCATCTTTTTGTCTGAATTTCGGTGGGTCCTCACTCACTCAGCCTTTGTATTGCCAAAAACCTTAGAGCTCAGGAATCAAATGATGATCATATATCAGCTCACTCGTTTTTTACATCTTCTTAACTGTTGAAAGTAATGTAATCTCTGTTGTAATCTCTATTAAAAATAGTGTTGTGATCAAGTCAAATCGTAGCTTGTCCCTCAATAGGAGCTTAAAGAAGAGAAATCCTTCCCTTGGCTTTTTCCAGGCATTTATCTCAGCAGTGCAGGCTATTATCAGGAAATAACTCAGATCCAATTAGCTTTATCACTTAATTAGAGATGTACTCGTGGATTTATGCCTTACTGACCTCACTGCCATTGAAATTAAATTATTTAACTTCTGAAAAAAAAAAAATCTCTGCAAATTCACACCTTTCCATTCACTAAATTTTGCTGCTTGATGCCAGTCAACCATCTGCTCATTTGGCTGCAGAAATATCAATGTTATAAACATGTTTGGGTATTACATTAATAATATAACAATATTATAAACTAGATGTAGATGCCACTTTGTTCAGCTCTAGAGATTCAGTGCTTCGTTCTCTCCCTGTATTCCTGTCTCAGAGAGGCACATATTTCTTCCCTTCCCCCAAATTCTGAAAAATAAAAATCACTCAGATTAAAATAGGTTCCTTTGAGAAAGAACGGGTGAAACCATGAGGAATTTTGGACAGTCTTAGCTCTATTTAGAAAGGCTGAATAACTGTGCTACTGTGGGGTTATTTTTTGTTTGTTTGTTTGGGTGTTGTGGTTTTTTTTTATTTTAAAGAATAACTCACCTTTTAGTTTTAAGGTTTAGAGGGTTGTCTTTTTGGTTTGTTTCCTAAGCCTGCTACGGAGCCCAGACTCTAACCTTGTGTTCTTAAGCAGCTTCCCAGGTGGTGCTTTTTTAGGCTTGTGTCCTAAGGAAACAGTTTGTTTAGCTGCTTCATCGGTCCCGTCCTGTCTTGTCTCTTCTCCCCTCCCAAGCATTTTGAAATTCATCCCCCTACTTTAAATGAACGTGAAAACGAAGCTGAGGTCTCCAAAGAGTATCAAAAGTTCATTAAGTTTCCTAATGGATGTCCAGGGATAATAGAGGAGACCCCAAATAACGCCTCAGTTGAAGGAGAAGGGACTAAACGGGGCAATCCCAACCAGCAGCTGCTCAGCACGTGCATGGGAGCTCTGATTCCTGTATCTTAGGGAGGACTTGTATTTGTGAGGGAAAGAGGCCATCAAAAAAGTCAAAAAAAACCCCTCCGGAAAACAACTTTGTGGCTCCTGTTTGGGGAATTAAACTGCCACTCGACAGCCCCAGCCATTTTGTTCTCAGAACCACTGCAATCAGTGTAGAAAAGCTTGGCGTGCTGTGATGGGCTCACTCCAGGAGACTTCAGATTTTTTGGAGCTTGTTCATTTACTTTCATGTGTTGTGCTTTATAGGAAACCCCCACTGTCTGCTGGTGGGTGGGGAAAAGCAGCTTGAGCACAGTGTGAGGGTTACCCCTCCAGAACAGGCAACGAAGCATTTGCATTTTAGGGGGAAAAAATGATTGGGCTTTTCCACTTCCAAAGATGTTTCACTGCCATTAGTCCATCAGCAGGAGATAAGAGCTTATGACCCTGCGCTCCCCTTTGGCATTTGATTCCATAATTTAAAATTCTGCCTTTTTTTTCCAGAACTTCTCATTCTTGCTAAGTTCTCTGCCCATTTCTTCTTTCATTCCTCTTCTACACACGACTCTGTGGCTGTGTGCTCACTTCGGCATAAGGAATGATTTTTCCAAAAACTGGTAGAAGTTTTATAGGCAATGTGTTATTTGTGGGTTGGTGAGGTTTCTGGAATGTGTTTTTTGTGTGTTTGGATTTGTTTGTTTGTTGGTTTGGTTTTTCTTTTTTTTTTTCCTCTGGCAGTAGAAGAGTTTGTTCGAAGTTTGATGAGCTCAAAGTAACTTATGGAGTAGCTGGATACTGGAAAGTACAGTGGAATTTTTTAAGAGTGTCCAACTTCCAGTGGATACTCTACAGAACTAAAGGTCAGAAGGGACCAATGATAAACAGATGTCTGGAACTGAACTGGTGGGACCCTGATTGCTCCTCAGGTATTTTCTGCTGTTGCACAGGGTGAAAGGAGCTAAAATAATCGGATTCCTGTAGGGCAGTGACGTTGTGAAGGGTAGAGTGCTCTTGGAGTTGTGCCTTATTTCATGGGAGCCCTCTGCTCCCTCACACAAACCCACTTAATTAGTCTTATTAAGTTATTACAGTTTTTCTGGGCTATTTAAGTCCAACTGTATCCTCATCACCTCTCCTAGATGTGATTTTGTTTTAGTTTTTAGCGTGCAGTTTGCTAAAGGTTTCGTTTGTGGGGGTGTGTGTCCCCCTCGTTATTTTGGGATGCAGAGCAGAGGAATAGAAAAGAAAGGAAGCTACTCACAATTTTTCACTTAGAAACTGCTTTTTGAGATTTGTGTTCAGAATTATCCTGTAATCATGGATATACTGCAGGGCAGATTAACATCTGCTAGTGAGAGTTTAGGAGAATTAATGCTGTCATGATTGATTATAGAACGGTCTCTCAAATTCAATCAAATTTGACAACCAATTTTTTTGTTTGTTGTTGAAGCAGTGATTTTTTTTTTTAAAAGAGCATGGATTGAGATCCAGCCAATGCCTGGCTTTTAGTCCAGGCTGTCATCCTGTCCGAGCTTGACCTATTGCTCCTTCCCATTGTACTCCTTTCTCCCTCCTTGGCACAGGAGTGACACTGCTTACCTTTTCTGACATGTGGTGCGATGGTCAATTAAGACTTGTAACCTCTCTGAAATATTTCCCTGACAGGATTGGGGAAATCAAAGCTGCTGATTTTTTCAGCCGTGCATGTACAAATTCTGGTTTACTCCTGTTTAAAAACCAGTATCTTATAATCTGCATTTAATTGAGTATTTCTTTCATCTTTTAGGCTGATTCAAAAAGCTCAGATCCTTGCTTTCAATATTCTGACTGGATATTACATTAGGCTTTGAGTTCTGCTAAGAAGCTAAAACTTCAAATCTAATTTATTTAGCTGAATGCAATGGGAGAAAAACTATGGTACAACATCCATTCTCTGTGTATTTTAAAAGGAATACATTGCACAGCAGAAAAAAAGGATCATTTCTCCCAGTTCCATTAAGGCCTAATGAGTGCAGTGCTGTGTCAGGCAGCTTGCAATTTCTTACTGATACACCCTCCTTTTGTATTTTGACACAAATGCTTTTATCCTTGAAAAAATTGCAGTTCCTCTCCGGCTTTAGAACGGGGTCCAGTCTTCCCCTGGAGGATATTTCACTAACTGCAGTGGCACCCTGATTATTGCAGCGTGTTCGTTCACCGGTCAGGGCTTTCAAAACGCTCCTCTGTTCGGTCATCCGGGTGCTGCAGCCCCACCCTGAGAACTGCCCTCAGTGCTGTGGAAGTGGGGGCTGGCTTTTGGCACTTGTTGCTGGTACCCCAGGGGGAGGGTGACACGTAGGTGTTGCAAGCAAATCCACGAGCAAAGAGGGGTTGGAGGAGCGAACAGCGAGCTGGGGTGAATAATTCACGGAGCAATTAGGAAAATCCATGAGGGCTGAAAGATGAGTCAACACTGTGGGCTTGTTTTCCCTGGCCTTTGAAAGAAGCACCTGCGAGCCCTGGCGCCAGTTCCCGACCAGGTCATGTTTGTCCGGCTGCTGCACCATCCATCTTGCGGTTATTTAATCCAGTTCAGAAAAAAAGGAAGTGAAATGCTTTAGCTGGTTTCCTAAGGAAATGAGGCTTAAGCAGTCACTCCACATGCCAAATTTTTGACAGGATTTTGGGGAAGTCAGCATCTGGGATGGGGAGAGAGATTGGATGTTGATGCTGGTCTTCAAGCGAGGCGGTGGCCACCAGGGTGGTTGGTATGCACAGAGCTGGGCTGGTCACAGCACCTGCTGTTCCTTGCCAGGAGAGTCAACAAGCCCAACATTTTATGCAGGAAAGCTGAGTACTGAAGAGAAAAAAACAGGAGGGAGGGAGCTGGGATTATGACAGTCACAGCAAGGAAGGGATGAGGCAGACAACCATAATCTTAGGCTAGGAGATAGATGAAAGGTGTAAAGGTGTTGTGGTGGAAATCACATAGAAGACCCGAGACAGAACTCCATAGAAAACAAATTTTCTTCAGCTCTGTAATTTTGAAACAATCTGCTTTTCAGTCCTGAGACGTCATGAAAGGACAGGTGAATCAATATTAGCTGATAATATTCCTGCATTTATAGGGGGACTGAGAAAAAAAAAATCATCTTTTTCTCAGTGATGTTAAGGCCAGCTACTGATAGCACCATGGGTTCAAGGTGCTTCAGGTTGATTTCCAAGTTACTGTGACATCTGATGTAAAAATCTTCTCCACGACTGGAAAAGTTATTTTACGATTTTAGATCAGTCCACTTTATTTGTGAACTTGATCTCTTCTCTCCAAAGCACCATCTGCTGCAGCACCAGAATCGTGTACACATCACTGCATTTCAGAAAGACAGGGAATTTGGCAGGAGGCAGGGAGAGGAGATGGGGAAAGAATGCAGGAATGCATAGGGGACCATGTACAAGCCATGTTTGATGGAAGAGGCTGTGCTGGTAAATAGCAATGTTTTAAAGAAGTGAGCAGTCAGAGCTTCAAATAGTAGGAATAGCCCATATGAGATAGGAGAAGGAAAAATGAGGGTTTCTTGGATGGAGAGGGAGCAGGAGAGAGAATTCTGGCAGCCAAGGCAGGCCTGAATGGGTGATTGAAATGCACTGCTGAGCACAGAGAACCAGCCAGGGGACAAGGCTGAGCTGTCCCTTGTTCTGTTTTCTTGTGAAGTGACAGGAACAAATCTATTGAAGTCAGGGAACACATTTAAGTGCCTTTTGAATATTTTTCTGTTAATGACTCTCCTGGCAGTCCTTCAAAATCCATAAGCTTGTTGGTTTAAAGAGCTTTTTTTATTAACACACTCTCCTTAATCACTTTCTGTTGTTCTTCTGCATAAAGGGGAAAAAAAAAAAGAAAAAAGTATGAATAAAAAATTCCTTGGTCTTTCTAAGGGGAAGAAGATTTGCCATCCGTTCAGGTGATATATTAATTTCAAATACCTTGATAGGACCAGACCACTGCGCACATTCCTACTATTACAGAGAAACAAGGATTTTTCCTTTTGGCTTTGTGTGTCTGGAACAGCAGTTTAACCAGTTCACCAGAAAAGTAAGAAAGCCCTTTAAAAAGGGATGCATTGTTGAATAAAGAAGAATTAATAAACTGGAGGTGAGGTCCATGTGCAACCTATTAAATTATTCATGATTTAGACCGTGTTCTCAGGTTTTACACCCCAAAATGCCTAACCTTAGACATGCAACGCAATCAGCAGGTCCCCAAACGTGTAATAATGTTCTTCATAGGGTTCTTCTTCTTGTTTGCACAGCTGCCAGATGGTGTGTGCCATATCCCATTTCACCACTTTATTATTATTTCTGTCTAAGGGTTGGTGAGTGCTACAAGCCGGATGGGATATTTCACACTCCAAGTTTGATCCGTTTATTAACAAAGGCTGGATCTTTGCAAAGTCCCAGGTTGTGCAAGGACTTCATTTATGAAAATTGGAAGTTCTCTGGGGCAGATGGTCTTAATGCCTGCCCTTAAAACTCCTAATAAGCCCAGTGCCTACCTTTCTCATCCTTGTGCACATCCCAAAAAACTCCTTCTAACCAAGTTTCTTCTTCTTGCAGTAAAAATGCTCTCTCAAAATCTGTAAAAATACAATGTCGTGGAACCATAGAATGGCTTGGGTTGGAAGGGACCTCTGAGGGTCAAACCCCTCCCTGCAGTGATCAGGGAGATCTTCAATTAGCTCAGGGTGCTCAGAGCCCTGTCCAACAGTAGTCATTTTAAACTTGATCTTGACTTTTCCGTATCTTTATACTATCCATTTTCTCCTTCACCTCTGAATTCCTTAAACAACCTCTCTATGTCTCCTGTCTGTAGCTCTTGCCCTTCAGGTTGACTCCATATTCCCTCCAAACTGAATCCTTGCATCTTTTGGGGTGGCACCTTCGTCTTGTCTCCATCCATCTCCTGCCCCTACCCCTACTAGAGGTCACCTCACAGTAACTAAGACACGTGGCTTGCGCGTCATCTCTGACATAACCCTCGCTCTTGACTGCACAGAAATGGTCTCCAAATCCTGCCTCTAGGAACCTAAATCCAAGCAGTCCTATCTTGCCATCTTTTCTTTGGCCGTGATTGATGCCACTGCTCTTGGCCCGTTTGAAGTGCTGTTGCTGAAATAATCCTGGGAGTGCGTCACACTGCTTACATTAACTCCCTTTCTTCTTCGTATCAGTGGTTCTTTCATCTCCTTAAATGATTTCAGCCTCTGGCATATGCTTGTTTTCTGAAATAAGTCCTTTGTGTGTGGAGACATACAAGTAGTGGATGTGCTCTGGGTTAGAGGTGTGATCCACAAGCAGTCAAATGCACAGCCCAGTTTTTCCATGAATGGGGAGAGAATGAATGAACTGTGCTGTGGAGATCAGCACAGGGATGCTGCTGCCTTCTATTCCTGCTCTTTATGATCCTGAGGAATTCATTTGACATCTTTATGAGTGGTTGTTCCCTGCAATACTGAGAGAATTGTGTGTTTGGCAGTGCCGTGGAGCTGAGCTCAGTTCTGCACTGAGAGCTGCTTCCACATTCCTAAGCCTTACAGAAAATCCTAAAAGAAAGGATGAGTAACATTTACAGCTTTTCACAGATGATTTTCACAGTCTTTCCCTGGTGTGCATGTCTGTGTGTGTGTGTGTGTATTTGCTTTCAAAGTCAAAAGCATTCTTGGCAAAGACCATCTCCAAGTGGAGAGAATACTCCAGCTGTTTATCTATTACGGCTTTTTGTCACCAGGGAGTCAAAAGTTGGACTCCACAATAAAGCAATCAGTTGCACAGAATTTGGCCAGCTCTAATGGGAGAGGGAGACAGCAGCTATCTTAAAATATCTATTCAGTAGATTTTAAAAAAAGGTTTTATAATGTACATATATCTTAGTTTTTGAGTGGTCAGTTTTGTTTGTTCAGCAGCTGAAAAAAGTAACTCCTTGAAAGAGTTAGAAAATAACAACCCTAAGGACCCTTTGCGGGGGGGGGGGGGCGCCGGGG